>CM069307.1:32370000-32970000 GCA_035609425.1 Epinephelus awoara | reverse complement strand
TAACGGATAGCACACTAGCAATAAGTTTGCAGGAGAGTTTGTTGAAATGTTCAGCTGGAGGTTTTCCCACACGCTGGGATTTATATCGCCTACTTTTCCGTTATCATTGTACATGTACTTTGGGGACAGATCGAGCAGCAGAACGCCGGGGGCAGTGAAGGTGTAACTTAGCCGTTCATTGTGCTCGGTCTGAAAGTTTCCTTTCACTCAACACAGCAGCTGCTCCTCTCATCCATTAATCTAATCTGATCAGATCGGATAAACTGAGCTATAGACCCTTTTTACTGTTAGTAAACAGTTCGGCATTTTTTTGGTAGGCGGGGCTTAGCTGGAGGCAAAACAATTCTCAACAGACATTAGCCAGCGCTAGCTAGTGAGATGTTTTGGCTTGTTTAAGACAGTGGAGGAAGATGTGAGTGGTGTGGGAATGTACCATTCGGGCCTTTAGTCTCATCGTATTTAACTATAGCTGTCTTTGGTTTTGTTGATGGGCAGTGCCTGCTGGTATGCGATAAAATTTAAGGTCTGAGTCATGACTCTCTCCCAATAAAACAACAAGACCGCATTTTATGACTCATATGTAGCCTACAGCACTCCTGACGCCATTGTGACGTCAGCCCTAAAAGGGTCTATTTTCTACTCCGTAACTCAAACTCTACAAACTGCTGGCAAGGAAAAGAATAAACTCATGAGAGGGGACACACATGCAGGGAAAGTTTACAGCTTTAGCATTGCACTTGATGAGAGTATGGATGTGAATCATATAGGCTACCACGTTTGGTGGTCATATTAAAAAGGTTGCCAACCCTGTGGCAGATGGTCCAGTGGCGCCTACATGTTAGGGCATGTGAGTCCCTGAGTGTGAATCCCTCTGGCTAGCTAACCACCACTCGCCACCACTCTACTGTTCACAATACCTTCCTGATCCATTGAGGCCGACCTTCGTTGTTGCGGAAACATAGCGCCCACCCTCTGGTTCCCCCCAGTTAACACCATTAGCTCTGTCAGCACTGTTGAAGTTGTTAGCGCTGTTCGCCACCTCCATGTTGACAACCGTGTGCGCACAACTCCAGCTTGGACTCTGACTCATAGATATGCTCTCAATGTATACAGCTGCTTTAAATTCTTATCAAATGACATGTCTGTCTACTTAATTCCTGTCCATCTACCAAATTTCATAGATTATTTTTTCAATCATAATCAGATGTTTTCTTGACTTTGGGCCCTGCATGCTGATCTTAGTGCTCCTTCTTCAGCTTGGCCAGACCCATGAGGAGCTGGTCCCTCCTCTCCATCCTGGCAGACAGATGCTGCGGTTCGCTGGGAATCAGCTCACACATCTCCTGCAGACAGCAGGGAAGCAAACGTGAGGAAAAAGCAAAGAATAGATGCCTTTCAGATGATGTGACAGTCCTCTGACGGCCATGTTGGAGTTCCTCAGGAACTCCAAAAACAATGGATGAGAATATAGATGATTGTATTTCCAAAAATATGCAATAGTTTGGTTTCAACCGCAAACATATCCTTTCAGCACATGTTGTGTTTGGGTTCTATGAGTTTCTTAGCTAACCTCCACTTCGCTGCTGTGAACACATCTGATTTACACACTGGATAATGTGTGCTAGCTCGAACACAGGAAGTGCATGGATGTAAGGTCTGATTCCCACAATATCTCTGTATTGGTCATGTGTTCTAGCAAACACAGTTGGCCATGCTTGTGTAAAGCTTGTCATCAGACTCTGACTGGTTGGTTGGGATGCCTTCACAGTATGGCAAAGGCATATAGTGTGAACCTTGGTATGTTTTGCCCTCTTGGTGAAGCTCATTGTTGGCAGATAAAAAGAAGAGGTTGGTAACCCCATGTGTCACAAATGTGGCATGTCTGTCTCAAGAGTAGAGTAAAGAAACTGTTTCCAAACTGGGAGAAAAGGAAGGACATTTCCTCAAACCTAGGTAGAAATAAAAAATAAGTGAAACTTGAATATGGCATGACCATTAGACTCAATATTCACACTATTTTTTCCTGGGTTGCTGCTGGGATCTATTCTCAATCCAAGCTGACTATAGCTGCTGTCCTCTATGAAAGAACAAGCGACAAACTTCGAAGTTACACCTTTTAAAGCTATAAGGAAGTTAATGAGTGATACATATATCATTGGTTTTTGGCCAGCCCAGTTGTCAGTATAAATGTTGGCAGGTTTCTGCAAACCCTGAGTACTTTACATCAGTGTACTATGTTACTATGTAGTGGATATGTTGGAACTTTACGTGTCAAAATCTCTGTGGTTAATGTATGGTTATGTTTAGACACAAAACCACTTGGTTATGGTTAGAAAAGGAGGATGTTTTGGGTTAAAATGTCCAGTTTTGGGGGCACTATTCTGTCTGGAAACACAACAGTTTCTCTGTAAAAACCACTTTTTGTGGCACTGTCCTCAGTGGAAACATTGCAATGACTCGCCAGAAAACAAGCAGTTTTATTGTTTGTTGGTCTTGAACAGTCATCTGCAGCTTAGTGGGTGTCTGAACTTCAGGTGTCATACCATCCACCATCCCCTACACCTCCCAATGACAAAGTCAGCATCTTACATCACTTAAGTAACGTTGCTAGGATGCATGTGAAAATGTAACATTTGTGGTTCATGTGGTTGTTGTTTTTTTGTGCTTCCATGTATCTCTACCATTGTACCATTAGGTTAGAAAATTTAGCTCCTGAATGTGATTCTAAATACAACTTAAATCAACATGCAAAGGCAATACTGTAAGTGAATGTCTCAGAATATGACTTTCTTAAGACTCCAAACTTGTGTACCACCTAATATATTTCCTAGGAGAGGCAGAAAGCACCAGAAAACAAGGCCTCTGTCACCTTAAACTATTTATAGCACCAGCTTGGGGTTTCCTCACACAGCGACCTTGTGCGGCTAACGTTTTAACAGCCTCTGATAGCATGTGACTTAGTAATACCTACTTAGGAGAGAGCCATTTGACGGCAGGGTGACAAAGACCTCCTGATTTTCAGCCATGCAGAACTAAAGTGACCATCGAGAAAACATTATATTCATTCAACCTAATCAACGGGAAAACAATCATAAAACCAGGCAACAATATCTTTTTTTTTTTTTTTAAGATATTTTTTGGTGCATTTTTTGCCTTTAATTGATAGGACAGTCAAGCATGAAAGGGGGAGAGAGAAAGGGAGTGACATGCAGCAAAGGGCGACAGGCTGGAGTCGAACCTGGGCCGCTGCGGCAACAGGCTTGTACATGGGGCACCTGCTCTATCCACTAAGACACCGACGCCCCAACAATATCTCTTTTGATTAAAATGAATAGTTACATTTTGAACATGAGTTTCAATTAATGCATTGTCCCATTTACTGCCATCATACTTACATTTACGATTCTCTTGGCTGCCTCACCGCTGGAGAAGTTTGGTACAGGCCCAAAAGAGTTCAGGACCCTCGTTATGCCCTCTCCATACCGTTTCATATAGTCCTCCAAACCTGAGGGAGGACAGTTGGTCAGATGGGGACAACATGGGCAAAATAACACAAATCTCCATGTAAGTGTTTTGTCTTCTTTGGCCAATCCCACATGGGATTACAAGACACTGTTATTTTATAATAATGGTCTTACATGTACAAAACAAAACAAAACACATAAATTGAAAAGAAAAGAAACAAACACAAAGAATTATAAACAAACCAAACCAGAATTACTGCCTCGCGGATGTATACCTCAGTGAACCAGTCAAGTTGCAGTTACAGTTTACGATTTTATACAATCAGCACAGTTTTAACATGGACAACAAAATTTGTGTCACCAATGCAGTATGTCTCCCCTCTTGTTGATGAGTTAAGATGTTAGAAAAGTGTTTTTGGAGAACATTATGATGTCACAGTGAAGCTGATCTTTCACTATTTGGATATAAACTGTCATGTAATTCCTTATTTCATTCTATTACACATTCATGTAAAAAAAATTCATAATTAGCACATGAATTTTTAGGTTATGGCTAAAAACATGTTTTGTAAGGTCACAGTGACCTTTGACAACTAAAGTATGACGAGTTCATGTAGAAGTTTGTGCCAAATTTGAGGAAAATCCCTCATGGCCTTTTTGAGATATCGTGTTTATGTGAGTGAGACAAGAAGTCAGTCAAGGTCATAGCAATCTTGACCTCTGACCACCAAAATTTAATTTAATTTAAGAATTTAATTCTAAGTACATGTTTGTGCCAAATTTGAGTAGATACCATGAAGGCGTTCTTGAGATATCACACTCATGAGAATGAGACAAACATGATGTCACAGTGACGTTGACCTCTGACCACCAAAATCTAACCAGTTAATCTGAGTCCAAATGGATGTTTGTCTATTTTTTATCTTACTCAACAAAGCATCGCACAGTTTACAATAAACAGAGAAGACATTCTTATTAATTTGTTTATAATTGACATCATACAACTGTGAAATGTCTTTTGCAGAAAGTAGAAAACAAATTGAAACTTGTTTTCTATATCGTTAACACAACACATTGGACAGATCAGCTTTTCTCCTACTAGATTAACAAACCCTCCAGTTTCAACAGTCAAAGCATATAGAGATCTTTGCTTTTTAGACATATACAGCATAATTATCTGCACCATATTCATTTTTTATCAATGTAAAAGTACACAGTTCAGTCAGGAACCCTTTAGTCAAAGAAAACCTAATTTCCATTTGCAGTATTATATTTGGCTGTATGGCTCTGTTCTGGGGCCTCTCTGCCTTTCCCTGGGCCTACACAGAAAGCCTCCTCCACACGCCTACGTGGGAACTCTAAGGCAGAGAGAGCCATGTGCAAATGAGGAAAGCCTTGAGGCAAAGAGAGCAAACCTCCCTGCCCTTCCATGCACCTACATGGACAGCCTGAGGCCTGAGGGAGAGCAGGAGCAAAGCCCCCAAGGAACGGAACAGAACCAGCATCCAAACAGAAATGGAGGAGCTGGGGTGGAGGCAGGTTGCAAAGCAGATTGCAGAGGAAGCAGCAATAGTAGGCAGGCCAGAGCAGTTTAAATAGGGCGCCCTGAATGAGATCCACCAATTGGTTGCATAGAAAGGAATCATGTGAACTATCATCTGACTCCCTTCCATTAATCAGCTGCTCCACTGGGCTGTTTAAGATCAGCTGATGTAGCTGGGATGTGAGCTGAGCTTGAAACCTTGTCCTGCCTGAACTAACACTGTGCTCAATTTGTGGTCTAGTCCACATACTTAAAAGTAAAGATTCTGCTCCACTCCAGAAAAGCACTGTCATGGTGCTCAGGGCAAAAAAGGTGTCCTGACCTTTTACATATTTCCTGCAGGTGAACTGACAAACACACTGTAGGAGTTATGAAAGTACATACTTTTAATATTATGTAAGCACAAGCTTCTTCAAAGCTATTAATGACATTTAGACTTGACTTAAGTTGTTTTCTTGCAATTGAAGGCTGGAACATGCTTCTCTGGGCTGCATGCAAGTGACATGACATGAATTTAGATATTACATACGTTTTTTCCCCTGTGTTGAACCCACCTCCACACATAAACTAGTTAAACTATTGACACACTGGTCTGTGCAACACACAGGATACCATCCTCCTCTGTGTAGATCTAAAACTACTATATTCTGTAGTTGCCTAGTAAGTAATAATGCAGCTACAGCAGCAACGTTTCTAAAAGATGTAATCACATTTTTGTCTCTCAAAGGCTTAATACCATGCATCTTGTGTATTTGTCCCATTTTTTAAAAAGTGGTATGTATCCATGGCCCATTTTTGAGGTTTTTTCGTCCAGTGAACAAGAGATAAACGGTAACTGCATATCAGCTCCAAGATATAACACTAAATTGCACAAGTTTCATTGGTGACTGTCACATAAAAAGTTTTTTTATTTTTGTATTTACTGTAGTTTATACATCCTGCATCATATTATTTTTAGACCAGCTTCAGTCACTCTGAAGTGGGAACTCCTCCTTGCTGATAGCACATGTTGAATTCTTCTTAAATAACTGTCAGGGTCTTTGAAGCTTTTTCTGGTCTTAGTTTAAGTTTCCATGTGACTTCTCCTGGGTGTTATTCTCTCATTACACATCATTATTGATTAATCTTTAATGATTTATTTGTGATGTAGTAAACGGGCACTTTGGCTGATGAATGATTCATGTGCTGCCCAAATAAACTGTCAAAGATTAATAAATGAGGGTTCTGGTTTTCCTCTAAACTCAATGAGCTACTTAGTTGTAGAAAAATGACAACACACAGCCAATTATCTCTGAGGCAACACCTATCCCTGTAACAACAGCAATGAGACAAAACATACCATAAAGATGGTCAGTGGAATAGTTGACATTCCTGTGATAAGAAACACAGCAGGTGAGGACTAGGTCGAAGGGCATAGCTTTTGTTTCAACATTAGAGGGGGGCACACATATGAAACAGAGGGATAGGGGTCCGCCACCAGAAAGTTATGAGCATCAAACACTTATTTTCCTGCATCATGGTGATTTTTCATGCACCAATTTGTGAATTTTCTACATACATTTTTGTCAAGATAAAAGTCCTTTTCTAAAAACTGAGGGGGACGTGTCCCATGCGTTGCTCTGAAATCTATGCCAATGACTAATGCTTTGAAATACATATTTTTTTTACTGTATTTTTTGACTGCAAGGGTTGATTCTTGGTGCCTTCACAAAATATCTACATGATGTGGTTTTTGATTAAGAATCATCAATATGTGGATATAATGACTAAGTGATTAAAGGCAAATAATAGAACAGCCTAAATAGTCTGGTGAGTTCAGAAAATTACATCACTTTACTGTAATGCAGCCTTTAAAACCAGGAAAGAACAACACTTTGTGCATGTGAATACAGAGTACTTAAAGAAGGCTATTAATATTACACCTGTTAATACCACACAGTAAAATTTTTGCATTCAAATTTTTACTTTAACTAAAAACCGCAAGAGAGACATTACTATTTATTACGTTGTATAAATGTATTTAACATTTGTTCAAGGTGGAGGTTTTCATTGTAATAACATGCCGGATAGCTTTAAGGCATATTATACAGGATTTTCCTAATAAAATAATATATGGACCCACAGCGAAGTAATTTCTCTTGGGCTCATTTATGCTAAACGTTAGACATGTCTGTGTGTACTCTGGGTCCCCTTTTAATATATGCATGTTTTCTTATAGCTTAGGGATACGGATGAAACTCAGCAGTGCCACTGGGGATCGTGAGGGCAGAGTAGCGTAGTACAAGCAAGATACAACCACAGGAGAAGACAAAGACATTTAAAAATGGTGGAATGGAAAGAAAGCGGTAATATGGTGAAAAGAATTGTTCGTCCACTTGTCGACATGTATTTAATGGCCTTAAAGACTACCACCGTTTACAACATTGCCTCCGTTAATAGGTACATTTTTAAATCTTCTCCATCGTCACCTCATTTGTTGTTGTTGTCATCTATCAGATGTTTCTATGCCAATATAAAGGAAGCATTAGGACAGTGAAGTTTACGTTTGCAACATACGTAAAAGGAGTATAAATGAGCCCTAAATCATCACTTACGACCCAGTAGCAGTGTGTGATGGTGTCTGTATCTGCAGAAAATCTGCCTTCTGCCTGTATTTTCTTATTTTCCTTTTATTTTGTTTGTACAAGACATTTCTGAGTGTCTTTCTCTATATTTTCCTGCTTATATTTTCCCCCGGCAGCACAGAAGATCTATACCATGAGAAGAGTTTCAAGGTGGACACCCAAGATTAGGGTCACCAAATCTTTATCTGACCAAATGTCTCCCCTTCTGTTCCTGAGATATGACGCTGAATATTGGACAGCAAAGTGTTATATGCAGAATATTTTGATGTCACACTGAACCTGACCTTTGACCTTTAGGATATAAAATGTCATCACTTCGTCATTTAATCCTATTAGACATTTGTGTAAAATTTCGGCCAAAAACGTGTTTCATGAGGTCACAGTGACCTTGACCTTTGACCATCTACCACTAAATTCTAATCAGTTTATTCTTAAGTCCAAGTGAACATTTGTAACAAATTTGAAGAAATTCCCTTAATGTGTTCTAGAGATATTGTGTTGACAAGAACGAGACAAAATCACAGTTATCTTGACCTATGACCACCAAAATCCTATCAGTTCATCATGGAGTAAATGTTTGTAAGTATGTATGTAAATGTTTGTGCCAAATTTGCAGAAATTCCCTCAAGGTGTTCTTGAGATATCACATTTATGAGAATGAGACTGATGCAAGGTCATGGTGACCTTGACCTTTGACCACCAAAATCTAATCTATTCATCCCTGAGTCTAAGAGAACCTTTATGCCAAATTTAAAGAGATATTCCCTCAAGGTGTTCTTGCAATATCACATTCATAAGAATGAGGCATACCGATGAACAGAAAACATAATGCCTCCGGCTGTGGCTATAACCACCATGGAGGCATAATGAAACCAGTTAATTAATATCTCAAGGCAATTGAATTGAATGCAACTGAACAGGCTTCATCAGTTCATGCTTGTCTGACTAGGCTGGAACTAGTCTGATGTTTTCCTCTGAAGTCGAGGCACACAGTAAGTAAGAAGAATACAGTTGAGTTGCATAGTTCAGGTACAGGTACATGGTTTTACAAAAGCCGAGTCATTCAGGCTTAGCAGAGACAGACATAGACGGAGAGCCTGAGTGCTCTAGTATCTGATTGGACTGATTTAAGGACGGGAAGTAACAACAGGAGTAGGTCTGAGCGATCTTTTGTGAACATGATCATACTACTGTTTCCTGAACAGAAAAAAAACCTCAGTAGAAAGCTTCAGGACTGTATCTACAGATAGAGCTGGCACCTGGTTTGAAGGCCGTGATGTTGGCTCTGAGAGTTTTGGATTACTGGTGTGAGGGAGTGCATTCATCGGGTCCCATCAAAAGACTGCTTTGTTCTGCCAAAGCGTCCCTTTTTTTGTGTGTGTGTACACAGTCAGGGTTTCTCTCTGGGTTTCACACTCACCTTAGATAATTTCCATCTCCCTGATGGTTGACCCTCAGTCTCTGTGAATCACAGCACAGTACAGTACGTATATGTTGAGCTCAGACATGTGAGCTGTGTCAATGTTGACTCCCACATGTTCTATATAACCAAGGACGTGGCATTCTTACTAAAAGCTCTTCGTAAAATTACTGTCACCTAAAAACGGCTTACCCGCAACAGAGAAGTCCGACTCCAGGTCCAGTAATTTCCTCTTTCGTTGGTGTCATTACTGCCCAGTAGTACCTGGACAACCGAGCCGTGGCAGCACACAGGTATGTGGCGTGTCAGAGTAGAAACGAGGGTGCTTGCGGTGGGCGCTGAAAAATTTCCCTTATTTTCAAATCCAAAACTTGATAGGTATGCGTTTATCGTCCACAGAATGAGGCTGCACACCGACATTTTCAGAACAAAAGTGAGAGTCTCTCTCCATGGGATATTTAAAAACAGCAGGTTTGTGCATTTAGTCCTTCTCAGGCAAGCTCAGGGGTTTAGTGTTGCTGGAGCCCATAGGAACGACACTCTGCTATGCATTTTCTTCGAATGAGGATTGGGATATATGCTGTCCCGGTCTAAATTAATAAATATAAATGCTTGAAGATCCACTCATTACTAAAAGTGTATGTCATATAAAAACTAAAGTATTGGTCAAACTCATCAGTGAAATTTAAGGTGTGCTGATGGAATTCATGTCATCAACTCATACATTGAGTAACATTACAAGTTAACATTCCACCTTAAAAGTTGCCGGCAGTCGTCGGCCCAGTGAATTAAGTTATTTTTTTCTCAGATTCAAGCTGCTGTGAGAGGCAGCAAAACATCCTTTCATTTCATAGTTACAGTTTACTGATAAAACTCTCCACGGTATGAACAGTGGTTACATGAGCCTAAAAACCAGCCACAACTCAGCCCTGAGGAGAGTGACCGTCCTCTACTGACCAATCAGACTGCAGCGTTCACAGGTTCACAGAATAATCAGCTTGATCTGTAATTGGTCTCATTCGTAGTGGTCAAAAACCTGATCAACTGCAATAAAACCTATTACCACATTTACCCCGTTTACCATGCTTATCTTCCTTTTGCTTCATCTTTCTGTTTCTCAAATTTTTGCTCAAAACAAAAGCTTAAAATTTAGTTTTTTTTGGGTGATGACCTTCTGTTCATGTGAGCAAAAAGTCCAAAGAAGGAACATTACCTGCAGGTGCATTGAGGTGCATCGTTTCCATGGGACCTATGAAGGCGTAACGCATTCCTAGCCCCTCTGACATCACCAGGTCAATGTCCTTGACAGAGATAACACCATCCTGATTTAGAAAGAGAGACAAAAAAAAATATTCATATTAATGGGAAACATTACACGTTTAAATCTTTTTTTTCATGCACTTGTCATTTTAAAATTTTGGGCTATTTTTCCTCAACAGTATGTCTTCTTTCCATTTAGTGGAAAGAAAACGTTCGAAATACACATGTAGGTGTTTATTTTACTTCGGGGTTCTGTTCTGAATATTTATGCAAAAAGCTCATGTCTAATTAGGTGATTCATCATTTACACATTTAAACATACATTTCCCCCCCAAAAAATTGTAAAATCAGTAAGAAACTGGAGGTTTCATGGTGATGTTATTAAACAAAAATTACCCTATTTACCTGTAGTGTCTTTTTGTGGTCTAAAATGTTTTAAATCTTACACGACATATCTTTAAAGACTTTATTTTTTGAACCAGAAATTTTCCACTTCAGTAGCACTTACATACACCAACCTTTCCAGTTTTACCATGTCTGCATTGGCAACAGCCACGGCCAGAGGCATTATGTTTTTGGGTTGTCTGTTTTTCAGTACATTCCATTCTCAAGGATGCAACATCTCAAGACTACCTTGAGGCAATCTTTTGAAATTTGGCACAAATGTTCACCTAGGCTCAATGTTGAACTATTCGTTTTTTGGTGGTCAAAGTTACTGTGACCTTGTCTGTCTTCATTCATGTAATGCAATATCTCAAGAACACTTTTGGGGAATTTTCTCAGATCTGGCACAAATGTTTACTTTGACCCAACGATGAACTGATTAGATTTTGGTGGTCAAGGTTGATATCTCAAGCACACCGAGTGGAATTTTGTCAAATTTAGGACAAATGTCCCCTTCGAGTCACAGATAAACTGACCAGAATTTGATGGTCAAACGTTTCTGTGTCCATCTCATTCTCATGAATGTGATATCTCAAGAAGGCCTTCATGGAGTATCCTCAACTTTGGCACAAAGGTCCACATGGACTTAACAATGCACTGATCAGAATTTGGTGGTTGTGGGTCAAAGGTCAAGGTCACTGTGACTTAATACAAGATACTTTTGGCCATAATTCAAGGAGTCTTATGCTAATTATAACAAAATTTTACACAAATGTCTAATACAATAAAATGAAGGAGTCCAAAAGGTCAAAGGTAAACTTCACTTTGACAGCATAATGTTCTGCAAAAACACTTTCCTGGCCATAATTCAACATCATAACATATCTGATCAAACGTCATAAGACATTTGGTCAGATACTGATTTGGTAACTCTAATCTTGGTTGTCCAGCTTGAAACTGTGCTGATTTTATAGATCGTTTTTGCTGTTGGGGAAAGTTGTGTGTGAAGCATTCATGTCTTCACAGACATGGTCCAACTTGACTGGTTCACAGAGGCATACAACCATGAAGCAGTGATTCTAGATTTTGTGTTGTTTTGTGTGTCAGTTTCTGTTCATTCCTATGTATTGTATGTCACTACCTTTGTTTTGTGTTTATGTACTGCCCTGTGTACCAGTGATAAAAAAAGAATGTATAGAATGTGTGTAAACTGTAACATCAACTTGACTGGTTCGCAGAGGCATACAATCACAAGGCAGTAATTCCAGTTCCTATTTGTCTGGAGGTTCTGACAGAGGGGTTTGTTCATAAATCATTCATAGCCTGATTTATATGTCATTTTATTCCTGAAAATACAATGAAAATGTTTTTTTTTCATGGCTTTTGACAGTATTTTGTGATTTTTTGAGTGATAAAAAGAGATATCCAAAACCACCTATGTAAAAACCTTTTTACTCTAATGTGTCAACAAGAATTTTGAACCTGGCTTTGTCCAGTGTTTGGGTTTCTGTTCTGGAAATGCATGCAAATTAGTACTTAATTATTATTAACTGCAGCTCAAAATTTAGAACATTAGAACAATTTAGAACATATTATCCCCGGCAGTTCAGGTTAGGCAGGTCACAGCTTTTTACCTCCAGGGTTTTGGACGAGCCAAATTCCCTTTGATCCCATCAGACTACTCCCACCATATAAAGTTTCCCTAATCAGCCAATTCTGTGTCCTCAGGATTATGTAGTCAGTACTGGGAGGAGAGAGGCTGAGGATGGAAGGAGGGAGAGACTGAGGGAGTGGTTCAGGTAATCTTTTGGTTAGAGATATCTGTTGGCCGACCACGGGAGGAAATCAAAGCTTGGATACGGAGACAGAGAGTAGGGTGAGCAAGAGGAAAGGGACAGGGTCGTCTTTGTTTGGGTCCTGTGTACAACAACGGGCCTGTTATCTGAGCAAAGCGAGGCAGTGGGTGGGGTCTTTCTCCACCATAATCACTGGGGGGAACCAGTTGCTTTCTCAGCCGCTCTGCTTTCCAATGCTGGCCGTGACTCAAAGACCACTTTCTGTGTGTGTGTGTGTGTGTGTGTGTGTGTGTGTGTGTGTGTTTAGTGGGGTAAAGGAGGGTCCCTGTTATGTAAGAAGGATCACAAGGCCTTGATGCTCAATAACAAACCTATAGTCCTATTTTAATCTTTTTTGGACTACTGGTCATACTAGTTTGAGGGTGTAATCAATGGCTTACAAGCTTTCAGGCTATGTTAAGCCCCATTTCCACCAAACACTTTTGAGACAGTAACCCTTCAGACATGGTACCTTGACCCTAGTGTTTCCACCACAAACAGTACTCTTAAATGTGGGCGGAGTTGTTGTCACTCACTGCTCCGCAAGCTCAGGGGTTTAGTGTTGCTGGAGCCCACAGGAACAGCGCTCCACAACACATTTTTTTTTCTCAGAGTGAGGATTAGAATATATGCAGTTCACATGACCTGGTCAAAATTAATATATATAACCATTTGATGATCCACTCATTACTAAAATTGTATGTCATATAAAAAGTAAAGTAATGGTCATAGTTGTCACAGTGAAATTTAAGGTGTGCTGATTGATTCATGTCATCAACTCATGCATTGAGCAACATTACAAGTTAAGGTTCCACCTTAAAAGCACCCGGCAGTCAGCCCAGTGAATTGAGTTTCTTTTCTTTCTTTTCTCCAATTCCAGCTGCTGCGAGGCAAAACATCCTTTGTTTAATAGTTACAGTCACTAATAAAACTCTCCACAGTATGAACAGTGGTTACATGAGCCTCAAAACCAGACACAACTCAGCCCTGAGCAGAGTGACCGTCCTCTACTGACCAATCAGACTGCAGTGTTCACAGCTCCACCTTTTTTTTTATTTTTTAAAGATTATTTTTTGGGCTTTTTGCCTTTTAATGTACAGGACAGAGTGAAATGGGCTGAGAGAGAGAGAGTGGGGGTTGACATGCAGCAAAGGGTCGGAGTCGAACCTGCGACCGCTGCAGCGAGGCATCACCTCTACACATGGGGCGCCGGCACTAACCACTACACTACCGACGCCCCAGCTCCACCTTTTAGCACCAGATCTGTGTGCTAGGTACCCCAACAGAGGGGGGACCAAAACTGAGGACAGTACAGAATGGTTTCATTGGTATCATTGACAACTTTTCATTGTAGAAACAGAAAAAAAAGTGCACTGAAGTGTACTCTATTGTAACATACTGCTCGGTGGAAACAGGGCTTTAGTGAACAGTCACCCAACTGGCAAACATTCAGACTTCTTTTTAGAGAATACACAGACTTTTTTTGTTTAAAACATTTTGCATAATGCCATGACAGATACCTGAGCAGAAATGCTCTTGTGAAATAAAATCAGTTGTTCCAGTGTTGATGGGAATTTTGTCTCTTTACTGTATGGCACTGCCCCTGCTTTGTCAATGAACTTACTAGTTTGAATTTAGCCTCTTTAGGAAAGGTGTGATGTAAATAAAGTTGCCTTGCCTTAACACTTAATATAAACTATAGTGGATCTAGGGCAGGCAGTGAAATTTGGGCACAACAATAAAAAGAACAGTTCTCACTAGAGCTGGGTATCGGTACGCGATTACTCTGAGGTATCAACTGAAATAATCCAGTTCCTAGAAGTACTGAACCTTTTAATTATTTTTTTAACCAGCTTGAGTTTCTTGCGGACGTTTCGCCTCTCCTCTAAGAGGCTGTCTCAGTATAACGAACTGGTGTGGAGTACGAGGACCCACCCACACCTGAACCCATCTAACCCTAATGACACACAAGATGTCCGGGTGGGTCAGTGACTCACATGTGACCTTATTGACTCTGAAACTCAGAGCTCACATGTGACCTCAATGACCCTGTAAGGGTTCAAACCCACAAAGAGTTTGAAGCCTGCAATTCGGCACCAGTCCGTTAGAACTGAAGAAGCCTCTGGGATGAGAGGCGAAACGTCTTCAAGAAACTCAAGCAAGTCCAGTTACCTACGACATAGCACTTAAGATTATCATGACCTGGATGACTGAGAATCTTCACAGACAATCAGATTGTTCACAAATGTAACATCACTACTTTCCAGTTGGCCTGCTGATGCTGCCGAGCTGTTGCCACAGTGGAACTTATTCTTGCTTCCTAATGTAATGGGTCATTCTGGAAGATCTGTGATGGAGTGACTGACGAGTTGCCGGTCATGAGGTGACAAACACTGGTTATAGCAAATTAAGCCTGAGGAAAAAATGGACATGAAGTGGACAGTCCTAAATGTTGTGTCTCATTTGGTGGAGCTTGGTCATAAAACTTGGTGATAATGCAGCCTCTGTTAATGCAGTAAGTTTACTGTTTATTTCCTTAGCTCCAGTAACAACAGCACTATTCTCGGGGTCCACGTGGGTCTCTATGACGTGTCATAGCAGGAAAGGCACAGGTGTTACTAATAACATTAACTATGGTTCTGTTTTATTCAAGTATCCATGACAGTGTTTTAGTGAGTCCAGAAAACCATGACCCTAAAAAAGAAGCAACTGAATGGTATTTAGCCATATTTAATTTCATTATTTACACATGCTTCCCCTGCTGTCACATGTCAAAATGTCTTTTCCCATCAAAGGTCAGTGCTGCCAAGACAGTTTGCAGTTAGTCAACGTCACACGTGATTGTGTACCTTTTCTTGTGCTGCTTACTTCCTGCACATTTTATTGTGGTGCTGAATACAAAGGATTTCCAAATACAACTTATGTTCAGGAACTTATTGTTTTAATTGTCAACGATGATTCAAATTAAAACAACGCCTCAGGGTGTGTGACGCAAACTGCGTGGCACAAACCATTCTACAGGTCACACATCATAAGGTGTGTGTCACAGTAGCCTACATTGTGGCTTTGTGCATGGTGTAACCCTCCATTGTGTGACTATATGGAACAGTAGTGATACGTTATTGAACAACAATTACACACAGTTGAACACAAAGAACACAAAGGGGTGTGCACCATTTACTGAAGGGCTTGTCAGCGTCATTTATCAAAGCAATACAGCAGTTAAAACCTGTTCTAAATCGTATTATTAGTTTTCTGTGGTGGAATTTAAGCCAAGTACCTTTACTCAAATATTAGTCCACATTTGAGGTATTTGTACTTTACTCGAATACTTCTGTTTTATGCAACTTTCTACTTCACTACATCTCAGAGCCAAATATTGCCCTGACAGCTTCAGTTACTTTTAAGTTTAACATTTTTCCGCCCCTTCCTGTCCAGTAAAAACATGCTGGCAGGCAGCCACAAATAAATTAATGCGCGGGAAGCCCTGCGATAAAATTATATTAATTCCCATCCCTACTTAACATTAAAAAAAAATCTCCCATGAATATCAAGAATATGTTGCATTGCTGTAGCTTTCAGCGGAAAGAGACACATAATGACACCATCAGCGTCTGGTTCGGCCCCTATAAGTCTTGCTTTCAGTATCCAATTCTATCTGCCACCAGGTACGATCTCCTGGTATAATGAAGGCTCGATTTACAGCACAAAGAAAGTACCTCGACCATTATGCAATCAGACAATGGGCAGGATAGTGCTTCTGTTTTCCCTGGTACCCATTGGTTGATATCTCCAGTTACCTGCAGGGATGGGTACCAATACCCGGTATAAGAAGGGCCCAAAGACCATAGAAATGATAAACTCTGACATTATTTGTTTTTTTCTTGGTACTTTTTAAAATTCTGGTGTAATTTATTATCACGCTACACCTTCTCCATTGCTCTAAACTATTGAGATCATATTGAGTTTATACTGTTTATTCAAAATATTCACTTCTAATCCTGTTCTGAATTTATTCTTTTCTAAACAACATATTTTTATAAATAGCAATTATTTGAATATGAATGAGAACCAATAAGAGTATCGATAAAGAACTGAACCAGCAAGGAGTATTGATGACAGTACTACGCAAATAAAATCTAACTAAAACTGTGGAAAACAAAATACGGTGGCCTTACAACCTGTGTTGTTGGTTGTTGCTCAGCTCTAAGCAAAATGGAAAGTGATACAATTGTCTCTGCAGCACCAAAAATAATACCAATTTGGAAATTACAGCAGCCCTTAAAATCTAAAACAAATTGACAACCATCATAACGATCTAATACACCTGTTTTATTCAAGAAGTTAATATTTTAAAATGGTGTGTTTACTTAACAGCTTAGTTCCTCAGTACCTCTAATGATAAACCTTAGAGCCACTTAATTCCCTCAGTCTACTTTCTTTTAATTATGCAGTGTTGAGTTTTAGTGTCATAAAAAAAAGAAGTGTGTAAAATACTCAAATTATTTTCATACTTACCAAGATTTCAAGAGGATGTCATTATCAAATTGCTTGTTCTGTGTGACCAATAGTTAAAGACCCAAAGATATTACATTTAAAAAAGAGAAGAGAAGTTGCAAATCCTCACACTGAGGAGGCAGGAAGCAGTCAATGTTTGGCATTTAATTTAACTTATTTTTGGCTTTCTAAGTTCATTGACAGTAACATGAGACCGGCAGAAACATGGGCAGTCAAATGGTTTGTGCCTTAACCATTAGGCCATCAGGGTGCCCCACTGTTTGGCATTTATGCTTGAAAAAAGAAAAACAAAACAAAACTTTAAGCTGTCAAAATTCCTGTAACTTCAGTCTCCTGTATTGTAGTTCATATCTCTTAGATGAAAGATAGAAGAAACACAAACACAAAGCCAAAGCTGAAAGATGTAGAGGATTAGTGTCTATGGGTGACTGCTTGGTGAAAAGTAACATTAATCAACTTCTCTTACTTGTGTACACTACAGCCCGCGACCTTTGACACCAACATCAAAGAAAATCAGTCGACCAGAACAAACCAGTTTCTCTTACTCTGTGACTCCACAACATGATATAGCCGACAGTGAGGTTGTGTGTGTGAAAGATGTGACATTTACACGACAGAAAAATGATGTTGATTGGAACACATGAAAAACACACAAACATAAAAATAATAAGATCCTTTCTGACCTCTTGTGAGGGAAGAAATACTGAGTTCGATTACCTTGTATTCCAATGAAGCGTATTTTTTTGCAACAAAAATGTGTTTCTAACTGAAACATCTTAATTTAAAAACATCCCACTGACCCACAACAACCTTTACCTGATAGATTTGAAACTAGCTGTTACACTTTTCAGACCTAAACTGAAAAAAAAAGTTGCGTTGTTAATACTGGTGTCAAATGCATCATGCATACCTAACCCAGGGAATGTCAGTTTTGGTTGAATTTACTTTCGACAACCTGACACCCATTAACCACTGACTAACAAAAACACAAAATGACGTGAAATAAAAGAGACCTTGTCTTTTGGTTTGGTGCTTTGTTGACTCAGTAAGCTTTAGTGCTGCATTTCAAAGCACTAGTGATGTAAATTATTTTATTTTCTGCTGACTTTGCTGACTGCCAGTTAGCCACATTAACATGTCAAAAGTAACATAATGCCCACTGCTCAACCTCCAGCCTCCACTGGCGAGCTAGCCGTGGCGCCTTTAAATAACGCCATCTGGGTCATGTGGGGCCAAGCGAGCACCACCACTTATTCGTGATTACTGATGGTGACACTATCCCGTTATCTCAACTGTTATCTCAGCCTTGCAGTGCAAAGTCTTTCCTCCTTGCTGCTGCTGCATCATATCCACAGCTCTGTACCAAAGAGTAGCGTGAAAGTCAAAAGTGCTCTCTCTACAGCAAAATCTGGGGACCAAAATGTCCTCTGAAGTACACTGCAGAGCACACTGAAAAAAAGACTGCTTGACTTGAAACAAACTCAGTCAACTTAGAATCTCCGACTTCTAGGGGGCAGTTCTAGTATGCCAACTTCTTTTTGTAACCGTTAACAGCTTGCATATCCAAAGTCTGGCCCTAGGGGCCAATCGTGGCCCATGGACAGCTTTTTAACAGCCAGCACCTTGTGTGAACACCACACAATATTGGTCAATCAAGCAAGATCACTTTTTCGCATTTTTTCTGTTCACCTCCCAATGCCAGGACTATGATCAGAGTTCATAGACATGCACCTAGTAGGAACTATGCAGGTGAGACGAATATATTTTCATAGACAGACAACAAACATGCAAATGAATGGCTACCAAATAGCAGACATTTTGCCATTGGGTCTAAGTAGACATGGCCACAACAAAGAAGCGCAAAGTCAACAGCAAGGGCTGCTGCTTTCAGGAACATCACACAAGTTTGATATTTTTTCACTCAAAGGTGAAACAGTTGTGTTCGTCACATTTGTATAAATATTTTTATATAAATAAATAATATGATACCATAAAATAAATACATTCTTTTAATCTTTATTTTATTATATATAGTTATAGTTATAGTCCTAGTATCTGTACAGTATCTTTTATTGTGTAACCTTTCCCCTCGCTTTTTTTCACATATTTGCCACATCCAGCCACAATTTTAGACCATTATTGTACTTTCTTCTCCAAGGTCCCTAGTACTCTCATTTAACACCTATTTTATACTTCTGCATTGAATCAATGCCGTAGGCTCCACGTCGACGTAGAGCCTAAACCGTAACCTACGCCATAGCTGTAACTCTGGTCCAGTTTATTCCTCTGTCTAAAATCCAAAGCATTTTGAGGCACATGCCCGGGCAGTGGGATGAAACTCAGTTCATCCACTTCACCTGCTTTTGGTTCAAGCAGCAATAAAAGCTTTACACATGTTGCCTCTATCTGAGAGAGGAATCTGTTTTCTTCTGAGACATGTGCAGGTTGAGTAACACCTCATACATCCACCCTGACTCCCACCCTGTTCAGGATTTACCTGCTGATCAACTTTGACAAGGGGAACTGTAGGAAGACAGAACGATCACTCCTGTCAGACAGGTTTGTTCTTTTTTATGTGTCGATGATGCTCAGAATTCACTATGAAAGAAATTCTCATCAGTAAGAGGATTTTTACTGAACTGAACATGCACCTGAGACAAAGAAATCAAATAAAACATCTGGCTCTAATGACAAAAGTACAAAGCGAGCATGTTGCCTGTTTTTTTCCACTACAAAAAAATTATCTGCAGGTTTACATTATTGTAACAACTGCGCTGTTAAATTTTAAGACTTCTTGTAAAGTCATTCAATTTCATTAAAATTGAAAATGAACAAAAAACCTGTTTGGTTGTTCTGACACACGCTAGCTGATTTACTGTGGCTGCAAAATATGGAAACACACTTTCTCTTCACAGACATTTTTAAGGCGCAGGCATATTAACTCGCATCAATCATGGCTCTGTTCCATCTAAGTGTCAAAACAAATATGTCAGGAGCTACATGCACAGTAGTGTGCTCTTTGAAATGAAACACCTGCAGTAAATAGAACAAGGTATCATAATTTTTTTGATTACACTTTATTTCCTCTATGCCAAGTTCAAATATCTGCTGTGAAAAAAGATCAAGCTAATCAGAAAAAACAAGTCTAAATCTGTGCAGCGGATTCAGTGGACTGATCTTTAGAATTATCTGATTCAGCTGTTTGTGATTGTTGTATTGATTATGTACTTTTTTTAGATGCTTGAGGAAAGATGGCATAATGTTCAGCAAGCTTTGCTAGTGTGGCTAGTAACGAATCCAGTACTTTCATGAAAGTATTGTTGAAAATGACATGTATGAAACATCTAAATCTGCAGGTTTACGTCATTGCAGGGTTACACTGTTACATTTCAATATTTCCTCAGAAGACTTTCAGTTTCACCGAAAACTAAAAGACATGTTTGACTATTCTTACACAAGCAATTCAGTTTAGATGTAATGAGCCCATTAAACAGCCATTACCTGTGGTTTTTAGCCACAGAGATCTGGGTTGAAAGGGCCACCCACACGTACTTTTGGGTTCAAAGGCCGTTATCAGCCCATTAAACAACCATTTGCATATCAAAGATTGTAAAACAGTTGCAGTTTCATTAGGTTTCACTTTCACTCCCATCAAGTTTGGTGCAAAACTTCTTGGTTAGGAAAACGTGTCATGGTACATTAGTTAAAAAAAAAAAAAAAAAAAAAAGTCTTAAGGTTAAATGGATAAAATGTGTCATCGTTGTCCCACAGGACACATTATCCATTATTAATAAACAGTGAGTTGATAGTTAATCAAACTTTGGCTAAAAGTTATATCACTGTTAACAATGAAATAATCATTACTAGTAATGCTTCAAGTTATGTTATTTCAACAGTTTATTTTAATACTGTGTGACATATTTGTTCAAGCCCCCCTCCAGTGTATTTTGGCATGTCTTGACAATGCTGATTAACCAAACTGTTTGTCAAATATTTTTTGACAAATAACTTACTTCTGTGCTCGAAGTTAAAACAGGAAGATTTACGAACCAATTGTTGATGCTTAAGTGCTGGATTTTTATATATGTGTTATTACTCTCGCTGCCAGAGGGGGGATAAAAGTCTGCACTCAAGTTTAAACCATTAAGAAAGACTTAATATTGAATATAAAATGTTGTGATGCAACAGTAAACTGTTATGTTACCAGGATTACTAATAATTCGTAAGCGTTAGTATTAGTTTATTGTTTAACAGTAAACTACTGTCAACTGTCAATAACTTAAGTTTATTGAACTACCAACTTGCCATTTATTGATGATGGTTATTAAGAGTTACTGAAAGTCGTGTGACTGAGGTTGACTTTCTTGCTCTTTATGCTTTGTCCATCATAATCATTTTGGCCATGTTCATGTTCAGTTTGTTACACATTATAACGGTTATTTTTGCGTTTCCATTGTCAAATGTTGTAGATGATACCAACAGAACCGCTCCATACTGTTTCATTTTTTCATTACCCCTCTATTGAGATACAACAAAAAGGTGGAGCTAGAAACACTGCAGTATGTTCACTGGTCAAGAAAGAATGGACACCCTTGCTCAACAAGGCTTTAAATATCCCATCGTTTGTGACACAGACAATCCAGCCTGTTCTTTGATTGTTCTGAAAATGTCAGCGTGCAAACCCATACCGTGGACGACCATCAAGGTGCAGAGTAGTGGTGTAGTGGTAGTTGATGAGGTAGGTGTACTTCTAGGGAGTTGGGTAGGTTACTGAGGAGCAAGTGGACATACTCTCCTTTATATTCCAATGGCTTTAGCTTTTGCCATGTTTCAGCGGAAACTTCCACCTTCCTCAGAAGACGCAGCAGACGGACAGCAGGTGGCGTGACTGTTCTTCCAGTTTTTGACAGGATGGTCACGCCTCCGTAATATCGGCTGATTGTTACATCTTAAAAGTTGTCGGCAGTCGGCCCAGTAAATTAAGTTATTTTTTTCTCAGACTTTAGCTGCTGCAAGAGGCAGCAAAACATCCTTTGTTTCATCAAAAGTCACTAATAAAACTCTCCACAGTATGAACAGTGGTTACATGAGCCTCAAAACCAGCCACAACTCAGCCCTGAGCAGAGTGACCGTCCTCTACTGACCAATCAGACTGCAGTGTTCACAGCTCCACCTTTTAGTACCAGTTCTGTGTGCTAGGTACCCCAACAGAGGGGGGACCAAACATGGGGTACAGTATGTTTCCATTTGTACCCTACAAAACTTTGAACCTGATAGTATGACAGCCTCCTGCTAATCCATATCTGTGATGCTTACAAACACTGACAATGGCCATTCAATGGCCTGATAACAGCCAAACCAGCTGGCTAAAGAAAACAAATATGCAAGCAATTAAAAGTACATACTATATCTCTGTGTGTTGATTTGCTGTACTTGTGTTATGTTGCTATGCAAATATTAAGGCTTAGAGATGTAAAACTTGTTTGGGAGGATGGTTACTTAATTGACAGAAGCCAAAGTGGTTGCTGTTGTTTTTGCCTCCAGCACCTGCCAACATGATGGTGAGTGGTAAACTAAAAATGTTTTAAAGTCTTGACATCCTTGTTTTTTTTTCACTTTATTGTTGAGCTTTTAGTTTAGAAATGAATCATATATCCTACAATCTTTTACATATTTAAACAAGTTGTTCGGGGGAGAAATACTTTTTCGTTATTTACGCACTGAGTCTGATGCTCCATGTTGCACTCGGCTGGAGCTCCCTCCTGTTAAAAGTCTTCACACTTTAACATCAACGTGACATTTTTGTCAGCTGGGACTTATGGGTGCCCTCAGGGTTAATTCTTCTCAGCAGGAGCTTCACAAGTGAGTGCTCCATGCACGGTAAGGAATGTCATGTAGATATGAGTCTGAGCTCTCACGGGTCTGTGTGAAGACACAAATATCACATGGTGGATGCATGGATACGATGTTACAGTCAGCACAGAGTCAGGAGTGAGAGGGACACAGTAATCTCTGCTTCTCTTCTCTGGAGTCTGCTGGATGCTTTAATTCTCAGAAGCAGAGAGCCAGTGACATGTTACCCCCGGTGACCGTTGTTGTTTTCTGGTGTTCAGCATTGACTGAACTAACGAGGGCTTTCACCTGGCTGCAGGCCCACTTCGCTCGTCAGTGAACCAAGAAGCTCCTCTTGTAACAGAGAGTCATTTGAGGAGAGAGCAAATTCCAAAAATCTTAAAGTCTGAACTATGGCAAACCCAGGACCTTTTGTTGCAAGTCATCCCATGATTTCTTACCATAATGCCCACTGGGGCATTATTATAGTGTCACATTCCTGTTTCATTTCCATGAGAGAAAAATAATTACTTGGAACATAACAACATAAATGTTTAAGACATGTACATAGACATGTGCAGCAATGGAGGCGAGAAAATGGTCTTTAGAGCCTTTTCACAGCAGACATTTTGATTAGTCAAAGCAGGAAAAGCACAGCTGTAACTTATAAAGATGGCTCATTAAGTGTCCCAGTATGAGCTATGTCAGTGAGCCCTAGAAGTGGCTCACCTAAAGCCCTGTTTCCACCAAACACTTTCAGTATGGTACCTTTGGAACCAACAGTAACCCTTCAGACATGGTACCTAGACCCTAGACTCTAGTGTTTCCACCATAAAAAGTCCTCTTAAATGTGGGCGGGGTTGTTGTCACTCACTGCTCCGTCCAGCACTCGCTGTATTTCCTCATCAGCAGTGACACAGATGGAAGTCTGCACCTGCAGTAGTTGCAACAGGTATAGCTATAAAAAAAACTCTAACTACTGTACTATAACTATAACTGTGACATAACCAAAGTAAGAGACAAACTGTTGACTGGCTGTCAATCCTTGCTGTTTCTGCACATCGTGCTGCACTTCTGCGAACGGTCACGTTGACGGGCCCTGATGGCATTGTGCAGTAGCCTGCAGATACACGTGCGTAATTTCCAGTAAGGTTGACGTGTCTTACTGGAGGATGCTTTGACTTTAAGAACATGCCAAACTACCAGTATTGGAATGAACCTTAGGGAATGCCATAGAGATACAAAGGATACCCTGAGGATGCAGGAACAGAGTAATTCAGAGGATCGGCCTGTTCTGACACATTCCTTCTGCCAAAAACACACAAATCATCTGCCTCTTTGGTTTAAAATCTATCAGTGTGACCGATGATGTCCTTGGAAAATAATTCACTTTTCACATCATCATTGAGCTTTGACCCGTAAATGTCATTTTGGCAGCAACAGATCGAGTAACCATGACTTTTATCTCTTTTTACAAGTCATTTTCAATGTATAACTTAAATCCATCAGCAGCTAATCAGCCTTCAAAAAGATTATTTAAACACTTTCTTGAAAGCGTAAAGGCAGAGTAAGTGTTAACTGGTGTTTAAACTTTAAAATCTCGAAGCAGGAAATAAAGCTGTTGGTCCTCACATCATCAGCAGTGACTCACTCCTGCACTGACTATTATGTTCTTCGTTTGAATGGTGGAAAATGAGGGTTGGCTGATGATAAGGAAACGGCCGTTTCCATCTGCACTCTCATAAAATCCTGCATATCAAGGAAAAAATTCCATTTAGGCGTAAATGCACGTGATGGAACAACCCGACTATTAGTGTACAGCAGAGGAAAAATTCCCATCATGCCTTCATCCTTCTCGAGTTCTGTAAAGAATCTGTTCCAGAGTGTAAAAAATCCTTTTAGTGTAAAGTCATGAGTAACTTAAAATAGATTAATTTTCTACTGTGAGTGTCAGTGTATCTGTACGGAGAATTTTTCACAAGAACTTAACAGCTTGACTAACCAGTATCAAGCATTTTGACACAAAGTTTTGATGACTGAATGCCATAATATGTTGGAGGGCCACACAGAAAAAGTTAACACACTATGACTTACAAGATTTTCTATGACATACTGGATTATATAGGGCTGTACCCAACTAAGAAATGTTAGTCGAATCAGATTCAGCCGTTTAATACGAATATTCGAAACATAAAACACTATCAGGAGCGGCACCTTGTCAAAATAAATCAATAACCTATAGGACTGGACTATGTGGGAATATAATTTGAAAGGACGGACACAGGAAGTGTCCACGCTCAGCAGTCAGACAGGAGTCAGGTTAATCTCCAGGGCTGGTACCTGCGGTTATTCCACAGGCTAGTTAATAACATGTCGGGCAGGAAATCCAAAGTGTGGGATCATTTTGAGAAGGTGAAGGACGAACCCAAGGTGATATGTAAACTCATCTTCATTGGTCGACTACAAACATGACGTATCATGTGAAACATGGAAGTAGCTACATGCCCATTAGCCCACAGCGTCATTAACAGGCAGCTCGCTCAGTGTGTGACGTGCACTTGTAGATAAAATATAGGCCTATATTAATGAAGGTTCATTAGTACGGTTTTGTATTTCTCTGTAATGTAGCACAGTGTTAACAATGTTACTGATACTATTCTTTCTCACACCTTCAACTCAAACCACCAAACTATATCAAACTATTCGTTGACTAGGAAAAAATTTTGTCGGGGGCAGTCCTAGACAGCAGCATTCATGTAATCCAGTAAACTTTGCTTCTCAAAGTCAAGGATGCTTTTTTGGTAGGACGGGTCCTTCCAAGTGGGTTCCTACAGAGGTTGGGCAAGACTCCTTTCTAGCATTCGGTGAACACACATTGGAAAAGGCTAGTGAGTGCCCCGGTGTATGTCACTGAAGAGGCCCTGCCTTTAATGCCAGCAAATCGTGCCCAAAGAATTGTGGGTATGTCAAGCCCCCTGAGGATACCAACAGGCATCCTTGAAAATTCTGCAAAAAAAGACTTGGTCCTTGAAAACTGAGGGCTCCACAACAATTGTTTTATGTAGATAATCCTATTTCATACCCCAAACCACAATTGAAAATTAATTTTGAATGATAGCACAACCCTACATTGAAAGCATGTCTTTTAATCCACCTCAGGTGCCAGGCTGTCGGGCGTTACCTTTTCTAACCGATTAATCTCTTGGAATGAAAGTTATTTGTAAGCGTGTTTTTGTTTATACATTTCAAACATTGCTCTCTGACTGGAGCTGCCAGTGACTACAAAACAAATTATGTGACTCAGATCTGCCTTGGTTAGTTAAGTGCATCATCCTTCTGACAACATTGTGCTGAACGTCACACCCGCATTGTGTCACGTCATGATTTCGTTTCACAAGTCTTTTGTTTTTGTTTCATTGCTATCTGCAGTTGTCCAAACTTGTGTGTACCTTTTGTGTGTGTGTGTGTGTGTGTGTGTGTGTGTGTGTGTGTGTGTGTGTCCGTCCATCTGATTCAGTTACACTCTGTAAATGAGGAGTACAGTAATGTCAGGGACAAGGACACTGTGCTGATTTAGCTGTGAAAAGGAAACTCTTTGTTACACCTCTCAGACAGAAAAGAGACGGAATAAAGGGGTGGAGAGACACTGATCTAAGTCCCTCTTTTAGGGTTATTGTGTCCTGTGTGTGTGTGTGTTGGCTCTGAAATAAGAGATGGGATTTATTCTAACATACAGTAGTAACTTATCCCCACAGAGGGCAGAGCTAATTCATTACAGCTTTAATTATCTTGTAATCTAGTCAACAGTCGGCTAAGGAGTTTTTGTTCGGCAGAAAGGGCATTGTACATTTCTGGAAAACCCAAATACATCACATTTGTGCGTTACTACATTGCAGATACATTGAAACTTAATGTTTCTTTATGTTTTAACAACATTGTGGTTAATGTGAGGTTACTGTAGGTTTAGGCACCAAAAACCACTTGGTTATGGTTAGGAAAAGATCAGTTTTTGGCTTGAAACAACCACTTTTCGTGGCCTATGGAGATAGATTTGTTTCATAAAAACAAATATATCTTAGAACAGTTAACGTAACCTCACTGAAACAATATGCACACAGTGCAATTCACTGCGTGCTCTTACTTTGACATCAGCTGGGTGATCACATGCTATCCGAAAATGGCCGAGTGATACAAGTGCATTTTCGTTTGGACTGGTGGAAAGTTTGTTTCAAAACTCTGCGTGTAAAAAGCAAATCCACACGCGTAGAACTGAGATTCACAAATGTTTTTTCGATTCACAAATAAAAACTGAGTTCACAAATGCCTGTTCAAAAGTTGTAAATGTTAGGAAGATGCTCACAAATGCTTTTCATTTATTTGCAAATTAATTTAATGTATTTGTGGAATGTGTTTGTGTATTTGCAGATCCGTTTTACACTTGCAAAATATTTTTGTAAGTTTACAAATCTTTTTTTGTATTTGTGGAAGGTGTTTTGTATTTACAGATTACACATTTACACAAAGATTGTCGATCTGTTCACACACATAATTATTAAACAAATCTATCTCCATAATGGCCACTTGAGGCTGGCTCCAAGAGTGAGTCAATCTTCATAGACCCCCATGTTAAAATGCCCAACTTTACAGCAGAAATAAACATGTTTACAGCCTGGTACAAAGTTTTGGTCTAATGGCTAATTTCAACATTCATGACAACTGTACGGGAGATTCATTTTTATATAACTCACACTAATTTCAATGTTATTAAGACTTAAAGTTATGCATAACTAAGAGTGTGGTTATCTAAAATAACTGGCAGAAAATAGTGTTCATGTAGAACCCCATCACTCAAATAAATTTCAGCGTCTTTAAATCTTGTCACAGTATTCATATAAGCGTTCAAACTGATTCTATAATGTTGCTAAATTTCCTGCGGATGACAAAATATTTTTTCAAATATTCTATACTCGCATCAGTAGCTTGATTTTGTTTCTTTAATCGTGATTATTAACAGAATTGTACTGAGATTTAAAAGCCTTTTAATAGTATGTGGGAATGCCCTCAGATAACTGGTTTTTGGAGGAAGGTCCTGGACCTAACTGGTCATATTATTGGTAAAAAGGTACCCTTTGATCCTAAACTATGTAGTTATATTTACCCAGATGATTTTGTCATCTCAAACAATGTGAGGGCCTTGTTGAATTTTGGTCTGCTTGAAGCTAAAAGATGTATTGCTCGTGTTTGGAAGGAACAATCTGTTTTTGGAATCTCTCAGTGGCTGAAAGGAATGACTTTTAACTTTGCTCTTGAAAAGATAAGTTATTTCACCAAAAATAAACTGGATAAGTTCTGGAAAATATGGAGCATTTTCTACACTTACTTGGAACAGAATGAGATCCGGACTGATGCTTGGAATGACGAACTGAATTGACTCTAAACGGCTGTGTTGGGTTTTTTTTCAGCACTATCGTTCTTGTTATTATTATTATTATTATTATTATTGTTATTATTATTATACTATTTTATTTAATACCATAACCATTACTGTTGTTCTTGTATCACTGTATATTGAGATAGTTATTTGTTGTCCATATTTTTTCTCTTGAAAAAGCAATAATGAGATGTTCATAAAAATTAAAAAAAAAAAAGCCTTTTAAAAAGGAGACCGACCAAAACAGTGGGAGTTACTGACGAACAGAAAATGATAATAATGATCATAAGTCAACAAATACTGCAACAAAAGACAAGAGCAAAAGCCTTGAAACAAAGGCAACGAAAGAGAAAGTATCACTGAATATTTGGTACAAAAGTTTATAAATCTTCTACAGAAATATCTGCTGTCATGTTGTTTAATAAATAGGGTAATTTGAGGTAATCCTGTTTGAAGCCTGACTCACAGTGAAATGTTTTCATGTGTGTTTAGTTCAGGTAACAATCATCAGACTCATTGTCATCATTATCATTCTGACCATTTCTGCCATGAGTGATCGCGTAATGGTGCCTGTCATCAGAGGCTAAAGCTCATTTACTCTCATTGTGTTCCTTTTTTGGAGGGAGATTATTGCAGTGCTGAGCTGACAAGGGGCTTCCTCTTCTCTGCCTCTATTACAAACCCATCAGCAGCCACACAAAGCCTCACTGAGACTGAGGAGCTCTTATCCACAGATGAAAACAAACACAGATACAGTCTGGTGTGTCTGATGTTATGAGGACCTTGTTTATTAGGACCTAACAGCGATGTAATAATGAAACAAAATGTTTTGCTTTTGCTGGATATTCATATTTGGTATTATATAGTTATGGCATGTAGCAGCTCTTTAACACTACTGATGCCAAATTAATCCTTAAACTTGCTCTGTTTATTTTAAACTAAGGAGTTGATGTTCAGCTTTGGAAAAAAGCAGAGGAAATGTCGATGAATCTTGTGAGTAATGGAATGAAATGTTTTAACATTACCTTTGTTAATTCATTAGTTTTGTTTGTTAATACAATGTAATATACCAAAGGCTTGTGCTAATAACGTTAGCATGCTGTATTTGTGGGGAAAATGTGTCCAGATAAAGACAAGTGTTTGTCTGTGAATGCTGTCGAGTTATAGTGAAGCTAATTTGTGTACTTGTGTTTGAAATTGTCGCTGTTAAGCCATGTTGTGTGTTTAATGTGTGTGTGTGTATGTTTGTTTGTTTTTTAAATCAACTAAACTTTACAGCACTTCACAGAAACCCGCCGCAGACTAGTGTTTTGTAGGTGTGACTGCAGATTCACACAGACACACCACTGCACAAGTATAAATGCTCACAGCGGCGTAGGCCATGCGTGTAGGCTATGGCGTACACTGCATAGAGCTAATCAGCGCTGATCAACTATGAATCAAGATTCTTTTACTGCACTGCCATTTTTTTTAGCTTTTAGGTAGTGCTTCCTTTTCATCTTTATAGTTTCCAATGGTGGCCGGGTCACAAACTCTCTCATTTTACAGCTAAACAGTACACTAAATATGTTTCTAAAACATCTGAGATGAGAAACAGGCAATGCAGTAACAGGGTCTTGATTCATATTTGATCAGCAAATACGACAATAACTTAATTTCATAAAAGTTACCAACCTACTATCTAATGTCACGATAGGAAAGGATAAATACAACGCCCAAAAGGAAAAACAAACAAAGTCCTGGTTGCAAACAATACATGTGTCACAGGATAATATATTTTAGGTGTGTTTAAAACTGCAAACTGGTGTCAGCAGAGAAACAGTAACACAATCAGAGACTGTTTAACGGAAGTGGACGTATAGCCTTTGTGACATCACCTATTGGTTTGTTGACTCCCATTTCAAAGAGTTGAGTTTGTAACCAGTGTAGTCGCCCCCTGCTGGCCATTAGAAAGAACACAGGTTTAAGGTACTTATGCAGTGTCTCCAACCCTGAGGCTGTGTCCACTTCTTCTATACAGTCTGTGAAACTAACCGCTCTAAATTAATTGGTTGAGCTAAGGACAGAAACAAGACACTGACCTGGACCAGCCTCCAAGACTCTGCAATGATGGCAGCCTGCACTCTGTTGAGGGCGAAGCCATCGATCTCTCTCTTTAGACAGACGGGCGCCTGGCCGACCTGAATCAAAAGAAATCAGTCATGTGATGAGATGATATTACTGCCTCTGAAAAAATAAACAATTCTTGTGATTTGTGTGTGTTTCTGTGTTTAAGACGATGAATTAAAAGTTTATTTACATGACTGAGAACCTCAGTACACCAAGAGATTTAATCTGAATCATTCTAAACAGGAAGCTACTGGTTTCCAATTTCATTCAGCATATTATGAAATTCATCTTACATGGACTTGCAAGGAAGGAGAGTTATTTGGAACAATCACTGTGTGGTAATCCAGGGACTAGTGACACAATAACATCTCAGATTTAATTCATCTGTGGCTGGATTCACAGAATGTGATGTCTGATGATCAAATTTGGAAAACACCTAACTAACGAATGGATAAAAAATTTTCACACCAGGATTCTTAACACTAAACATATATTATTACTCCAGTCCTAACCTGCTTTAACTCAGGATTCTTTTAATCACACACGATTTGGCTTTCTCATAAACCTGATGCCTCCGTTCGTCTCTGATATTGACTCATTTGTTCCACCCTACAGGTCACAACATACCCAGGATTGTGTAATCTGGGATCCTTACCTTGGTCATTAGGGAGTGGGTGGTGTCCATAACGGCTGCTGCCGTCTCTGGGTGAGGTACCAGCTCCACCAGTTTGACATAGTAAGGTGGGTTTACCTGGGGAGCACAGGACCATCACGCATCATACTGTGGGTACTGCACTGATACAGAGGATCTGTATCCTCAGGTAGGTACAGCATATAAAATGCCCAAAAGCTGTTATGTCATTAGAGTTAGTGCATAAAACTTCCCATTATAAGGATGCTGTCAAAAACTATTCCAAACTGCACTATGATACACCTTATTATTACATGTGCATTGTACATCAAACTATTTTACAACTCTATTAATCTCTACATTTACCACATACTATGCTACATTTTCTCACACTGTTCTATGTGCTGCATTATCCTGCAGCATTCTTTACTAAACTACATTTTAGAATACCCAGTGCAATACTACAATAATTGTACCCTCACATTATGAGACATTTGGACTGTAAAGACATGTTGGTATTTATGGGAACACCCACAAAACTTCACATCATTTCACGCTCAGGGGAAAAACAAAGGTCAAATAAACTTTAAAATCCAGAAATAAGGCTATATTTTTTAACCTGGACCCTATTTTCCCATGTTTTTTCTGTCTAAATGAGTACTGGGAGCAACATATTTAAAATCAGTCTGGTGCTGAGCAAGAGCAGCTTCCATGTTGCAAAGTAAACGCTCAGGACATGTTGGCACTGTCGATTTACCTTCACTAAAAGTGTTTGTTTTTCCCACTGACAGGCTCAGGTTGTTATTATAAGCCTCTGATAAGATTATCAAAAGGATCCCTACAGAGACAGACCTTTTTTATTAAAGAGTACAATGCTTTTTGTTCAACCAGAAACTTCCTTTGAAATCGCTGTTGTCAAACCCACCAGACTCAGTTTAAATAAGATGTAATTTTATAACCGTGAAACACACTTCATTTAAAGTTGACAGAAACAAAATAAAATAACTCCTCCGAGAACCGTCTCTTTTGCGAGAACTGTCACCTTATCGTGGTGGAGGAGTTTGAATGCCCTAATGACCCTAGGAGCTATGCTGTCTGGGGCATTTTGCCCCTGGTAGGGTTTCCCATGGCAGATTGGTTCTGGGCGAAGGGTCAGACGAAGAATGGTTCAAAAGACCCTTCATGATGGAAAACAACAGCAGATCGTGTAACTGGCCTGGAGGGTTACCGGGGCCCCGCCCCGGAGCCAGGCCTGGGGTTGGGGCCTGTGGCGAGCGCCTGGTGGCCGGGCCTTTGTCCATGGGGTCCGGCCGGGCCCAGCCTGAACCAGCTACATGGGTTCGTCCCCCTGCAGGCCAACCACCCGCAGAGGGATCCAGAAGGGAGTGGTGCATTATGGATTGGACAGCAGACCAAGGTGGGGGTCTTGGCGGTCCATACCTCGGCTACGGAAGTTGGCTCTTGGGACATGGAATGTCACCTCTCTGGCGGGGAAGGAGCCGGAGCTTGTGGAAGAGGTTGAGCATTACCAACTAGATATAGTCGGCCTCACCTCAACACATAGTTCCGGCTCTGGAACCCAAGTCCTTGAGAGGGGTTGGACTCTCTCCTTTGCTGGAGTTGCTCCGGGTGAGAGGCAGAGGGTCGGGGTGGGCTTTCTGATAGCCCCCAGACTCTCTGCCTTTATGTTGGGGTTTACCCCAGTAGACGAAAGGGTTGCTTCCCTGCGCCTTCGGGTCAGGGAACGGGTCCTGAGCTCTGGGTAGTGACCGAAAGAACAAGATCAGCTTTAGAGATAGGGTGAGGAGCTCGGACATCCCTGAGGGACTCGGAGTAGAGCCGCTGCTCCTTCACATCGAGAGGAGCCAGTTGAGGTGGTTCAGGCATCTGGTAAGGATGCCTTCCGGACACCTCCCTTGGGAGGTGTTTCGGGCATGTCCAACCAGGAGGAGACCTCAGGCCCGCCCCAGGACACGCTGGAGGGATTACATTACCCGGCTGGCCTGGGAACGCCTCGGGGTTCCCTCGGAAGAGCTGACGGAAGTGGCTGGGGAGAGGACTGTCTGGGCTTCTTTGAAGAGGCTGCTGCCCGGACCCACGACCCGGACCTGGATAAGCGGAGTACGAGTACGAAAAGGCAAAATAAACATCTCACAAACCATCTTGGTTCGTCTTTCCACTGTTCCAAAAATCACCATGTCTGGTTTAGTTAAAATAATCCCTGAATCCCTGTAGTTCTTGAGGTTGCAAATCCCTGCGTGATAACATTATAGCACAGCACATCGTCGAAACAGGCTAATGGTGTGAAGTAACCTGTAGCACTGCTTTACTGTCTCGAAATGTGCAGGATTTTCTAACACATGCTAGTATATTACATCATAGCAGGGGCAGCAATAGAGCGGCAAGGTTGCATGGTAGCATTGTCACCTCACAGCAAAAGGGTTCCTGATTCAAACCCTGGGTGAGTGGTTCGAAATGGAGCCTTTCTGTGCAGTTTTCTCCAGCTTCCTCCCACAGTCCAAAGACATGCAGGTTAATTGATGACTATAAATTGTCCGTAGATGTGAATGTGAAAGATTTTCTGTCTCCATGTCAGCCCTGTGATAGTCTGGCAACCTGTCCCGGGTGTACCCCTGTCACTCAATGTCAGCTGGGATAGGCTCCAGCACACCTGCAACCCCTAACAGGATAAGCAGTTACAGAAAATTAATGAATTAATAAATAGCGGCAGTAGCTCAGCATGTGGAGACTTGGCTTGGGAACCAGAGGGTCACTGGTTCTGGAGGTTGTAAATCGGCAGTTCAAGCCCTCGTACGGACCAAATGTGGAGTGTGGACTGGTAGCTGGAGATGTGCCAGTTTATGCTACTGTTCTTGAGCAAGGCACTATACCCCCTCTAATAGTGTCTCTTGTGTAAGTTTAAAAAACACGCTTAAAGGACTAATCTTCCCCTTGCCGACCACGCCCTCACCATGCTCTCTAACTATGACCACACATTAACTGTATCCATACACATCATCTTCATATTAAATCAGACTTCTGTCCTAGCTTTACCAATTATTTTGTTCAAAACTTGCATTAAATAATTTATATGTGTCATTGAATTCCTGAAGGGGCTCGTGGTTGTGTGGCTCTAGTGCCATTTTGTGATAATATTTTAAAGTGCATCTAATATCTATGTTAAAGCTCTTTGATAAAAATGTCTACAAATATATGTGGCAGAAGAGAGCACAGTACACTACGGTATGCTGTTCTACATCAAGACCTTTACATTACACCTTTTGAACCTGGAGAGTTATCGTAATAAAAACATAAGCAGTGACAGAACAGGGCGGTGCAGTTGTGGGGTGACATCTTAATCCCTTTCAAGTTTGGTGGTGACACGTAACTGAACCTGTCTTTTTCACTGTAGTATGGGTGGGTCATGATAAATGTTACCACATAGAGAGCCAGAGAGCTTGGAAAATAACAGAGAAGCTTTTTTTTTGATTGACAGCAGAAATAATCTAAAATGTTGGCGACAATCAAACTGATAAACTGAGCGGAGTTAGATAAACACCAGAGTCAATACGCAAATATTCAGGTCTGGCATAGACTCATACTTTCATTCGTTGTCTCTGTATACATACAAATTAAATATAAAGGGTACAATGTATTTGATGGTTAATAGGCCTCCCTGCTGCTATGATAAAGCTGTAACATCAGTGGCTAATGGTTCGTTTTCAGGGTCAACAGATAAATGGCTGAAACATTTTCTGATTCCCAGAAATACAACAAAAAAGGCACAAAATAAATATTTCATGAACAACCTGGACACTGATTAAGATTGCTTGTTTGTAGTTATGAAACAAAATAGCTGGCTGTGGTGAGGCCAGTTAGCAATGGGTGCTTTAATGAAATGACAATGAAAAATGGGCACTAAAAGAAACACATTCCCACTCTGACTGAAGTTAGGTTGTACTCTAAACATCCACCTCATGGCTACAACTAGAGTTGTTCCAATACTGATACCAGTATCCAGAATGCCTCTGACACTGCCGGTAAGTCTATGCACCAATCCAATACAATGGAATTTAAAAAATAACTAGCCTCTACATAGAGTTGTGCTGTGCTAACACTGGATAACTATTGTTTTAGAACGGCAAAGAAGAACTGATTCCTGGTAAATGATGTAACGTTAGCCATCAACAAAATGTCATCAATTTGGCAACAGTTTACACAGGATCGTCCCACCAGTGAAAAGGAAATGTGCACAACATGCGAGGCTGTGGTTCTGAAGAATGCCACTAGTGTTGCTAATGTCAACACCAGCAATCTTACAAAGTATTTAAAGATGCATCACATGAAAGAGCACAACAAGTTCACCAAAGCGAAGATGAAAAAATTGGCAAACTTCAGCATTATGTAATGATTCATTGTTCTGAACAACCAACACTTCAGTCGTTGAACTCTCGGTACTCAATATCAGTCGATACGCAAGTTCAGGTATCTGAATCAACACAGGAAAAGGAAAAATATTATCAGGATATCTTTAGTTAATACATTGAAAGTGGCTTGTATAAATGGGTCCAATTAACCCTTCGCTAAGTCACGCCCCTTTGTGATGGTGCATCAAGCTGTCAGAGTAAGCATGGAGCCCACACTGTAACTAACTGCACTCCCTGAAGAAATATTATCATATTTTTGGAGAAATTAACCAGTCATTCCAGAGAGAAGCAGACAGAGGGGTCTACAGTCTGTGTTTGAAGGATATATCCAGGATGTCAAACTGACTCAGCAGCAACAACAGGTTAAAAAGACAAAGATAGTTAGAAGCTAAAGCCAAACTATAGGCTACAGATCACAGTGTAAAAGTGAACCACCACATCACTGCTGATCGCCACACAAGACAATGAATATAAAGGGAAACTTTGCTGATATTGAACCAGCTGTGTGGCATCACAGTGTGTGCAGATGAACCGTGTTTGGCTTCACCCCTGTGCTGCTGCCAGCACCCGGACCTCCTCCAAGGAGGCTATATCTTCAGTAGCTAGCTAGCTAACACTACACTTTTCAGGGTTTGATTTTGGTTTTGGAACAGGGAAGAAACGTATATCTTTTTCCAACCTCTCCAGGTAACGAGTATCATTAATACACGACGTGCCCCAGGCACAACATTTAGCTCCAAATCCACAAAAATGAAGTAAATCTTTTACTCCATCAGCTACTGGATCAGTAATAATCTAGCTGTGGACTGAGAGAAATGACTCTGTTGGTACATTTTAATGTAACACTGACAGGCTAAGGTGTTGGAAAGAAAATGAATCCAATAGGTCCCAATCAAATACAGTTAATTATGTTGGAGACTAGCATTTCTTGAAATGTGAACAGTTGTCTATAGCTATGTTTTTCCAAAGGGCTTTTGACTCCCAACATGGCAGCCTGGAGATAATGACATCATCCAAATGCTCAACTAATAAATGAGAGATAAATATGAAACTGGAAGCTCCTTAATTGGTGACAGGGGTGTATCATATCATTTCGTTCACAATTTATGTTATGAAATATTCTACTAATTCTTCTAAGAGCTGCGTAATGATGAATACAAAGCTAAGTTCCCCAGTTGGGCGTTTATTAGTTTGAAATCCCTTTACACCAGTGTTGGTAAACAGCTCTTAAAATATCAAACAATTCTTGGACAGAAGCAGTTTTTAAGTCTGTTTGTTTTACTTTTTATTGACCTGTACCTTCTTCCAGAGGGGAGGGAGACAAACAGACAGTGTCCAGGTTGGGAGGGTGTTTTTTATGATATAGCTGGCTTTCTTGTAGTCCTTCAGAGGTGGTAGCAAGGTCACAGTGCTCACAGCAGCTTCCCTTAGTCTTCCCCAGTGCAGCAGCCTCTCCACACTGTGCAGCAGTAGCTGCAGAGGCTCCTGATGGTGGCCCAGTAGAAAGTAGCAGCAGCTGCTGTGGAAGGTAGGACTGTTTTAACATCCTAAGGAGATAGTGTCTCTGCTGGGCCTTCTTCTCCTGGTAAGCGATGTTTACAGACTATAGGTAGTGTGACGTGATGTAGCAATCTGAAGTTCTCCACCCTCTCCTCCTCCTCTCCTCTTATGCAGAGGACAGAGTGCTCACTTCCCCTTGGGTCTCTGAGGTCTATTGTGATCTCCTTGGTTTTTGTATTGTTGAGTCCAGGTTGTTATGGAAACAACACAGTCAGATGTTTAATGGTTGTCTGTTATCAGTCCTACTACGGTGATGTCATCTGTGAGTTTAGCCCATTCAATACCAAGACTGTCCGACAGAGCCACGACAAGGTCCCCTTGTGCCTCCTTTGTATTTTCACACAGAACCAAATGACAATGGCATCATGCTGCTCCAGTGTGTGATTACAGACTTCATTGCAGAATCAAAATAAGCGTGACAGGTGTGACTTGTAACACAACAGCATCGGCCTCTAGTGTGCCATATGGCAGCTGATCTCAACCTCGTTGTTTTTTCCAATTTGTGAACATTTTCAGCCACTGTTCTTAGCTGCTAAATGCTACAATCTGCTTTTAAAATCTCCCGCGTTGAGTAACACATGTAACACGTCACACCCATCCTGCCCATGGGCACTTACTGCTGGCTGCTGAAGGCAAACCGACCTAACAGTGCTATACTCCCGCCTCAAACGGGCAGTGTAAAAGGGGTATTTTGACAATGGGCTTGGAGTGGTGAATGGGGGAACAGACGTGTAAAGAGGGAGCAGAGAAAAGGGCTGTGGACACACCCCTGTGGAGCTCCTGTGTTAAGGAGTTCAGTAGGCGTTACTTCCAATCCTGACATTTTGTGATTTGTTTCTCAGGATGTCCAGTATCCATGAGCACAGTGAACTGTTCAGGTCAAGGTTGCTCAATTTTTGGAGCAGTTTTTGGAGGATTATGGTGTTAAATGCTGAGCTAGATGAATAAGGGCTGTGTGAAGCGCTGTTATGACTACATCATGTGTGGATCTGTTGGTCCGATATGGGCAGCCATGATGTGGGAGAGAATCAGTCTCTGGAAACACTTGGTAAAGATGGAGGTTAAGGAGGATGCGGCAGACCGTATGCCATAGCCCACGCACGTGGCCTACGATACCATACCAAAAGTGTTTGGTGGGAACGGGGCTTAAAATGGCAGAGAACTGATGAGGTCACTCAGGCTTACATGAAATAATACTGTGAACATTACTGTCCATGCTCCAATTATTTGTCAACTAAGAAAGCTACAGTGGCTTTTGTGGTAGCTGCTGCAGGCTGACAAATTAAACTCCTTTTAAACAGTTTTCCTGGGGCCTCGCCATTATGTGTTAAGCTGTGCACCAGTGCAATGAAATAAAGCAGACACACAGCTCATGAACAGTCAAACTGTCAAACTAGGCAGTGCTGATCAAATATGAATCAAGACTCTGGAACTGCATTGCCTATTTTTGACATGTTTTCACAATTAGTGTACTGTTTAGCTGTAAAATGAGAAAATTTGCTCCAGTTAGTTGACTGTGTTTTGTTTTGTCTTGTCCGTTGCCAACATGGCGGCTGGGTCACAAACAGACACATTTGTACAACTAAACTAAAGTACAAGTACCTTGAATTTGCGCTTAAGTAAATGTTCTTAGTTACTTTCCACCACTGATATTCACTAGTACCGGGACTGTAGTATCACTAACCGGATGGGAGATGAGGCAGCGACTCCTGTTCCCTACTTTAGAGAAGACGTTGCTTGGCACCAGACAGGAAGTGGAGCTGCTCAGGATGACGTCTTTTCCCACAAGACGCTCGATGTCTTGGAATACGTTCTGCTTGACTTCAAGCTGCTCAAATACACACTCCTGAAAAACACATGTATACAAGGGAGAGTGTCCATCACATACAGATGCATATACAAGGGCACAGACACACACTATTGGTTGTGAAGTCATTGAGAAAAATGTGCCATTGCCACCGTCTGTAACACAGTGCGTAAATAATACATCTACTGTAGCCAACGTCTTTGTAACACACAGTGCAGTGTGTTCAGGGTCTCTACATATATCAGACCCTTAAATTTAATGCTTTAAGACCTTTCCAAGACATTCTCTCACTAAATTTACAAATAATTTTTGGACAAATCATCTTTTTCTTTTTCAAGCATTACAGGTAAGTCTAAGGTTAGTGTATGTGGTCCTGAGCAGAAGTAGGTTTTATGTAGGAATATAGTTATTAGAGTGAGTTATGTTAATCTACATTTTGCCAACAGATAAGTGCGAGTATAAAGTAAAAAGACAGTTTAGGTTCAGTGGTTCAGTAAATATTTGTAACATCAGCAATGTGGACCTTGAATTATTTTCACATGACAAACTAAAAGATGGATAAATTAAGTTAGATAAAATGTTTGTGGTAATTGAGACCTCACAAATTCAAATTCAAGACTATTTAATGTATTTGAAGGCCTAACATTTATATAATTGAAAATATATTAAGCTGTTCTAAGGATCTTCAGACACCCTGGGCCCCATTAAACAATCTTTAGTGCATGATCTACAGTGCAGTGGCATTTAGGGTGTGTCCAACTCCACGTATGCTGGTTAAACAGCACATAATCCTGGCCTAAAGTAAGACGCTAGGGGCAAAGGAGTCGCATGTAATCCCTTAATTAATCATAGATGTATTTAGGTATAACATGAATCTCGTATAACCGGGTGCGTCCAAAGCATTTACATGGTGGATTCTGCAAACAGAGGAAGCAAGCCGTTTTCTGCCAAGAGTAATGCAGTGATGTCCCTGCAGCAAATATCGAGGGACATTTGAGCAGAAAAACTAAAAACTGTAGTTATAAACTTGACAGAGGAAACAGAACTGAACTTTTAGCTTCTGAAATGATCAAAGTTATGCTGCTCCTTGTGCATAAATGTGTACAGCATCTCTTTTAATGTGGAGTTGGACAGCAGCTCTGCTCTGATCTCTGCTATGTTCACATTTTAAAGAATGTCATGTATGAACATTTTCTTCATTAGTGATGTATTATTTCACCCACCTGCAACCCATCCACATGTCCCTCTGTGTTTAACAAGCTGAGTGTAAGCATGTGTGAACCAGCCTATGTAGGCTGTAGGCGTATTTTACTATCTGAATAATGCACCCTTTAAACAGTAGGAAAATACTGAACCAGTCTGACATTAGACCAGGTTTTGTTGGTCAATGGCGCAATCGCTTTCTGCTGCCTCAAAATAGCAATCTACCAACAATGCCCCTGTCTTCACTTCATTTCAAGACCTACACGCCCACAGGCGCATACAATTGCTACTTACACAATGTAGGCATTTGCCATGAGAATGACAATCGTGTTGGTCTTAAATTAACAATGACTGCTGCACTGTGTGTTGCTTTGTGAAGAGTGTAAGATGGGGCCCCTGATGCTCCTGCTCCCACTTTTCAAACTTTGCTTTCGAAAGTCCACAAAATTCTGCAAAGTAACAGAAACAATCCTCCAATTTAAACACTAAATTAGTAACTTAGTATTTAAGTCTTGGCAGAGCACCAGAGAAGCATGACAGTGAAGATGGAAACTCACATCAACACAACAGGTACACGTCATACTACTGTATCCAGAATGTACTCTGATAAATGAAACCAAAACTATCAGTAGAGATAAATATCACTAAGGCTGAGTGAGAAAATTAACTCAGGTGAATCGATGCTTTAACTTTGTACACTTTGTCATGAGTCTTTCTTTGATTAGAGCAAAGATAAAAAGTGTAATCATGACAACATTAAATAAACACCTACTATTTTGTTCCGTGGTGAGCAGCAAAGTACGACTATGGAAATGTACTCTGACAAATATGATGAAGGCCATATTGTTCTCACATGCTTAAAACCGGATACAAACAGTTTCGTGTTTTTTTTTTTAACCATCCATCAAATTCAAGTAGAGCTTTTATGAACATCCATCAAGTTCAAGTTTAACTTTTTAACCATCAATCAAGCTGAAGATGAAGTTTTTAAACCCTCTTCCAAGTTCAAGTTGAACTCTTTTTATTACTGAATTGTCTGCACTGTCAGAGCGATGGAAAAAGGAGTGGCTGTCAAAAGTGATAGTTGAGTGTTAATATGTTCTTTAAATGGCAGTCATCAAGTGTGTGAACTGCAATAACTGGCTGGGCGAGCAGCATACCTGCTGAATGCATACACAATAAAGTGATGCTCCACTCATCAACATGTGAGCACCAACAGAGAACAAAAATATAAACGCAACACTTTTGTTTTTGCTCCCATTTTTCATCAGCTGAACTCAAAGATCTAAAACATTTTCTATACACATAAAAGACCATTTCCCTCAAATATTGTTCACAAATCTGTCTAAATCTGTGTTAGTGAGCACTTCTCCTTTGCCGAGATAATCCATCCCACCTCAGAGGTGTGGCATATCAAGATGCTGATTAGACAGCATGATTATTGCACAGGTGTGCCTTAGGCTGGCCACAATAAAAGGCCACTCTGAAATGTTCAGTTTTATCACACAGCACAATGCCACAGATGTCGCAAGAGGGAGTGTGCAATTGGCATGCTGACTGCAGGAATGTCCACCAGAGCTGTTGCCCGTGAATTGAATGTTCATTTCTCTACCATAAGCCGTCTCCAAAGGCGTTTCAGACAATTTGGCAGTACATCCAACCGGCCTCACAACCGCAGACCACGTGTAACCACAGCAGCCCAGGACCTCCACATCCAGCATGTTCACCTCCAAGATCATCTGAGACCAGCCACCCGGACAGCTGCTGCAACAATCGGTTTGCGTAACCAAAGAATTTCTGCACAAACTGTCAGACACCGTCTCAGGGAAGCTTATCTGCATGCTAATCGTCCTCATCGGGGTCTTGACCTGACTGCAGTTCTTTGTCGTAAGCGACTTGAGTGGGCAAATGCTCACATTCGATGGCGTCTGGCACGTTGGAGAGGTGTTCTCTTCACGGATGAATCCCGGTTTTCACTGTTGAGGGCAGGTGGTAGACAGCGTGTGTGGCGTCGTGTGGGTGAGCGGTTTGCTGATGTCAGCCCGTGAATTGAATGTTCATTTCTCTACCATAAGCTGTCTCCAAAGGGCGTTTCAGACAATTTGGCAGTACATCCAACCGGCCTCACAACCGCAGACCATGTGTAACCACACCAGCCCAGGACCTCCACATCCAGCATGTCCACCTCCAAGATCGTCTGAGACCAGCCACCCGGACAGCTGCTGCATGGGCAGGCGTATGTTATGGACAATGAACACAGGTGCATTTTATTGATGGCATTTTAAATGCACAGAGATACCGTGACGAGATCCTGAGGCCCATTGTTGTGCCATTCATCCACGACCATCACCTCATGTTGCAGCATGATAATGCACGGCCCCATGTTGCAAGGATCTGTACACAATTCCTGGAAGCTGAAAACATCCCAGTTCTTGCATGGCCAGCATACTCACCGGACATGTCACCCATTGAGCGTGTTTGGGATGCTCTGGATCGGCGTATACGACAGCGTGTTCCAGTTCCTGCCAATATCCAGCAACTTCGCACAGCCATTGAAGAGGAGTGGACCAACATTCCACAGGCCACAATCAACAACCTGATCAACTCTATGCGAAGGAAATGTGTTGCACTGCGTGAGGCAAATGGTGGTCACACCAGATACTGACTGGTTGTCTGACCCCCCCAATAAAGCGAAACTGCACATTTCAGAGTGGCCTTTTATTGTGGCCAGCCTAAGGCACGCCTGTGAGGTGGGATGGATTATCTCAGCAAAGGAGAAGTGCTCACTAACACAGATTTAGACAGATTTGTGAACAATATTTGAGGGAAATGGTCTTTTGTGTGTATAGAAAATGTTTTAGATCTTTGAGTTCAGCTGATGAAAAATGGGGGCAAAAAAAAAAGTGTTGCGTTTATATTTTTGTTTAGTGTAAGTAGAATTTAAAATGGCATTAAAGAGCTAGAGAATAGAAAATATGTGTGGCCATGTTTAGTTTTGATTCTGAGGACACAGAGCAGACCTGTCCCAGACCTGAGAGGTCTGGATGGTTCATGAGGTGGCTGAAGGTCAGAAATTTATTTGGGTGCTAAACCATTCAGTGCTTTCTAAACCAACTGTGGTATTTTGAAGTCGATTCTCTGAGAGACAGGAGCCAGTTCAAAGACCTCAGAACTGGACCAATGTGATCCACTTTCTTGGTCTTAGTGAGGACTCGAACAGCAGCGTTCTGAGTCAGCTGCAGCTGTTTGATCAATTTTTTTAGGGAGACCTGTAAAAACATTGTTAAAGCAGTCGAGTCTACTGAATATGAATGCATGTTTTTCCAAATCCTGCAAAGACATGAGTACTTTTATCCTTGATATGTTCTTGATAGTAGGCTGACTTTGTAATTGTCTTTATGTAGCTTTTGAAATTCAGGTCTGAGTCCATGACTTCACCAAGATTTTTTGGCTTGGCCACATTAGTAATTAATAATTAAAGTTCTGAGGTCTTTACACCGACTTCCTGTCTCTCAGAGAACTGATTTCAAAATACTACTGCTGGTTTACGGCACTAAATGGTTTAGGGCCCAAATACATTTCTGACCTTCTGCTACGCTATGAACCATCGAGACTTCTCAGGTCATCTCGGACAGGTCTGCTTTTTGTTCTCAGAGTCGAGACTAAACATGGGGAAGCAGCGTTTAACTTCAAAACTTCAATGCCCTACGTCATTGCCGCTTTTTCGCATCGCCCAATCGGATGATTTGAGAGGCAGGCCTTCTGTGGTGGTCACAACAACAAGTTTACAGTTAATAAACAATGGATAAGAAACTGGTGGTAGTGGCTGCTTTACTGGCCATTACTCAACGACATATCTCAGGAACAGAAGGGGAGACATTTGGTCAGATACTGAATTGGTGACATGAATCTTAGGTGTCCACCTTCCATAAGACTCTGGTATGGGTATAAACTGTAACTGTAACTTGACTGGTTCATAGAGGTTTACAACTGCAAGTAATTCTAGTTTTTAATTTTCTCTCCTCCATCTCTGTAATGGTGTTTTAAATTGTATCTAGATATCCTTCTATAATATGTTTCTTTTGCACACTGTCTTGAGGTTTTTGATGTTTTCTGTAAAGCACGCTTTGAAGCTTTGAATTGCCTTGTTGCTGAAATGAGCCTTATAAACACACCTGCCTTGCCTATTGATATGTTGAGCAACAAATCTGACTGAGACAAACTGCTGTTCTCAGGGTACATGCACCAGGGAGACATTTGCATCAGATGGTGTCATGGTATCAGGAAACATGGGGCTGACTATCTGATAAGGAATATTTTGCATATTCCTACTTGTTATTTCCCTGTTTCTAATAAGTCCCCTATTGTTCCTTGTTGGATGGACTCAGTGCAGAGTATTGATTTATTCTGGCCCTACCTGTCTCTGCTGTGCTCTGATCACCACCCCTGTGACACAAAGCACTATTGTCTGTTTAAACAGTCACGGTTGCAGCATGCATGACAATTTTCCAGCTTAAGAGGTCAACTTTCTCTTTTATTTCAAGTGTTAAACGTGACTGTGTTAGGACGAGCAAATGTCCGTTGTTCAGGATGTTTGAGTTCTTAACATGACAAGATGAGATGAGTGACTCGATGTTAAATTGTCATATTTCAACAGCAGGGCCCCTCTTGTACTGACAACCTCATCCTGAAGCTCTTGTCAAAGGAAAGCTCATCTTTTGCTAGTTAGTTTATGTAACAGACAGCTCATGGAAAGCTCTCATACAGTATATTCAGGTAGTTAGAGAACATTAGGGCATAATGTAATAAAGATGGGCCAAACAGTTAAAGGAACACCTCATCCACAAAATGATCATTTATATATCAGGTATTCACCCAATGGTACGTTTAATTTGTGAAGAAAACTTTGTTTGTTTTGTTGGGAATTCTTGATGAATTGGACTCAGCGTTTAACAACAGCAGCAAAACTGTATCAGAAAATTGATTTACAAATTCTCACATAACTGCAGTAATCGAAAAGGGGCAAAATCGAAAGCCCCTTTTACACTGCCAGTTCAAGGTGGGAATGTTTTGCTATTATTCCGCCTTGCTCTTCTTTAGAAAAGGTACAATTGCAAAATGGAGGGACAGAGTTGTCTTTCAGTTGGCAACTGTCCCAGACTGAGTGTCAAAGAAACTTAAAAAAATGCCTCCAGACTTCCTGCTGAGGGTTTTCGTCTTCTCCTGTGATTGATCCGGTGCCTCCAATGAACTGTTCCGGGTCTGTTTGTGTTTAAAACCAATGATGAAGAATCTAAATCATTTCGAATGACCGAGGGCTCGACTGCAAAAATCAGATTTTTGGAAAACATTTGGTTCCATTTTTACTGTCAGTTTTGTTGACAGAGTAATTTGTTGTCTTATTTTAGTGGTGAAATAACTGTTTCCTGTAGTGTTTAACAGCCAATCAAATTGCTCAATGCAAAGTGCTGCACAAAGAAGACAAAGACTTGACAAGAATGATTTTATGTTGTTGTTTTTTTAAGAAAATATGGTAAAAAGAGCATAGGGGCAACAGAGGTAATAACGGTGCCGAATCAACATCTGTGTAAAGGGGACGGCCAGTGGGACGGGATCATGGACAGGACAGGTGTGACATTTTAGGGAGGTGTTATGTACATGACAAACTGGCAAATAGCAGTTAGCAGCTAACTCAAAAAAGAGGAACAGCAGCTGCAAACTGGAGAGACAATAAGGTCCAGGAGCTCCTAACCCTCTGAGCAGAGGACGAGATCAGCCACCATATAACAGAGACAGTAAATGGTTGTATTTGCAATGTCATACCATTGTTATTGTTTTGTTTTGTTTTATACTAATATTTGGTTCTGTGTAAAAATGCAAAGCAGTGTGAAGAAGGTACTTCTTTGTGGCCCTATTTCAAAGTCTCTCTGTATAAAGAAAAGGGCTCAAGTCTCATTTGTGCAGTCACATGCTCAATGTTTCCCACAAACATGTATTTTTACGATTAAAAACCTAGGATGGTTTTCACTAAAATCACGTTTTGTAAGAACTGAGCAAACGACTGGATAAATTAGACTTTGGCCTTGTCTACATGTACACAGGTATTTTTCTAAACAAAGCTTTTTCTATGCAATTTGGCCTTTTGCTCACATGCAAACTAACAGATTTTTCGGTAAAATCAATTAGCTGTCCAGATTCTCATAAACTCTAGCCCCTTTTAAATAGGAATTGTGCAAATTAGTAGGAAAGCCCAATCAGTCTTTTTTCAGCATTAGCAGTATAAAAACAAGATCAGGGAGTGCAGCAAAATGCCGCCTACCTACTTTTGTTTATAATAAATGCACCTTTTTCGGAGAATGGGGAGTGAGTAACAAAATGTGTAGCTCAGCGTGTGACGTAAACAGTGACGTGGGAGGGAAGCCACGGCTGGTCAGTCCTTCGGCGATTCTCTCGTATGTCTGCCCGTTCCTCACTGCTCCCGTCATCTGACGGTTAATGGCCTCTTTTTTTGCGAGGACAAGGAGGGTGCACAAGTCTTTGTCTCCCCAGTTGCTCATCTTTACAGTGTCTGTCAGGTTTGTGTTTCCCTCTTGCTACTAGCTGCTCGCTAATTCCTGCTATCAGCTGTTTCCTGTTTATCCACCACCAGTGACTCACATGTGCGGCGTTATCAACAGCTCCTCCCACAAGTCATCAACAGCCCCTCCTGTGGCAGGAGGCCACCTCAGTCTTTTTAAAGCAAAAAGGTTCCACCGATATGTCTACTCTACAAGGCAGAAAATAGGGCACCTCGGATCAACTCGCCAATCCAGCTCTGTGTGTCTAAACACTTGCAGCTTGCTGGCAAACGGCCCAACATTCGCCAAAATTTTGGGAGTGTAAAAGGGGCTTCAGTGTTCAGTGTTGACATGTTGACACATATAACAAAGTTTTGGGCTTGTAATGTCAGAGTGTGCAACATTATCTTCTTTGTGAGGTGTCACAAATGTGGCTAAAACAGGGCTGGCTCCAACCTTGCTAACAGGAATTTTTACATTTACACATAAACTTGCAGTTAGTCTTCCAGAGGTCACTGCAGCCAGCCTTTCAGTAATAGTTTTTTTTTTAGGCCTCTGACTCTTCTTCTTCTTCTTCGTGTGGCTTTAGAGTTATGAGTATATCAGCGGAGTCGTACTTTATTGATGCAAAACTAATTTTAGATACTTCATATACCACTGGGTATGTTAACAGTATAGTATGCATCATATCACTTTAGCAGAACATGTGTTTTTCATGTTAAAAGTAACTAAAGATGTCAAATATAGTGAAGTAAAAGGTACAATATTTCCCTCTGAAATAGTAGTAGCATAAAGTGAAAATACTCGAAAGAAGTTCAAGTACCTCAAGATTGTATTTAAGTACGAACTCAAGTAACTGTAGTTAGTTACCCACACTGCAGTGATGGCAAAGTTTACACTACAGTTATCACTGTATTAAATGTGTGATGGACGAACAAGTGAATGATACAAATCAGCAGAGACCAATCTCTCCTGATTCCAGCACGTGGGGTTCAACAAATGCCAGTGCTGGGCGTGGTCTTGTGTGTCACCTGAACAAAGAAGGCTCCCTCCAGCGCCTTAGCCAGATCATCGTACGTGCTGACCAGGGAGAGCTGCTGTGTGGCGCTCAGCTCTCCTCTCAGCATACGGGCTTCCTCCAGCTCCCCCAGCTGCTTCCTGAGCCAACACAGAGCGAAACACTCACCAAAAACACTGCAATTATGTTTGTGGGTAGACCCTGAATGTTGTCAGGTTGGTTTACCAGCCAAAACACAAACCAAAACTAACTGGCTGCTGCTCAAGAGTAGTACAGTAGCAGCAAATCATTTACAGTATCAAATAAGTCAGTGGCATGCCAAACCATGACTACATTTGTCAACATAAACGTGGTGTAAAGTGAATAACACTTTTTTAAAACTGGGTGCGTTGAGTAGAGACACTCCTCTCAGCTTGTTCAGCAAGAAATCAAACACAAAGGGAAACTGAAAACCAAAACAATGACACCATCTACTGTTCATACAGGCAAATGAACTGTTACAGTGACAGCACCAGAGGCAGCAAAAATATGCACGGGATAAATCAAAGTTAAATTAGTAACATTTTGGCATAGAATTTGGATTTGTTTTAAAGTTTGAAGGGCTGCAGAGCTTCACAAAAAGCCCTTTGTCATTCCACAGTAATGTTTAACTAGTGATGACTGGGCTGAGAAAGACTTTTTAGGCCTGAACACGTTTGTCCTTTTGTTCCTATAGTAATAGGAAGTCACTGATCATGCAATGCCCACGTGTTGTTTCAAGGAAGCACTGGAAGGAAGAACAGGTTATATTTTGGACAGAGTCCATCTGTACGTCTTGTTAATGTCCCCTTCATGCTTTGCAGCCACACGCTCCTGTTGACTGGAAAGACAGAGGAATGGAAATCCCCTGCTAAGTAAGGCAGCAAACTGTTTGTAATGCACAACATCAAATGCTGATCATCATATTCTAAAGACTTACAAACGTCGACCCAAAACTTCCTGAATATCATCTTAGTCTGAGTGTGATCTACTGTTGGTACATGCTATATTCAATACAGTGTCCAATATCTCCTCAGAAAAACACATTAAACTGATTACTCTCTGTGTATGAACGCAAAAGCAGTTCCACTCTGACTGGGAGTCCTTTAAAGCTGTGGAGGGCATTCAAGTTGTCTGAGAAAAAATAAACTTCTGCACCTCCTCTTGACTCTGTTTTCAGACTTTAGACTGGCTGTTCTACAAATGCAGATGTGCGTGCAGGTCCCTTTAGTGAAAGCCTGATTCAATGGAGAATCTCGAAAAGACGGTTGCTAGTCCAACATTGGCAACAACTGCCTACGCTGCAAAGCAACCCAAAAAAGGAAGACAAATTGCCAAAAAGAGAGTCTGACAATGAATGAAGAAATAAAAAACATGTCAATATTAGTGAAGCATTTCTGAGGTGCACGTTTATGTAGCTAACATTAGCCAGAGCCTTGAATCCCAGTGTGTCCTCCGCCTCACTTTCCACTGCTACAGACCAACCCCCTGAGAAGAGAGCGGGCAGCGGCTCCGGAGAAGGATCCCTAGTCAGCAATTGCAGCAACTCAAATCCAGCTAGTGCAAACCCCAGCTCCAGGACACCAGGCAGTCATGACTCCACACCGGATCAGCAAACCTTCTGTTGCTGCTGATACACAGGTTAGACCTAGCACTACCGCTGACCATCAGCCCACTGTGGCACCAAGCCTGGCCGAATCCAAGCGACTACAGCCGCTGACCCAAGGTCCATCTCACAAGGTACTACCTGCTCTCCTCCCACATAAGCGGTCCACAGAGACAGGGAGCGAGGCGGATGGGTGGTGGAGTGGCTAGCTAGTCAATTCTTGTCTCATTTGTGGTCTGATAGACTGAGAATGCAGGGCAGGGATGAGCTGAGCAAATACGCTGCACGCAACTCTCCAATAACATGAGATTAAATAAATCAATATATGGGAAACACTGGGTTAATGTATGAGGCATGTACATATGCAATAACACATCACAAATGAAAATAATGAAAACATTTCTCTACCTATCAGAAGATGATCCCAGAACAGACGACCAAGAAGTAAAACACAACATAGTTTCAGACTTCACTCAGTCTTATCCTGGACATCTGGGCAGGTCATGTAAGTTTATTAGTTGCATCGTCTCAACAGGCTTTACACAGGCGCACAACATCAACAGTTTCTCAACCCGGCTGACGCTAAGTCCTCTCTCCAACAAGCCTGTAATCAGGCTGACTGGAGTGTGTTAATAACTGTGGACAGTGCATGGAATGCTACATTAATTGATACTGCATCTTTTATGCAGGACAAAGACTGCAGTATTGTGTCGCTGGGCTGACCTGATCTCTGTGACAGCCTTGGCAGCCTGTCCTGGTTGGTTGTCATACATCTTCACATTGTAGCCTCCACTGATGAACACCATGGTCCAGGAGCGGCCTATCAGCCCACTGAAACACACAAATACACTTTTAGGATGTTCACTCTGGGCTGTAACAATACATTTGAACATTTAATGTCACAGTTGGCCTGGTCTTTTTTTGGTCTTCTTCTTTGCTCATTGCCATGATGTGTCTGCAATGTTATGCTGCAGTATCTCTCTTGCCATACCTGTCTCTTTTTGCAATTCCCAGCAGTTTACTGTTCCTTCCCTACACTGGGGTTTGAGTTACACAACAAAATAACTGCAGGTTTTGCTGGTGCTCAATTAAGCACAACCACCGTTATCTAGAAATTCAGGTTTGGGAGGTTGTGAACTTAATTCCCACGCAAATTCATGGAGAGGAGAGAATATTTGGCTGTTACTGTTATTATTTATATTCCAGGTTTAAGTGGGGGTCACTGCAAAGGACTGCAAAGTTCAGCTGAGTGTGTAGAAATAATGAACAGGATGCAGACAAGTTAAAATGTGCACAGAGTGGAGCTTCAGTGCCATTTCCTCATGGAGTGAGTCAAACTTTGTCTACAGAAGCAAGGTATCACGATAAAGTACAAGAGGTCAGGGGATATCTTAGTTAGCCAACATGCCAACCAATGCAATGCAATCAGTAACCTATAATTAAATGGAAAATAACTAAGTTAAGATCAAGCAAAAAAAAAAAAAAAAAGCACTTCATCAGTAACTTGAGTTCAAACATCATGCACGCGTCTTTTCTTGCTCACCTGCCGATCACAGTAATGATCTTCATGTCAGAAGAGCTCATTTTCAAACGTTATGAGACCAGCTGTGACAAACCTTCTACAGCTTGCATCGGAACTGTGCACCTCCCCTACAGTCACACTCACGGTGACGCTGCTATATGTCGTTACGGTAAGCTAGAAGGACCAAATAAGTTTCCAAAAAGTGCAACATAATGTATTTTCCAACAAAAAAAACCCACAAAGAACATTACCGCCATTTAATCTAACTGTTACTGTTTATCAAAAGTTATATTTACACTTTTAAAGACGAAAAACGTGAAGAAACGACCAAAATATATAAAGTGTCTTACTGCTGTATCCTAGCAACGGCAGAACTTAGCTTCAGCCAATCGTGTTAAAGCTGATTGATGATTGACGCGTAAGTGACCAATCAGATTTTAGAATTGTAACTGTCCCACCCACGTCGCATTGGATTGTGGGATGGAATCCTGAAACGACAACAAATTAGCTCCGCCGTTTTCTCCGGTAGATATCAACTAATTGTTTTCCATATTTATAAGTGTTTCGTTATTCCACCTCACCGGAGAAGGAGAGATGGAAAACGTACACCTGGCGGTGGAGGAGGAGGATCTTTATTCGGGTTACAACGACTATAATCCGACATTTGACTCCGAGGTGAGTTAGCAACTGTGCTAATGTTATATTAACGTTAGCTAACTTAGCTCTGAAGTTGGCAGAGCTCAGAGCCATCTGCAATCGTCAACACAAGTGTATTTGAAATGATTAATTTGCTACGTCTACTGTTGTATTGGTATGTAATGAATAAAGACTAATTATTGATTAATTTCAAGGAGTTGGAGAATGATGTGGGCTTCCAGCAAGCAGTGAGAACAAGTCATGGGAGAAGACCCCCGGTGAGTACCCACCATTATTTAGAGTAGTTACTTTATAGATATTTATTATTATTATTATTATTAAATATAAATTGACTATTAAATCATGATATGATGTTATATGTCATGACTCATGAGCAGTAATAACAGTTACCAAGATTAGCCCCACCTTTATCAGCGGTAACTAAAAGAAGTGATGTATACATTAATGCAGCAATAATGACATTATTCTGTAATGGTTCATTTATGTATTATGAGTACTTTTTTTCGAGTTAATATTGACTCTAACACTTTAACTTCAATAAGATAGATGGATAGATAGATAGGTATTATTTATTGATCCCAGACTGTCACAGCAGCAAGTAATCAAGCAGTTTGTGCACAGTAATATACATGTAAATACGAGAAGACATAACAGATAAAAAATAAAATATATGAGAAGATAGAAATATATATACAAGAAAAATATAGAAAGAAATATAGAGGAATAAAATAAAAGTATGAAAATTGCAGGAGTAAACAAAGAAGATCAGTTATATACACAACACAGTGAGAAGTGAGGAAGAAGTTGTGAAAATGTGCAAAGTAGCTAACATGTGACAAACAGAACTTTTACCCTTAACCAAGTTTTTCTATGTTGGGGTAGTGTGACTTTTTATTCAAGCAAAAGATCAAGTACTTTTTCCACCACTGCAGAGGAAGGATAAATTCAGGTTCAAGTAGGCTTTGGTGGTTTCAGGGTGTTAAGGTGTACCAGAGTATTGAGAAAACCCGACAGTATGAAGTCATAAACATACAAAATAACAACAATTTTTTAAAAAAAGTAATTAATAACTAATAAACATACAATACACATAACTGTACTCTTATTCTGTATTGTAGTTAAAATTTTCACACATCCTCAGCACAGTGATGATATATGTTTTATTTTTGATATTTTTAATATCAAACTAGCATAATTCACATTTTATTTTTATTTTTAATGCACATTTTCCTTAATTTGTTTTTAATCCACTGCCTTATATTTACATACTTCTTTTTTTTCACTATTATTCCTACATCTTATAATGCTCTATTCTTTACATCGGAGCAACTGTAACAGATCACAAATTTCCCTCGGGGACCAGTAAAGCATTTCTGACTGATAGGGAATTGCTGTATTGAGGCGATGTATTGTAGTGCACAGCGAGCACCACTAGAGGTCAGTGTCTACTGGTGGAATGGGCAGCTGAGCTGAGAAAGATGGTGACTGTCAGTGGTGGGGATAATGCAACAGAACTCATCAAAAAGAAAAATGCCTCTCCCCTAGTTTCGGAGTATTGCCACATATAACTATGTTAACATGATTTCTTCTAAGTACAAAGGCAGTTTATCATCTGTCACAGCAACAAGTGCCATTGGGTCCTAGCAGGGTCTTAATATCTATTCATTATATAATGTATAAGTATTTAAACCCAGCAAGACTTGTCTAAGAAAGTGTATCGCATATTAGAAACAGCATTGTAGACTAGACCATGACATACATGCTGCAATGACTGCTATCACCAGTAGCTCATCTTTTTGGCCTTCAGTTTTTTTAATAACACAAATGTCATGTCTTTAATTATCCAGATGACTGCCAAATTTCCTGGCACTGCCGTTGGAGCTCGGCCTTTGGCTTCTTCTTTTGGAGTAAGTACAATGTACTGGCATCATTTTATGTCAGACCAGCAGCACTTGCAGCTCATGTTATCTTATGAAAAGGAGTCCTGCACACACAAGACTTTTATGAATCAGCCCTTCAAAGGAACATTCTCATCCACTCAGAGTTTTGACACAAATGAATAAATAAATCTAGCAGTACGTACAGTAGGTGTCAAAGTGTGCAGCTGAAAATGATGCAGCTGCATGAAAACATTTTGCAGGATAAAGAATCACCATACACTCACAACAACCAAGATGAAGAACATTTCAAATGTACACTGTTATGAATGAGCATGGTTCTGTCTCATAATTTTGGGATAAATGATATTGTGAGGTAAACGTACCTAAATTATTCTCACCTGTTTTATTCTTACTTATTGTTTGATGAAGGCTCGGATCCCCATGGCCTCTTCAATGGGCAGACCCATGACTGGAGCTGTGCAGGTGAGGGGGATTGAAGGCCCTTTGATACGTTAATTAAAAGCACTTCATCTCACTTACTCATTAGCATCAGAGGTTTTATTAGAGTTTTAACTTGTGATTTTACAAATATTTGTATTTTCACAACTTGCCGCTATCATGCATTTAATCAAAGCTCGATGAAGACAATTGTGAAAATGTAGCACATGTGGAAGCTCTCTCTAATTTTTCTTTTTTTGCTGTTATAAAACATGTCAGGACGGAGCAGCCCGACCGATGACTGCTGTCAGAGCAGCTGGTTACACCTCCTCCATGACCCGTGGTGAGTTAAAGAGAAACACAACAGAACTAGTCTATCACAGCTACTTTAGTGATTCATTCTTCCTCTATATGTGTTGATTTGGATTACTGAATGTTGTGATTTAGCTTGCGTTTCTGTGGCTGCTTATTTTTGCTGTGTCAGCATTGTGGATGTAGTTCTTTAGGAACAGACACAGTTGTGGAGAGGATGTGTCAGCATGCAGGAAGCAGGATGTTATTTGTTGTTTTTATTGGTTCTTAGCTTCAAAAACGCGAAAGAATTTAGCTCTTTTTATTCATGTGAACCTCTGTGTGTATCTGTAAGGACAGACTGTAATCATGTAAACAATATAGTATAATTATTTGTGTGATTTGTATTTTCAGGCTCAACCTTTGACCCTCTGGGTCAGTCCAGAGGCCCTGCACCTCCACTTGAAGCAAAGAATGAGGACACGTGAGTAGTCACTCTTTAAACTGTTTCAGTGTATAAGATTATCTCTGCATCATCCTCAGTAAGTGTTTTCCTCTCAGCAGTGTTTAAGGAAAAGACCTGTACAGAGGTATTTATAGGTGCTGTGTCACATCTGTTAGAATTAGGATGAAGAGATGCATATTATTACTCATAATAACATATATAATTGTCATATCCTCAAAAATACATAAATGAATATAAAACAAAATATATTTACAACTACTACAAACTTATAAATCCAACACATTTAGGGTTCTGTAACTCTTATAACATTTCGTTAAGACTGACTTGTAGTTTTGTCAGAGATATCTGTTGGAGCCATAATATAGTTGTTTTTTTTCCATTTTTTTTTTCTTATTTTGATACAAGATAAATATAAATACACACATGAAGTTATTAAACTGAACACAGGGTGGAGCATTCATGTGTGAAGGGCATATAGGTAAGCTCCAGATAATGGGAATCAGGTGTGTGGAATGGAAACCAACCAGTTTTTGACTTAAATCATAGTGACTTTTGGATAGAATAAAATGTCTGAACAAGCCACTCAATGGGGCCAATGGGTGAACTTGTTCTGGGTGCATGTTCTGGGTTAAGAATAAACCATGTCCAGTGTGCGTTATCTGTTTGGATTTGGTGATCCATTTATTGTCAATACAACATACACATGCTCATCATAATATAGAGGGGCAACAGCACTGTCCATATGTAATCATTATTCCATTCTGAAAATTCAGTTTTACACGCCAGTACTTAATGCTTTCACAACATGTTTCCATAACACGGTCAAAAACTGCTTCCTGTTCTGCACACCTGATTCCCATTACCTGGAGCTTACCTATGTGCCCTTCACCTTCTTATTGTTAATGTGTAATACATTCATTCTGCTGTTCATTGCCACTACCCAAGAAAAGAACAGCCTTGTTATATTTTTTTAAATAAAGAATGTACATTATATGCCCTCAATGGCATTTTTCCCTATGTTATTGAAAATGGTATCCAACAACGATATTTTTCAAGGTATTGTATCAGAGTTAGAAATGTCAGTATTGTGATGCGCTAGTATCTTGAGAAGCAGGTAGGGAAAGGCTTGAGCAGCAGTATCACACGTTGTTGTGTTTATGTGTCTGTGGTCTTCCAGGCCTGAGGAGAAGATCAAGATCCTGGAGAAGAAAGTGAATGACCTGATAGAAGAGAGCTGCATGGCACAGAGCATGGGAGCCTTACAACTGGTCAGACTGTCATTCTTTAACAGGCTGTTTAGTAAATCAATAGCTGTGTGGATTTGAAAAGAAGGTCCTCCTAGTGAGGCACTGATTCATTTTTCATGGTGTCAGCTCTGTACTCGCGCACACTAGATTGAGTATCAGGTTAAACTGTATCGTCAAGGGCGCCTTATGTTTTCTACCTAATTCAACTCTGTAATAAAGTTCTTGGCTCACCTGCTAAAGCTGATAAACCTAAAGAAGGTGGCCAAAATCTCAAGTTCCTCACCCTTCTCATAGCATTAACAGTTTGCTATATTGCTATTGATTTAGAATTGAAGCAATCAAATGCTTTCTGAAAATCTGACTTGACAAATGAACAATATTTGTCATTGGCACATTTGACTGGCCTGTACTATTATTCATTCTGGATGTGGCTGCTGGTGTCACCACTGTGTTTGTTTCTTTGTGTCTTTGTGTGGACGATGTGCATGTCTCCGTATTTTATGTTCTGGTACTGATGTGCTTACAGGCTCTTGAAAAAGCCAAAGAGGCAGGGAGGAAGGAGAGAGCACTGGTGAGACAGAGGGAACAGTCTGGCAATGCGGACCACATCAATTTAGACCTCACCTACTCCGTAAGTAAAGCTGCTGTATATCAAAGGTTGTTCCAGTGTCTGTAAATGAAATGACTAAATATTTACCTCCTGCACTCTGACATGAAAACACACTTTTAAGCCTGTTTTTTTAATAGTTACTCAATGACTAATATCACCTGTTGTTGTTTTGCAATCTTAGTTATTTCTGATCCAATAAATGGAGTGTGTGAGGAGATATTTGGTGATCAAGTGCTTTAATCTTTTTTCCTTATTTGGCAAATCCACTGGCCCTCAATCCACCTTCTTCATCTCTTTTTTTTTATTTTTAGTTTTTCATAATCAGTCACAAATTGACATTACACAAACACCAATTTTACATTGCGGATGCTTCAAAAATAAATGAGCAGACAATAAAATAAATTGGCACTTAATGCAAATAAAATGTAAATAATACATTTTTTGGCAATAGCCAAGTGCGACTCCATGGATTGTGGATTACCCTCAGCCAGGCCACATCTAAAGCAAAGGGGTGAGAAGTAGGGGGTTGAACCTATGAAGCTTGGAAGGGGTGAGGTACGTCTCATGAAGAAAATTTGAGTTGAATTAATCTAGATTTTGAGTTTAGTGCACAAGTAACACCATTGCTACATAAGTCTCTCCAAAGTGCAGGATCAGTCTCAATATCTAAATCCCTCCTAACTCCCACCTAAGATCTTTACAGTTCAGAAATTGAGATAAAAGGTAGCAGGGCATGATTTACCTCGCCAAATAAATTTTCTGCTCAGCTTGTCCATCATCTTCATCTTTCTGGAGTATGGTGGCTTTTTAAGAACAAGACAATACACTGTATTTAGTTGTGACGTCACATTGTCTTAGTTTTGCCAGTTTCAAACTGGAACAAGAAATGTGTTTATCACCACTCAAAAGTGCCCCAGTATATTACTCACAGCTAAATCATATGTTAGGGTGCATTCTCTCTCTGATTGTTCTTGATGATGGCATATATAGCCTTTATGTATTTAATTACTGTATGTGCAGTGATGTTTATTAATACATTTTACTGTTGGAAATGTATTTCTTCTTCTCGTTCATATTAATTGACTTCTAGTTATTTTAATACTAAATGGAGAGACACTGTCAACAGAGTATCTGTCAGGATTTGATCCACAGCAGCTGAGCACATGTTTGGCCTCAGAGGAAGTGGACTAACCTCTCAGCTATGTGGGCACAGCTCACAGGAAATTAATTAAATGAAAATAGGTTCTGTGAGTCACTTCGTCACATCATAACCTTTTTATTATTCATTATTAAATTTAGAAATATTGAATATTTCTTTCATTACCAGGTTTTGCTCAACCTTGCCAACCAGTATGCGAACAATGAGATGTACCCAGAGGCCCTGAACAGCTACCAGGTCATTGTGAAGAACAAGATGTTCAGTAACGCAGGTGAGCACACCACTCAGCTTCATACTCATCATATAGATTTGTTCAAATCACAGACTGTTTAAAATAATGGATGTAGCCACCATGACATTGCCTGTTGGTTTGTTGGCCGCAAGTTTGCCATTTTGGCTGTCACCATCTTGAATATTTGGAGCCAGAAGTGGCCACATTTGGACGAGAGGATGGAGATAACTGTTTTATTTTTCTCCTGAAAAACTGAACATCAGACTCTTCAGAGGTTTTTTTTAGTACAACCAAACGCTCAACAAGACATTTTATGGGCAACAAAACATGACAATAAACTTTTACAAACTGAAAACACACAAACTAGCTACAGGTACAGCTACACTTTTACTCTGTTAATCTGGGGTTACGCCATGGTTATATTACCTAACCAACATTGTCGCCTTGTCAGCAGATGGCACTTACTTGTCACTCAAAGCAGTCACGCCGTTAATTTTGTATAAAAATTCACCCCCAAACAGTTGTGAATGGAGAAATTAGCCATAGATTCCAATAGTATTTGTTTTACAAGGCTGTAAACACATTTATTTCTGCTGTATAAAAGCCACCAGACTGCCAGCTATTGTAGCTAAAACACTGACTATGGATATGTAACTAAAAAATGACAAAGACTTTCGGTGTACTTGGCAAATAATCTTACCTTTGTTATATTATTCGCTGTAGCAGTTGTATGTGTGTTGTGGTTTTCCCTCAAACAACATCTGTGCTGCTCCTCCAGGTCGCCTGAAGGTCAACATGGCCAACATCTATGTCAAACAGAAGAGCTACCCCAAAGCCATCAAGTTCTACCGGATGGCGCTGGATCAGATCTCCAACGCTCACAAGGAAATGAGGATCAAGATCATGCAGAACATCGGCGTCGTCTTTGTCCGCATGGGCCAGTACTCGGATGCCATAACATCATTTGAGCACATCATGAGTGAGAGCCCCAACATCAAGACGGGCTTCAACCTCATCCTGTGCTATTATGCCATCGGAGACAGGGAGAGGATGAAGAAGGCCTTTCAGAAGCTCATCTCTGTTCCTCTGGGGATCGACGATGAAGACAAGTACATCACATCAAATGTGAGTTACAGTTAAATATGTTTGTTTATTAATACATGTAGACTTATAGTGTGTATTAAGTTTCTTTCTTTGTTAGTGTGTGTGTGTGTGTACAGTAGGTGTGTATAATCTTCATCTTTCTTGTGAAGCGCCATTGTTTTAGTATCTCTGTCCTGCACTGCTGTATAATAATTATCACTGCTCATGCAAACTATTCAGTCATCTTATTTCTGCCTTCACCTTGTAACAAATCAAACAGTTTTTTGTCGGTGACAACAACAGACTTTATACAGAGCAACAATATTTACAGTGAATTGTTCGGTACTGTTGAATAACTTCTCAATGTCAGCCTTGTCCTGTCGTCTCTCTCAGGATGACACTGAATCAAGCATGGTCACCGAGGCCATTAAGAACGACAAACTGCACCAGATGGAGAGAGACCTGTAAGAAAAACCTCACACAACACAAACTTCAGTAAAACATCATCATGTGATTATTGTCTTGTCCTTACAAATTTCTCCCTGTGAACTGTACATAGAAAAGTCCTGGCTGAAAAGTACATCATGACTGCAGCCAAGCTCATCGCTCCGGCCATTGAGACTTCTTTTGCTACTGGCTTTGACTGGTTTGTTACTGTTGGGTTTTTATTTATTTCATCTTAACATCTGAACACCAGGGGGCAGACAATGATCCAGAGGACTCCAGCTCCATGACAGTCCTCTGAAGAACTCAGAAACACAAAAACATGATTTTCAAAACAGTAACTGATATAATTAGAGGTAATGACAATATACTCTATTATATATTAGTGTTTCTGCTGAACTGCTGTATAGATGCTGAACTGGGCTCAGACTACAGGAGTTTTTGGGGCCAGTTTACCCCCAATTCACTCCTCCCAATGAAAAAGGGAAATCTGGTCTGGGACTTTGTTTGGTACTAATGTTCAGCCCAGATTATCTGGTAATGTGAGAGGTTTACAGATCCAGTCTTATGATAATAGTAATATCATAAACAGACAAGACATGAAAACAGCAACATTAAAAAGAACTGATAAAACATTTTAATATGTAAAAACTGAGGAAATAAGAGACGGTCTAAATGAACCTAAAACTCAAGTAAAATCTCTCAGATTTTAGTATGTTATAATAAGGGATTTAAAAGAGATCACTGACTCGGCTGACCTGATTTCCTCGGGCAGACTGTTCCAGAGCCTTGAGGGTTCTGACAGCAAATGCTCTGTCTACTTTAGTTTTTTAGTCAGGCCTCTGAAGCAGACCAAAGACCTCTGCCCGAAGACCAAAGTACGTCCGTGCGCATACAGCATTAAGAGGCCGGAGATGTAGCTGGGAGAGAGACCATGAAGAGCCGTATTGAAGTAATCAATAAAATCTATTCTAAAACATACTGTGTACCAGTGTAAAGAGGCTAAAACTGGAGTGATGTGATGATGCATCTGAGCAACTGACTTCTGTACATTCTGGAGTCGATTTTTGATTCAGGCAAGAAAAGAAGCTGTTGCTGTAATTGAGGCGTGAAGAAATGAAGGTGTGTGAAATTGTCTTTGTGTCTTTACAAGGTCAAATGGATCATATTTTGTAATATTTCTAAGATGATAAAAGTTGTACAAGCTTTGTGACATGGTGCTCGAAACCTAAATTACTGTGAAACCACACTTCAAAAATTCTTGCAACAGGTTTGATATTATCCAATAGGGGACCAGCCAAAGGTAGAATTTGTTAAGTAATGTGCTGGAGCCCGATGTCAACAATCTCTCTCTTGTCTGAGTTCAGCCGAAGACATTTTGTTGACATCCAGCTTTTAACATCAGGAAGGCAGTCATTGAGTGAACCCATCACTCCATGGTCTGTGGATCTAACGGGCAGGTACATCTGTGTATCGTCAGCATAAAAATGAGTCCTAAACCTCCTGAACTGCTCATCAGACTCATCAGGGCCGCCCTGGTAATTTCAAACATTTTTCATATTTAGGATTTACAATCTGGATGTTTACAGTTATGATAACGTAACAGTAATGAGTGTCTAATGTTAGCCAGCTTACTACTGTTGTTAAATATTTAAACTGACAGTCAAATCTCACCTTGCTGAAGAATAGACAACATGTGTTGACCATTTTCTCATCCAGACTCGTTTAGCGTTCTGCTTTCGTTTTTCTTACTGCAAAGCATTGTCAACATTACGGCAAATTGTCACACCATGTTACTCTATTTGGTTTACATTGGTCTCCCCATGAGATCACATGGTGCATTCATTCTCTCTTTGGCACAATAATCTTAATAAATATCCTGTAGTCGGTATTGTAATTTTAAATCTTGTAATATGTGCATGTTTGAGATTGGAAAGAACAACATCGGTGAATTTTCTCCTGATGAATATGATGCAACCTGGTTTCAAAACCAGTGAGGATTATAAAACTCCTGTAGTCTGAGCCCAGCTTTAATCAAAATTCTCTGTTTTGGGACTGAAAATCAAAAGTTAAGGGAGGGTCATTGGATGTCTTCGAGTGTTTTCTCTCGATCCCCGTAATCAGATTTAAAATTTTCCTGGACTTCCCACCCACTTAGATCACTCTACAGGCAAATATGGAAACAATAATAACTGCTGGACACTAGATTTTAAATTTATTTTGCACAGTTTCAGGCCAGTAAAAGAGGCAGGCAATAGATAGCAGTATTACACTGTGCATGTATGGTTGTTTTTCTCTTTTAGGTGTGTGGACATGGTGAAGAGCTCTCAGTATGTGGAGCTTGCCAATGATCTGGAGATCAACAAAGCCATCACCTACCTCAGACAGAAGGACTTCAACCAGGTGACTGTTTGTCTTAACGGGATAAAGGGCAATACCACTCAGTTTAGGCTGCTCACTCCTTTAGTCTGTGCTTGTTGCCGCAGTATTGTGCTAATATCTGTCACCTTATAATAGATTTGATAGAACATGCCGAATATTGTATGCAGAAATTGTTAAAGTGGGTGGTATTTCCCTTTAAATACACGTAAGATGTGGGTGATCTGGTCTTTGTTGTCCTCTTCATTTCATTTTTTCCATCTTTTGTGATTTGTATATTTATTACAACATTATTTACCAGCGTTGTTTTACATGTCAGTTTTCTCCTGCTCATGGTGTTTTAGGAGTGTGCAGTATCAGACTCAGATTTTCCCCCTTCTCATTGCCCTCCATTCTCTCTTGCTTTTGTCTTGTTTCCTCCCCATCTGCATGCCTAAGGTTGAGGTATGTGTGCTTTCTGTTTCTGTGTTCACTTTTAGATTGTGTTGTGTTTACTTTTTTTACTACTTAACATTGCACTTTTCTGTATAACAACACTGCCAGGGGAATTTGGAGAAGCAGTTATTGCTTTAAAACCCACAGACCAGTGAAGGAAATTATAATTATACCTTCGTTAACAATTTACCGCTGAGTTCATAACGAACTGCAGCTTTGCCAGTGGAGCTGGTCTGTGGTCAGCAGTTGAACACTGATAACACTTTCCAGCTCCAAGGTTTTCCATTTATATGAACCTGCAGCAGCCAACTCTCTAACATCGACAGGCCTTACATCTGTGGAACCCCAAAATGTTCGATATCAGGAAATTAAAAAGACATTTTGAAGTTGATAACCATGCGATTACATTGTGTAAAATATATAAATGAATCAACAATTTTCAAATAATCAAGAAATTATTTTGCTATAGACACTTTCTTTTAAAATGCCCTTTTTCGAAAGTCAGCTTTTATTTAATTTTGGTATTTTTCCCAGTAACACTTTCATATCATGCCAAGTTTTACTTTATAATATCACTTTTCATGACAGTGGTTTGCTGTTTTTATTTAGAGCTGGAAATAGGTGGTTGATTCAGAATTACTTTGACATTGTTGTCTCCCGCTAACAGGAGCTAACTGGCTAACTTTGGTAGCATTTGTTGAGCTTGCAATCTAAAGAAACAGGGAACATGTGATTGGTTTTCCTCTCCTTTAGATACATCCACCTACTTTCAATTCCTCCTCACCTCGGCACAAACTTTGCAGTGAAAAATAGGCATATACAATGACGGGGATCCCCAACACTGCAGACTGACTGACAGCTGTCTGTTAACTTATGCTACGTGACACTGTTTGGATCAATCCAGGTCTATTCATGTTGCGTAAAAATGACTATAGTTTATCATCGTCACTGACGTACATTTTATCGCCCATCTCTGAGGACGAAATAACATTTCATAATGAGTTGAGTTTCATGAATTATTTCACTAATGAACTTATATATATTATTTTCCATGATGTTGTTATGTGATTATTTATTTCATAAGTATCTGTTAATTTATCTGATACTGAAGACTTTGGAGCTCCATATTCATCTGATGCATGTGTGTGTGTGGTGCTTTAACACTCCTGGTAGACGGTGGTGGTTTTACCTGCAGCATCCATGCAGCTGTAGCCTAGGTGGTGGTTTGTTAAATCTTTTACACCTTTAAAACTGGAAAAACTCCCCAGTATGTAACACACTTCCAGTGGCATAACAACCAATTAAATATGAAGAGTTTTATTTCAAAGTTATGTGTCTGAGGAAAAGCTCATTACACTGTGTATCATCATCAATCATTTTTTATCTTTAAACTCTTTCATAAATTGGGGATTACTTCATGGTTTATAGGGGTCCCTTCACTTGTCTAATTTATATACTGTAGGTGTTTTACATACTGGGGAAATCGGCTTGTACTGAAGTTATGCAGTATTATTGTATATATAACGTTTACCCTGACAGCTTTTTATTATGTGTTATCAGGCAGTGGAGACTCTGAAGACATTTGAGAAGAAGGACAGCAGAGTGAAGAGTGCTGCTGCCACCAACCTCTCCTTCCTCTACTTCCTGGTAAGATCCTCTCATTGACTAATCAAAAGGCTCTCAGATAACACACAGATACATTTTTATAAAGAAGCTGAATGAGTTGTTCAGGTGCTCAAGGACACTTTAGCACAGTGGATGTTTGCTGTCGAGTGTATTTGAAACTTTCCAGTTGTAACGATGGCTGAATCACAGCCTCCGCTCTCTGTACCAACATGCTGCCGGTTTATTATTCCTCTCTGATCTTTCTGTGTTTCAGGAAAAGGACTACGACCAGGCCGACCGGTACGCTGACCTCGCCATGACCGCTGATCGCTACAACCCGGCAGCGCTTATCAACAAAGGCAACACAGTGTTCGTCAAACAAGACTATGAGAAGGCTGCAGAGTTCTACAAAGAAGCTCTGAGGAATGATTCGTCCTGCACCGAGGCCCTCTACAACCTGGGTAACATCCATGTCCATGATACAGTGTAGTAGCCGATAATCTAGACATTGATTTATAGTAACCTTAACACAAAGTGTACATGGATCATTCATTTATGAATATCATGGACGTCTAAAGCCCAGTTCAGACCAAAGATTTGCGAATATGCTGTGCAGCGTTCTAAAAGCCTCCTGGTTCACACCAATGCAACTAGATGAGATGGCTCTTTCTCATATTGCAAGGTGGCAAAGGCACTTGTTATAAGACACTTTAAGACACTTGTTATAGTGTCGGTATCAGATTGTCCTTAGATTCACAGTACATAAGTTAAGTTTTTTTGTTCATTGTCCACTTGTACCAGGTCTAACCTATAAGAGACTGGATCGTCTGGAGGAGGCTCTCGACTGCTTCCTGAAGCTCCATGCAATTTTGAGGAACAGCGCACAAGTCATGTACCAGCTGGCCAACCTGTATCCTACTGATAACAAGTGTCATCTATGTGTTTGTCTGGAACTACTTCAAAAATCTTGTACCTCAGTAGATGTTTCTGGGAAGGTGCTCATTAAGAGATTCAACTCTGTGTCTGTGTTCATTCCCACGTGAGCATCTGTTGGTCCTTGACTCACTGGCGTCATCTATGAGCTTCTGAACGATCGCCAACAGGCAATTGAGTGGTTGTTACAGGTGCTGAGTGTAACTCACACCGACCCCCAGGCACTGGCCAAACTGGGAAAGCTCTACGATGCAGAGGGGGACAAGTCCCAGGCTTTCCAGTACTACTATGAGGTAAGAGATGATTTAATGTTTTTTCTGTCTGAGGACTTGAAGCAACTAGGACTTTTTAACTGCCCCTACATCAGCAAGAAGATTTCTGTATAATTATTCTTAACACCTGTCCCCCGGTCTGATTCCTCCACAGGAGATAGCAGATAGACCGATAGAGTTTGTGTTTACATTATCCCAGGCATAATTTTGCAGTGAGTAGTATGTTAGCCATTTAAATGAAAGCAGGCAGAGATTTTTCTTTAGAGAGTTTTTTCATTGACGTTATATTTTGTGGTTATGGATGATACTGGGTAAGGATCGGTACAGAGAGAATTCCACCACCAAATCAAAATAATTGCAAGGCTGAAAAACAGAGTGTGTAAAGAGCAAAGTTTCATGAGTTCTTGTGCATCTGAAATCCTCAAATGTGTTTTGAAAAATGAATATTACCGCACAGTATCCAAGATGACGACCTTCCTTACCTTACCTTGAGTGAATTTTTTTCTTAATTTAATATGCTGTTGAATATGAAGGCAATGATCCACTAATATTTTGTGAACATCGAAGGAACTTTATCCCAACCCTGGCGTGTGTTTAGGGTGCTATGTGACCTGGCTTTTTCAGTGGATCTGAATATGCAAAAAACGTAACATGTGCCCAGGCCCTGTAAGTGCTCTGATGTTGTTGGGTTGTGTTGCTGTCCAGTCCTTCAGGTACTTCCCCTCTAACATCGATGTGATCGAGTGGCTCGGGGCTTACTATATCGACACACAGTTCTGTGAGAAGGCCATTCAATACTTCGAAAGAGCCACACTCATACAGTAAGTGACCACCAGTGATAGTCATTAACAAAGTGATTGTAACAAACTAAATAGATCTGTGTAAACTTGATGATAGTTTCAGTAACTGGCAGTTCATATACTGAACAATGTTATTTCTACACTTTTCTGACTCGATTAAATGATTCATGTCTCGTTTCATCTTGTTTTAATCGTTGTGTTCTGCTTTAATCAACCACGAAGCATCATCTGGAAGTTGTTTTCTGTCCTGAACAAAGAGGACAGATTATTTGGTTTTGTTTGTCTTTCAGCCGAATTCCAAATTGATTTTTTTCATTTACCAGTCTCTTCTTTAAAGGTCCAGAGTGTAGGATTTAGGAGGGTTATGGCAGAAATGGAATATAATATATAGAGCTGTCAAGCGATTAAAAATATTAATCTAATTAATGACATGCTCTATGACTAGTCTAAATTAGTTGCACACATCAACTTTTGCTGTAAACGTACTTTTAAAAATTCAATTTAATTAATTGTGGCAGATGTGTCGAAGTAAACCTGCTGGATTCTGGACACAGTTGTTCCCCTTTCCTCTACCACCTAAACTGGTCTGCTGTCCTTTGCAGTCCATTCTGTAAGGGAGTAAGTTAGTCGGTCACAGGTAGACTTACTCAGTTTGTGTCTGAACGCCTGGTTGAGTGTGGCTTGATGTGGCTGGCTGCTAACTTCAGCATCAGAGGCTGTGCTAGCTCAGACCTCTGGGTTTGTTGCTAAATGCTTTGTGTTGAGGTGATAATTCAGTCTCGAAGTACTCCGATTGTACAAAAATTCTTACTGCAGAAACGGCAGAGAACGGCGCTACTATCAGCTGTTCCATGTGGGAGTTTTTAAAATGTAAATGTTCCATTCACAGGGCCAAGCAGTGTGACAAAGCTACTGTGGCCTTCAATAACACACCGGGTTAAAGGGCACCACAGAATGTGATTAATCAGTGTGATTTTTTTTTTTTTAATATATTAAGTATTTCTTTAGCATATAATCACCTCAAAATAAGAGTCGTTGTGTTTTGGTTACCTTAGAATGACCTGTTAATATCAACATATGGAGCAGGTCCTTGACCAAAGAAATGTCCACCACCGTGTTTCTACAGTAGCCCAGAATGGACAAAACAAACACTGGCTCTAGACATGACTACACGCTTTCACGTCGGCCACCTTAGCAGCATCGGAAAAACGCTGATTTTTAACATCACCTGGTCTGTTTATTTTGGAGAGGAAGAGACTTCTGCGGATAATTCAGCTCCTAGTGAAAACCTCCTGAACAATGAGCACTGAAGGAATTCTAACTAGGAGAAGTTTCAGCTGGTTGTAATCTGCAATCCTCGCTTGTAGATGCAAAGAAATCCTCCTAAATCTTACACACAGTTCCTTTAACAAAACAAAAAGGAAGTTCAGTGTATGTGATGTATTTCTACTGTGTTCCTCAGACCAACCCAGGTGCAGTGGCAGCTGATGGTGGCAAGCTGCTACAGAAGAAGTGGTGAGAATGATTCTATCCTTCGTTTCATGAAGCAGTAAAATATCATGTTTTGCATGTTCTCTGCCAACCTGACACTGAAAACCAGATTACAGAAGTACAGATTCACTCCACATTGGAATTCCCAAACTTTATCATGTCCATGATACACAAGCAGCAGTGCTCAGTCGTTTTGGGTCACTCTGATCTTTTTAAGTTTGGATGTGTATTTACTGACTGTGAGTGTGGAAAAGAGTAACAGCTGTTCCACGTAACAGCTTCAAAACAATCGACTGAGCCTGTCTTTGCTAAGTGACCTAGCAATGAGCTTAGTTAGAGTTGTAAACATAAATGTTTTTTTTTCCCTCACAGGAAACTACCAGAAAGCTCTGGAAACATATAAAGACATTCACCGCAAGTTCCCAGAAAATGTGGAAGGTAATTCATCCTGTTTGTTCCGCAGTTTTAAACAGAACTCTTGACAAACAGCAGATGATGCACTTATTGAAGTGCAAAGGAAATAAAAAACTGTGTGTGTGTGTGTGTGTATGTGTGTGTGTGTGTGTATGTGTGTGCGTTTGTTTGTTTATCCAGGCTTGCGTTTCTTGGTGAGGCTGTGCAAAGACATGGGATTGAAAGAAGTCCAAGAATACGCCGACAAACTGAAGAAGGTGGAGAAGATGAAGGAAATCAGAGAACAGGTACATCTAAGTTTACATTTACAAGAGCAGCTGGCAACATTTTTGTGTAAATAAACATCTGTTGTGCTGTTCTCTACAAAATGAGCATCATGCTATGTGGAGAAAGACTTGGAACCAGAGACTGAGCCCATAAACTGTTGTGTTTACGTTCATCAAGTGAGAAGTAGGGTCATTTTCTCATAGACTTCTCTATCGGCTCATCCCCTACTGGCCATTCGAAAGAATGCACATTAAGGGTGCCTTCACACCTGCCCTGTTTGGTTTGGTTCAATCAAATTCAAGTTTGTTTGCCCCCAAAGTGTGGTTCATTTGGGCAGGTTTGAGCCAAAACAACCGGACCAAGACCTTCTTAAAGAGGTGGTCTGTAGCCACTGTACCTCACCCATCAGTTTGTGGACTCTCATTTCAAGCCTCGAGTTTGGCATTTTGGCTGTCGCCATCTTGGATTTTGGAAACCAGAAGTGACCATCTTTGGGCAAGAAGATAGAGCTAACCCTAATGCTAGCTGCTAGCTTGGTTAGCACAATGCATTTACAACTATGGTTAACTATGATCATGCTAAAGCTAAATGTCATATTCCCCAGAAGAAAAACAGGCATAAAAACATAAAAACAAAATGTGCTTACTGGAAAAACCGAACATTCGACTCGACACGTAGGGTCCTGTAGTACAACCAAACATGAAAAGAGGCTTTTTTTAGGCGAACAAAATCTTAAAATTAACTTTAATGAACTCAGAACACACTGAAATAGTGACAGCTACACCTACGCCTATTCCCTGTTAATCTGGAGTTACGCCATAGCTACATTACCTAACTAAAGTTGTTGCTGTGGTAGCAACTTGTTACAGAAGGCACCTTCCTGTCACTCAGAGTGGCCACGCCCTTAATTATGCATAATTTAAGCCTCAATAACATTTACACAGGTGAGTTATATACAAAAATTCACCCCTGTACAGTTGTCATGAATGGGAAAATTAGCCAAAGTGACCAAAACTTTTTTTTTTGTACCAGGTTGTAACATGTTTATTTCTGCTGTAAAGTTTGGCATTTTAACATGGAGGTCTGTGGGGATTGACTCATTCTTGGAGCCAGCCTCAAGTAGCCATTAGAGGAACTGCAGTTTTTAGCACTGCAGCATTGCTTTCATTTTCAGACCTGGAGGTTGGCACTTGGGTTCACACTGTTGGCACCTTATAAAAGCTTTTACAGTTGTCATCACTTGGAGTCTGATAGCTCTCCTCTCAAAATATATGGCACATGGGAAGCTATGTATTTTACATCTGCACTTTGTTTGGAATAAGTAGAAAAAGAAGGGGGTACCTAGCAGGAACCTTGGTAACTAACATCATTAAACAAACAGAAAACAACAGAAAGTGAAGAAACAAAACTTCATGACCATAAAGTCTGGAGGAAGATGTCACAGTGTTTGATCGATAGTAGGTCTGTTGGTATGGCTCTGCAGAAAAACCACACAGTGAGAGTTAATCACCAGAGATGAAAGATAAGATCAAAAATGTTCTGGATTACCATTCAAGAGTCCAAATACATCTACAGTTTTACACAAGCAGCCTCATTTAATGATATAACATTCAAATTAGGTAATACATCTGAATAATATTAACATCCTGCAGCTTCATAAATGACCTGCTTGTTTTGCAGTCTTACATTACAGACCTTTCATGAGCTGTCATTAATCATCTTTTCCTCACCAATGTCTTGGCGTCCTGTCGTCTGTTGCTGGACAAGAACACGCTGATTGAAAACACACATGAATCTTTTTGCCATAAAATGGGTCAGTGGTCACTGCAGCTCCAGAAGTGCATGAAAAACAGCTGCATTTCTCCAGTTCTGTTGATTTTCCATGAATCAAACCGCGTTCAGAGGAGACGCTATGCAGCTGTTCAACACCTGGCGGACACGAATGCTGGGTCATTTTCAAACAGTTGTTGTGTTTGGACAGTTGTTCAGTGTCACCTGAGACATCTGAATGGATTAGAGTGGTTACAGGCTTGATTAAAGTCAGGATTATTATTCTGTATTCTCTGATGGGTGAAGGAAGCCTGTGGTTTCCTTATCAATCTAAATCCTGAATTACTGGAGGCATGTTCCTGGATTGACAAGTGCTGTGTTCTTGTATCTTAGTGGTTTTGACACTTGTGATGTTAATCTGAATATTATCTTACAAGACCTGTTTGAGTATACTCCAAACTCTACATCTGCTGCTTTCTTGTTTTCTTTTCACATAATATTTGTCTTAAAAAGGATCAAACTCGATGCAGCAGAACCTGAGATATTGTCTTATTTCTATTCTGCGTAATATTCTTCTTCATTTTCGAAATCTGGCACCAACATTACCCCCAATGCAGCTTGACAGCCATGAATTTGATGCGAAATAGGGGTGTTTTATGTTAGTACTGGTAGGGACAAGCAGAGATAAGGAGCTGGCTACAGAAATCTGATCTGACTTTCTAATTCCACACCTCCTGATTTTATTTCATTTTCAAACTTGTTTGCTTCAGCCCCAGCTAACACTGACTGCAGTGTTGCCAACTTGTTTCCAATGAAAGTAGCTAGCACTAGCTTTGAAAGTCGCTAAAAGTCACCAGATTAGACTTTAGAAGTTATTTTGGTCTGCAAATAGAAACTAGAAAAGCGCTCAGAGAGTGCAGACCTCCACCAAGTAGGTGATATTCCCTCCCCCTCTGCATCAGATTTTGCAGCCTGCATCACAATTAGGTTATTTGCATCACTATCATTATTAGGTTATACATGCCTTCACCATGGAGACGCTGTGGTGTATTTATTTCGTTTTTATTTTGTACAAACACAAAGTATAATGTTTTTTTGTATTTTTCATTTTCTTTTTTCCCAATACAGAACATTAATTTCAACTTTAGAATAACAGCAATAATTAGCAAGTAGAACAAGACGTGCTTTTTGACCACTAGATGGCACTATTTTCACCGTCTTTAGAAATTGGAATTGCTGCTGAGGCTGTCAGACCATAGACTTTATTTATTATTTTATCCACTTTGCTTCAACCTATCACCACCAAAATTTTATCATCTGTTCCTTGTCCCATTATCCACCTTTCCTGAAATTTTCATCAAAATCCGTTGATAAGTTTTTGAATTATTTTGCAGACAATCAAACAGACAAATAAACAGACCAACGCCGGCGAAAACATAACCTCCTTGGTGGAGGTATTAAGAACATCATGTATTAATCTATAAGTTCATGTAAATAAAGTCACAGCCTCTCACAGAAAATGGTATATACTTAAATACTCTTAAACAGTCTTTGGTTTAATAAAATTTAAAGTCACATCAAAAGATGTCCACTACTTGAAGAAGTGACATCATATGCTTATTTTCAAATTGGTGACATCACCGTGCATTAATGGAAGCATCAAAACTACACTGAATTAGATTCAAGAGAAAAAATCTTTGAATGATATTTGAGCTTTGGCGCTTATTTTATAGCGCACCACCTTCTCATGCATAATCATAGAAAATCACTACAGCTGAGTTCTCACTTCTGCTGCGAGCGGTGTCTTCTCTCCTCATGCCTGGTCCACGCCCAGTACATTGCACAAGAGGAAAGAGGTGGAAAGACCCTGCGCTGATGGCCAAAGAGCTGTGGACTGATATTACTCTGAGCAGCATGCATGGAATTGAATTACAATATATTTCTCTCTTTTTCTCTGATGGTCTCAATACGTCACCGAATTTGTTGCTTTTAAGAAATAAAGTTCCTAAGAGGGTCTGAAAAGTTGCAAAATCTAGCGGTTATGCGCCAAGTTGGCAACACCGGACTCACGTGACGTCCCTGGAAGACATTTACCAGATTTTGAAGCCTCTAAAGACCTTATACAAGTTTTTTTTCACTTATGCAGTTTTACTCTTCAAGATGTGCAGACAAACTGATGTTTAAAACGATGGATTCCCCTTTAAGTGGTAATGCCAAGATCACAGGATACACAGGATCCATTAGTCTGTTGTTTTGTTTGTGTTTATCATCAATTTATTCAGCTCTGAAAATAACCCATTTAAAGCTATATGGTGTTGGACTTTTACATATAAACGAATGAAACCCAACAAGTTCACATCATAACGAATAAGTGCATCACCACCAAGGGAAGCCCTGTATTTTTTTATCCGTATGTACCTGAGTTGTGGTGTCTGATGTCTGCTGTGACTTTCCTGCACCTGCACTGCGTTTACCATCAACTAGGCACAGCAAGAGGGGGCAGGAAGATAGAGACCATAGTGATGGAGCAGCAGCTACTGTAGGAGTACAGAGGAAGCCATGACGGAAAACCCTAGAAAGCATCCAAGAAAACTTTCTTGAGTTGATGCCCCAGATAAAAAAGGAAACTCTGCATTCACAGGAAGAATTCAATTTGAAAAAAGACAGCGATTATCAGTGAGGACAAACACAGATCTCTACCGGTGTAGCTTTTCCTCGTTGGAAAGCACTGAATGAAGAGAGGGGACAAATATTAGACACGACTGTAGTTGGCAGTTAGTTTCTATCCACTAACCTATCAGTTAAAATCTGTAGGTAACTAGCCATTGCTGTATAACAACCTTCTAAAAAAAGTGTACTTGTTGTAGGCTCTTTTCTGTGGCATAAAGAAGGGTTCATGTCTGGCGTGGTTAATAACGTTGTCTGATGATTCCATCACCTTTTCTTTCCATCTGCCTTTACTTGCATGGAATACTTGAAGAGAGCTCTCCTGGTTGGGGAAGATGCAGCAAGCTCACCTGCAGACATACGTCTTATTGACAGTGTTCATGAAATTACTATAACTAGCAGAGGTTGAAGTTCTGCACTCAAGTAATTCTTCACTGCATCCTTGTCTTGAAGGATGCACTAACTAGTATCTGTGTGGCTCCAAAACATCAGATGCCCGCCCAAAAAGTAGATAACAAGCCTTTTGGGTTGGGGTCAGTCATCTTTTAAAGAAGGCGTGATTCAGAGTGACAGAGCTGTGTGCCATCGAGCCAGGAATGAATGAGAGGGACGACTTTGTTAAATCATAAGCAGCTGCTCTTAAATCAGTCCAGAGAAACTAGAGAGTCAGACAGAGTCAGAGGGTTGAGTCATCAGTCCTAAAAATCTCCAAACTGAATGTTAGCGAAAAAACAACTCATCCTGCTAGTATCACTGGATACTGTTGAAAATGATGAATGAGAGCATGATTGGAAGATGATGAAACCACCGCTCTGTCTGATGCTGTGTTTGTGTTAAATGTCTTATTTTACCATGGAAATTCATGAATCTTTGTTTTACTATTTTTAAATTCCCATCTTTGTTGCTAACCGCTCGTTGCTGTGGTGTTTCAGCAACGGACTCAGAAACCCCTACTGAGCATATAAGACTTGTTCACATGAGACATTTATACTCTGTTTTTGTATTTTAATGTCAAATTCCACTTGAACTTATATCTTAATGTTTCTGTTTAGCTTTTTTAGATGGTTGTAGTTTTAAGAATTGTTTTCAAGCTATTAAAACTGAACATTAATTCATGGAACACAGAGGGAGAGATGACAAGTCAAGTGCAGGTTTTTGTTTTTATTTCACCAGTATTTTAATAAAACAAAAACACAATCTTGTTAAAAGCCGTGCACAGCAAGTTAAACACCACAGTTTAATCTTATTTTTTCAATTACCTTCCTCTCTTTGTTTCTTCTTCTGCAGAGGGTGAAGTCAGGGCGTGAGGGCAGTGCCAGAGGTCGGAGAGAAGGCAGCGCTGGGAGTGCTGGTGAGTCAGTAGTCACCGTAACATACCATGTTCCTATCATGTAAAGGTCTGGAAATGTTTAAAAGGTCCAGTGTATAAGTAACTCATATGAAAGTACAAACACAAATCTTCAGATCAAACATCTGGGGAAGAGTGCATAGAAGAAACCATGAACATAACATTTAAAATATTGTACAATATATTGTAAGAAGGGCTGTGTTTCAAACATTTTTAGCACAGTTGTGTCTGTAACAAAAAACATCCTCTGATTTAAGCTGTAATTTTTCAAATTTCAGAGTGTATATCATATATCAAAGTTCTTACATGTCTTGTAAGACAATGTTAAACGCTCAAGAAGTTTGGATTTTTCTGTGAACTGGTCTTACAGAATAACATGTTTTTATTTCTGAAAGTTAGATATTAAAAGAACTATTGAAACATGCCCTGCCATCATGGTAAGGTAATTTATTTATACACGGGTGGTTTTGGTTAGAATCAAAGCCCATAATCAGTACTGTTTTTAGCTCATCATCATCATCATCATCATCATCATCATCATCATCATCCTTGTTTTCAGTCTCTTTGTTCTTGTATGTCATCACTTCCCTTTCTCTCCTTGTCTGTTATTTACACATGCTGCTGGGCAGCAGGTGTCTCCACACCTGTCCTCACCCCTCCTAAGAAGGCTGCCATTACGGGTATACCTCTAAACACCACACTGAGTCCTGACTAGAGTAGAAGACTGCAGTCATATTGTGTTTGTAGTTTGATTATATTTAGATCCGTAAAAGTAACTGTTGTGAGGCTTGGCTGTGTAGCTGTTACCCTTTAATGAATCCCCAATAGGTCAATCACCGGTTCCAAATGAACTCTGGTGCAGTTGGTTTGTGGTGAGAAGGTGCTCCGACCTGGATGTGAAGCAACTGCAGTCACATGACACATTGTTTGGGTTAAACATGAGCATGTTACAGTCCTGGAGGATTATTAATGTGCACCTCCTCCTGTACTGCCTTAATATGCACATTCAGCACATCCAATGCATCAAAACATTGTTTTCTAGTTGGAGCCGCACCTCGTTTTCAAACTGTATGGTTTGACTAAAATGAACAATGACAGCAATATAGTCCACGATGAGCAGCGCTAAAATCAACCTGCGTAGTTGTCCCTCCATGGTGACATTAGAAAGTGTCACATTTATCTTGCAAGTGTACTCTTCTTCAACGTTTGCTTTACTTCCTGGATTTTTCCCACATGGAAATTCTGACTAATCAAGAGCAGCTTTCTCACACAAGACATTTGATCTGGTCCACTTGTAAATGCTGCCGTGAGAACACGAACCAACTCTAGGCAATTATACAACTTTGGAACAACATTAGTCCCTGATTCAGACCAAATGAGACGACTCTAGGTCTGTACACAGCTTTTTAATGGTGGGACTTTGAGTGTAAAATACTACAATTATTGCTGACATCTTGCAGCTAACGTTAAATTATGTACTGGAAATCAGTTATTTTACAGTGCTCTAAAAAAGTAGTTGCTGGTGGCTTCACAGTACATCATGCTGTGTAGGCTACTGTTTTGAAGCCGTGAATAAGAATCGATTTCATTGCAGGTAACACAGAGCACCAAGACACTGTTTGCCTGACAGCACAGTTAGGGTTTATGTCACCTTTTGTGGGTGTTTGAAGAATTTCCAGGTTTCTTTCTATCTTATTTGTGCACGTTTAGCAGCCCCAAAAGCCACTCAGTCTTTTTGTGAATTCGCCCTTGAGAACTTTAGGCCAGAGAAGACAAACTACCACAGTATAGCACTCCTTCACTACAGATCCACAACAAATACAGACACATACTCCAGACTGGCTCCGACCCTGGAAAGCTGGCTCATTGGCAGATTTCAAACGCAATCCAGACGAACTAGGGAGTTGCCAGAAACTGTAACGAGGCCCAGCTTTTCTCTCTCTGATGCAGCTGAATGTCTGTCCTGTAGTGTAGTTAAATATAGTATGTATCAGGCACCTGTTAATGTGACTGCTGCTCCACCCTGCCAAGACTTCCATTATTCCCCCGCGTCCTGATAAATTAGAGTAGAAAACCTCAAAAATTAGATTAGAAAATCTCAACCTTGTGTGCTTTTACTGTTCCATTTTGTCTTGCGCTGCCAGATCTGCAACTGGATCTGTTTAAAAGAAGCTTTCCCTCCAACATGTTCAATCTTTTGTACTCTTGAATATTGGTTATGATACTTAAGATGCTTAACTAAACTTAAACCCCTTTCTTACTTTCTTACGGCACATCAGAGACGGATGCTAAAGCAGGTGAGATAACGCAGATCATAAAATGTTATCAGATTAGTTCTCATCAGCGCTCTCTTGTTGCTTCTCTCTGTGCTGTTTTGTTCTGTATCTGCTTGCATCAATCTTCAGTCCAACTCTATAATCTTTCTTTCCTCTTTGTCTTTCTTTCTGTTTCTCTGGCTCTTTTGGCTTCATCTGTATTCCCGCTCTGCTTCGTCTTTGCTGCCCAGTGTCTCAATCTGAGTCTAAACAGCTCAGTCCGCTGTTGGACTCAGGGAGAGGTACGTAAGATGGTTATTTCAAATTAGTTAAGTGAAACCTGCAGGTTTGTGGGACTGTGTGTGGAGGCCTTTCAAAAATGTCTCATTTCTGCTCAGGAATGTAACTGACAATCTGTATTTTCTTTTTACCTCACAACCACTTCAGGTATCTGTGAGGTATCTGTGTGTTTGCGTTAATTCAGTTATAGATTTTTCTTTGCAATAAGCAGATGAACCACAACGACAAATTATGTTGTTCTCCTTTTCCTTCTTTGTGTCTTTTCACACTGGGATCTTATATTCAAATGTTAGTGTCCACAAGCAACATTGAAAATTTAGCTTTAAATGGACTCAACTACTAAACAGCTAAACACTCAAGAATCATGGGAACCTCTTGAATTTATTTCACGATCATTTATTTAACAGTAACAATAAATGAACATCACTTTACATTTTACATTTTTAGCTGAAAGGTTTATTTCTAACTGACTAGTAGAATGGCTGATTTTGTGCTGTGATGCATTTTTTTTTTTTTTTTTTAATTTGCCATTTTCCATCAGAAGTGATCTTTTAAAGTTAAGTTGTATGAGGTGCTTATCTATTCTCAGTGTCTTACCTACAATAGATGGCAGTCAGCATGCCCCCAGTTTGGAGAAGCAGGCAGGAGTACCACCACAGAAGCTACGCGAAAGTACTGCTGTGGAAAGGGGCAGCAGCAAAACGTATTTTAGCCACCTTATGCTATATTTTCATTGCCTTACCTTGTTGTCATACAGGGATTTCTAACAGGGAAGTGAAGTCATTATATCCATCTATGCTCTCTCCAAAGTCCTTTGACAAATACAGTAATTTCACCTTGATGATGACAGTAATTTAGCATCACTCATCGCAGGAGCTGCTGGTTGACTGCTGCCTCCATCAGTTGGCTTGTTTGTGTTACTGTGTGACTTTGTTTAATCTGAACTAACACTTCTCACAAGTCTCACAATAACACAACTGATGGAGGCAGCAGTAGATCCACAGCTAATGTGATGAGTGATGATAAATTACTGATCTTCTCAGTGCAGTCTTTAAAGAGGGAGATTTAAAGGATGCAGTTTCTTGTCAAAAAGGCTGTCTGACAGCAAAGTAAAGCAGTAAATAAGATGCTAAATATAGTGTTCACTTAGACTGATATTCATTTGTTTAGGTGGCTAAAATACATTTTGCTGCTGCCCCCGTCCACAGCAGTACATTCCTTAGCTTCTGTGGCTGTACTCCTGCCTGCTTCTCCAAACTGGGAGCATGCTGACCACCATCTACTGTAAGTAACACACACAACCCCACTTCAAATGATGCTTTACATTTAAAATATTGATAGATGTGTAAAAAAAAATAATTTGACTAAACTGGCTTTTTAAGGGGAATACCACCTACAATATAAATTCTAATATGTTATTTCTATGGCCAAGGAAACGTCAATCAATATTTATGAACATGAGCTGCTCTCTCAACCTGAAGTCTCAAACATGTGATGTCACAGGATATAAAGTCTGGAGCTGCTCCGCAGACAATGAATGGAAGCTTGATTTTATGGATCCACAAAATATTTGTCTTCTTTTTTACACCCAAATGTGCTTTATTCTGGTAAACGCAAGAAATGTACCTATATATACCGTGAACACTCCCCTGGCTGCTCTTGGTGTCATCCAGGACAGTGGGGTCCATGTACTTCGCGGCCATTCGTTTTTCGTTTCAAAATAACAAATTGAAACACAGAAAACCAACCATTATCGTTTTTTGTTTTGAAATGACCAAACAAAAAAGGAAAAAACGATCCATCTCCTGTTTTTTATTTGATAATAAAGAAAAGAAAAACTGAAAACGAATCGTTATCCTTTATCCGATTTAATTTCGGAATTTAAAATAACCCTGTGGGAAACTTCTTTCTCTATTTTTTGTTCGTTTCTTCTCTGTGACCAGTAAGTTGCATTCATGTGGTGTCAAAATAATCGGAAAAATGACTTTCCGACTGGGAAAATACACATGAACGCCCGCTCATGTCAGAAAAACAACTTGGAGATAATTTTGGAACAGGAGTCGCCGACTTGAATGAAATAAGGAGTTTCCCACAGGATTTTTTTAAATTCCCAAATTAAATCAGATAATGGATAACGATTCGTTTTCTGTTTTTCTTTTCTTTATTATCAAATAAAAAACGGGAGACGGATCGTTTTTTCCTTTATCGTTTGGTCATTTCAAAACAAAAAATGGATAATGGTTGGTTTTCCGTGTTTCAATTTGCTATTTCGAAACGAATGGCCGCGAAGTACACGGACCCAGTGGTTCCCAACTGGTGGGTAGCAGGTCCATTCTGAATGGACCGCAAGTGACTCGCCAATGTGTCAAGTTTGAAAAAAATCACTTTATTTTAGAGAACAGTGAATTTCTGGCGCAGGGCTTTTATTTTGAAGTGCCGTTTCCTGCTACAGAGAGAGTGACTAACAGACAGCTACTTGACAGAGACAGCAAACTAGCTCAATGACTCAGCCAACTGCAAGTATGATGCTGAATGTATTAAACTGTGTGGACCTTGAACTAACGACTGAGGAGTGGCTGGACCAGTTGGGAACCAGTGTCCCAGAACATCTTTCCCAATTTATTGTCTGTGGAGCAGCTCCAGACTCTGTACTCTTGAGCATCAAATTTGAGTTTTAGGACTCTAGTTTTTGGATTTGGGAGAGAGTTGTTCATGTTAAGTCATATTTTTGGACTGTCATGAATGTACATGTATGCATTTTGAAAATGGGCGTATTGTTTAACCACGGCTGTATCATTTGGGTAGGCTTTCCCTTTAGGCAAGATAGCTAAACTTCATTCATTTAGCAGATTAATTTCCTTCATTTAAGGAGCCATTTTCCAAGAGAAGAATGGAAAATACACACATTTTCACTGGCTCGACATCAGTGTCTAAACGTCTGTATTGTGTGTTATAAAAACACTGCATGTACACAAACATACTTTGTAAGAAACTTCGCATTTGCAGTTTGCATTGTAGAAAAGACAGCAGAGGTGAATAATTGGAAAAGTTTTCTGTGAGTCCTGAGTGTAGTGTTTTGGTCGCAACATCTGAACCTGGTCCAGAAGTCTTCTGACAGGCAGCTGTGATGTTGAACTGCGGAGGAGGAGGGAGTGCTCACCCAACGCTCTTTCAGATATTTGAGAAAACCTCAAGTGGACCTGAGAAATTTCCCTCTTGTGTAAAGTCTGCATATTTTCAGCACCATGAAAAGAGAATCTGTGTGTGTGTGTGTCGACTCAAGGCTGAGAGTTTGATTTCTCATGCACCCAAATCTGCATCATTCTTTGAGACTAGCAAAACAACTGTCACGGAGCAGGAGGTTCATGGTCCAACATGTGACGAAACTCTTCTTGTCTGAGCTTTTTCCTCTTTTTGTTTTGAATCACTTCACTTTGGTTTTCTTATTATCCAAGTGTTCCAAGTTCCAAGTGTTTTTCCTGAGAAGTTTGAGCAGGAAAGGGAGTTGCAAACGCCAGAAGGTTGACTCATCGATATTGATCAACGTCTCTATCAAAACCACCAGAAATATTATGACCATTTGTACTGTGGAGGCGTATAAAACTTTGTTATTGCAACTTTAATAGTGGAAATTATTGCACATGATCAAGATTTTAAGTCTGGCTTCCAACCTGTGGTGTCATCCCTTTTTTCCGTGTCTCCCAATTGTGTATTATAAAAGAGAAATGGAGACATCCAAGAACAGAGGAAAAAGGGAGAAAAGAGTCAATTTTCCAGCTGAGATTTTGGTTTGCCAGCAGTTTGCGAGGCCTCGTGTGAGATGTTTGGGGCTGTGAAGGAAGGTAGAATATCAGGCCTCCTTCTCCTTCCTGTTTTTCAGCTTTCTGCCTTTGCTCTCGTCAGTTTCCAAGGCTACCTGGCAGCCAGATGTGAGCTGCTGCTGACTGCAGTCATGTCTGTCCTTCAGCTCACTAGAGCGCTCTGTCAGCCTGGCACACACACACAGATATTCTCCAACATATTCATCACTTAGTGTAGAGAGTACCAGCTCTGTGTTTGAGACGATTCAGACAGGAGCTGGTGCTGTTATTCAGCATTTTGCTAAGGGGCACTCTAGTAGGATGGTTCGTGAATGGTATCTTGTAACTGTTCAGCTGCTTTACTTAAGTAAAAAGTATTAATACCACACTGTGAACATACTCAATTAACCTGAATTAAAAACCTTAATTAAGTAAAAGTAAGTAAGTAAAAATTAAATGTACTTACAGTATTTTCAGCTTTGTCACGGTGCATTTTCCAGCGGATCCAAGAGGGTTTTCAGATCGTTTATTTAGCTTGAAGGTCTAGTGTGTACAATTTAGTGGCATTTAGCAGCAAGGTTGCAGATTACAACCAACTGAAAACTGGCACCTGTGTGCCAAGCATGTAGGAGAACTACAGTGGCAGACGCAAAAACGTGAATGGCCTTATCTAGAGTGATTGATTGGTTTGTCCAGTCTGGTCTACTGTTAAAACATGGTGGACTTAGTGGAAGAAAACCTGGGGTCTCATTTATAAAACAGTGCGTAGGATCCATACCAAAAAGTCTTGTGAAAGAGATGTCTCTAAATCAGTGGATATATTTTTTTAACAGCACTAACCCTGCAAAATAACTTGTTTCACCATCAGGATTTCATTAATTCGGTCGGATAACATTTCTAAAGTTTAGAGCAGCCACATGATTTAATAATTTTATCCCCATTCAAGTGGAGCAAAAACCAAGTACCACTCACTGGCTATGTTTCCATCCAAAAGTGATTTGAATCATTGGGAAATGCGCATTAAAAGAAATACGAATCCTGTGTGTTTCCATTAAATGTACGGACTTTGGTGAAAACTACGGACTCGTGCAAGTTTTCCGCAGAACCGGAAACAAAACAAGTCTCACATTCTTCTTCTTCTACGTTTTCTGGCGGTTGGCAACCAGCTTGTAAATGCATTACCGCCCTCCAGACCCAGAGTGTGGGTATCACCATGGAGAGAGGTACGCTACGTCAGACTTAATTCGAACATAGCTGTTTCCAGCCCCCGTTTTGTGAATCAACATTTTTTCGAATCAACCAAAACCCGGCTAAAGGGAACAGATTTTAGTTTGTGCGAATCAGGGGATTATAATTTGAATTTTGGCGTTTCCATCATAATTTTCCGATGCGATACTAGATGCACATCTAATTAGGCTGATGGAAACATGGCTACTGGCTGGACCAACTGTCTCATTTTACAGCTAAAAAGTGCACTAAAATATGTCTCTGAAAACATTTGAGGCGAAAAATAAACAACGTAGTAACAGAATCTTGTTTCATATTTGATCAGCGCTGCCTAGTTTGGCAGTTTGACCACAGTACTCAAACAGCGATTGACATGATTGACAGCTTCGTTAGAGAGTCCTCGGCTCTGACTGGTTCTTCAGGTGTGATTTTTTTTTACACATTATCTGTCTCCTGTGATACTATGTGAATGTACTGACAGTTTAAGCGACTATGACAAAAGGTTATTTTTATAAAAGTTACCAACAACAGTTTCAGTGGTTGAAACTTTAAGCTTCTGCCACTCCAAGTGGTAGTAATATGAAAACAACCCTTAAGAGAAAAAAAATCAATTCCTGGATCACTGTCTTGTTACTGTACCAATTTTTATTTCACATATTTAAATGTGTTTAAAAACATTCAGTTTAAATTCAGCTCAGATGAACACAAATATGAGGTGTGATGCTGTGTGGGTACATGGGGAACTACTGTGCTACACACACATACACAGACACGTCATAATTTACAGTCTGTGTGAGATGAAAACCTCACGCCTCTGCCATGTTGACTTTTCAGAGTGTGAAAAGAACTGGCTCACTCTCAGTCTGACCTCTCTGCATTTTTGAGTTTATCTAGTTGGGTTTGACATTTCTGAGGACGCCAATAGTCATGGAAGTTTCTCACTGCACATTTAACAGCTGTTGTTTGATCAATTCTGAATAATAATGTCTGATTTTTCAGCATACACTTCGTTAAAACATGTTAAGAAATAATTCTTAAAAACAGACTCTTTCACGTATGATGTCAAACACATGCAGACTACACTCATATGCACAAACACCCTAATGAGGTCTCACCACGCTCAACCAAAACAGAAATTGCTCCAGATTTGAGGGACGTTTAAACACCCTATAACTGTCAGAGTTGGCAAACATGCCCAGTAATGACCTTTTTAAAGCATCAGTCATATTCAGAATCAGTTGTTGTGAGTGTTTGTTTCTGCATGTGTGTTTCATGCAGACAGCGGCCACAGCAGCAGCAGCACTAAAGGAGAGCGGCTGAGCGCCAAGATGAGGTCACTTCCTGGTTCCAATGAGCCCTACGAGGCCAGCAGCCCAAAAGAAATAGGTGAGGAAACCCAAGTTTTTTAACTCTTTTCCACTCTCTTAGTAATAACCTTTGAAGCTCACTGACGCTTCAGCTACCAGTCTCATGTAAGGGTGCATCTACTCATGGATGAGAGGCTCATAATAGCATAAGATGTAAATTTTAATGGCGTCCTCCTTGACTTTGCTGTAACATTAGCTAGCCCAGTGGTGCTAGGTGAGCTAGCAGTAGATGCACTCTTCTTTCTTCGCGGTGAGCGGTTGGCTGCTAACTTTATAGCTCAGCTGAGGTGGACACCATTAGCCCTGTGTCCACTGAACACTTTCAGTATGGTACCTTTTGAACCAAAGTAACCCTTCAGACATGGTACCTAGATCCTAGTGTTTCCAATGCAAACAGTGCTCTTAAATGTGGGCGGGGTTGTTGTCACTCACTGCTCCGTCCAGCACTCGCTGTATTTCCTCTTTTATCAGTCTGCACCTGGTGTATCGTCCACAGAACGAGGCTGCACGCCAACATTTTCAGAACAAAATACAACAGGCTGCAGTGAGAGTCTCTCTCCATGGGATATTTAAAAATAGCAGCTTTGTGGATTTAGTCCTTCTCAGGCAAGCTCAGGGGTTTAGTGTAGCTGTAGCCCACAGGTGCTCTGCAGCAAAACATCCTTTAATAAGGAGTAAAACCTCTGTTCCTCTCGTGTGTAGATGCGTCCTACGTGGACCCACTGGGCCCACAGATGGAGAGGCCAAAGACGGGAGCCAAGAAGCGCGTCGACGACCATGACCTCTTTGATGACGAAGAGCTGGTAGACGAACTGCTGCCATAGGAGCAGCCTCCCCCATCTGCCTTTACTGCCTCGTCAGGACATTTGCTCTTTTGTCACGTGTTCAAAGGCAAGAGCACAAAGTTTCACCACAAAACCAAAACATTTTTAACTCAGCTCTTCAGCAAAAAACATTAATGTGACAGAATAAAGACTTTATTTTTCAGGGGCATCAATGAGGGACCAGTGACTCCACGTTTGAGTTTTTACCTCCATCTGATTGGTTATATTCTTACATCTGAGTATTTATACATATTCATTTAGCAGAGGAATGCCTGTATAGATGGAGTGAATGCAAACATGTTTATCAGTCTGGAACTGTTTGTACAGTTGTGTTTTGGCTCTGTACTCCAGCACAATGAATTTGAAATGACTGAAACAATCACAGTGAGGGGAAAAGGCTGAAGTTTAACTTAAATTTAAATGTATTTACATTCATATTGGATGACGTGTGAAGAAGTGATATACCGTTTTCGACACACTGTTCCTCCCAGGAGTGAAGGTGTTTATTGCTGTTCACACAGTATGGATGTGAACGCCCTAAAACATAAGTCTGGGGCTCACAGCCAAAACAATGAAAAACATTATCGCTGTTGTCACATGTTTGACTGTTCTGTATGTTTCCATGTGTGTGAGCCTGGGAACCTTCTGGAAAACCCATCAACATGATATAACATGTTGTGTAATTTGTCCACTTCAGGTCCTGTTTAGACACATTTCACATTCTGTACTCACTCGTAAAATATTTATTTGTCTTATAGTATTTATTTTTGTTTGTTTCTCATTATATAAATAAACTGAAAATATTTTATATATTCAAGAAAAAAGTTGAGCTGTCTCATTCTGAGCGTGATAACACAAACTTGGGTGGTATATGAGTTTTTTAAAACAGTGCCTTGCGAAAGTTTTCACCTCCCTTGGCATTTATCTTCTTATGTTGTATTACAACATTGGTGTGTGGCCCTGTCTTGGCAGGTTTGTTGTGCTGCCATATTTTTCCCATTTTGTAATACTGGAGTTAATGGTGCTCAATGGGATGTGAAGTTATTGTGTGAGATTCATCCAAAAGTATACGTACGGACAAAAGACAAAATGGTTTTCTACAATCAGGCTTCAGTCTCACCATCTGAGTCGCCAATTTCCTGTCTCCAAAATGTTTGTAAGCCAAGGTCAAAGTTTCTCCCATCAAGTCTGTTTTTATAGATCATAACTTTTGCGTGGGAAGTGGTGTACTCCTCTTTCAGGCCTTGTGCGAACACAAAGTTTATAGATGAGATCCGTTGTCTGCTCTTCTCCAGGACCTTGTCCCTGACCTGTTTGGAGAGCGCTTTGGTCTTTATGGAGCCGCTTGCTTTGTGGTATGATGTGGTATGATTTTCTTTTCTCCCTTTTATGGCCCAAAATGGCTCTTTTATTAGTAAGGGTTGTCGAACCCTGTGGTTTCACTTTCCCCCCACAATTTCATTGCAAATAATGATTTAAAAAACACCTAAAAACATGACAACATGCAGCACATTTTTTAGAGAAGCTGCTATGAAATCGCCAAAACAGCCCACCAATAATGAAAAGCACTCTTACTCACACTAGGGTCACTTCTATAGCGAATTAAATCATGTAAAGAAACTAGTCCCCGTTTTCTGGGGACGTCTGGAAGTCTCTCAAGGACCTCTGGGGTCCCCAGACCTCAGGCTGAACACCACAAGCTTAGTGGTGCTGCAGACTCAGGTGCACAGAGGTGGACTTGATTTATCTAGTGATGTGACGTCTGAGGATCTTCATAGTAAAAGGTACGTACATATGCATTCGATTTTTAGCTTTTAAATCTTTTAAACAGCCTTTTTCCATTTCGCTTCGCCAGTTTTGACTGTTCTATGTGGCTCATTACCTTAAATCCGAATTAAAATGCATGTAAATTACAGGCTGTAATGCAGCAAAACAGGAAAAACGTCAAGAGGGGGTGAAGCACAATCTGAGTTATTAATGTGAAGTTTTCCCCGACGTGGCAGCAGATTTAGTGGAGGTCAAACTGCACCGAATGAGCTTTAACTAGCTTTTTATGTGCCTCACATAAATCTTAATGACTTCAGTACACATCAGACTGAGTGACAGGCAGGACCATGGCCTCAGCATTTAAGAATGATTTGTATGAATTTGCGGTTTGACCTTGTAGTTCCAGTTTCTTTGTGAAAGCAGAGCAGACAGAATGGATCCAGTTTATGTTTCAGTGAAGCAGACTCTGGTGAACAGCCAGGATCCAGCAGCAGCGCGCACACAGCCAACACTCAGGACTTCCCACTCCAGTCTGGAGCTGCTGGCCTCGTGTATCACCAGATGACGGTGCTTTATCAGTCGGTGCTTCAGTGTGAGTAAACCTATCCTGAATGGTGGATCACACTGTTCGTGCGCGTACAAACGCCTCCATCGGATTTTACGCACACGTCGGTGCAGAGAAGCAACAGGAACACACTGTCAGTAGCATTTCAAACGGAAGGCAGCAGCAGCAGCAGGTGTGAAGCTTCCAACTCGGTGATTATTTCTAATTGTGAGGAAATTATTACTTCTGGCGACACTGTGGATGTGGAGTGCCAAAATGTTTCCGCAGTTTCCCTGGCGGCGCGCCTGTGCCTCCGTCTCCAAGCCAGGACTGTGGACTGTTCGCCTGCCGCTCACTCTCCAACATTACACTGGATTATAACAGAGGAGCCTGTTGGCGTCATTATTGGAGGTCACTTCATAATCTGCGTGTGATCTTTTAAGGAAGGCAGTGAAAGTGACAGCACCGCGCGCAGAGACACCTTTTTCCGTGGATAAGCATTTTGGCACAGCACCGCACCGAGAAGCGCTCAGTGATGCCGCAGCGGATCCGCGTCCTGCTGCTGCTGCTGCACCTGTCTGTGGTGGTGCTGCTGGGCGGGTCGGCCGGAGCGGCCCGGGTGCGGAAGAAGGCCACCAGGACCCGGCCGTGCCTGGACCTGCCGGAGGAGATCCTGGAGCAGATGTTCGGGCGGCTCTCGGTGGGAGTGATGAGCGCCTTTCACCACGCGCTGCAGCTGGAGCCGCAGGACAAACTCAACCTGACGTGCCCGACCGCCGCTCGGTCCCCGACCGACAGCAAGACCCGCCTCCCGGTCAACCTGCTCAGCATCTCCCCCTGGGCCTACAGGTGAGCGCAGGTGCAACAACTGCGCTGTGATCTGTTCTTTATTGAATTTAAATAAAAGCTTTTTACATTCAAGCAGAAGAAACAAGATCAGTGTTGAAAAGTACTGAAAAATTGATTTGTATTTTGTGCTGTTATTAATATTCCAAACATTCAACAAAACTTTGATCATGAGATTCTCATGAGTCCAAATGTGTCCAGAACTTGCTCAGGTGTGGATACACGAAATAATGTGTTTATTATTTATTTAATAATATGAGGAGGGATCTCTAATGTTTGCCAGTTTGTATCTATTCTTCTTCTTCTTCTTCCCTTGTTGTCTTCCTCTTCATCTTTTTCCACTTTCATTGTCCTCCTCTTCACCTTCTCTTTCTTCTTCACCCTCCTCCTCTTCTACTTTTTTGTCTTCCTCTTCACCTTCTTTTTCTTCTTCACCTTCTCCACCTTCTTCTCGTGTTAAATGTTTAGTTGTGTAGTGTTGACTGTGTATTTAAATTATTTTTGCACAATCACTTCTCAGGTGCTGAGTCTTAACCCAAAGCTATTGTAAAAGTTTCAGCTTCTTTGCATAATAAGATTCAGTTTTATGAATGACCGACCTTTTGAATTTAAAATGTCATTATCCCACAGCTGTGCCTGGAAAACTGAGAGTTTGTTTCAAAAATTATTTTTTAAAGAAATTATGTTAAAATATGGCTGCAAGTTTCTACAATTATGTTTTGCTCTTTTAAAACAAGCACATTATAGCTACAGGAACTATTTTTGATTTCCTTATTATATTCAAAATATGAAGTGCACTAGAAATAAATGATTTTAACATACAGGGAAAAAAGTGTGTGTGGCCTTGATTGACTTTGTGCAGCAGCAGAAAAAAAGGGCAAAATTCATGTCAGTCATCTAATTATCTTAATTTAAGAAAAACAACACTGTGTGACAACTCAGGATGAAAATCTGCCAACACAGTCACATTTTCTTGCAGAACGTTTGCAGAAATATTTCATGTTCATGTGCTCAGAAACTGATTCTGATGATTTCGTTCTTTCAGGATCTCCTACGACCCCTCCAGGTACCCTCGCTACATCCCTGAGGCGTACTGCCTGTGTAAAGGCTGCCTCATCGGCCAATATGGTGCAGAGAGCAACCAGTACCGCAGCACCCCGGTCTACGCTCCCTCTGTCATCCTGAAGAGAGCAGGCTCCTGCGCCGGCGGCCGCTTCTCCTACACCGAGGTGTACGTCTCCATCGCTGTGGGATGCACCTGTGTGCCTCTGCTGGAGAAGGAGAGGGACGGCCAGAACAGCAACCAGAGTCTGGACAGAGTGGAGCCCAAAGCCAGACGGCTGGTGAAATCAAGGAAGAGAGTATGAAGGAAGCAGTGATGTGGGGCTGCAGAGAAGTTCTTCTAAACCTGATCCACATTTTGGGTGTTTGTCTTTTTTCCACTGACACTTTAAACACCTGAGGGGATCATACCTGTGTGGTAGAAGCCCCTGTAACAGTCCCTAAACAAGCACGCCCTGGATATTTGGGTGACAGAGGATTTGGCTCCTGATCTACATCTCTGGTCATCTCTTGGGTAGCTCTTCAAATTTTTTGTCTTCATTCTTGGCCTGGTTTTGATGCCCTTTGGACCTGAACTTGATGTCTTGACTTAAGGTGTACAATGATACAAAATCTAGAGTTATTGTATCGGCAGAGAAGAGGTGACAAATCCAGAGAAGACTAGATAAAACTCTAAAGTACATTATGATGTTTGAAGGGTTGGTTCAGTCCAAAGTGCAGAGGATCATAAGTGCTGTATCGTAGGCAGCTGGACTTGCTTGAGTTTCCTGAAGACGTTTCACCTCTCATCCAAGAAGCTTCTTCAGTTCTAATGGACTGGTGTGAGGCCGCAGGCTTTAAACTCTGTGTGGGTGTGAACCATTACAGAGTCGTTGAGGTCACACAAGAGTCGTTGACCCACCTGGCCCTCCTGTGTGTCAGTAGAGTTAGATGGGTCCAGGTGAGAATGGATGTTAAGTAATACCGGTATACTTTTTAATATGTTATGAAACCTTCATATTGTGATCCTCGCAGTATTTCAGGTTGTTGATATATTGACGTCATACTGTTACCCACGGCAACAACAAGCATGGCTGAAAATGAAATTATTACCAAACTCCAAGGTGGTTCCAAAAAGAAGAGCAGCTTCAGTAGTGTGGAATAAACTGTGGCGTCCTGAATGTTTTATGAACAGCCCCGGACTTCTCAGACTCTTTTAGTGACTTACAGCTCAGAGGGAACTCAGTCAGCGGCTCCTCTGGCAGCAGCACAGCGTCTCTCTCGACAGAAACTCCACATATGTGAATGTGTGATAGTTGTGGTATCATAACAGCCTGTCACAGGTTACAGCGTGATGATTAGAGGAGAAATGGCAGAGCATAAAGGTCCAGGTGGAAGAAAACAAAACTCAGTCATTCACCTCTTTATTTATAAATATATATGTATATATATATATATATATATATATATAGAGAGAGAGAGAGAGAGAGAGAGAGAGAGAGAGAGAGAGAGAGAGAAAACATTTTTGCATCTCTGCACCAGTCCGTTAGAACTGAAGAAGGATGAGAAGTGAAACGTCTCCAAGAAACTCAAGCAAGTCCAGTTGCCAAAGATGTAGCACTTAAGATTACCATGTTCTGGACGGGTGAGAATCTTCACAGACAAAGTGCAGATGACATATTTCACTTATCTCTTGTATCTTGTTGTGCACATAATTTGGGTTTTATTTGCTGTGGTTTTGAGAAATGGAGGCATAAATCTCAAAGACAAACATCTCAAATTGGATAAATAAAACCACAACTATCTGCATGGATAGATACAAACAGAAATAAATTAGGACCTGTATATTTGTAATGTGGGTGGAAAAACTCTTTGACAAATAAAGCAAACATTTGACCAGTGGAATAAAATGCAATGATCAATGCTGCCACCTGCTGCTGTAAAATGCAACTGCAAATACTTTTGACAACTGGATATCGTTGTGACACACTTTAATAACAATTTGTCATCAATTATACAAAAAAAGGTAGCATTTGTAGAATTCCCAGTTCATTCTGTATTTTTTGGGTAAAGGGACTGCTTCAAACTCAGAAATGAGTTGACTTGAACAGCCAGTGTGATCCTCAGATCATTAATGGGGGTAAACAAACATTTCTACGACATCAAACTATGATCTTTTCCTTTTTATTTATTCTTCCTAATTCTCTCTTGTTGGATTAATTTTATAATGACAGTTGATGACTTTTTTCATGATTTTGGACAACATGCTATACTATGACTTTTTTTTTTATGATTTTGGACGACATACTATACTATGACTTTTTTTCATGATTTTGGACGAAATGCTATACTATGACTTTTTTTCATGATTTTGTACGACATACTATACTATGACTTTTTTCATAATTCTGGACGACATACTATACTACGACTTATTTTCATGATTTTGGACGACATGCTATACTATGACTTTTTTTTTATGATTTTGGACGACATACTATACTATGACTTTTTTCATAATTCTGGACGACATACTATACTATGACTTATTTTCATGATTTTGGACGACATGCTATACTATGACTTTTTTTTTATGATTTTGGACGACATACTATACTATGACTTTTTTTTTATGATTTTGGACGACATACTATACTACGACTTATTTTCATGATTTTGGACGACATGCTATACTATGACTTTTTTTTTATGATTTTGGACGACATACTATACTATGACTTTTTTTCATGATTTTGGACGAAATGCTATACTATGACTTTTTTTCATGATTTTGTACGACATACTATACTATGACTTTTTTCATAATTCTGGACGACATACTATACTATGACTTTTTTCATAATTCTGGACGACATACTATACTACGACTTATTTTCATGATTTTGGACGACATGCTATACTATGACTTTTTTTTTATGATTTTGGACGACATACTATACTATGACTTTTTTTTTATGATTTTGGACGACATACTATACTACGACTTATTTTCATGATTTTGGACGACATGCTATACTATGACTTTTTTTTTATGATTTTGGACGACATACTATACTATGACTTTTTTCATAATTCTGGACGACATACTATACTATGACTTTTTTCATGATTTTGGACGAAATGCTATACTATGACTTTTTTTCATGATTTTGTACGACATGCTATACTACGACTTATTTTCATGATTTTGGACGACATGCTATACTACGACTTATTTTCATGATTTTGGACGACATGCTATACTATGACTTTTTTCATAATTCTGGACGACATACTATACTATGACTTTTTTTCATAATTTTGAACGACATACTATACTATGACTTTTTTATGATTTTGGACGACATACTATACTACGACTTATTTTCATGATTTTGGACGACATACTATACTACGACTTATTTTCATGATTTTGGACGATATGCTATACTATGACTTTTTTTCATGATTCTGGACGACATACTATACTACGACTTATTTTCATGATTTTGGACGATATGCTATACTATGACTTTTTTATGATTTTGGACGACATACTATACTACGACTTATTTTCATGATTTTGGACGACATACTATACTACGACTTATTTTCATGATTTTGGACGATATGCTATACTATGACTTTTTTTCATGATTCTGGACGACATACTATACTACGACTTATTTTCATGATTTTGGACGATATGCTATACTATGACTTTTTTTCATGATTCTGGACGACATGCTATACTATGACTTTTTTTCATGATTCTGGACGACATACTATACTATGACTTTTTTTATGATTGTGAACGACATACTATACTATGACTTTTTTTCATGATTCTGGACGACATACTATACTATGACTTTTTTTATGATTTTGGACGACATACTATACTATGACTTTTTTCATGATTCTGGACGACATGCTATGCTTTGACTTTTTTTCATGATTCTGGACGACATGCTATACTATGACTTTTTTTCATGATTTTGGACGACATACTATACTACGACTTATTTTCATGATTCTGGACGACATGCTATACTACGACTTTTTTTCATGATTTTGGACGACATGCTATACTACGACTTATTTTCATGATTCTGGACGACATACTATACTATGACTTTTTTTCATGATTTTGTACGACATACTATACTACGACTTATTTTCATGATTGTGGACGACATGCTATACTACAACCTATTTTTCATGATTCTGGACGACATACTATACTATGACTTTTTTTCATGATTTTGGACGACATGCTATACTACGACTTTTTTTCATGATTTTGGACGACATGCTATACTTTGACTTTTTTTCATGATTCTGGACGACATGCTATACTATGACTTTTTTTCATGATTTTGGACGACATGCTATACTATGACTTTTTTTCATGATTATGGACGACATGCTATACTACGACTTTTTTTCATGATTTTGGACGACATGCTATACTTTGACTTTTTTTCATGATTCTGGACGACATGCTATACTATGACTTTTTTTCATGATTTTGGACGACATGCTATACTATGACTTTTTTTTCATGATTCTGGACGACATGCTATACTATGACTTTTTTTATGATTTTGGACGACATACTATACTATGACTTTTTTTCATGATTCTGGACGACATGCTATACTATGACTTTTATTATGATTTTGGACGACATACTATACTACGACTTATTTTCATGATTTTGTACGACATGCTATACTATGACTTTTTTTCATGATTCTGGACGACATACTATACTATGACTTTTTTTCATGATTTTGTACGACATGCTATAATATGACTTTTTTTCATGATTCTGGACGACATGCTATACTATGACTTTTTTTCATGATTCTGGACGACATACTATACTACGACTTATTTTCATGATTTTGTACGACATGCTATACTATGACTTTTTTTCATGATTCTGGACGACATGCTATACTATGACTTTTTTTCATGATTTTGTACGACATGCTATACTATGACTTTTTTTCATGATTCTGGACGACATGCTATAATATGACTTTTTTTCATGATTCTGGACGACATACTATACTATGACTTTTTTTCATGATTTTGTACGACATACTATACTATGACTTTTTTTTATGATTTTGGACGACATACTCTACCACGACTTATTTTCATGATTTTGGACGACATGCTATACTATGACTTTTTTTCATGATTCTGGACGACATACTATACTACGACTTATTTTCATGATTTTGGACGATATGCTATACTATGACTTTTTTTCATGATTCTGGACGACATACTATACTACGACTTATTTTCATGATTTTGTACGACATGCTATACTATGACTTTTTTTCATGATTCTGGACGACATGCTATACTATGACTTTTTTTCATGATTTTGTACGACATGCTATACTATGACTTTTTTTCATGATTCTGGACGACATACTATACTATGACTTTTTTTATGATTGTGAACGACATACTATACTATGACTTTTTTTCATGATTCTGGACGACATACTATACTATGACTTTTTTTATGATTTTGGACGACATGCTATACTATGACTTTTTTTCATGATTTTGTACGACATACTATACTATGACTTTTTTTTATGATTTTGGACGACATACTCTACCACGACTTATTTTCATGATTTTGGACGACATGCTATACTATGACTTTTTTTCATGATTCTGGACGACATACTATACTATGACTTTTTTTCATGATTTTGTACGACATACTATACTATGACTTATTTTCATGATTTTGGACGACATGCTATACTATGACTTTTTTTCATGATTCTGGACGACATACTATACTATGACTTTTTTTTATGATTTTGGACGACATACTCTACCACGACTTATTTTCATGATTTTGGACGACATGCTATACTATGACTTTTTTTCATGATTCTGGACGACATACTATACTATGACTTTTTTTCATGATTTTGTACGACATACTATACTATGACTTTTTTTTATGATTTTGGACGACATACTCTACCACGACTTATTTTCATGATTTTGGACGACATGCTATACTATGACTTTTTTTCATGATTCTGGACGACATACTATACTACGACTTATTTTCATGATTTTGGACGATATGCTATACTATGACTTTTTTTCATGATTCTGGACGACATACTATACTATGACTTTTTTTATGATTGTGAACGACATACTATACTATGACTTTTTTTCATGATTCTGGACGACATACTATACTATGACTTTTTTCATGATTCTGGACGACATACTATACTATGACTTTTTTCATGATTTTGGACGACATGCTATACTATGACTTTTTTTCATGATTCTGGACGACATGCTATACTATGACTTTTTTTCATGATTTTGTACGACATACTATACTATGACTTTTTTTCATGATTTTGTACGACATACTATACCACGACTTATTTTCATGATTTTGGACGACATGCTATACTACGACTTATTTTCATGATTCTGGACGACATACTATACTATGACTTTTTTTCATGATTTTGTACGACATACTATACTACGACTTATTTTCATGATTGTGGACGACATACTATACTATGACTTTTTTTCATGATTCTGGACGACATACTATACTATGACTTTTTTTCATGATTATGGACGACATACTATACTATGACTTTTTTTCATGATTATGGACGACATGCTATACTATGACTTTTTTTCATGATTATGGACGACATACTATACTATGACTTTTTTTCATGATTCTGGACGACATACTATACTATGACTTTTTTTTATGATTTTGGACGACATGCTATACTACGACTTATTTTCATGATTCTGGACGACATACTATACTATGACTTTTTTTTATGATTTTGGACGACATGCTATACTACGACTTATTTTCATGATTCTGGACGACATGCTATACTATGACTTTTTTTTATGATTTTGTACGACATACTATACTATGACTTTTTTTCATGATTTTGTACGACATACTATACTATGACTTTTTTTCATGATTTTGTACGACATACTATACTATGACTTTTTTTCATGATTTTGTACGACATACTATACTATGACTTTTTTTTTATGATTTTGGACGACATACTATACTATGACTTTTTTTCATGATTTTGTACGACATACTATACTATGACTTTTTTTTATGATTTTGGACGACATACTCTACCACGACTTATTTTCATGATTTTGGACATGTCGTCCAAAATACTATGAATACTATGACCAAAATACTATGACTTTTTTTCATGATTTTGTACGACATACTATACTATGACTTTTTTTTATGATTTTGGACGACATACTATACCACGACTTATTTTCATGATTCTGGACGACATACTATTCCACGACTTATTTTCATGATTTTGGACGACATACTATACTATGACTTTTTTTCATGATTCTGGACGACATGCTATACTATGACTTTTTTTTTATGATTTTGTACGACATACTATACTATGACTTTTTTTATGATTTTGTACGACATACTATACTATGACTTTTTTTTATGATTTTGGACGACATACTATACCACGACTTATTTTCATGATTCTGGACGACATACTATTCCACGACTAATTTTCATGATTTTGGACGACATGCTATACCACGACTTTTTTTCATGATTTTGTACGACATGCTATACTATGACTTTTTTTATGATTTTGGACGACATACTATACCACGACTTATTTTCATGATTCTGGACGACATACTATTCCACGACTAATTTTCATGATTTTGGACGACATACTATACCACGACTTTTTTTCATGATTTTGTACGACATGCTATACTATGACTTTTTTTCATGATTCTGGACGACATACTATACTATGACTTTTTTTGGACGACATACTATACTATGACTTAATAATGAAAAATTTTATGACAAAAATATTCCATTTAACAAAAGTCATAGTAAACTTTAAAGGCAAAAGGATAAATCCATAGCTGTGACATATCAGTCATTGTATATCGTATTTCTCTTTAATTGATTGATCTAAAATACTTAATAGATGGTTACAGGTCCATCACAATTTCCAGAGAGTCAGAGATTAACAGTCCAAAACACAAAAGATATTTAATTTAAAACAATGCAAAACAGTAAAGCAGCAAAACAAAAAACTGAAACCACTTCATGTTTGGTGTTTTATGCTTGATTACCAGCTGAAGCTATTAACCAAAATTAATGTAAATAAATTCCATCGGTTAACAATCATTTTTGTAAAAACCCATCAACAAGCCCAAGTTCACTTTTAATTTAACAAATGTCCACTGTCACTGCAGGTCATAACGCATCCATTCATTCCTCAATAGTTCAGGAGTACAGTACTAAAAGCACTGTGCTGTAAAATGTCTGTATGACGTCCTCCCTCTGTCGGGTTCTTTCTGCTCCGAACAGTCAGTGTTGATGAGACAGAGGTTCAGGACAGCAGGTGAGACTGATAGTTGACATAACAGCGAAACTCGTTGGACAAGTTTTTGTTGTGTTTTGGTAGGAAGCTGCACATTCTCACATCCAGGAGGTCTTTGGCGAAATCCTGCATTACGGCTCCTGTGAAACGGAACAGACCAGAAACAAAAACCAGATTTAAAAAGCTGCTTCAAAGAACATTAAGTGAGTTGTTGTTGCTGCTCAATTCCTCCAATAAAATTTAGTGGAAATCTTTCATAAAAACAACCTCAAATCTGGTCCATGTTGGGCTCAGTAGCAAACAGACTTTGCAGAAAGTTAAAAACCTTTTATCTCACAAAGGATGAAATGTTTTTTAATCCAAATGTTAAGAAGAGCTTCTTAACTGCAGTGAAGGTTGAATAACTACTTGTATTATTAAGATAATTATCTTTAAGAAAAACAGGTGCTTGTCTCTATGACTTTCATAATACATAAGACTAACAAACTGGCATCAGACATCCGAGCCCCCCGCCTCCTCTCACCTGTACACAGCAGCACTTTGCCTTTGCTCAGGTACTTGATGGTTTTGGCCACTTCGCTCAGACACTCCTTGGACAGGTACGGCGGGTCAGCGATGACGATGTCGAAGCTCTGAGGAGCCACGCTGCCCGGAAGAGCCAGCGGCTCATTGTAGTCGTAGAAGATGAAGTCATCGCCATAGGAGGCAAAGCGGCGGTCATACTCCAACACGACGGCGGATATCCGATCAGAGCCGGCCACCACGCCCTGCTTCAACTTCTGGTACACACTGGGCGCGCTCACACAAGCTATCCTGCAGCGAAAGGACACGTTAAGACATATGGTGGAGATCAGGCTTGAATTTGTGGTTTGTTGCTCTGTGGTCAAACAAACTGAGGACGTCATTCTACAGCCGCCATTTTGCAGGTTTAATTGCAGTCAGTGGTGAAATGTAACTAAGTACATTTACTCAAGTATTGTACTTAAATACAAATTCGAGGTCCTTGTAGTTTACTTGAGTATTCCCATTTTATGCTACTCGTCGTACTGATATAGTTTAGTGTCTTGTAAGCCCATGTGGGCCGGGCACAATTATGTGCACGATAAATAAACAAATCAATCGATGTATTTTGACAGTGTGGTACAAGTACTTTTTAGTAACTAGTTAATGTCCTTATGTATCCGTCTCTGGTGTTTGCTCACCTCATTCTATCCCCTGTGACTTCTTTTCACACTTCTGTTTGTTAAATTGAAAATGTACAAAATAAAAGTTTTAAAAGTGTGTTTGTCATTTTTTTGGGAGCTTGTGACACATTAAATCTGGGGTAGGCAGTTCTATTTGGGCATCACTGGACAAATATCTTGAAAATACTTGAAAAGTCTGATTCAATGGCGGAGAGTCCTGCAGGGGAAGTTGCTATTCCACTGTTGGAATGCATACACTGCAGAGCAACCCAAAAAAGGAAGATGGACTTATCAAACATAGACTGTGACAATAAACCATGTGTGAACACAGCAAAGCGTTGCAGAGATGGAGAGAAAATAGATGCTGCAGGAGGAGGGTGTGTTTTCAGGTTCCAGATTTATCTCTACCCCGGCTTTAAAATGAAGCAGTCCGTTCATGCAACATGTCAGCGAGCTACGATGAGTTCAACCAAAGAGTGATTTATACAGCTGTAGTGTGTGTGTGGTTTTACCTGCCTCCCTCTCCAGCTTCTCGTATGGCCTCCTCAGCTAACTTAGTCGCTGTCTCGTCAGTGTACCAGAACTGACTCATCCGCTGGAGGAAACACAAACAAACGTATCAGTGACACTGTGGGAACTTTAATCAAGAAACATTTAATTTAAAGCTGCATCTTTAAATTATATTTATTATCGGTCAATTTCCCAATTTAACTGTCTATAAAATGTCAGATAGCGACAAAGAAAACAAGGTGGCGTACAGAACAACATCAGAAAAAAATGATAAAATTAATTAATAAAATAAAGCTAAAATAACAAAATAAATAATAGAAAATATAATTAAAAAAATAAAATAATAAAAATACATTTAAGACAAAGAAAACAAGGTGGCGTACAGAACAACAATAAAATGATTAAATAAATAATAAAGTAATTAATAAACAGAGAGCTAAAATAATTTTTTTAAAAGCTAAAATAATAAAAAATAAAGAAAAGGAAAACAATGTATTGAACAACAACAAGAAAAAGAGGATAAAAAATAGTCATAATAATTGTAATAATATCTCGCAGCAATTTGTTAAATACTGTACGTGTATTTATGTGTATGATTTCGTGTGAGCAGACGGGGGAAATAAATAAATAAATGATTGAAGTGATACAAATTTTTGAGAAAAATAACACAGCTTGGTGGGAACTGTAGGGAAGGTGCACAAATAATCACAAGAATCAACAGTTTGATATTTAGATATATTATTTACACCTCATATCCTGTACATTCTTATGGCTCCACACAACTAACAAATAAATTACAATGCTCATTAGTCCATCAATGAATTTAAGACTAGATGAAAATGTGATATGAGAGTGTGTCAGACTTCAGTCTTTTAAAGGCTTTCAGAATACAGTATAATGGTCCGGCCTGAACAATATTCTGCACATTTTCACATCACTATGGGAGTGTTGTATTTTGTGTGTAACGATGACACTGTGTTTAAATGACCTACAATCTTTCTTCTGCATTATGAAATGTATAATTACAGTTAATCTATATATTGATTGGATACACGTGAACTCACCCAGTCCTCCTCCACTGCTCCCACAGCAAACTGGTCTGACGGTGTGGCGTCTCTGGTCTCATTGTAAAACTCCTGCAGGGCGGCCAGAGTGTGAGCGGACAGCGTTGGGACGTCGTCGTCGTCACTGTCACTCATGGCTCAACGAGGACGGTGAAGAGGAAGTGTGCAGCTGTCCTTCAAGGATCTGGAGACCTGAAACTAAAACATAAATATTGTCAGTGCTGACACTCAACAAATAATTACACAATAAAGTAATTCAAAATGATATTTAAAAAAAAAACTACCTCGATTTAAAGTACTTTGAGATGTTTAGATGAAACACAGAGACCACAGAGAGCACTGTGTGGGGCCACAGCAGTTCACTATTTATGAGTCCACGTGTTAAATGTCCTCGTATTGTCCACAGACAGTCACAGTAAAGCTGCGTCCTCGTCTTCTAAAATAAAGAGTCCATTTCTCTCATTTTAGGCCTCAAAGGAAAACTCATCTTTTCCATTATAAAGGACTCCTTGTTTATGTCCGTCCATTGTTTCAGGCTTGGAGGCTCAGACATGCACCAGTTCTTTGTAATCGCTTTGTTGCTGGCAATAAACAGCATTTTGCATAAATACTAATCTTATTTATTTATCACATCCTCCCTTATTGCTTCTTATAAGACAGTAGTCTTCCCTGATACCGTAGTTCTGTGATCATAGTCTGTACAGCACAGGGAATAAAGGACTTCTTAAACATGTTCTGACTGGCTTTGGGACCTTAAATCGATGCCCACATGGGAGCACATATACAGCACTGTCAGAAATATTGCTGAGTTGTTTCTACGACTTGTCAATCAAATTCCCTGCAATACTGACAATCTTTATGCACCTGCACTCAGGCTGCCAGAGTTCAGTGTCAGTTAGATGAATGCTGTGAAGGACTGTGCAGTGAGTCACAAATGGTGGAGGAGTGAAGAGGAGGCAGAATCAAACCCCACATCTCCTCTGTGCTTTATCTGTCGGTACTTAAAATATATTTCGATGCAGTCATGTTTCTACTTTGTTCTTAAGTCTTGAATGCACCATTTAAACTTGTACCAGAGTTTTCTCCTCCGCTGCTGCTGAGTGACTGATCGTTCGGTAAATGAACCGACAGTTAAACACATTAAACTTCACTAACGAAGAATCCGCTCATTAACACACACTTAAAGTCAAATACTTAAATATGGCACTAATATAAACGAACCTTTTTACAAACTGCTCCAGCTGAGCTCTGCACCGCATGTGAGAAGTCGCGCCATGATGACGTATCGCAAACAGCACGGTGTCCGACGAGGGACCAACGACTCAGCTTCGAGTTTCTGTCTGATTACATAACAAGGAAAAAGGTGGTGTTTTCTCTTCACTGCAGTGTCTGTGGTTAATATTAAACAAGCCGATAAACACTTAAGATGTTAATTCATCATCTATCAAGAAACTCTTCAGCTGTGTTCATTAATTTAGCTTAATGCTGAGTTTGATCTTAAATTTAAGGATTATTACAGGAGGTTTGTTTAACTTGGACACAAACTGTACAGTTTACTACTGTGTTAAAGAAATCAAACATTAGCTGCAGTGGCACATTTATTGAAGCACTGTATTAGGGTACACATTTCAAGTAATTAGGCCGATACTTTAATAGCACTTCCTACTTCTCTTCCACTGTGATATATTTGTCCCACAGCTTTAGTTAAGTTTACATTTTAGCATAAAAACATAAAAGCTCATCAAATATGTTTGTTAATAATCAAACTCCCCGAACAGCTTTTTACAAGCACAGCTGAAACCAATGACTATTTTATTGTGGATTAATTTGTAGATTAATCACTCAAGTAATCGAGTAGTTATTTGGTCTATAGAATGCCAGAAAGTTATGAAAAATGTTGATCAGTGTTTCCCAAAGTCCAATATAATGTCCTCAAATCATGTCTTATCTTGTGCACAGTGTATTACTAATAGAAGAGTAAAGAAAACATATTTACATTTAAGGGGCTGGAATGAGAGAAGTTTTTTTCATATAAAAATTACTCAGTTAGTTGGCAATTAATTTCATAATGACAACTAATTGATCACTTAATTAATCGTTGCAGCTCTACAGCTGAAACAATAAGTTATTGAATCACTAGATTGACAGAATCTGCAAATATTTACAGAAATGCAAAAACATTTCATGGTTCTAGCTTCACAAACAAGATTTGCTGTTTATATTTGATGCTATTTTTAATAATGTTGAGGTCTGGACTGTTTGTGGGACAAAACAAATCCTAAAGATTTCAGTTTGGGCTCTGGGTCACTGTCATGGGACGTTTCACTGTTTTCAGAATAAACACCAAATAGTCGATTAATGGAGAAAATAATCAGCAGGTTAATTTATAATGAAAATAATCAGTTAAAAGTTCAATATGAGCAACAAACTAAAACAGTAAAATCCTTTTTCATAATGCGTGAGTAATAATTATCTTGTGATAATGTACAATAGTGTATCAGTCACTTTTACTTTTAATACTTTACGTACATTTTCTGATTACATACTTTCCTCCACTGTCTCCACTTATTAATAAGCAGTTTCCATTTGCACAACAATCTGCTCACAGAAACATGTGACTACACTCAGGCCTCTATAAACAAATTCTAGAAGTATCAAATAAAAAGGAAAGGGATCATCATCATTGTAATATCCTGAAAAAAAAAATCCTCGATTTTTATAACTTCTTATTCTTCTTTGATGCATGTCTGACGCTTAAAACATCACAATCTCAAAATGAACCATCCTTAATTTACTCAGTTTCAGCCGTGCTCTTCCTGCTACCACAAGACAAAATGTCTGCTGTAGAAAAGGCCCGTGCTTCTGTCTTGAAGAGCAGCTTTATAAAACAGACAGGACTGGTGTAAAGGAAACATCAGAGGCCAGGAGGTTTTATACAATAACTTTATGTACACTTTTACACTTCATTAACAAAACAGCCATTCTACAATAACCAGGATAGTGCTCTGAACGAGGAGGTCTCCAACATAATGCTTCGACAAGTGGCTCTGCTCCTTTTTATTTGGTTTGTTATTGCTGTCCTTCAGCTCAAACAGTCTCTGCTTCAATCCAGTGTGTGTTGAAGAGTGATGCGCTGCTGTAGAAAAATACTACTGGAAATTAAATCTGCTAAACTTTAGAGGCCCCGAGCCTTCGTGTGTCCCGCAGGGAGAGTACTACCATCTGAATAGAGAAAAAATACCAAACCGCAAAAAGGTCAAAACTGAGAGAGTCGCTCCCTCGTCATCTGAATTCATACAATGTTCAACTCATACAACTCTTCCTGCCGTTCACCGGCATATAAAAACATTTCAGTCATGTTGTTGTTTTTGTCTTTGAACAAACATTTCTCTCGTGGTTTCTGATTTGAAAACTTTATATATATATATTTACACCTTTTAGTGAATCTGATTTTGGTTTTCTGTCGTCGCCAACAAATAAACAAATGCCCTCCTGTGCTGCGCGGTTCAGCAGCCCCAAAGACAGCCGAGGCCAGCTATACCTCTGTTGTCATGGCAACATCTTGTGTGTGTGTGTGTGTGTGTGTGTGTGTGTGCATCCGCTGTGTTCTGGGCGAATGGCAGGCACAGTTTGTTGTCAGTTGATGGAGACAAAATAAAATTGCACACACACACACAGAACAATCAACAAAACAAAGGCACTCTGGGAAGGATCGGGGCGGCGTGTGTGTGTGTGTCACTGTTAAAAAGAAGTGTGTGTGTGTGTGTTGTCGTCATGGCATTCTTGAAACAAAATGGCCCCTCTAATACTTTCAACTACAAAATCTCACACTGGAAAAAAAAACTCCTTCAATTTTCAAAATCAACAACTTGTTTTACCCTCAGTATCACTCTGTGTGTGTGCGTGTGTGTGTGTGTGTGTGTGTGTGTGTGTGCAGCCTCCAGGTTCATGAGGTGGAGGAGGCAGAGCCGCCGTCAACAAAAGCCGCTGCTGCTCCGCCTCCTCTCGTCGTCATGATGGTCAATACTCGGTGACATCAGTCACAAGGATCCTCAGACTGAGTCCGTCTGCTTGGCAGTTCAGTCTCCATGGTAACCACATCATCATCATCATAATCATCTTCATCGGGTCTGTTGATCATGCTGGAGGGGCGGGGAGAGAAACCAAAAAAAGAAATCCGAGGAGGTGAACACGGGGTAAACATTCAGGCATGAGATGGATCCCTCGGCAGGCAGAGAGACAGAGAGTTCCTCCAGCTGCCTGCTGTTCTCCGGGACGAAGCGGGGCGTCTTTTGATTGGTTGCTTAAAAAAACCCAAAACAAAACAAAGAGAAAAGATGATCCGAGGCGGAGTCAGAGTTTCCAGTGGTTATTTCACGCAGAGCAGGCCGCCCACGTTGGCCACAAACTCCTCCAGGCTCTTGAGAAAAGCGACCTTCTGCTTGCGGTCCATGGTGGGCGGCGTGCTGCTGGCCGTCAGCTTGTTGAAGGCGTCGGCCAGCCGCTGGTAGATGACGGCGTCTCTCTGTGAGGAGAGGAGGGTCTCCACCAGCTCCGAGTACTCCGCCTGACAGAGGACAAACAGATTGTCACCTCAGGGTCAAAACATTAAATATGAGAGCTGATATCATCGGCTGGTGCCGAACAGAAACAGTGTATAGGTGAGGTAAACTTTTATGTCCCTGAATGCGTCATGGGTACAACAAAAGAGACACGTATCTAGTATCGCACACTGTCAGGGGTAAATCATGGACATTAGTGGTCACTGCTGGTTAAGATAAGTAACAGCAGACGGGACAAACAACGATCTGTAGCGCTTTTAGGGAGGCAAAACCTACGCCGTGATGGAAATATTTGAAACTCAACATGGAGGGGAAGCAGTGACTCTGAGACAGTAGAGGTGACGCTCTCTTCATACAGATGCTGCAGGTTACTGAAATAAACACCAGTGATCTTACAGTAAAACTGATGCATGGATGACGATGCTCGTCCACTAGAGAGCACTGATAAATTGATAATCTGCAGATACAGTTTTCAGCAGTGATGTGTGCGCCCTGTTTAGTTTGTTTATGCAACAGTAAAATGTCCCGTTCTGTACATACTGTCATCAGGTCTTTCATAACAAAATGTAAAGGAGTCTCTATCATTTCCTGTCGACTGTCTGCTGCTGACTTCATAATAAAAGAACAAAATATTTGTTTATACCATGTGTTGATGTGAAAACAAGTATCAGCTGATGTATTATTATCAGCCAACACTGACTTGTGCCTCAGAAATCATGTGTAGGCTGAGCTCTATGTAATAACTGAACACTATGTACTGAATGGGTCAAATATAAAAACAATAAAGATAAAAAATAAATAAATAAAAATCAAGAAACCAGATTTTTGAGACCACTCATTCACTGAGGACAACTTTAAATTGAAACATTGTAGATGGCTTTTTTCAGATGGCTGACAATTTTTTTTAGGAATGTTATGTATTATTTGTGATGCCTGTAACACGTTTTGTGGTAATGAGGGCTCAGTTATGTGCTATGACACAGATCAACCACTAGAGGGCCTCTGGTGTCATTTATCTGCCTTCTGATGAAGACGTCTGACAGGTTACATTTCTGTGTCTTAACAGTTAAGAGCAGGAAACTTTCTGTCCGTCTGTCTAAATGTCTGCAAAGACCAGGGTACAATCATTCTGTATTTGACCAGAGGACACCTTTACAAATAAACCTCCACTGGAGCCTCAGGCTGTCTGTGTTCTTCACTCACCTGATGCAGGCACACGAGTGTGTAGAGGGCTTCTCCTGCCGCCACCGTCATCTCTGTGTTGTGTTTTTGCAGGACCAGCATGTCAAACACCAACTGGAGGCACAGAGGACGCAGCACACGGTGTGAGAAGAGTTATTATAACACAGAGGAGTACGTCCAAATAAATGTTGCAAGAACATTTTCACAGTTTACAATAGCACACTGTTAAAGAAATAATTTCACATTTTAGCAAATGAACTTATTTTCGTTGTTGCTGAGAGTTAGAGGAGATACCATTATACCAACAGTTAACTTGTTAACAGTTAACTGACATGTTGTAGTTTTGAGGGGGATAATGTGCTGGACTGTTTCTCAGACAGGTGCAGTGACTTCTTGGAAAAACTGTCTTGTGTCTTACAAATCTTCAGCTTTCAGTATTTTAACTCTTCAAATGTGACATTTTTTTTTTTAGCAATTTGTATCATTACGTTCACATTATTAAAACCCTTTTTGCCTTGAGGGAAAAAACACATCAACAACAACAACAACACATAAACATAAAAACAAGCACCATAAAAAAGCACGAGACACCTCTTTTTATACCTATGCCCTTGAGGGTAGAGTGTGCATGTATGTACATGTTTTATTGCAGTGAACAGGTGTGGTTACCTTGAGGAAGTGACGAGTAGCGATAAAGAGTGGCGTGTCCTTCTCCTGGTTTTTCGCGCACTGCTCAGCCAGAGGAGACAAAGCCTCCAAACACAGCTGGCTGATCTCTGAACTCATCCTGAACACACACGTTAAGGAAACTACACAACAGTTCACTCCAATATCGGTGAAACTCTTCTCTGCTGCTACATTAAAACATTTGGGTTTTTTAAATATCTTACATCCCTTTACATCCAAGCACCTGCAACTTACTGTGTGAAATAACTTTTTTGTAAATAGAATTTCTAGTCTGTTTACAACATGGTGACTTTTAAAGACCACTTACCTGAAAAGAGGACTTCACTTTTTTATGCTGGTACAACACCTGAAGTTTGGTACGGATATCAAAACAACACATTTTCAAAACCTTACAGTGGGGAATATTTGTGTGGGTCATGTGTTTTCCATTTAACAAAAGAAGCCAAAGTTCTCAGAAGCTGTCTGATCAGAGATCAAAGAAAAGAAGAGTAAAAGTCTGAGCGAACATTTCCTGCCAACTTTCCGTACTTGACAGATTTTAATACTCTGTGTTACGGCCACATTTTGGTCAGTAACAAAAAGATATTGAGGCTCAACACTCAACCATCCACAAATTCTGCACACACACACACACACACACGCAGTGGGAGGATACGAGGTCATTCCCAGCTCCAGGGAGAACATGAGGCTTTTGAAGAGGTCTTCCGGCAGCTGTGGGATCTTCTCTGGAAAGATCTCACAGATGAAGGTGATGAGCTTGTAGTACTGGTTACACAGGGAGGGGAACTGGGGAAACAATGAGAACGAGATCAGCAGGTCACACAACATGTCATAGAAACAGATCCAGAAATGTGGAGCCTGGAGTAGCGCCGCAAATTATGATTATGTTCATTATCAATAAATCTGTAGATCTGTTTTTGATTCATCGTTTGGCCTGTCACAATATCCTAGAGCCTGAAATGACGTATTCGAAATGTCTCGTTTTGTCGAACCAACATTTCCAAACTCTAAAAGTATAAAATTTTCTGTAAGGTAAGACGAAGGAAAAATGACTTTAATGATTCGTCAAAATAGATTCTGATTTTCTAATGATCAAATAATCGATTAATTGACTCATCTTCATAAATTTAAAACTAAAAAACATCAACGTTTTGCAGTTTTACCTTGAGTAAGTCCTGAGACATCAGAGGGAGAACAATGTTGACACCGTAAAGAACCACATCTGCTGCTGATACTGTCCGATTGGACGCCGGCGTTCCCTGGTCTTGGTTTCGAAACACCTCGTCTGGAAATACACAGCAGTTTGAGAAGTTAATCTCAAGCACCCGAGGCAACATGACGAAGAAGAAGAAGAAGAAGAAGAAGAAGAGGAAGAAGTCCTCTGCTCTGATTTTTTCCTCACCGGTGTCGCTGAAGTCGATGAACTCTTTAGAGAGCAGGTTTGTGAGCAGCTCCATGATGAGCAGCAGGTCCTGGTACTGGTCCTCCTCCGCTGTGGCGTCACTTCGCTTCCTGCTCTGGTTGTTTTTGGAGTAGACCTGCAGCAATGTCAGACACGCCTCGTACAGCTTCATGGACTTCGTCTGGGCGAGGAGACAGAGGCGACAGTAAACTTCTCAAACTGCTACAGGGGCCTTTTTTCATTAAATCATTCGACCTTTATTGAAATCATGAGGAATCATTAAGGGCTTTAAGTGATGTCTGAATTTATCTGCAGGTACATTTAAGGTGTGTCACTCACCTCTCCCAGGTAACAGATTTGCTTGTGAGCCACTTCCACAAACACCTCGATGATGAGGTTAATCGTCTCTGGCGTGTTGCTGTAGACCTGAACGACAAAACCAACAGTCAGTTGACATATGTAAGTGTCATGTAGATATTTACAGGGACTCTCATCACAACATTTTAAGGCCTCTTGCATTGAATTATTCTGACTAAGGAGTGCAAAGATATTTTAAGATTCCTTTGAACTGTATCAAGAGTTTTGTTGACTTGTCTTTCGAGCTAAACGCTATGTATCAAATCAGATCAAACACCATCATACAGGCTGCCCTTCATTGACTTTAACTCCGCTCTTACCTCCATGAGGCCGATGCAGCTGGACAGGAAGTCCATGAGGAACGAGAAGAGCGAGGCGACATTGTCGATCTGCGTCGCCTCTGCGATGCCACACAGCGCCTCCAATGTGGCAACTATTTCCTGTTTGACGGCCTCCTCCTGGCTGATCTGAGCAAAGTTCTCCTGGTTGATGAGGTTGAGGAAACGCTGCTGGAGAGGGTGGAGCACCTGGACGGACAGAATCAAGGAGTGTCTGGTTATTTATGAACCAAAATGGACTGTTGCCTTGAATGTGTTTGAATCTGTCTCAAATTGAAACAGCCTGGACAAAGTCTTCACCTTATCTCACAGCTGTAATGGGATTATTTTGATTTCTGTAATTGTCAAGGGCGATTAATCTCTTCTGGCAGGACTGAAGAAACATAATGGCCAATATTTTTAATATTTAAAAAAAATATGGTCGTACGACAGCCCTGCAGCCAAACAGACTGAAACTTCTGACTGGTTTTAGCTTAAAGGTCCAGACATACCACACCAGACATTAAGGAACTAGTGACTATGAAGGCCGACTGTTTTCAAGCTGCACTTGAACACACCACAAATACTACAACCAATGGCCAACTAGCACATATGTTCTGTCCCTACATGAGAGGAAGTAACTCTCCATCACAGCGGGTGGTGGTAGTCTGTATTCATCATTTTTTTTTTTTTTTTTTTAAAAGAGATATGAAATGAAGCTCAGCGTAATTTCAAACGATTCAAACCACCACCTGCGTCTATTAGTCTATTCAACTATAGATCCATCACGCTCCTTAAATCACACCATCTCGACGCGGTCTAATCGCCAAAGACTCCACATTTTTCATTCTTATGTGCATAATATTCTTTTTACGATAAAAACAAGTCTCTCCCTATTTAAATATAACATGAACACAAACACAAACCATTTCTGCTGAGGAGCTCAATGGCTAAATCAAACAATCTTTCCTAATACAACAAGTTTGTTTTGGTCTCACTCCCTGTTGACATTAGTCGTTTGTTTATGTTCCTCACTTCTGTTTCTCTTCTTGCGAGCTCAGCTGAACTGCCAATCAGTGATTCCTCTCAACAACGGACTCCACTGTCTCCAACACGGATTTGACATACTGAATTGACCGCAAAACAGCAGTTATGGTCGACTAGTGTTAACAATGCGGGACACACCTCAAAGATGAGGGTGATAGATGCTCACTGATGGCTAAACACTGACTGACAGAAGACAGTCTGCTCGTTGTGTCGGGGTCCTTAAACTGTGTTATCTGAACTCACTTATAACAAACTGTGTGTATCAAACTAAATCCGAGCTACTTGAGGATAAAAGTGATTTCTCGGTGCATGTAAGGGAGAGAGGAGGAATGTGGGGACGTAACAAAGGAGTGTTTGATCAGTTGCTGGGTCCATCTCCTCCAGCGGAGCCTTCCAAGTTCAGACAAAGCAGCTGCAGGAGCCAACAGCTGCCGTCTCACTCGTAACACCCCCCCTAATTACTCTGGAGTCATTGTGGCTTTGCACCCCCATTTACTACTGTCAGCCTATTAAGACAAAAGGCCTCCAGGATCACAAAAAGGATCATGTTATACACACGGGAAAAAGACTCGACGGGGGAATATTATCGACTGCATCCATCACTCCTCCTCTGATGAGACTTGAGTCTGCAGAGCTCAGAGAACTTGTGTTGTTCTGATGTACTCTGGTGGAGAAATAACCTCGACAAAAACTAAAGAAATGATCTTTTATTTTTTTTTTTTAAACAGTTTAAGTCACGACTTTGGTTCTTTGATGTGCCACCTTAATGGATTACTGCAGCTCTCAGCAAGAGAGAAATACATAGCTTTTAAGCACTTACCATCATTTCAGCCATATTTTACACATTGCATTTCTTACCTCAGCCCAGTACTGCTGCTTGGCGTCAGAGTCCATGTGAGCGAAGCCTCCCAGAACCAGAGCTTTCATCAGCGTCCTCTGCACGGAGCTGGACAGCAGGTGGAGCGGAGGGCTGCGGGTGGCGAACTGCTTCGCCAGGTTCCACCAGCTCTCACACTGCACCACGATGTTCGCCCTGAACGGACAGAGGGAGGAGGCAGAGTGTCGGTTAGAGTCCGTGCTCTGGTAAGATCCATTTGGCTTACTTACATGTTTTAATTTTGGCTGAAAGAAGATATCTTTACAATATCTTTACACAATACAATCCATTTTTCATGTCAACAACAAGGCTGTTTATGCGGTAATCAGATCAATCAGACTTCTCTTCTTATATTTTTCTAATATCAAAAGGAAGCAAAGAGGCTTAAACCTATTCAGTCTTTAAAAATAATAATTCATTGATAATAAAAATTCCTGCAAATTCATGTTCTCGTTGCAGCTCTACACCGCCTCCGACCTCACCTCTCTCTCCTCTCCACCAGTGTCACCAGCAGCTCCACGGTGTCGTTGGCCAGCTCAGCCTCTGAGCTCCACACTGACAGGTTGTTGATCACCTTCTCCAGAAGATATCCCACAATCCATTGGGCCCCCTCGGTGTCTGCACCGAACGCTGTGCTCAGGGGGATGCTGATCTGAAGAGAGATGAGGAGAAACATCTGGTTAACGGTTGTGATGGGGAAAAAATACAATGACTGCTGACTGAATTTTACTTTGGTGCTAAGTCAGTGCCAAAATTTGGAAAAAGTGACGGTACTCATTTTTTTTCCCAGTATCCTGGGTACTGAGGATGCAATTCTTTCGGACCTGACATGGTACCTAGACCCTAGTGTTTCCAGCACAAACAGTGCTCTTAAATGTGGGCGGGGTTGTTGTCACTCACTGCTCCGTCCGGCACTCACTGTATTTCCTCATTTATCAGTCTGCACCTTGTTTATCGTCCACAGAACGAGGCTGCACGCCGACATTTTCAGAACAAAATAAAACAGGCTGCAGTGAGAGTATCTCTCCATGGGATATTTAAAAATAGCAGCTTTGTGCATTTAGTCCTTCTCAGGCAAGCTCAGGGGTTTAGTGTTGCTGTAGCCCACAGGAACGACGCTCTGCAACACTTTTTCTTCGAGTGAGGACTTGGATATACGAGGTTCACATAACCCAATCGACCGCGATATCTACATGCCTGAAGTATCTGATGTCATGTGGAGGTACATCAGCTCATACCTGCTCGTACAGCTTCTCATCCACCAGCAGGTATGTCTTGGCCCAGCGTCTGAGGAACCACACAATGTCTTTTCCCATTTGAGGGCTCAGCAGCTCTGTCAGACTCGCTCTCGTCGCCCTGGACTCAACCTCTGACGTCCGCAACACCGCCGACAGCAGCCTGTGACAGAAGAATATAAAAGAAAGTAGCTGGAGTGAAACATGGGAGACGAGATGGCAGAGAAATCCATGCAGGTAGAAAACTGAAAGGTTAGGAAATAAAACAGTGAGACGACATGAGAGCAGGAGGGTGAGTAGTCTAAAGGATGAGAGAAATGAAGACTGAAATAGCTTGGATGATATAAACAAGGTCGTAACAAGAATAGCTCAGCAGAGAGAAAAATAAAGGAGCAGCTTTTGATTCAAACACTGAAAAGAATTTATATAATTTTGACCTTGACATCACACATACGCATAAGTCTAATAGAGCACTTTTTTATATTGAGTTTGAGTGAGAGAAGGAAATGTAACCTGGTGCAGTTTGGGAAAAAATGTAAATGTTATCTAAAGGAACAGTGCGTATGACTTATTGGTCTCTAGCAGTGAGAAGTGCAGATTGCAACTAGCTGCGACTTCTCCCATGTGCCGAACATGAGCTACCAGTTAGGAGCTGAATTACCACATTAAAATTAAAAGCGATCAAATCTAAAGGTAGAGGCAAAAAAACAATCCAGGTGTGCAGGTGGTGAAGATTTGCCGGGTGAGGTGACTGTAGAAGCGGAGTGTATGTGGCAGCACTGCACCTGTTCAATGTAGTGATTTTACACACAAAAACTACCTGAAAACTAAAATCATACTTGGTGATATATTCAAGGTATTAGGGAGATATTTTTGAAAACTGTTGACACTGTGTGCTGCAATTACGTAATGTTGCTTGATGTTATTTTTGATTTCCACAACCGCCGATAATAATTTAGCAACGTTAAGGTGGTTTAGGTGACAAAATATTCCGTTGTCAATCATAGTTCTTAAAAATGAAGAAAATCAGAGGAATCTGCAGGTTACACTTTTCTAAAATGGAAAATTGGCCAAGAAAATCACTGCATCTCTCACTCACACAAACACACACACACACAGAGCATATAAAGGACAGAGAGACAGAGGGCTTAAAGCAGCTTACAGGTCCACCCCCTCCGCCGAGGACAGTGCACAGTTTCACATTGTTTGCAGAAAACAAAACCACGCTGACATTTACGGGGCCGGGGTCGGACGCTCACTGATAGGAAACCTGACGCCATCGGCCACTCATCTCAGCAATCCTCTGTCATTGCCGTCATCCCCCTCTCACACACACACACACATACATACTGGACACACACTCCTCGACATAATGAACAATCTAGAAAACACAGGGCTCAACGACCTTCAACAGACAATGTCACTGGCTACTGTGACTGTCTATTGTCGTCACTGTGATTATCTGCGCACACACAAGTGCGCCTGCATCCAGTGTGGCTGCCAACATCCCTGAACTGCACAACGTTTCTAACACCGCAGTTGCATTCTGTCAGGCTGCACAATTAATTGTTGTTGAAAAGATAAATCCTGTCTGATAGCAGCAGCGAGACACGCTCTGCTACCCAGAGTCCATTTCATTATAATGTCGGTGTATTTTTATCAGCATCATTTTGTGCTGTTGTTCAACAGCCTCACAGGGACACGCACACTGTGAGAACAACTTCTAATCCAAACAGTAGCAGAGACGGACCAGGATGCACTGCAGCAACCAGAGAGGCATTTAAATTACCATAAACACATATTTCTCCTCGTACAGAAGGGAAGTACTGTCTGAACATTTAGTCTGGAAGTTAGAAATCTCAGCCCTAGGGTAAAAAATTATTCAATAACTTTATTGATCAACAACTTCTTCGACCGTCCTGCGGATACATTATTGTCACTTTGAGCTGTGACACAGAAGAAAATGTTTAACTGCAGCAGCAAATTCACTCAGAGCTGAAACTGTGTTTGGGAACAGAAATGGAGGCTCTGACTCTAACCTGCAGCTGGCACCTGGTCGTCTCCTTATTTATCAACTTATAATATTGGGCAGTGCTGGAGTGTTTGCAACTAGGGGTTATTTTCATTTCGATAAATCTCACTGTTTTATGTTTTGATTAACTGATTAATAATTTAATATATTAAAAGTCAGAAAATGGTAAAATTTACTATTTCCCCAAGCCCAGGCTGACTACAAATTGCTTTTTATGTCTCACTGACAATATATAAGCTGGGATAGGCAGCTTAATTTTGGCTTCATTTGGTAAAAATCCCTTAATAAACTTGAAGAATGGTTTAATGCAAGAGGTCTGAGAGAAAACTAAACTTCTGCTCCTCCTCTTGGCTCTGTCTTTAGGCTTCAGAAAATCAGCCTGTGACATAAAAACATGTTTCAATATTGGATAAGTGTTTTGGAGATGTAGAGAAAATGTTGCTAATAGTTTAGCCTTCTGCTAACTGGAGCTAAAGCCTCACGGTTGCGACTTCAAGTTCACATTTATGTAGCTAATGTTAGTTAAAGCCTTGAGTCACAGTGTGTTCTCCGCCTCACTCCCCGCTGCCACAGACCACCTCGCTAGGAGGAGAGCAGGCAGCAGCCCTAGATATGGACCTTCAGTCAGCAGGTGCAGCAACAATCCAAATCCAGTCAGCACAAACACCAGCTCCAGGGGACCAGACAGCCCTGACTCCCTGTCCGATCAGTAAACTTTCTGTTGCTGCTGTTTGACACGGTACTGCCGCTGGCTCACTGTGACACCTGGTGCTGGCCAAATTCAAGCTACTACAGTCTGCAACTGAAGGTTCATCTCCCAAGCTGCTGCCTGCTCTCCGCCTGGGGAAGTAGTCCACAGTGGCGGGGAGCAAGGCGGAGTGAGCGTGGGGTGTCTAGCAGCTAATTCCTGTCTCATTTGTGATCTGATAAACAGAGACAGCAGGGCAAAGAAGGGTTGAGTGAATGAGCTGTGAGCAACGCTCCAATAAAATAAGATTAAACAAATCAATGTATGGGAAACAAGGGGTTACTGTATGAAGCATGTACATGTGCTCGTGGTCTTGTGATGGGAGGGGCTTAGAAGAGAGAAGGAAAGCTGCTGAAGGAGGGTGCATTTTCACATTCAGTAGCCTTTCCCAGTTTCTGCCTGCTCCAGCTTTAAGGGGATATAAAGAGGACTCCTCAGCCCACTTATATTTTTGCTCCCTGTGAGGTTGGACTGTCTTATTATCATCAGAAGGTTCTCAGGTTCAGGAGTGTGAGAGAAACACCTCCATGTCTGTGTGAAAGAGAGCTCATGCTATAGTAGTGACAGTTTTATTAAACTGTGCTTTACCACGGGCGTGTTTAAGTGTTTGTCGTCCCGAGACACATGCGCCACATGTTGGCCTTAAAACCACATTAAACCAAACCACAGTGAGAGGGTGTTTGTTTCTGTGTTTTACTGGCTGCACATTCAGATGGTGTTTGGGTGTGAACGTGAAGGCACTGACCCACCTTTTAGCTTTATAGGATAATAACTGTGACAACACTTAGAGGTCCAACCAGCCTCCGACAGCAAGGAAGTCTATTCTGGAAGTTTATATGGAGGTGTGTATGTTAAGATGAGATAAACTGTCAAGGACTCCTGGACACAAAGACGTGCCATCAACCATCTATCTGACAGCAGTTTGGTCCTTGAGTCAACTTCAGTGTCAAAAATACTTTTCGAACATGTGCTGCATGACATTTTCACAGATGCTTTGCTTAACATTCTTTCTGTTACACAAATTCAAACCTGAGACCTTCGTCCACAAAGTCTTGTGTTGTTAAAGGAAAAACAGCTACTGAATGTCAAATTCCTCTTTCACCCAACCTACACATATTTTCTTCTTCTTAGTTTGGAGACTCAAGCTGTTGACCTTCCAGCTCTCAATGCCGGGTGCCAGTAAGTAACTTTTCAGTAGTCTCAGCCCCTACGACGCCTTGAAACCCAACAAAGGAGGAACACACTGCTCAATAGCTCATGTACTCTTGGTAGCAAAGAAAATCATTTAACAGCCAGAAACTGCAGTGAAAAAAATCCTGCAGGAACACTTACAAAATTCTGCACAATTCAAAATATAAAACTTTGAAGTTCCTCCAGCCGCATCATTTGAATCCTTGTTTACACTGTATGTGTTTTAATGGTAAAAAGAGGAAGACAGTAACGACTTAATTCCTGGAAAACTGAGACAAAAAGGCGGCTTTAGACATGAAACATAAAATATTGGCAAATTCATTTGGTTCCAGTTGCAAAAAAAGGGGAGTAGTGGTTTGATTTAGGGGTGATCCTGAATAGTCGACTATTTGATCTAAGGAGGTGGTTATGAAACAAAGGATCATTACATTTTTTAATTCATAAATCAGAGCACTCATGATAGAATGCAGTGTTTACATAGTGTAAATATTTTTTGATCGTATAAATGGTTCTCTGTCAAAACCTGCAGAGGAAGACACTCAGAAACAGCTGTTTGTGTCTTACATCTCTCTCACACTCCAAGAGAAAGTCGAAGTTCTGTTTCCATCCACCGAAAGCAAACAGGAACTGAACTAAGTGATGTGTTCTGTCTATCGAGCTCTTCGCTCCCTATCATTACTGTGGACAGCGCTGCTGCCGCACCTACAGTCACACACACTTCTACACAACAAACAGGGATAGATGGAACCAAGTTTGTTTGTCAGGTCAAGAAGATGAATTGTTTAACTGGGTATTTCAGCTCTTTTTTCTGGTGTGAATTTAATGCTGAAAATGACAAAATGGATCAATGAGCAAAAAACCCAAAACAAAACATGATTCAACTTTTAGGGCCTGTCCCATTTCTATCCCTTAAATCTTCCACTTGGTATTGAGTGTGCTCGTTTACAAGACTCTTGATGAGGGAAAGGAAAAATATTAGGGTAGAGATCTTTCCCTAAGAAATGGGACACCACTTCATGCCAGTCTGCATGGCCGATGTGCAGGCATATGTCAGGCATAGTAGCGACGCGATGAAAATGCCCACTCCAGCGCTTGTGTTGTGGCGTGTGCTATGTTTATTCTTCTCCGTCTGATGAATCAACGGAGAAGAAATGCTGAAAACAGGAGGCGCCTACAACGTCTTTTAGTTCTTATTGATTTTGTTCGGGTAAGTTGATTTGTTTAAATATTTTGACACTGTGTTCAACCGACTTGCTGATGAGTTTACACTAGTCCAACCCTCTGTTGTTTGTATAGCCTACATTCTGATCGTACAGTAACAAATTGTCTTCCAAAACTTGCCGAAGTTGCGGACTTCACAAGTTGTTTCATCTTCTACTTCTTGTAAGTGTGGGTCGGGGCTCCCTTGGAATCTAGGGTGGGTTTTAAGTGTCAGAAACCACTTCCACTACCTCAATTCTGTTTGGGGCACCACTAGCCTAAACATGAACGCGCACAACCAAGTGCAAGTGGGTATTTCTAGGGGAAATGTGGGTATTGGGACAGGCTCTTAGTTGATGACAGACACGACGTGACGAATCAGATTCAACAAAGTAAAATCTTAGTCGGGGACTTCCCTATTTTCAGTATCAATTTACAGACCCACTATTTTCTTTAATCGAATCTAATCTTTTTGTCAATAAAATGTCAGAAAAAAGTGAAACATGCCCCGTGTGATTTTACAGAGCCCAAGGTGTCGTCTTTAAATAACACGTTTATCAGACGAACGGTTCAAAAAAGTCAAAGCTTTTTGGTTTATTCTCATGTACGACAAAGAAAAACATCAAAATCTCACATCTGAGAAACACGAAACAGCAAATGTTTGGCTTTTTTCACTATTAAGTAGAGCTCCCTCTGCAAAGAAAGTATCAAGGACCAGGTGCTGGTCGGATGCAGGAAAATCTCCAATAAAATCCTACACATAAACCACTACACACTGAACTGAATTACTCTGCTCTTGTTGAGAGAGAACAATGTGTTTTGCCTGTGGCTTCTTCAGGTTCACTCAACAGAATCCAACGGATGTTTCGGCCCTACTGTTTTCTCTGATGTACCATGATGGGAATAAACTGAAGAGTCTTCAATGTCAAAGTGTTTTTGTAGAGGACAACAGCATTCTCAGCACATCTTATGAACTCCTGAGTGGTCAATCTTGTTTTTCAGCAGCATCCAATGCCACATGAGCACTTCAAATATTTCAAAGCATTTTATCGACCTTTAACACACACAATACCTGATGACTGAGTCTGTGCGGTTGCAGCCTGGTATGGACGAAGCCTTCTCCCCCGGTGACCCGAGGATCTGCAGTGTCGTGTTAATGTCTACTTCTGTCGAGTGTTTGATGGAGAACTCCATCACCTCTGAGGGGATCAAGGGGGTTTCACCCTGAGGGTCGTCTGCTAATAAATACCCTAAAGGACGCACAGACAGATACAGATGGCATGTTAAAGCCTACTTTTCCAAAACTTGGAATAAAAAATACACAACTAGATTATCATCATTAGTGTTTACATCTTGTGCTGTCAAACATCTCGTCCATGAGTAGATGCACACTTCCTTCTGTGCAATGATATGGTTGGCTGGTGTAGTTCAGTAGAAAGAAAACAGTTTCTACATGAAACTGCTCACAAAAGGTCTGTAACAGGGTCATAAAAATTAAAATAAAATACAGAATTTCATCCCTAAAGGCCGCTCCTTTTGGCCCAGCCAACCTAAATGGTAAGTTTATGGTGAGGAGTCTGCAGTGCTGCTGTGCACGCCCTTAATGATGCTGATTCAGACAATATTTCATTAACACAAAACCACACAGCCGGGTGGAGTTCTGCTCATTTGTCTTGTTCACAAATAAAGTCAGTTAATTGGAATAAACTGCACTGGAAAAGTAATTTGTGAAAACTATTAAAAAAGCCATATTTTCGTGTAGAAGAACATCACACAGCTTTTTCAAAGTGCCCTCTGTGACTTCACAAATATATGTTTGAACCCTGTTACACTTGACTGCAACTAGTTTAAATGTGTAATTCTTAGTAGTGAAATATATCATTTTTCATTAAAATTGATCCAGTCAATGTATAAAGAGATCAGACAACTCCAAAATCTTATATCTTTTTAAGAATAAAAAGACACAGAGCGTCACGTCTTGCTGCTGACCTGACACCAGTATGAGCCAGTGGATGTCCTCATAGAGGTCGTCCAGCACTTTGCGGTCCATTGACCCGGGGTCAGACGTGGCCATGAGGTGCTGCTGGGTCCTCTGGAGCTGACCGTGCAGCCGTGTCACCCGGTCCTCTAGCAGGCTGCAGGCAAGATTGGCGTTAACATGGGAAACACAATCACAGTGTTCGCTACCTGAACTCCAAGATCACAATATATCTCCAATGAAATTATAATTACGCATCTAAACAAAAGTCAAGAGAGAAATTCTGCCTCCTGAAGATGTCTCATGGAGAGGTCACAGCAGGAGATGGTATGAAGTACTTGGTTAAGTTTTACTAGTTTACCTTGTGAGCAGAGGGATACAGTGGTCAGCCGCTACACGTCCCAGCACACCAATGCTGGACAGCTGGTCGGAGAACAGCTCTCTGTCGTCTTCCTGCAGCTCGTTGATCTCTTCTTCTTCATGAGATGATATGCCATTCACTGACTGAGGGAGGTGAGCACGGGTTCAGGGTTTTATAAATAACAAAGAGAAAATGTGAAAGGAAAAGTAAGTCAACGTGTTGTGAAGAGGATAGAGAGCAATCATGGCTTTGAACATAATGGCACGAGTATATCTAGTATTATAATGCTGAAATTAATGGAACAGAGTGCTTCATTCCTATTCTGTAACACATCTTCCAAATCTTTAGGGTTGCCTTCCCTCAGTAAAACACACTGTTTATCATGAATGTGAAGTGAAATACTGCATCAGAGTCTCACCAGGTTCCGGGTGCCGTCAGGAGCAGCCAAGTGACACTGGATGTACGAGTTAAAAACCTGGATTGCTGGCTGGACGAAGCAGCCGCGAGGAAAATGCTCCTCGTCCTGGACGAGCGTCAACCACGACTCCAGCAGCTTGTCGTACGCCTCCATGTAAACCATGTCATCCTTATCCAGCTGAGCAAAGAGAAGAGGAATGAGTGGATGTCAACAACAAAATTTCATAATGAGACTCAAATCTCCGGGCTGTGTTGTCTTTAATGACCCAGTGACAAATCAGTGAAATGAATTGTTCAGGTCATATATTCAATGAGTTCATATCATACACACAGAATCATTTTCACATTGTTGAACAGTGGTCACTGATGCACTCTGGCCTAAACTGTGACGTAAAATTTGGATTTCACATATCAAAGATACCTATTTTTGATCACTTTAACTCCTACAGTCACTGTACATCGTCTTTAAATGTAATGATATTATAATAAAGAATAAAGAAATTCAAGGAGCTCACGAGATGATTTAACAGAATTGGAAAGCAGAAAAAAAACATATTTCTGCTACAGAAAATATTTATTACAATTATCTCTTACTGTGTGTTTTTTCCCCCCTTGTGATATTGGATTATTTTATTCCGTTAGTATCCTCAAAAATATTCAAATGAAATAACGAAAGAACCAAAAATATATTGAACACTGTTAATCCTTTGGAACTTTCAGCAAATAGGTTTGGCATGAACTTCGTTATTACTCACCACCTCCTCGAGGGCGGCGCTGCGTCCAAACGAGCAGGTGAGCAGCGTGAGGCAGTTGATGAAGGAGGTGAAGAGGTCGCTGGGCAGCGCTGTTAAAGTACTTCGAGGGAACATGGTGATCATGTTGGAGATGATGTTGGAGATGCCCACAGCCTCCGAGTCCTCGATCTCAATCCTGAGAATACAGAAAATAAAACATGAACTAAAGAAAAGATCCACATTCTTTCAGAAGTATTTTTTTTTATCAATAAAATGATTAATACTGTCGGGAGAGTCAAGGTGAGAAATTATCAGGACAGCATGTACTATATGTATTTGCTTGTGACAAAAACAGAAAATTATAATAATCTAACACCTTGCAAGGAGCCAATTTGCATAACGACAACTTTTACTTTTGATACTTTAAGTACATTTTGCTGACAGTACTTCTGGAGCTACCTCGAGAATGTTAATTTCTAATGATGTATTTTTAGACTGAAGTATTTCCACTTCGACTAAGGGATCTGAGATCTCCTTCCACCACACACCCAGTGGTACAAAATCAATTTCCTTCTCTTGTCAGAAAAGGTTAAACTGCTCCTTTTCCCGAGTGCTGGCCCGAGGACGGACAGTTTCCACTCTGCAGGGTGAGGCAGAGGCTAAACTGGGGTCACTTTCCAGTTTACCCACTGGTGACTGAGGTTTTGGAAACAAGCATGAAAATTGATCCTTAACCAAAAACTCGTGGGCAACTTGACCCCTGAGCAGTTTTCCACAGCTGCATCTGAGGTTATTTTTATGGTATTTCTCCCTCATGGTACAGTACACAAAGTACATGATGATATACAGGATGGCTGTAATTACACATCTCGTTTGGAGGAGGCTTTCATCATCAGATCGTACCATGAAGCAAGAAGTGACATGTGTGGACACGCTAAAATCATATTTGGCTGCGTGTTGGTGAATTTTAAAACCAGATATAAAAGCGGCTTGTAATCGTAATTCTGCAATATCAGGACAAGCCGACCGCAGTGTCTGTACGATCAATGTGAAGACATATCGGAGGATCACAAGAGGAAGAAATGTGGCCACGTTTTCAAAATAATAAAAAGCTCAAAGTTAACGAGGAGCATTTAATCAGGTTTCAGGTACTGTTCAGTAATACAGAAGGCCCTAAATGATCTATAGATGCATTCTCCAACTCCACTTTTGCTTGTTAAATGGTGCATAATCTGGGTGCAATGTGAGGTGTGAGGGGCAAAGGGTGAGAGTGTACGCACGTTGTGAACCTGCCAGGATTTAGTTCTTATACGATGAAACAATTCTGAAAACTTCCCAGGGTTTTCTGCATTTTTGATGAGTGAACCTTTTCCACTCCCCCAGGGAAGGGACGCCAGTGTCCTCAGCCGACATTACAATCTTTCAGAGGCTGTAGTGAGCTGAGTTTAGAGTGAAGATTCTGGTATCGTATGAAACGAGACAACCTAAGGCATCCATTGGTAACCATGTAATGTCTGCTTGTTTGGAAGGTGGTTAAGTAACACTCCAAAGTTAGGCTAAAGTTTGGTGAAGGAAAAATTGGCGTGGCCATTTTCACAGGGATCCTTTCACCTCTCATCTCAGGAAATATTAATGAAAATGGAAACTGTGGGTGCTCACAAGTCTTCACTTTACAGGGAGGCCCACTTTATGCTAGTCCCATGCAGTTCTGGGCAAAAACTACGCAGTTTTCTTCATGCAGTAAAAGTTGCCTATTGTATTTGAATATTTCTGCTCACTGGGGTCCATAAACAGTCGTGGAATTGTATAAATTGAGTCTGACTGGAAAGCTGAGATTCTTGTGGATTCAATGAGCCCATTTTTATTCATCTGTGATGACGTTACCCCCTATAGGACCCATTTCATTGTAGAGACCATTCATTGAAACTTGACCTCACTGTATAAAATAACCCACAGTGACCTCTACGATAATCACAGCCTTGTGAAACTTTACAGTCTCAAGCTAGAGACCTCGTGCATGTAGGGGATGGATGGCTTTCGTAGGTATATGGACAATAAGGAGGATTCTCAGCAGCTTCCAGAACAGAAGTGCTCCCCATCCAATCGCAGAAGAATGCAACTCTTGCAGAAATCTCCAAATGTCAGAACTTTTTGAAACCAATTCCCAGCATTCAATGTTGTGCCTCAGGGTCTTGGAATCTTAATGTGGCATTGTTGACAATTTTTTATCAACTATTAAGTGATATAAAATGTTAAAATTTGGCATCAAATCTATGAGACTTATGGTATCAACCCAAAAATACTGTAACATCTTATGAGGCATAACTGAACGTGGGAATAGCCGCTATATACTTCAGTCATAATGTTCTACACCTCTATACACTCAACTTTAAAAGTTTAAATAAATATCTAACCAAAAACAATGTTTATTACAAATTTGTGACAAGAAAAACTCAAATTCATTTCCAGGTTTCCAGGCTTTCAGATGATGTACACTACTTCTATGTGGTATCTACTGTTGACCTGCTATCTCCCCCTAAAGATCCCCACTCCCCTCTAAAAAAGACAAAAATGGCTCTTTGGTTGAGAGCTGAAGAGGTTAACAGATCAAAGTCTAAATATGCCATGTTACTAACACTCAAGGGAAAATCCCTCATTTAAAAACCCTCCACAAAAACCAACACCACCCTTGAAGTTTCCTGTATATTTTAGTCTTTTTTGTGTGTTGTCTTTGCTGCACCAGAAAAAGCAAAAGTCTGAGTGTTGAGTTTGTGTTTGAGCCGACACACCTCTCTCCCACAGTCAGTCGGAGAGGAACGCTGTGTGAGAGAGGCCTCGCTAACCCCTATCAGATGGAGTTAAATTGCGAGCAGAACTGTTCAATCACTGCAGATCGGCCATCCCTCTCCGCATGGTTTTCCGATGAGGCAATTGGAAAAAAGCTCCAAGAATAGGTGATTACAGACGGAGCAGGAGAGGAGGGAAGAGAGAGGGAGGGAGGGAGGGCCTATGAGAGAAAAGAGAGCGACCCCTACTCACTGGATCACATGGTCCGACAACAAGCTGCTGCTCACATTCAAGTGTAAGTCTTGGTTATTTATACTTTATATGTGAGTGTAATTCAGATCAGAACCACTGGCTGCAGACACACCCGCAAACTAACATAAAACGCTGCTTCTAGATAATCATCTCTCCAACACACACGCGCGCACACACACACACACACAGAGCTCCCATGAACGCCACTGTGTCTGTTAAAAACCCTTCAATAAAACTATAACTTTTTTCTATCCCCCTTTTATTAACAGTTACACAGAGGCTAGACAAAGGACACAAAATGATTCAACTAGAAATGTCATCTTGTGGTTGCACGTCTGCGTCAATCATTAGAGTTGCAGTTCACATCCATGTCTGTACAGACTTGTGTAGCCATGACCGTAGACAATGCCTCACATTTGGATGTTGCTGTGAAGAAGCTACAAATTTTGAAACATGGATGCTTCACACACATCATGAACTCGGCAGCACGGACGATCTGCCCTGCCACCACAGTTTCAAGATTAGTGTCACGTATTCTGTATCTGACCAAATGTCTCCCCTTCTGTTGCCGAGTTAAGACACTGAATAATGTCCAGAAGTGTTTTTGCAGAACATTATGATGTCACAGTGAAGCTGACCTTTGACCTTTTGGTTATAAACTGTCATCACTTCATCATTTTATCATATCAGATGTTTGTGTGACATTTTGTCATGAGTAACATATGAATTATTGAGTTATGGCAAAAAAAGTGTCCTGTGATATCAGTGACCTTTGACCAACCCATGCTTGTACATTTTACGCAGTGACTGTACAAAGAGATGGACATTACGTCTCCACATCCTCCAACTGTACAGAAGTGAAGCCAAAATATCCCGGACAAAGCCGCTGCCGTCATGCAATGGTGACGTAATCTGGGGCCAGAGTCTGAGCAGTAGCAATCTCTGTGGTATTGAGTTCTTACCCATACATCCGTTGAACCAATCATGATCGGCGCCACCAACTGGCACACACAGCTGTCATTACCAATGTCAAACCTGTTTTTTATAGCATCAAATAACTTATTAAAGCCAAACTTTCCAAAACAAGAACACGTGAACATACATCAGGGTTATAAGAATTTCCTTAAATGACAGAGATCATCTTTGACGTGATATTTTAGTTTGGCCCATGTCCTGTTCGCTTACACAGAGGGGGGCGGGGTTGATGACTTATCCTGCAGCCAGCCACCAGGGGGCGATGGAGATGTTTGGGCTTCATTTCTGGGGAATGGTCAGGCCCCATGGGATGCAGCTAAGCCTTGCATCCGATTTTTTCCAGTGGCCCAAAATCACTGCAGCCCATAAAGCATTTTTCCCCGTAGACCACCAACGTGAAAGAGACGTCTGTGAAACAGTTTGGTTCATCCCACAGCACCAGTTGTGCTTACCAAATGTGGCCCACAAGGCATCTCACTTTCCAAACCCGGCTCCAAACCAGCGAGCCGGGCTTCTTACTGATTTAAAGTTTGAGAGTAGGTTGAGAACGTTTCGGTTCAAAGACCTCTAATGATTCGCTTTACCAGATAAAACTGCGAGCGCCATCTATCCCGAGGGAAACTTTGGCAGGAACCAGCTACTAGATAGTTCTGACTGCAAACAAGGTCAATTATGACTCTTTATATTCCACGTTTACACTATAAAGGTTTTGTATCTGTACAACTTTCCTTGAGCCGAAAAAGTGATTTAAAAAAATCTGGGATGTCATCACAACGTAAAGTCTATGAGCCAAGCAGGAACTGTGTGCGGGGCTGGAGGGAGAAACACTACTGCACATTCAGTGGGCTGCATACCATGAAAGTACACCTGGAATCTAGAAACCTTCTTTGCTGTATGTGCCAGGTAAGCAACTCCATTGGAATGAATAGCTGCCATCTTGGGGTCTATGGGGGCCATGTTGGAGTGGAGTCATGTTGTCCATCTTTATTTTACAGTCTATGGTTTTATGAAATAGCAAGGCAGAATAATGGTGCAACATTCCCGCCTTGGTCAGGCTGTACATAGGGGGCTTGAGAGAGCGCTCTCGTCTCTGAAATTCAATGTCCTTCCTGTTGCCTGCTTAGGCTCGGCAGTCAATCGCCCACGGCATGATAAACACAATATTACACACACTGTCATACCACATACACAAGTTGGATTCAGTGCTGTGCCACTGTTGGCACAGGTTGCTGATGTAGGTGCGGTAACACTGGTTCACCTTCCCTACAGCACTACAGACAGCTGGTCTGGCTGTGAGGCACTCGGAGACAAGATGGTGTCAGCAAGGTATTCAGCAACAAAAGTGCTTTGCTCAAACAGCGCTGCAGGGACGACAAAGGTAGGAACAAGGTGAACAATCTTTTCCTTCTTGCCTTTTATTCTTAAAGTCAAACAGATTTTTTTCTAGCAGAAACTCAGACTATTCTCTGGCTAAAGTGACTCTAGTGTGCAGATTTGCCACTTTTCTGTTTTATTATTATGCACTGAATATTCTGGGTTTCAGACTTGAACAAATCAAGACATTTGTCACCTTGAGCTTTAGAAAATTGTGACGTTTTTCACTATTCTTTGATATTTGACTGAGCAACGATTGATCTAAATTAAAAATAATGGTTAGTAGCAGCCGTAGAGGACGCTCCTTTAACAATACTAAACACATGAACAACTGGGGCAAAGTTCTTTTGTGTGCACTCTGGCATTACAAGGTGAGAAAGGGCAGAGTGTGTTTCCTTTTTTAATTACTTGAGGCTGGTGTTGGATGCTAACCGCCGCCTCACCCAGCTGCTAAAAACAGAGCAGTAATCTCTTCTAATGCATCTTCCTGTAGCCCAAAACACACTGTGACTCCCCTGCACTGAGCACAGGAACAATCAATGGGCTCCAAACAGCCGTCTGTGAGCAAATCCACAGCATCACACAGCTCTATTTCTTCACATGACCTCTGCTAACAAGCAGCCGATACAAGAATCGCAGACTGAGGAGGTCCTGTGGCTCTTTGATGACACATCTGCAGAACGCCAGTGAAACCCATCTCTGTCTCGAATCATCTCGAGTACAACTGATCATTTTTCTGTCAGTCACTTTGATGATGACTCTTTGATTACTTGAGTGAAGTTTCAATTATTTCTGCAGGACGGAGGCTCGAAACAAGTGCTGCTTTACTTCTGATTGGAAGCTCTGATTACAGATTCTTGACACACAAGTCCAAAATGACGCCTCTGCAGGAAGTATTGATGAAAACTGGCTTTGAGGCTGAGCTGGAGAGACGAAGAACATTTATTTCCTTTGCTCGGAACACCCAGGTTCAGTTCTGCTTAGTAAAGGGATTTTCAGCTAAATACATTGAGCTGAACGCTGGAGCACGCACACACACGCACACGCACACGCACACACACACACACACACACACACACACACACACACACACACACACAAATTTGTTCTAGAGGAAACCAAAAGCCATTTTGATGCTTTGTGAGTTTTGAAAACGCTGTAATAATGAAACAAGGACAAGAGCTAACTTTTTTTGAATTTTCTGGATAATTGTTTCATGTCTTGCTCTTGTCTTTTACTGTGAAGCACTTTGCGACATATGAGCTTTAAAAGGTGCTTGAAATAGTTTAGTTTCCTGCTTGCTTATATTTATGTGCATTACGCTGTTTCACTTTGTGTTTTATTTTAATCATCTATACATATTTATAACTTCTCTACAAAAGCACTAGTAAACATTTAGTTGACTATAGTAAAAAGGTTTGTAGCTACAGCAGACATTCACCCTGTTGAAGACCTCTGAGTCAGAACTTAGTCTTTCTTTTTTTTAATCTATATTGCCACGTAAAATACAGGCATTTTTTGCACAAACCCTACAGTGTGCCTTTGATTGTTTTTGAAGGAGACTTGCATCTTATATATTTTTTTGAGAGTAAACTTAACCCATGCAATGAGCCCCTTACGGGATGGAATAATTTCTCAAATTACATTTTGTTATTGATGTCCGACTCCTGCTTGAAATTATTTGACGGATATCAATGATCCACAGTTACCAGATGGCCTCTACCCATACTAACATGCTATTTAGTAAGTTAAAATAGTGTGTGAGAGTTTTCGTGTGTCTGAAATCTTAGTATGAAACCACAAGAATGTGAATTACATATTTCCAAATAAACATTACAGTGTGCCAACATTGGACACTGCGCTGGCATAAATGTCCCACAATGCAATGCAGTAGTGATGAAAACATTACCAACAGCAGCAGTGACCATAGCAGTTCTGTAACGTCAATAAGTAATAAATACTTCTCTGAAGATGAATTACTTTGGTCATGAGTCTGCTGCCCGACGTGCAATTTAGGAAACACCATATGAAGTTTTGTGGTCGGGAAACCATGACAGATGGATGACTTATTAAATGATTAAGCTTTATTATGGAACATCATTGTTGGGCTTTTTGTTAGCTATGCAAGCGGCGTGACTCCAGGGACATCGGTCGGTCACTCCAACCCTTTGATCCAGATTGAGATATCTCAGAGACTATTTGGATGGCGTGCCACGACATTTGGTACACACATAAACATTATTCCTGCTACACATCAGCTTATCAGCATGTAGCTAAGATGCCTGTGACAAGATGTTACACAACGAGTTAGCCTGTGGTTAGCATTTCCAACAGCTGAAATAACTTTCTCCAACAGATATTTTGAAAAATAAAAGCTCCAGAGGGTTCATCATGCTGCAGATGATGGTACAGATGAGGCTGGCGCAGGTTGCCATGGTTATGAGTCTCCAAATGGCAAAGAGGCTCTCAAGAAGTGGCGTGGTAATTACAGCTCAGTGCGTCCGAAAAGACACACACTACTGTTTATGTACACAAAAGTATGCTGAATGACAATACACATATTGGGAATGTACAGCATAGTATGTGATTTCATACGCAATGCAGGTTAGAATATTTCTTTTTATAGAAGAAGCAATAGTTTAAATATTAAACCTATGCCACTCTGGTTTCAACATCAGCTTTATCTTAAAGGTCGGACAGCTTTACTTTAAATTAGAGGGCAACTACTGTAGGACTGACACACTTACACACACGTACACCCAGTATTTACCAGTGTTTCAGCGGTTGCTAGTGATGACTTTTCCTCCCTCGTTGAATAAACAGTCTCTGTGACGAGACTAAAGCCATAATTTGATCCACTTTCACGTAAATTCTGCTTCAGATGAAACTGGGAAAACGCAAATTCCTGGTTAACTCTATTTGTTACTGAACTGGAAGACACGCTGTTCCCTCTCCAGCCAGTTTCCCATACACTGTGCACAGATGCTGGAATCAGAGGCCATTAAAAACACAGACTCAACAAGCAATTACTTCCTGTAAATAAAGCAGAAATGGCACGGTATGAGTCACACTCCTGCTGACGTTGGCCTCCCATCACTTGTTGAGTCTCTGAATTTAAGAAACATGAAATCCTTGAGATTCTGGAGGGAGATAAACAGGCACTGAGACTGTAGCCAAGGTAATAGAAGAGTAACTGTGCTGACTGATCCTGCTTTGTGAACGCTACGCTACACGAAATGAGCAGCAGAGGTTGTAGAAAAGCATTAAATTTAGATTTAAGTGCACAAACGCAGACATGTTGCCTTTATTGCACAATATTATTATTCTGTTAATGCAGTCCTTAGACCTCATGTGATTTTTATGCTCTTTATTCTCCAGTCATTCCCTGCACAATGCGATTCATTGAGCAAAGGAAAGTTCATTAATTTTAGTGTGGCGGGTGTGTAATAACCTCTTCATCCCGGGGGATCTGCTTTCAATGGGCAGATTTGAATTAGTTCCATCTGTCGTTCGTAACAGCCTCACCTGTCAGTGCCAAATCACCTGAAGGTGCTGCAGATTATCAAACTCAAGACGTGCCAAATTGTCAAAAGAAAGCAAGACAGAGATTAATGTGACGTGTTTAAATTAGTTAAATGACTGCTGGTATCAACTGGAACAAAACTGCAGCTTTGAAAACAGCATTTTAAATCAAGCAGGTCCATACTGTGAGAACTGATGATTTTGGGATCTCTTCACAGCTAATATGAAGAGGAGGACCAATAACCAGATGCATGTGGCATATTAGTGTTGTTTTAAGACAAATTTAAACCCATCCTTAAAGTCATTCCTGTTACTGTCACTTATCAGCACACAACATCACATTTCACTGATAAATACACTTCAGAGACACTGCACTTGTTCAGTCCTTAAAATTTAACCCTGAAATGGTAGAAATTCACTACAGTGGCTGGTGGACACTCTGATGCCAACACTGTCACTGTTTAATCAGCAAGCTGGGGCAACATTATTCAAACAAGATGCCAATAACAGTTCCCACTTTGGCTCAAACTACAGAAACACCACAAGCAACATTTAACCTTCAGTGTGTCTCACAATAACCAGAATCCAACATGATATCTCGTCTATTTAAAATATGTCAGTATATTCCTGAGCTCAACTTGAAGGACAATGCTGACGCTCCTCCAGGCTGAGAACAAGTGCTTAAAGAAAATATGAAACTATATTCTGAATAAATCTGACCCTTAGACTTGCTACTTACGAAAATGAGACAAAGAATGGCTGCTAACACCAGCATGAATTGTGCATCACTTGAAACCACTATCTGTCCCATCTTATGGTCCAATTCACACAAAATATTGCGCTAATGACAAACGGCAAAAACATGGCCATAAAGGTTTGCAGTCGAGTGCAATTTGCCCTTTATTTTCAACTGATATCAATTATCCATGTGGTAATGTCTTGTGGAATGAGTGAAAAAAGTCTGACATTGACTAGACTGACTTGTTTCTGTGCAAAGTTTGCCACTATAGAGGTGTTCACATTCCTCTACTGAAGGGGGTGATGCCTGGCACTTTCCTAAAATCTGAGATAAATCTGGTGGTGTCATCTGGTGAAGGCATGCTTCCCAGGCGTCTGTGCGATACCGATACCAATGTATAGCACATGGGGTAAGTGGTAAGAGACTTTTTTCCTAACCCTTACCAAGAGATCCCCTGGTAGAAAGCCCTCAAGGAAAATATCTCCCAGTTGCAATTATACGCCAGGCAAGCTAGATTAGGCATGTCACTAATATGAAAGCCAGTCGCTGTCTAATATGGGACTTCGACACAACAATGGCAAACAAACCTGAGCACAGCCCAGCGCAGATTGGACTTGTCAGTGCAGAGATCAGACTTAGCATTAGCATGATGAAGGCTGTGACAGCAAATATGTTACTGTGAGCCGTTTTTGGATGCAGGTCAGATCTTGGAGCTTCCTTTCACGATACCTTCCAAAAACTCCATCGTAGCAGATATTAATGTAAGTTTCACAAAAACCAACAACGTGTCCGAAACTGCCAGTTAGCCTACAAGCTAAAAAACAACAGAAACAAATGAAAGATGCTAACTGCTGATACCATTCTGATAAGTCTGCTTGGTGTCTATTTTGGTGCACAACAGACTCCTCATCTCATCTGAGTCTGGGTCTGACAGAGGGTCAAACATGTCTGGCTGCATCTCTACAATGTTTCCTCTAATGCTAGCGCTAGCCATTCTGGCGAATACTCATCTTTCACCGGTCAACCTAATGCAAGCAGGTAACACCTAATGCAAGAAGGTAGGTACCTTTTATGTGGGAAAACCATGCTAAACAAAATATTAGTATTGCTATAAGTATTTAAAACGTGTCTGGAGGGGGACTTCAATCGGCATCCATTTAATAGCTGTTGAGATATTGGACCAAACCACTGACAGACAGACCAACACTGCGATCCATTAAGCCACTAGCCTGGCTTAAAACACTTCACCAAGTAAAAACAAACAAAGTGGGTGTATGACATTAATCCCTTTAGTGTATAACTACAAGCTGCTACAAAGCACTGAGCACAGAACTGAAAGGAGCCCTGAGCCACCGACAAACTATAAGTTCAGCTTTCCAGCACAGTGACACACTGACCCGTTGATCATGCTGAGCAGGCCCTCCACCAGGTGAGCCAGGTAGGAGACCTGGGCACTCTCATCGGGGAAGATGGGCCCGTGCATGGAGGCCAGCTGGGCCAGGCACTGCAGGGAGTCCTGGGCCATGTCCGAGTCCTCCCGAATCTTCCTGTGTACCTGCAAGACGAGAGAATAAATGTAAGTCTCAGTCTCTGTTTTCAAGTTATAACACAATGTACTCAAGTGAAGGATAAACCTCTGAATGAACCCACAGATATCTGAACATAGCCCTGTGAAAAGGACAGACTGACATAAAATATGTGGAAAAACTTCTGCACAGTGTCATGTTTAACAACTGAACAAGCACAGATCATTCCAGTCTTGTCTTCTTGCCCACCTGCAACATGAGAACAAGGAGGGTTCACATTTTTTCCTTCTGGATTAATAGAGGCAAAGCTCAGCTGTGTGGTCTGAGTCAATGTCTCAAATCCTCCCTGATTCTCACCTGCAGGACTGCAACGCATCTACCTGACATTCTCCCCCAGAGTGCCTTTTATGAAAGACCACAGCAGAACAAGCTTAGTGCAGGATTGTTTCAGTGATTCCCACAAATGTAGCATTCAAAATGCAGGAAGTTCCAGCACACATTTACAGCAACGTCTAATAAACTTCAGCCAAAGTTTGCACTGGTGTGACCGGCCAAAATGCTCCACCAGACAGACCAACTTCCGCCTCCAGGACAAAACACCTGACACACTCCCGGCTGCTGTTGCGGAACCTCTCTTGTGAACACATACAGAGAGGTTACAATAATATGGAGTGTTGAAGGCATACAAACATGATAGACCGCTGACGTAACCTGAAGGATAATGTGCAAATGGCAGCAACAGTGAAGTCAATGTTTGTCAAAGTTATTCCTCAGGCTCCTCAGACAGGCAACAGTAACGCTTCTAAGGTGAAGCAGCAGTCCAAAGACACGTTTCAGCCCAACTGGCTCAGAATATATCTGGCTCTGACTTAACGGTAAGATAAGCTGATGAATTTGTAAAACGTACAGTGCGGAGACTTTTACCAGCCCATTTTACAAAATGTAAACTCAAATGTAAAGTCACCGCTCAGATGGTGTTTCTCAGACAGCAGGGACAGGGAATAACCAGAGCAGAAGAAAGCAAAAGAAAGACTAAAGACAAAGAGATGACCACTAGAGAGAAGGAGAACGAGACAACAAGTGACAGCATATGTAAAGAGTTCAGTGAACCCTGAGGAGAGCAACGAACTGTAATCTGAGGTACGAACAGAACAAGGTAGTAAATTCAGTTAAGGTGCCACCTTAAAAATGAATTCAAGGCTCTGCAAAATCAGCTTAACTCAGTGAACTGCAGTATAAGCACAATCTAAATGGTGACAGCTTTGACTCATGTCATTTGAGAAAACATGTCTGATGGCTCCACTGGGAGGTCAGAGGTCAGGATCACCAACAGAGCAGCGACCTGTTCAGTAACACTTAGAAGCACGCCTGACAGTGAAGTCATTTAAACTTGTCTCCTTGACTCCACTGCACCTGTTTGTAGTGTACATATATTAAACTGTGCAACTTTGTCTTTGTTGAATTATTTGCATCACCTTATGGAGTCTAGGTCTCAGTTTATAGTTTGTGCTTTGAATGATAGATTCTGAATTTGTTTTGTATGGTTAGGAATATTATTGTAATTTTATTTAAACTTAAATTCACCGTTAAACATTTCAATTCAAATCTTACATTTATAAGCAAATTACTGAATGTGAATTTATTTTATTTTTGTCTGCGCTTAAAAATCCTGGTGCAGTTGAACCTCAAATAAAACACAATTCAAAAAGGTTTGCAGCAATATTCGACTGAAATAAGTGAAGCTGTAGATGGCATTTTTTCATTCACTTTGAGACCTGAGCAGTTATTACTTGGTAGGACATCATCACTGTCTCAACAAACCAGTAAGTATGTGTTCAGAATTTTCAAAGTTGGGGCACATAAACAGATATCATAAAACTGTCTGAAGCCAAATGGAAGGACACAATTAACAAAATCTATAAAAGAGTCAGCAATCTAAATAAATTGTTTGATATAAGATGGAAGAAAGTACAGAAAAGAAGTGTTGTACAAAAGTAGGAGGGAAGGAGGGAGAGAGGAGAAAGATGGAAAAAGGGGGGCAAAAAATGAGAATATTTACTTAAAAGGTATTCCCAGAACCAAAGCCTGTTCTTATTTCATGTTATTTTTTTCTTATTAACTTATTGAAATCATTAACTTTTAAAATGTATTATTATGTTATTTATCATTATAATCACATGTATATATGTATTATTATTAATAATATTATTGTTATCTTTTGAAATGTTGGGATGGGTGGGAGAGATAAACAGTAGCTGTTATAAAGATTGATACTTCCATTTTCCTTTTCATCTGAGAGGTAACTACAGTAAAAGATTGCAATTTTACAAATATAGAAAAACAAAATACAATTCAGATTTCCCTGACAAGATCAAGCAACCAGATTTGTTCTATTTAAAATAAATAAAATCAAAATAAAAGAAGATAAATTAAATAAAATAAAAATAAAAGCTCTTCCATTATGGCACATGCTGCATTAACCACCTCCACAAATTGTGAAAATTATCCTTAACATCTTGCCATACCTTACTGATTTACTGTTGTTAACTATGTAAAATTCTCTTTATTAAAGGCGACCATCTTGAACTCTTTGCTTTGGCGTTACCCAACAGCTCCAACAGGATTACATTTAAGACTTTTTTTATACCTTAAATACCACACAGAATACAATTTAATACAGTCTTTGACAAAACAGTCAAAGAACGACGTTTGTCAGTACTTCCCCACTATAAGTCCTCATAATATAGCTAATAATTTCTGCCACTAACAGATTATGTGTTTATCTGGTTTGCACATTGTTCTTTTGTTTTCCAAGATGAGTCTTGCTTTTACCTACCTTGCTTATTATTGTGTATAAAATCCACCAGATCATTATAACTGTGTTCTTTTGTGCCACTGTTATCTTGGTATAGAAGAAAATAAGATTGTTTTAATCAGGGTGTCTACAGCTTCAGGCAAGTTAGATTTAAGACTTTTTAAACGATTGACGGCAAAAAGCCCCTAAAACACAAGAACTGACATCAATTACTTAGGGTTATGGACAATTTAATTTTAGGTAAATGCCAGAAGCAATTATTTAAAAAAAAGGTGTTACCAATTATTTTGAGATTCTACAGTGCAACATCAGACAAACGATTAATCATAAAATCATACTTCTCATGTCTTAGCATTTTTAAGAGCTTTGACAGATTGATTTAAGACACTTTAATACCAATTAAGGCCTCATTCTTAAATTAATTACTTTGGTGCCTTTTAAGACTTTTTAAAAGAATCAGCAGAAACTTTTTTGTTTTATTTACCAGTGTGGAGTGTGTCCAACAATCACATGCAGATAAACATTGTTAATAAAAATAACAAACTGATTTACGTTCAGTAATGTTTTTGCAATAACTGACGTTCGCCCATTTCGAGCTGCTGAGCTTCTCAGCAACTGTGGCTGGCAGCAGTGACAGTGTGTTGGCTACAGGTCTGATGGTCCTGATGGAAACTCCCCAACAAAGGACCGAACAGCCTTCTGCATCCACAATCACTATTGCACCAGTTTAACTTGTATTTTAAAGTTTTTAATCAAATTTAAGATAGATATTTGGACTTTTATTAAAATTCAGTCACTGCAGGTGAGTATTAAGCTAGACTTGGCCCCGTGCAAGGGTAGGACTCATGTGAAAACATGGTTATTAGAGTGAGTTAACTTAATCTACATTTTGCCAACTGGAAAGTGCAAGTATAAACTGAGGAGTAGGTTTAAATATTTGTAAAATCATAAATGAGGACTTCCAGAAAGAAGATGTTGACTTATTTTGACGAAAACAAATTAAAAGATAGATAACAGAAAATAGATAAAATGTTTATAGCATTTAAGACCCCACAAACTCAAATTTAAGACTATTTATTGACTTTAAAGGCACAATTTATAAGTAGAATTTAAGACATCTAAAAGACTTTTAAAGGACCTGCAGACACCCTGCTTTAGGTGTGTACCTAGCCTTGCCTGCAACTGCATGCAACAAGTTATGACTAATGTTATCGTTAGATCTTTGCACATGAAATTCAAGACTTTCTGATACCTTTTAATGCTTTTATTTGAACTGCATTCAATGTTTTTAAAGACCTTTCAGCCCTAGTAGACGCCTGTTTCTATTATGTCTCTGAAAGGAGAAATACGGACCCACGTCACATCCCCGAAATACAGTGTGTGAGGGGAAATTTAATCCACAAATGTTGATTAATGTCGAGACTTTTATGCTTTCTGTCGATGAAACTTAAATCAAAATAAACAGCATAGAGAGCACCACTTTGAAATAGAAAAGTCGCCCACCGAGAACGAAAAGGTGAACCTGCCTCGTCCTCCTGTCACCACTTTCAAAAAACAGTTCAGCTGATACCAGCCAGGATTAAATACTCACTGGCGTCACCCACCACCCAGCGAAGCTGAGCCGAAGCGAAATGGCGAATTGATTTTTCAACACGTCCGACGCTGTGACCCCCTGGTCTCAAACAAACAATCACTGAGCTCGTCTGGACACCGCAGACAGCCTCAATCAAACCCAGAGAGGAAGGTATCCGGCTCCTGACGGAAAAAGACTCCTCGATTCAGTCTCATCTCAGCTCCAAGCTCCTGTTCATCTGTGGGATTTGGGGGTTTGTCCATGCCGAGCTGTCACACTCCGACAAGAGAAGAGGCATTGTTGGTTTCAACTGTGCACAAAGACGAATGTTACAGTAAGGCAGCAGCAGTAACAGCACTGCGAGTCATCACAGCCTCTCAGCAACATGGGTTTCCACTGACGGCACTACGCGGACGTCTGGAGCTCAACTGCCTTCCTTCTGTGAGCTCTCTTCTCAGCCAGTCCGAGCTCTTTTCCTCTTCCTTCTTCTTCTCCCGCGCCTTGAAGTGTCATCCTCTTAAATCCAGAGTGAGTGCTTCTTCACCGGCTCCACACACTAAGCCAGCGCATGGCCCCATCGCAGAGGCAATCAAACTTTCAACCTCCCTCTCCTTGTTGCTTCTTCCTCTTCCTCCTCTCAAATCCTCTCCCCTTCTCACTCCCTCCCCCCCAAAATTCTTTCTCGCTGCCTCTCCCCAACTCCCCCTCCCCTCCCTTGTCTCTCTGCTCTCCAGCTGGGGTGCCTGGTTGGTCGTAAGCCACGCTGCTGGGAAGAGATCTCAGATGCTAACGTAGCGTAGCCACCATAGTCTCTGCTGCTGCTGCTGCCCTCTTCCAGAGCGTGAAGTCATCCTCTGGAAGAGCTCAGTGAGGAGGGAGAGGAGGAGGAGAAGGAGGAGGAGGGGGGAGAGCCGGGTGAGTGAGCCACAGAGAGAGACAGAGCAAGAGGGAGGGGTGGGAGAGGTAGTGCAAGGCCAAAGGATTGAACAGCGCGAGCTCTGAAAAAGCAGCTGCACCAGCGAATGATCCGTGCGATGCCAGTAATGTCAGTCGCCTTGAGTCTGACTATAGTTAGAGATACACAGCATGTGTGTGTGTCAGTATGCGGGGAGTGGGATGGATGGAGGGAGAGAGAACAAGATACAACAATATGGAACATTTTGGGCATGCAGCTCGGATGACAGCAGATTTTGCACACTGATTAATCAATGGATTTGGTACCAGCGAAGTGTTGGCGTTGTCACAGCTGCTAATTTGGTGCTTATTATGTTTGATCTGACACTGGACTGGACTTTTTTTTTCATTTAACAAATATATTATCAAATATTAAATGTTGTCTGAACAGAAGTGGCCACACAAGAACAAAGCCACAATAAAATAGTGTAAAATTGACAAAATTATGATATGAACTGAAAATATGAAAGAAAAAAGAGTATGTAAATGGTGGTATGTTGGTTTTAAAGCTGGGGTAGGCAGTTTAATTGTGGGTCCATTGGGCAATAATCCTGTAGTGAAGTTTCAGCATATTTTAATTCAAGTCGAATGAGAGAAACTGGACTTCTGCACCTCTTCTGCTCTGTTTTTTTTAGACTAAGAATCTATCCTATGACAGAAGACTTTGGCCAATCACAGGTAATTTCAGAGAGAGGGCGTTCCTATTGGCTGTTCCCTCGGTGAAAACCCAATTTAATGGTGGAAATTCCTGCAGGAAAAAGTTACTATTCCAGCATTGGCAACAACTGCCTACACTGCAAAACAACCCAAAAAAGGAAGATGGATTTATCAGAAACAAAGTCTAAAAGAGAATCTGACAATAAACGAAATAAAACATGTCGACATCAGCAAAGCGCTTAAGAGATAGAAAGAAAATGTTGCTAATAGTTTAGCCTTCACAGCTGCGGCTTCAGGTTCAGGCTCATGTAGCCAATGTTAGTGAGAGCCTGATATTACAGCGTGTCCTCCGTCTCACTCCCTGCTGCTAGAGACCACCTCGCCAAGAAGACAGTGGGCAGCAGCTTTAGAGACTGACCCCCAGTCAATGGCCATAGCAACCCGAATCCAAACAGTGCAAACCCTTCGGGACCGCACAGCCCCGACTCCCTGCTGGATCAGCAAACTTTCTGTTGCTGCTGTTACACAGGTTACACCTGGCGCTACTGTGGGCCACCCAGCACTGGGGGGTTTGTGCTAACAAAATTCAAGTGTGCATTTATTGCTAGCTCACCTACCACCACTGAATGCCATTACTGTTTACATGTCGTGCTATCACACGCACAAGCATCTCGTCCATGAGGAAGATGCACGCTTCCTCCTGAGCAGTGATACAGTTGATGGGATGGTTCGGTAGAAAGAAAGTAGTTCCTACATGAAACTGCTCACAACAAGGTCTGTGGATTATCTTGAATAACCAGGTCATGATTTCTTGAAAGAGACACTGATATTGAGTTTTTCAAATATAAATATTTTTTGGCACTTAATTCCATTATATTGGAAAAAAGACAGACATCTCTACAGCTGATATCTCCGACACTCTACAACTCAAACCATAAACAAGCTAGATGGATAAATAGCACTACAGGTAAGAGGTAAAATATGTCTTTTTGATTTCGGGGTGAACTGTCCCTTTAAAGTACAACTCATAGCTGCTATGTTTCTGCTGTCTGAGACAAAAAATAGCTGATACCAGATCTAATGATTCTATGAGCTTGGCTATCTAACTTTAATTACTTCGAAATGTTGAACGCTAAATACATTTGATAAGGGATTTGAAAAGATAAGGCTCTGAAAAGCAGATCTGATACTGGACTCAGATTCATTAAACCACCTCACTGCAGACACATTTTAGTCTGTACCAAAGACGTATTGGAGTTCAATACCCACTCTATATTAAAGTGAAAGAATATAACTGGGAAGAAAAGAAAGGGTGGTTAGGAACGAGAAGAGTCGAAGCAAAGAGAAAGAAAATGAGCCATAATGAGAGAAAACTGAGGGAAGAAGAAAGGCAGGTGGACAATGAGGTGAGGGAGAGGGCGAAGGAAAGAGGATGAAGAGAGAGCTTGACGACAGAAGAGGAGCGGGAAAGAGAGGAGTGGGGAGAAAGAGAATGAGGAATGATATTTATAGAAGGAGACAAAGCCTGGTGTCTGTTACCTCGGGGGGCTCAGAGGCTCATCTTTCTGTTTTTTCAAATCAACGCTGTGCTTCCAACTTATTGTCTTTCGCTCTCTTCTCCACCATCACCCTCCCGCTCTCTTTCAGATTGGGTTACTGTCTGCCTGCAGGCCAACTCAGAAGAGAATCAGCCTCTGCTGCAGCCTCATCAGTCCCTGCACTCCACACTGATTGTGTTTACTGGCTAAACACGAAATGCTTTACTGTGTGTGCTCTCGTACTTCTATCTATGTGAGGACTGGCTTTTCTATCTTTGCGAGGACAGTAGATACGTATCATACAGTATGTTTCCTGGAAATGTAATTGAGAAGCTCTATAGATTAAAAAATGACCATACTAGTGGGTCTGTTTTTGGCCAATCCAAAATCTGTCACGTTTGACACATTTCTATTGTCTGATAGTATATAACGTCATGTCCCTTGGTAAGGAGCAATTTTTTTGTTTAACAATGTCATTAATTTTCAGTTAAACCACACATTTGTTTGCAGCATTTAATGGAAATGAAAACATGTAAGAGCATAAGATAGCTGCATTTTGGGTAGCTGGCAGCTGGAGGCGGCTTTCTGTAATTGTTTTTAATGAGAATGAAGCTTTTTTCTTGTGTTTTTTGCGATGTGCCTCACATTTCTGCACTCTAAGCGCCCGGCGTTTTTGGCAGAGCGTTCTGAACTCCTCGAGTTGAAAAAACTTCCAACTCAACTCAATGGAGGAGGAACTGGTGGTAGCAGTTGCTGGATACCCAGAGCTATACAGCCCAACAATAGACAGCAGGTTGTCACACTGTCCTGAGTCATCCTAAAATCTGCCTGGAAACGGCCATCATGGATGCGAAGCTCCTGGACCAACTGGTGGTGCTCCCCATGATCCACCCTCTTTTTTAGGGTCTCATGTGCCCACAGAGATCTCTGTTTATCTGCTGACAGCCTCTCACCCTCAACCAGAGCAACAGACGGTACCCTCTGCCTCAACATGTCAGGAACTAGATACTAATTACTGGGAAATAACTAGAATAAATTAACTGTAGACTGATCACATGGCAAGGTTAGAATAAGGATGTGAGTCTGTGGTTGCCTGGAAACAATAATAAGGTGCAGCAAGCATTTTTTTTTCGTGCATCTTGGTACCCTAAACTGCCAACTCCATCAAATACACTGTGCCCAACTTATCACCCTCTTTGCGTAAAGCGTGAAAGCTTCTAAAGGTGTCACGGTGCTTGGTCATGCACCTCTGAATTTTCGTAACTAGCTGCCTACTGTACGTGCCTCGCTTTTTAGTTCAACAGGGATGCCTATAAAGAAGACTGGCCGAGGAGGTTCGCCTGCACAGACATCAGTAATGTTGTCCAATAACGATTCTTCATTGAGAGATCAGAGGGGTGGTCAACCAGCCTTTAATTCTTGGAAAGAAATAGCCGTCCAAACTGGGGAAAGAAGAGGCTTTTTGCCGCAGGTTGTGGAAGAACATGAGAGATCACTGTAACCCTCATGGAAAGAGTGGTGACCCGTGGAGAAACAAAGCGGTATAACATTATTGTGACTTTAATGTAAGCAAAAGTTGTGATTACAGTACACAACTGCACATTGGTGTTTAGTACTGTTTACTACTGTGCTGCCAGGCAGCCTAGTTTTCCAGTAATGTTTACCAGTGAAACTTGTTGACTTCTTGCTTATCCATACAAAATAATGTCCGTATGCCACCCGGTGTTTCAGAGCATGCAACAGAGCATAAAGTCCTCTATGCATGTTCATAGTTTGCACTCCATCAACGGAGGCCTTTGGGTTGTAGCTGCTGCAGTAGTGGGCCATTCAACCTTGCAGTGATTGGCTGTGAGCAAAGCCATACAAACAATCTTTTTATATATATATATATATATATATATATATATATATATATATATATATATATATATATATATATATATATCTGGGTATAAAAAGGATCAAATGCAGGTATTGTTTCGATACTACTTGGTATTGGCGTTATTTCGATCAATGCCTTAAAGCCACTGGGTAAGGATACTCAACCTTAGTAGCTGTTTTGTGTTTGTATGTGTATAAAAACCTTTATACTTATGGTTGGATGTGTGTAACAAAGTGTGTGACACATGTACAGTGTGGTTGCATGTGTTACAGTCTTATTGTGTGTCAATTTGATGCAATGAAATAAACCAGATGCATCCAAAGAGTCTTGGATGTGTGTGTGTGTGTGTGTTTACATGTGGGTACATAATCACAATTTAATGCCGCTCTCTAATCACTCAGAGCCAACCAGAAACTAAAAACTCAAGAGAAACACAAAACAGACAAAAACACGCAGCTGAGGCCAAAATTACAGACGCTTCAGTCTGTGTGTGCACTCTCCTTTTCTTCTGTTTCTTTTTTTGTTGCTGGAGCCGAGGTGTGCGCTGTGGTCACAAGGTGTTAAATCGACAAAAGTGGAGTGTGTTTATTTTGAAGGAGGCCAACAATCACCAGGGTCCTCTTCCTTTTCAATCTACCACGGCCAATTTATCCCCAAACCTCTCTCACGCTCCTGCAAATTGCATCCACGTTTCACTCTCTCTGTAAATTGTCTTTCTCTGTGCCGTGTTTTTTCTTTGTCTCCCCTGTAAAAATGATAAACCTCTTTGTATTCCTGCACCTCTACTTTCATTTTCTCCTTTCTTTCTCTTCACCGTTACCCTCATTCTTTTCTGATTCTCTCAACTCTCTCATTCATCCACCTTCAATCACTCCATCTCTGAGTCTCAGACTCGTAGCTGTCACTGGCTGAAGTGGAAAAGAGATGAATGCTTTTCCAAAACCTCAGGAGACAGAATGACACTTTAAACATCAGATTAAACATCTCCTCGGCAGCAAAATGACTGCTACAAAGTGTATAATTACTGAGCTGATTTCCATAATATGTGCTTGGAGATCCCGACCTCAAGCCTGGTGGAGACCAGGAGCCATCAATAATGGTCTGGCTCCAGTGATTTCTCACTGGTTTGTAGATTCATTGGAATCATTGTCAATAAACACACATCATTGTGACATCAATCATGTCTGATATTCAAAACCAAAAAGGTCTTGATGGTTACAGATACTGGCTACTGGTTCTGATAGGCTGGTGTAAAATTCATACGTGGTGCTGCAGGAAAATTCCTGTTATTATTTTACTTTCGACTGTCTAATAAAAGCAATGTAAAATATCCTAAAAATACTCTGATATTAATAATAACAAATAAACAAAAGAGCACTGCTCCATCAAACGATCAATGACAGGTTGTAAACAAGTGGACGACCGGTTTTAGATCAATATCGTCTGCTGGAGGTCAAACAGAGGTATAGAAATAATTCCTCATTGCACAGGAACAAGACTTCACTGGATGTAAGGCAGGTCAAAACTTAGTCTAATGGATGTTTGTTACCAGACAATTTGTGTAACAATTTCACAGACTACCTTTCAGTTATTGAAAAAAAAAACCAACCTACCACGTCATGTCAGTATTGCAATGAACTGTGGGCAATTAAATCTGTGAAGTCTGTTGAAATCTGCATGCCAAGCGACTCTGGAAGTCTGCAGAAAGTCCGCTTGAGGCCCCTTGTGGACTGGTCGAATTGTGGATTTGGACAGCACAAAGCACTTCCAGACCACAAAGTCCACGAACTTGCAATTGCAGTGAAGTCCGGACATTTGAATTTCGCCTGACTTTAAACCTTAATAAAATTTACACAGGTGAGTTATATAAAAATTCCTCCCTGTACAGTTGTCATGAATGTTGAGATTAGCTACAGAAACCAAATCGTTTTTGTACCGGCTGTAAAGTTGGGCATCTTAACATGAGGGTCTATGAGGACTGACTCACTTCTGGAGCCAGCCTCAAGTGGCCATCCACAGCACTTCCCTGTTGGCTTCATTTTTCAGCCTCAGAGGTTGCCGCTGGGCTAAAATGTGACCTGCAACACACAGTGATGCTTGATGCTTTTAGCTGAGCCATTTTCCTGAAAAATAACCCCTACCAGCAGGTTAAGAGTGACAGGTCAGCATTTAATGACGTTGTGAAACAGTCAATAAAACCTTCCTTGAACATACAAATCAAATCAAATATGTGCACTCAAATATTAGACTGATTGGTCCAGTAGTTTGAAGAGTAACTGCAAACACAGATACACCAAACCTATGATAATAAATCCCAATAGTACTAGGGAGTGGGGGAAGAAATGCGCAGTGAGACCAGCAACCCACTATTAGCTTACAACAGTGATCAGTGAGGGAGCCCTGGAGCCAGTTAATGGGAGACTGACAGACACCCACCCACAGAGGGATGGAGACTCCCCCCTTGAGCCCCTCAACAGGGTGACGAGTGTGTGTGTGATGGGTGGGTTACTGCGGTTGTTAACAGGGGCCCCTAATCCTGGGGCCGGGCTCTAATCCTGCCACCGGTCTGTTGTGGACTGTGACCCTGATGGCGCGTGTCTCTCAGTACCCCCTCCTCAGACACACACACAAACACACACACTTACCTCAGCCAGCCTGTTGCCCCTCGCAGCTGAGGAGACGCAGCAGCTGAGACAGCAGAGGACCCCATTAAATTGAATAAACACACACACAGTACATGGAAACACACAGGCACAACGCAGATCCATGCAGAGCGTACACACAAACATACACTACAGCACCTCAAACTGACACAACCCCACAGAGACAGATATGCGCCAACACACACAAAAATGCACACAACACAGCCAGGAGGATGCTGTAACACACACATATAGACACACATACACATACACACACAGACAGCTGACCGTGCCACAGCAGCCTTACAATAACAAACAGTTGAGCTACTAGAAATACCAGCGCGAGAGATGAGACCGGAGGCCTGAAAACTGAAACCAACACAAAACACATCCTGCAGATTCCAGCAGCGAACAGAACTGACCGAAAAATGACAAACATTTTTATTCATGCCAAAACTGCTGCGACTGGCCAATCAAATCCTTGATTAGGCCTGTGCGTGCTTTGTGTGACAAACCTCTGATTACAACCGCTGCTTAAGAAGCCAATTACAGTCCTTTGTGATTGCTTTGTGAATTAAGTTGCAACAATCAGACTGAAAACTTTTTTCTTTCCAGGGCTGTCAGTGAACGCTGATTATCAGCCAGTGATGGAAAAGAAATACAAATAAGCATCTGCAGACTGAACAACAAAACACAACTACTACCGCAAAAGTTTTTTCTTACAGTGAGAATGGTACTGAATATATAATTATTTTCACTTCAAACCAGCTGCATAAAGACAATAACTGCAACCACAGGAGGAATCTTCAACAGTGGTGACCTTCAATAAATAACCTCGCTGTTAAACACACACAGAGACACCTGAGGATTCAGAGGATATTTGTGTCTCCTTGATGGTGAACAAACGACGCAGACAAAACGTGCTGAAGTGAGAACAGAGATGCTTCCTCACATGGAAACACCACCTGTCGTGATCTTTTAGACGTACAGCTCACATTAAACTAACAACATGACGACTGGAAAATCACATGCTAAATTATTCATTGCTCAGCCCTGCTTTTAAACCACTTTGGTTTCCGTATTCAAAGAAAAGGTTCTCACTAGGGATGGTTTCTTTTCTCTCTGTGTAATCCAAACAGAAAAAAGACACACTGAGGTGCATTAAAAGTTAAAAATACTTGAAGATAAAAAAAATTCTTTTTTTGAAAGCAACAACACAAATGACAACCAGAGCTTCACTTGAGCATCTGTTAAAAGTAAAAGCAGTACACAGAATTATCACAAAAGTTAGACCCGATTTAATTTCCACCACTTCCTGATAAAATGGTCCATAAACAGCCAGCAAATTTCTGGTTCTGTATCTGAACAAAAACAAAAGCTGCCCAGGGAATGACTGGACTGTAAGGACGAGTTAAACCACTAGCACAACCAAATACAAGTAAAGTTAAGACCAATTGACAAACTTAATAGCCATTCAGAAGACCTAAATGGCATTTCAAGGTCATTTAAAGAAAAGCAGAGTGAGTATGTAGTGTGTGTGTGTGTGTGTGCATGTGTGTGCATGTGTGTGTAAGGAGAGACTGATAGAGCAAAGAGATTGACCATGAATGCCGTGATGGAACCAAAGCGCCTCATCTGAAAATTAAATATCACAGTGCCTCCAAAGCACTCTTGCACTCCCAGCTTGGAAAAAAATGCTTTGGTAGAAACACACTCCCTCAAAGTCACACTAACAATTGTCCAACCAGTGGCTGTGGCCGTGCTGCCTGCTCTCTCCGGTTTTACACCAGGCTCGGCTCCTTTCAAAGACTCCTTGTGAAGCACTCCTCTGGAGTTTTGCACGACCGGCGACCGGATCTTTGCTCTCAAACCACAAAAAAATGTGATGGCACAACAGTCTCCTTCAGTACATTATTTTATGCTTTCTTTTAATTTTCACATTGGCTAGTCATCCTGTTTAATTTGTCTTCTGATTAAATTGGCACTCTGTGCTGAAATAAAATGGTTAATCAGCAGTAGAGCAACTGTAGAGCCGATGCGCTGCTGGTTCTGCCGGCCTGAATAGAACATAATGTCTACTGCCTTTATGGACTGAGCTGAGTAGTGACGCGCTGGTCGACCCGTAAGCCGCGGGACCCGCAAATGGACCTGCGGGTCGGGCAGCAGTGATCGTTTGTTAAATTGGTCTGTTAATGATATTTTGACATTATTATTATAATCTATTAATCTATAATCTATTACTGTCATGGCATCCGAAGGTGCTGATGCGTTGAGCAGGTGACAGTCTGCGGTCGTTTTCAAAACACACTTGTGTCACGCACTCCGAAAAAACACTTTAAACAATAATTTATTGTACAAAACGGGGGAAACGAACGTTGACAAAAACGGTTCCATAATTCATATTAAATTCAAAAGTTAACGAAAAACAGCTACAAGTTAGAGAGAACAGTGATAAAGTGGTAAAATTTGGCATTGATCCACAGCCTCAGACGGATGCGTTTAAGCCTGCTGTGTACACAAGCTCCGTTGGTAGGCGATACTATATTTTCACATTTTTAACAATGCAATTTAAAAGTTTTGATTTTTATTGATAACCTACATTTACCAACAACAAAAAGACTACATTTAGCACCAAAAAACGAAACCATAGAAACGAATATCCGAATATTTGGGTACAGCCCTACTGCAGTTGGTTCAGATCCAGGTCGGAACATGTTCTCACCACAACTGAACGGCACCAGAGTTCGTTTGTAATTGGACTGAGACCACCTCTTCAAGAAGGTCTCGGTCTGGTTGTTTTGGTGCACACTTGAGTGTGATTGCTGTGTTCACACCTGCCCAAACAAACTGCACTGAAAAGGGAAACGAATTCGAGTTTGATTGAAACAAACCAAACCAAGGTCAGGTGTGAAAGCAACCATCGTGTTCCTGCAGGTTTCAAAGGGTTAAGTGAGTGGACTATTATCAATATTTACAGTTGACAAGTAGGGAAAGAGTAGTGTAGCAGTAACAGTGTAGCTGCAGAGGTTGCGGTAGTGAAACAGAAGGGAAGTGGAGCACTATATGGCAGCAGGGCAGCAGACAGGCTAAACAGTGGAACAGTATCTGGCGAAGGGCAGCCAGTAGGTTTGAACGGATGCTGAAATGGAAGAGGAGCTGACCAGTTTGTTCCACACTTCCCCTTCCACACCGTTTTGCTTTAGCCAGCGTGGGCCGCCTCTTAAAACACACAAGTCACAGCACAAAAATACACATTTACTTCACGGGGCGGTCCTCTGGACAGTCACACAATAACACGACCCCACTGCAAAGCACCCATAAATCTACTTAATGGTGCGTCCAAAAAACCCAAGAAAGCAGTAAAAACCTCACATGCGCCAAGGAGACGAGGTCAAGTGAAATGTCTTTGCCCAACATGAAAAGGCAAACTGTCTCTCTTTGTTTATCATAAATAAACCGCCATGTAGAGGTCAGGGGAAAAAATGAAAGAGAAGAAGAAAGGGTAAAGAGGGACACAAGAAAACTGAAATGGAAATGTGTGTGAGAGAAAGACATTGACTTTGGATGAGAACCTGGACAGACCTCCCAGACAGACAGAGATGGATGGAAAGACACTCACACAGACAGATGCAGATTAATTGACAAAATAAAGAACATCAGAGGGTGAGACATCTGCAGGTTAATTATATCTGTACTTTTTCATTATGCCACAAACAAACGAAAGCAAAAATTTAAAACCACTGTGACTGGAACAATTTCGTACAAATCTTAAACAGGTTTTGAGAATTTTAAAATGTCCGATTAATTAATTAATTAGAACCTGCAGATTCTCTAAGCAAGATAAAAACATCAGTGATGGATACTCACGGTGAAGAAGAGGTCCATGACGCGGGTGTCCAGCAGTGCTTCCCTCCAGGTCTCCGTAGGCTTGAGCATGACGTTCTGCGTGGCCTCGAACATGGCGATGTAGTGGCGCCCCAGTGACCCGCCGCCAGTTAAGGCCAACAACAGCATGAAGAAGAGGAGGAGGAAGAAGGACAAGGAGGAGGAGGAGGAGCACTCAAAAAACACCAGCTCCTGTCACTAAGCTCCCTCTCAATGGGATATTTTTGTCTCTGGTTTTGGCTGGCAGCAGAAACTTGTGAAGTCACTTGTTACTCTCCCTCTCATTAATCCTGTCAGTCTTTATTCCACTACAGTATTTTTCTCACCCTCCCCTCTTTGTTTTCTTTTTCTCCTCTTTCTCCTTCGTCAGCTCTTCACGTGCCACAGCTCTCACCCAAAAACAAAACTCCTTTCTCACCCTCTTGTCCTCCTCTTCACCTCTCCTTCCTACCAGCACTCCCCTTCCTTGTGCACACTCAGATTTCTCTCCCCTGCTTCCTCACAGGAACTTAAACACACAAGACACACTCTCGCTGCAGCCAATCCAGACTGCTTGCGTTGCTCTGCCTCTGTCCACTCCTCTGCAAGACGTCCTCGAGACTCCTTACTGCCCTGAAACACTCCCCTCTCCCTCCTCAGCCAATCACATCGTCTCCCTTCCTGGCTGCTTTCAGAGACCGGAGCAAGACTCTCACAATCTTCTGCTGTCTCTCCTCGTCCACACACTTTCTTCTGATTTAAAACATTGTCTAAACCAACAACACAATCGCACTTTGTTCAAAAAACTTTTTCATCTTCCTTTCCCTCCATTCTCCCAGACATGTCTTTCTTTCTCCACACCCCCACAACACAAACAGTCTCCTTATTTAAAGACTTTCTCTACACCCACAACAAATTTTTTCACAAACCCACAACACACATTTTCTCCCAACGCAGCCGCAACACTTCCTGTCTTTATCCAAGTCTCCTAAACAAGAACAACCCCCCTTTACCACTCCTTCCACTCTCCCAAGCCAGGCTCTCTCACTCCTCACAACACACACTCTTCCTTCAGTCGAAGCATCTCACAATCCCACACTCTCTTCACACGCCAGTCAAGATCTCAACGCTTCTCTTAACCACCCTCAAAACCCTGAAACCATTCTTCTCCTTGTCCTCACAACATATATAATCCCCTGATGAAGGCTTCATGCAGACGCGAGTCAGCAGATTTTTCAGCCTGCTGATTGCACATAAATTAAACCCAAGACATCGACACATGAGGTCATTCTCTTTTTTCTTAATTTGTGTTTGGGAAATACAAACAAGCAATACTGCTTTGCTCTCGCCTCACTCTCACTAAAGAACAACCAATTAAACTCCTGTCTCTCTTCAATATTCAATATTCTCAACAAAAAAAAATTAGAGGACATTAAAAACACACCCCTCCCTTCATTCAGCTCTTTCTAACCTGTTCACGTCCAGTTTTCCATGTTTATTAGGTAGCTTTAAAGGCTGGTAAAATCATCATTCTACTCTGTCTGACAGTATCCTACACATGGTGTCTACAGTTATGAGATACTTAAATGTAATGCTTTTTAAGACCATTTCAAGATTCTTTTTAACCACATTTAAAACTGATTTCTGGTCCAATCATCTTCTTTTTATCCAAGCATTGCAGGTAACTATAAAGGTAGGTATTGAATATGTGGTCCAATGCAGAGGTAAGTTTTATGTAGGAATATGGTTATCATAGTGAATAAGATTCATTTACATTTTGCCAACAGTTATATAATATAAAGTTAAGACAGTATCACCAGTAGTTGCTACCTTGGTAGTGACTTATGGGGGTCCAAATAAATACATTAAATAAATGAATAAATCAGGTTTAGTGGTAGGTTTTTGGTAGGTTTAAAGATTTGAAGAAAAGTGTTTTTTCACAAAAGAAGCTTTATCCATTTTGACAGAAAGAAATGAAAAGATGGATAAATGATTTCTTGACACTGAGGCCTAATGTTACAAAAACTGAACAAGACATTTTAAGACTTTTTGAAAACCTGCAAACGCCCTGTTTTCAGATTTAAGACTATTTAGTGACTTTTAAGGCCTTTCTAAAAATGAATTTAAGACTTAAAGACTTTAAGGACCTGCAGATACCCTGATATATACATATTCTGTATCAGCTTGTTCAATGAAGCTATGAGTGAATGTTCAAACTAGAGCAGCAACGATTATTTTCATTATCGATTAATCTGCAGACTATTTCCCCAAATAACTGTTTGGTCTCTACAGCAACATGTCAGAAAATAGTGAAAATGACCAAGGCTGTCTTTGAAATCACATTCTAGATACTGCCAATGAATGCATTTGTATGTAGTTCGTAGTATTAAACTGTTGAATAGATTTTTTTTAACTATGCTTGGCCAAACTGAGGAAGTTTCCAGTTTTTGAAAGCTGACAAAATATAACTTAACACTAGATTTTTGTTACGGCTGTCGTGAGTTTTCTTATTGCCCGCTAGCTACAATTAGCATTGCTATCTTTGTACTATCAAACGTTTGCTTGACAGGCTTAAAGTTACAGCTGGTAACTTTTCCATGACTTTCCAAAACTTTCAAAATTTTTTACTGATCCCATGACTTTTCCAAGCCTGGAAGATGAGATAGTGAAATTCCATGACTTTTCCAGGTTTTTCCATGACCGTGGGAACCCTGAGCATCTCTGATATGGGGCAGTTTGTATTTTTCAGGGCCGATATCATTACAATAACAGCTGGTCAGACATGGCAACTATTACTACTCAAATATGAATCAAGATTATGTCAGGGTGAAATTTCTTGCCTCAAATGTTTTCAGAAACATATTTTAGTGTACTGTTTAGCTGTAAAATGAGAATGTTTCTTTACCTGGCTGAAGGATGATGCTTTGTTTCAGCTCAATTGTTTTTAATATGGTGGCTGGGTGACAAACGCTCTCATTTTACAGCTAGACAGTACACTGAAATATGTTTCTAAATTCATCTGAGGTATAAAAAAAAATTGGCAATGTAGCAACAGAATCCTGATTCATATTTAATAAGCTCTGCCTAGTTAAACGAATATATATATACTTATTTGATAACTGTGTCTCCAATAAAAAAAATACAATAAAGTTCTGTGGGTTTGAACAATGTTTATGTAGACTGACCAGTGGACCAGCAGAGTTTTAAGGGTCTAAAATACTGCATGGATTAATTTATGGTCTCGTATCCAAGATATGCGATGGAAGACTTCAACAGTACAACTACCATCATTAAAATTTTTTGCTTCTTTGTGCAGGTTTTGTTTTACTGTTTAATATTTTCTTCTTTTATCTTGCTTGTAAAACGACTGACATATAAATCACATCAGAAAATGACACCCTCTCTTCTCTTCATCTTCCATCACCCACACTAAACACATGAAAACACACACAAGCGTATCACTGCCCCGCGGCTCGGTGACAGCAGAAGGGGGAAACTTCCAGAGGAATGTTTGATCAAAGCCAAACAGCGGCAAGAGGCCGGCGAGGTCAAGCATTCCTCCGACACCAGCCCACAGTCACTCCCCGCGCACACACCCCACCACAACACACCACACCACGCTTTTCGGCACAAAAGTTGGCACCTGTCTAAGGGTCTGTGGGATCGTGTGTGTGTGTGTGTGTGTGTGTGTGTGTGTCCGTCCAATGCTTGGCTTTCAGGCCTTGTTAAAAATAGTCGTGGTGAAGCAGAAGACCTCTATATGAACCTTTCTGAAGAGGGAAGGAATGAGAAAGAGATCGGAATAAGTAAGCAGGCTGCTGCAATATAAATGAGTTCATGTTTATCTGTTTTATGCCAAAATTCACCTGATTGTTTCTGATCAGAAAATGTAGAAAATGTTTTACTTGTTTATGAAATGCTTCTTCTTTCACTCGCTTTTTATGAACTCTCTGCCTGTGACTGAAAACTTAATCTAGCTGGTTTTAATCTTACAAATCCAGTAGATACAAGACAGAGAAAGAGCGTAATATGAGGACACTTTTCCCCCCTCAACAAGTGGGACTGACCGACTCGGGAGGCCGTCTCCGCAGGGAAAGACCACCTCAGTGACAGAGGTTGTACAAACCCTCCTAAAAGATCATATGACTGAGACAAAACTCACAAGAGACCTCAGGAATGATAACTACACAGCTACATTTTACAGAGCCGGACAGAGACGTACAATGGGTCTGACAGGTTGATACCAAAAAGTAGAAACACTGCAGAGAAGGAACAAATGGGCAGTTATGATAAAGTCAGGTTTAACATGTTTACTATGAAGCCATTTCTGAGACGACTCTAAAGCAGCGACTTTTTATTTCTCTTCTTATTTTAGTTTTCTAAACCTCTTAGTTATTTATTTTCTCTATTTATTTGTACTATTTCTGCCGTTGTGCTGCTGCAACCAAATTTCCCTGCCAAAGATCGATAAAAAAAATCTTTAAAATGAAAGTTAAAGTTATTTATTTTACACACTGAAGGTGATAATTAGACTTTTACCTCTTATTACTTCTATGTTGGTCTTGTGTGCTGGCTGGTTTTAAACATAAAACGTGCGGCATGATTAACGAGACAAAGAAATCCTGACTTCACTTCTGACTCAAACTATTAGGCTATAAAACATTTATGTTCCGTCCCGAAAACAGTTAATATAAACCGAAATTAAAGTTCAACTTACTTCTTGTTATTTTCTTAGTGCTCACCTTGATAATAAGTTTATTTATAGAGCACTTTTGAAGCTGCTTTCCAGACTACAAGATTTACAGAGTAAAACACTTAAAATCCGAACCCTCCCATCCGTGTGACTTATCTGGGTTTTACAGTAAAAACGTAAATTGACCTGCTTTATGTACACATTGCCTCGGCCAATTCTATGTTTTTATTTACAAAGCTATTATTGGTAAAATTCCGACCTACTTATCTTCTTTTAAATTTCATCTATGGAAATTACAGTCTCAGTTCACTGGACTTTTTGCTTTTTGTTGTGCCCAAAATCAGAACTTCAATGGGAAAGAAAGCGTATATGTTCTCTGCACCTACAGCGGGAACAACCTGCAAATAAATCTAAAGCTTCAAGACACGCTGACGCTAAATGGATTTATAACTATAGTTAAATCTGCTCAGTCCAGGCTGTCTGATCATTTTAATGGTATTTAAATCTATGGGCTTTAATGTTAATTGTTGAAACTGCGTTGCTGCTATTTTTGGCCAGATCTCTCTTGTAGAAGAGATCTTTGATCTCAGTGGGACAAACCTGGTTAAAAAAGGCCAATCTTGGAACCCATCAGTTATCGGTCTGACGACGATAAAGCCTCTGGGGGTGGGGGCCATTATTTTGGGCTGATCTGGTGTAGCCAGCAGATGTCTGAGCAAATACTTCCCCCATTATACAACAGTCATTTCGGCTAATCTTTATTACATAGATAAATTTAAAAAACAAAAAAAACAAAACAATATAAAGCTAACTTGTTGTCCGAAATTGTATTTCAGCCAATGTGTTCTGCCTCTCCACATGAACTGTTCACCTGCCTTATTGGTCACTACTGCTCAAACTATAAACAGAAACCAGGACACTTTAAATGTCAAAATCCTCTCCTGTCATCTACAAATCCTACATACATATGTTGATATCTGTTTATAGAGATAACAAAGGCTAAATAAAATAAATAAATAAAACAATAATTAGAAGCATGAGCGCACAAATGACAGCCCATACATAAACATATGGAGGTGCAAGGGCAAAATAAATTAAATAAGTAATCAAATATAAAGTAAAATGCAGATAAGAGAAATAAGTTCATAAAAAGGTAAAGGATATACCCACATTTATAAACAAATGTAATAATGTAATGTAATGTAAAAGAAGATGTCATATAAAGCAGATAGAACACCAATAAATATATGAAAGAAAGCCCTTAAATTTGGAGGAAAGTCCAACTTGATGAGTTGTGAAGTGAATTTACAACTTCAACCGTGCTTTCCACTCTGCTGTAAAAAGATGGACAGCCTGTGTGTGTGTGTGTGTGTGTGTAGTGAAGTGTACATGCCTCCAGGATGAGTAATGTGCGCGGAGTGACTAGGACATGTGGCTGTGGGTTTGGTGGGTTTTTAAAAGACATCACCTGCTACTATCTCAACCCTTCCAACAGGCTCAAGAATAACTAATGTGACACGTCAATTTTCCACTGGAAAGATAAGACGGACTGACAGATAAACGGACACACATTTGACTGACCTAATACGCAGCCAATGTGACCACATGTGTTTAAATCAAACGCCAGTGAAGAGAATCGCGCACGTTTAGTTCCCACACGTTGCTGCCAAATTTGCAGCCACACAGACACATAAACACACATTGTAATACCTTAATTAACACCAGCCACCAGTTGAATGCCAATAAAACTGCTGCTGGTAGTTACTGCCAGTTACTTTGGCAGCGCAACAACCAGCATTTCAACTTTCATTTCCTGCCCTGATTCTATTTATTCGGACTTTACCAAAGCAAGCTGTTCCACGTCTTCAGTGACAGACACTCGGACATTTGGTATTTATGGTTTTGCATGTGAACCTTAGCCCAGGTAGAGTGCGTCAACATACAGTTCTCCACTTCAAAGCGTGACGGGAGCATAGTTGCAATAAAAAGCCATCATTCTTTCCTTCATGGGCTGTAATTCAGCATGCGATGCTACGCTTAAACCAACCACATGACTACAAAACAGCAAATGTGGGCTAAGCGCTCTCTGAATGTACAAGAGAGGCTGAGTGATGTGCACCACAAAACCAAACAAAATACGTCAACACCAAAACTTTAATCTGGTCATTTTGAGGGATTGTTAGCACAAGTAAAAACAAAGGTAGACAAGCTATAAATTAAATTTGAACTCTTCAACTTTGTCACTGAATCACAAACTTTATATAAACAAGACTGAAGATGCGTTCTAATACCCAAACTACGATGCTGTTTAGTATGCCAGAAAAAAGATTTCCTAAGTCCCAAAACATAGTATGTCAAACACAGTATGCCAAAAATACCAGGATGTCCTTCTGCATCCAATCACATTTTGCAGTTTGCAAGCCAGCATGCTTTCCTGGCTATTGTGACCCATGATCCTCGGCACAGCGGAAGATACCTTGCATTGACTAAGGTGTGGACAGATGACAGCGCAATGACAGCTGAAAGAAGCCGCGATGACTGACGACGCCATATTCAAGTGTGAGGTCTAATTTGTACTTTTGTGCTTGTGAAGAACTTCCGCAGAGCCACAGAGATGGTTTGCGGGGCTCACAGAGAGCCGCTGGACACCTCCTGAAAAATGTGACCTCGCACCGGGCACAACAGACGATGCAGAAGTCGTGTTGGATAGACATTAGAGCCGTGAGGTTGTATTACCAGACAGTTCTGGTCCCAACATGCATGTATGAAATTAAATGCTACGTGCTATCTGCCACACTACACATGCCTGGCGCTTGAAGGGGTGCCTGCACATAACATATTGGGGCACAGCCACAAAAGAATAAATCAGGCAGAATTGTAAAAAAAAAAATGTAGTTGGTGTGTAAAATTAAAACTTTAATCACTACTGCTGCTGCATGAAGCTAAGTGGACTGTGACAAATGAGCAACAGGGTTAAAGTTCAAGGCCCAACGTTATGGCAAAGCAGCACATCCCAATTTTATGCATACTCCATTTATCAATAAGTACTACATAATGGCACCTGCATGTCCTTAGTTTTGCAGATATTTGGACATTAACAAAACTACTGAACAACTTAAAATTTTGTTGTCACAATTAATCTCGAGGGGGGTATGTATGCAAATTTTGTGCAAATCCATTCAGTAAATATTGAGATATTTACTGGAGAAATGAAAATCTTAACCTGGTGATGGGTCTCAATAAAAAGTCAGGTAATTACTAATGTTCTCCTCTGGTAACCATGGATACATGTGTACAAAATTTCAGAGCAATCAATGCAATAATTTTTCAAAACATTAAACTAACGTCTAAAGATGCTGGCTTCATCACAATTCATGAATTATATAACTGAAGATTATTATTCAATGCAATACACACACACACTTTGAATTCATTAAAGCTGGAGTAGGCAGAAATCTGGAGAAGGCACATAATAATAATTGAAAATAGAAAATTTGAAAATGTCACCGTTCAGCTTCCATTTCTTTTTCACATGGAGGTGTGTTTGGAACATTTTTCTGTCTTTCTTGCATTTTGTGTTGTTTTTGCTCCTGTCTACATTTTTGGTCTCCTTTCTTTGCTCAGACGCAAGTTTCAAGAATCTTAAAAATGTTTAATACTCCACAAAAACTGACTCTCTGAAACCTGAGCCAACTGGCTCGATTTATTCTCAAAAAATGGGAAGAAGACACTGATCAAAAAAAAGGAGAAATTATCCAAAAATAAGCAAGAAATTAGTAAAAAAAAAAAGAAAAAAGATACATTTCAAAACAAGAAAATGATTTACAAAAAAAGAAAGTTAAAAACAAACAAACAAGGAAATTACCTGGAAAGAGTGCACAAGATTTATAATAATTCTGTAACATAATTTTTAAATGTAAAAATAATAATTATTATAAATATAGTTTTTCCCAACCTTTGTTCTTTTTTGCCAATAATTTTCTTTATCTTTTTTTTTCTTCTTCTTCAAATTGGGACATTTCTTACCAAGATGCTCATTGCCTTTTACCCCTCGTTTTTGAAAGAAATCGCACCAATTTGGCTCAAGGTTCAAAGGTTTAAATACGTAAGGCGTCTGAAAGCATCACAAGAAAAGTGATGTTGCTCCTGGTTTCAAATATGTAAGTAATGCAAAGTGTGTGTAATTTGTAATAAATGTGCTAAACTGTGCGCACTGCTGGTATGGTTTATAGTTTAAGCGCCTGTACACCAAATCAAATTAAAGCTTCACATTTCACATTCCCAGCTCTTCTTTCATCAACAATTTGCAGACGCTGTACAAAACACTTCACAGATCAATTTGATATGATCTTCATGAACACTTTAAGTAGACAATCTCAGCGATCTGAACATCTTGCAGGCCTGAACGACCTTCGTGCCCGAGGGTTGAGGATTAGCGAGCTTCTCCTGTATCCTCTATTCATTACGGTTGATCCTGCTGACTGAGGATGGACCCGCTGCACAGGAAGACGGGCTGAGCGTCTGCCAGCGGCCGTGCAAAGAGCGCAGTGCTATGCTATGGCGCGTGGTAGGGTTTAAGTGATATATCCTGCTTTAAGTCTCCCCTGCAGCCTCGCCATGTGAAATAACAGTCCAGGAATACCTCCTCACTTAACCCCCCCTCCCTCCCCTTTCCCATTTCCTTCTACTGTTTGGCCCCCATTTGTTTGGACAGCAGTTGTCATTAAATCTCCCACTACTGAATAAACCAATAATATATCAATTATGCCACAGAGATAAGGAAGCGATAAGTTGTGGATAAAGGTGGTGATTTAGACCTCATGGTTATTGTTGGAGTTGGATTGGAGGAGAAATCAACACGGCAAATAATAGTCAAATAATTATTTCACAACCTTCATTTAAAGTTAAAACCTGCACGTTCCATGCTTTATTTTTGTATATTTTGTCTTTTTGCTAAGTGCTCATCATGGTTTCTGCTGCTCCTGCCAACTCTTTGGTCGTCTTGACTGTATTTAAGTTAAATTAGATGTGTTAAATGAAACATCTTCCCTGACAGAGCAAACATGTCAAAGACAGTGATGTGAGCTGGACACGCCCGAGCTGACGGCAGCCAACCTAGACAATTCTTCACAGCACGCTTTAGAAGATACAAGATAATCATGAGGATTAGAAAAACCATTTAACTACATTGCCCTCTCACTTACTTATGGTAGAACAAATATCAAGGACAAATGACCAAATCAACAAGCCTCCAAATTAAGACAGCTTCTGAAACGCACCCAGTGTGGTAGGACGCCATGCCGCTAACAGAACAAAACCGAGTTGCAGTCAGACCGTGGAGAGCTGTGCCTGGTGAAGATGCCCCTCCTGACTCTCGAGGATAATGAAAAACGATGATTCATTCATCTCGTCGGCTGCCTTACTTTAGTAGATCATAACATAATGGATATGATATTTCTTTGCAGACAATGCAGTTCAAAATGAGACCAAACTTTCTGTGGATGTCAGTTTTTGGACCACAGCAACGCCACAATGTGTGCTGCAATAGATGTTTGTTTTCGGCCAAGTTGATTGAAACTTGAAGTCTTACTGGTTGGTCAAGAGGAGTAACAGGTATAAAACAATACATTTCAACAGGCTTTCAACAATTGTGAGTCACTGCAACTACGAGAGGTCCTTGTGCATACAGTCATAAATGTACACACACAAGATATTAGGCCTACTGGTCCAGTAGTTTGCTTGATTAGCCGCGGCCGACAGATACACACACTCAGACATGTGCACACACAACCAAATGCATGATCCCCTCCAGACTTACGCCTAGCAGAGACAACGAACATGTCTTTGTAAGTGAAAGATGCGACTACTTTATTTTAAATCTCAGCAATCATGGTGCAAAGCACACGCACTTCTTTAATGGCCAGGTGTTGGGTCCAAAAGAATCATAGATACTTATGGTTAAAAAAGTTGTTGTCTTTCTCAGTGTCATAAAGATTGTTTTTTAAAGAGAGCATTTTACAGTGTCGCAAGTCCTTGTGAAACAGTATCTAACTTTAAAATACAAGCACCAACATTTCACCCATCTGCATGTCCCCTCCCATCTGTGTTTGGACAGCGGCAGTTGAAGATTCTCTGTGCAGGTCAGGGCCAAGACAAACATCCCGCATCAGCTTACACGCTCCAAATCCTAACCTTAACCTGAGGGCCAAACTGCCTATAAATTGACCTACGAGCAGCTAATGAGAATACAGATAGGGCCGGGGCAAGTGTCAGGCTGACAGTCGTCTCTTCGGCACAAGAATAACTCCTGATTGAGGGCTGGTGGGGGCGACTGTAACCCAGGGAAATTAATAGCAGTTTTATTAAATCTCACAAAAAATAAGACAAAAAATCTAAAAGCTCTTCTTCTTATGCCAAAATACTGAAGTACAAGTCAAGTAAGACACAGATGTATGTATGTATGTATGTATGTTGTATGTATGTATGTTGCAGTTTTTGACTTTTTATTTCCACCAGAAATCATGCATTTGATCTTGTGTGTGCATGCATTTGTGTGTCTGTGTAGCCATCTGTCCGCAGCTAACCTTGCAAACTACTGGACCAATCAGCCTAATATTTTGTGTGCATGTATGTTCAAGGATCTCTCATGGTTGAAGTGATTCATGGTTGTTGAAAACCTGTTTAAATCACTGATTTAAATTGTCATTGACAACTGACTACTCACTCCTCTTGACCAGCCACTAGGGGACGTAAGATTTTGTAAATCTGCTCGGCTGAAAACAACAAGCCCAACCATCTGTTACAAGCCACATTTTGGCCTTTGTTGTGGCTCAAATACTGACATCCATAGACAAGTTTGATCTCATCTTGAATTGGAGCAGATTAATTTCATACCAGATATGTTATAATCCACTTAAAGGCTAAGTTCGGTTTTTGGACACCTGGGCCTTATTTTTAGGAATAAATACGCTCGTAGACTCACCCAGACAATTTTGGTGGAGCTCGGAGCCGTTTTCGAGCAATTTAGATCCATCCGACGGCGTTTTCTCTCATGCCATAGTAGCGGACGGGGCCAGACATCGAAGCCCCTAAATTAGACATTATCTGCTGCGAAACCAGCTCATTTCACCTACATTTTATAAATGATTGGCCAGTGTTATCACCATGTCAGCTCAACTTCCTTGTTATGGTCATCCGGGGCTTTACAAGGATGGGTAACTTTTGATGACGTCAAAGACGTGCGCCGCAGGAGCACAGTCCAGCCGGCGCTAGGCTATACAGCTACACGGGTACAAACATGGTTCGTCATTGCGTTTTTCCACTTTGTCCAAACAAAATGACTAGTTGGACACACATTCCACAGGCTTCCTTTGAAAAACCCGGAGTTACTAAAGCTCTGACTTGTCCTGAAAATGGACCCGAATATTCCTATGGAAGAACTGAGGAGGGTCAGTCACCGGGTCTGCAGCGCTCACTTCGCTCCAGAAACCACACTGAACTGAATTTCCTAAATGCCAAACTCATATCTATGAAACTGTCAACCGTGTTTCTACATTATTTTTTCTGTGTAATAGCCTGCGTCTGCTGTCTGCATTCCAGATCATACATAACTACAAAGTAAAGACATCATACCCAAGTTATTTATTTATAAAGCAAACACTCATAGAAAATATACCCTTTTTGCATTTGTATGGGCTACTTACTCTATCGAAAGTTGTCCGTTCGGTCCTGCTGGCTTCGGCTGCGTCTGCCAGTTGACTCTCGGGACATGAAAAAAAGTCTCTACCACAGCCCGGTTTGTCATGACAGAAAAATCTTCCAGTGTAGTGAGACACGTATTTTGGGGGGCACCAATACGTGTTTCCTCTGGTCTCAAGTCCCACTCTGAGCAGCAAAGGCTCTCCTCTTCTGTTATCTGTGGCGTGTCCACAACAACACCACCAGTTAGCCCCCATTCGCTTGTTCTCTGGCCAGCTGTTCGGCTCTTTCCCTCTGCATCCTCCTTTCAAATAGCTCCTAGTCTGTGTATTCTGGCTCAAAACGATACGGGCATCCATCATACTCAAAGTCGTCATCAGACACTTCTACATCGGATAAATATTCCGTCATGTTGCACAAGAATAGCTGTGTAGCTGTATAGCCTAGCCTAGCGCCGGCTGGACTCAGCTGCGCTACTGCGGCGCACGTCTATGACGTCATCAAAAGTTACCCATCCTTGCAAAGCCCCGGATGACCATAACAAGGAAGTTGAGCTGACATGGTGATAACACTGGCCATTCATTTATAAAATGTAGGTGAAATGAGCGAGTTTCGCAGCAGATAATGTCTAATTTAGGGGCTTCGATGTCTGGCCCCATCCGCTTCTATGGCATGAGAGAAAACGCCGTCGGATGGATCTAAATTGCTCGAAAACGGCTCCGAGCTCCACCAAAATTGTCTGGGTGAGTTTATGAGCGTATTTATTCCTAAAAATAAGGCCCAGGTGTCAAAAAACCAAACTTAGCCTTTAAGTTAGGCACAATACAAGATGAATAAATACCCAATCTTTTTTGTACATGTTGATGGTAAGGGAGCCAGGAGGGACAATTCTACTTGGCACAGCAGCACCAGCAGCCACAGCTACAAACAAGTTTTGGTTGCAACAACTGAAAAGAAAAAAAAGTCATGCAGAATTCATAAGGATTGTTTGAATTTCCATCAATAGTCACATTCCCAACATCCTGAAGGGACTGATTAAGACAACAGTGCCTTAATGGAAGAGGCGGCCATGGTTTATTCTGAAACAACTTGAGGTTTAGCGAGCTGATTCACCATGAAATCTACACATTCCTCTCCAGTGAATACAAGAACAGATGGGAGAGAACAAAATTGCTGCAGAACAAAGCCCCACTGGCTTTTATAGCAACACAAGTGGCACAGATTACTTTAGAGATTCCCTAACATACCGAATCCATCAAAACAAGGCAAAGAGGATCGAGATATGCAGACTGATCCAGCAGAGTGGAGGCAACACGGTTCGAGGGTGATCTATCTGTCAGCTCGGACAGCCATTTACAGCACCTGACTGCCGCCGCAGCCTCGAGGCCTGACCACGACCCCGAGCAGAGTCAAGCCCGGTGTGGAGTGACACAGTGTCGCACCGACGCCCGTGAAGCGTGCCTCCACCAGATGACACCAGAGATGAAGGGTTCAGACGGCGGCGAGGACAGATGACATGCATGCCACTCAGTTCGTCTGAGGGAGAAACGCTTTTTAAAAAAGGGTCTTTGAGCTGGTCAAGGAGCGTGTGTATTCGTGTGTGAAAGACGGCGGCTGTCAGCCACGCAATTAGAAGAGGCCCCTTGATACCCGTCCTGGCATACGTTTGCATCGCATCACACAAGCACAGGCGTGTTGTGACACTTGCAGACAGGCGGCCGCACTCACTCAGGCCTCCCAGTGGCCTTCATCAATCTGTTCTCCTTTTCAACAACAGTGCAGACACTTGTAGGCTGTACATACACTCACATGTGCACAGAATTTCAAGGAGAATGCCACTTGATTTGGGAACTGATCTGCTATTTCTATGGCCTGAGACAATCAACACTGAGAAACCAGAGAACTGCAGCTGTATTTCCAGGCGCCTGCTAACCTGAGACCTCATTTTATTTATGAATTACCAGCTTCCTTTACTTCAGTCAATCAAATTTACTTAATGATTTTGAATGATATCTGCAGGTTTCAGGCGGCCACAAATAAAACATTTTTAATGTAACCTAACTGTGACAATTTGACCAATTTAATCAATCAATCAATCTTTATTTATAAAGCACTTTTCATACATAAATGTAGCACAAAGTGCTTTACAAGGTTAAAAGAGTTTGAACCTTTCCCCTCTCATTCCCAGGTCCTCAAATAACAATGCTTTATCACACCCCTGGCGTGCAATATCAATGCCAAAGGCATCCTTTAGTGTTTTTATGGGGCGTACCAAGCTTTTACGTAATTCCAATATAAACCTGCCCACGGAAATACTTGACGCTGAGAGTAAGTCAGTTTAAGGCTGGATGGAGAGGAGGTGGACAGGTCAAACAAAACAAGACTTTCACTCAGGAGACAGCGGCTCATGTGAAACCAAAAGTCTATGTTGTATATTGTTTTGACGTAATTTCTGTACAGTTGTCCACATTGGTGTCAGTTGTGAGATATTTAGGTCAACTTACGTTATTGTAACAAATGTACTGACTTTCCCCCACAACATGAGCCTTTTTTCTAATCTTCACCACAACACAACCATTTCAACCAAATGTTATTAGAGTCCTTTTCAAGGCAGGAATTTCACTACGTTATGCCGCCTCACTGCTCTGTATAAAAAGTACAATATATAATTAGATATGTTTTATGTTTTATCTGTAAAATGAGAAAGTTTGCTGTGGCTGGTGGGCGGTGTTTCGTGTAGGCTTGACTGTTTTAAGATGGCTAAAACATATTTTAGTGTACTGTTGAGTTGTAAAATGGGAATGGTGTGACCTGCCTGCCATGTTTGAAACAGTCAGGCCAAACCAAAGCACCGCCCTTAGGTAAAAACGGTTCTCATTTTACAGCTAAACAGTACACTAAATTTGTTTCTGAAAACACTGGGAAGTAAGTAACAGCATCCTGACTCATATTTGATCAGTGCTTACTTGTTTGATAGTTTTAGCAAATATTCCAAATATTGTTTTGTGAAAGTTACCAACTACAGTTTTAAATGTGTGATGGGTGCAATGCAAAGCAATGTACAGCAAGAAACTCCCGTAACTGTATTAGTGATATTCAATATTCAGCATCCTGCTTTAACCTCAACCTGAAAGGTCCCTCACATGAAGAGTAACTGCTCTGGTGGCTTCAAATATTCAACCAGCAATGAAATAATGTTGAACTGCAACAGCTAATACACACAGACACACACAGAGGACTTAAAAGTGCATCTTTGAGAACACATATCAAACCGAGCGTGCCAGGCATACCAAGGGGAGCCTCAACAAGCCAAGGCGGGGGTGGAGGGCCGCTGGAATGATACGGAGATGGACACACAGACACCTCTTTGAAAGTGATACATGGCCCTGGCTGGCAGCAAAGCGCCACTCCAGATCCCCTCAGACAGGCAGAGAGGATGCCAGGCTGGTAGGGATTTAGGCCGTAATGAGCCTGGACTGCACACACACACACACACACAAAACACACTAAGTGCCTAAGTTCGCTCAACAATGCGGCCAACTGCAAAGATAATATGTATGTGTGCCTCAGACTACAAAGCAAAGCTGATGGTCACATATGCATTCCAGAGTATCACATATTTGTAGCACCATACACACACGCATACACATTCAAACACACACACACACACTACAGGGACAATGAATACTGATCTACAAGAGAAGAAAAAAACTCAAGTATATTCACACAAATAAGTAAACAAACACACAATGTCTTACAATTTGGAGTGCGATCCACTGACTGAACTTTGTAACACCGACATGAACTATTTCTTTAAACCTAAAATCTGTTGCTTTTTCAAAGTCAAGAAGATTGACGAAGACTTCTCTTTCTGCATCTGGATACTTATTTCCATTTTCTTAGACAAACCTTTTTACAACCTGGGTCTCATTTTTGTACTTTCAGCCATCAACATTGGGAGACACTTTATAATGAGCGATACAAGTGGTGCCATGATCAAATTACACACAGATTTCATCGCCTAAGTTACATTTAAGAAACATGGTGAGGACAACGCTGTGATTCTTCATCACACTGTGACTTAGAGGCCATACACATGCTGCATTTCTTACGCTCTAAAATCCACCCATGTCTATGGAGACGTGTGGCAGGCGCACTCAAAAGCCAGAGATGCTGTCGAAGTGCACACACTTTGCCAAGAGCCTATTTTATTTTTCAAGGCCGTACAGCTGCGCTCTGAGAAAAACAAAGTTCAACATTTAGTACGAAGCAGTGCGCACCGCATGTCAAGTGACGAGGAACAACCAATCACAGTCAGCAGATATCTTACCACGGTAAATATGGAGAAGAAGATGGTCATTTTAGTTTAGGGCTACCCAGAGCTCTACATCCATGGACAATATTTTCGACCTAATACACACTGCAAAGCAATGCCAGGAAGATCAGCTCTGCGCTCAGGATTTCTGGTGAGTAAGCTATCATCAACGCTGGTTATGGTCGCTTAGACAGACAGATCCTGCCTCCGCGCTCTTCAAAGTTGGCACAGAGTGAGGGCAAGAGTAGCACCCAGCACCTGACCTTGCGTTTTCCAGGCAGTTAAATATACGGCATGTGGGCCTTTGAGGGATTTCACATCAGGGATCAGGACCCACATCTGAGTACACTTGACCCCAATTTCTAGTTCATTTGATCAGTGTGAAGACTGTGTACCAAACCCTGGCATGGTATGCCGATCCATGAAAGAGTGGTCACAAGTACAGTTTTTGTTCAGGTGTGAACAACTGCACTGAAACATGGAAATGGACTTCTATTTAATGCAACTACGAGGAGTTTTTAACCGGTCACTCTCAATTTATAACCGATGCCTTCATATCAGACGGCAGTGCAGCCCGACGCAGCAAGACTAAGATCTGGCATTGTGGCCGTCTTCGAACCTGAAGCTCAGTCCCCGACAGCAGCGGCTCCTCGACAAGGAGTGGCAAGGAGCAGAGCATTGCCTTGCTACTCCACTGGCCCCCGCTGATGACGGACAATGTCGGGCATGCTGATGACGCAAGTGTACTCAAGTACGTAACATTACTAATGTGAAAGCTAAGTGGCAAAGGAAGTGGACCAAATATAAAAACATCCTTTTTTACTCCAACAAGTTATAGAATCTTCAAAATGAAAATTCCTCTTGACTTCAGCTTATATTAACTTACAAATATGTTGTAAGATAATGCTTGGGTAAAAAAGTTTAAACTATCCAGATCAGCAGACTTCTTTTGTTGCTTACATAACTGAACTCTGTTGGAAAATGGGAGAGTAGAAGAGTCATGGTGCCAGTTTTTACCAATTAAAGTGCTGAATAAAATCTCTCAAACCAATAAAAGTTGATGGCTAAAACTACAAACACAAAACCACTGGGGTTGTCTTGAGTTTTATTCTGTGTCCAGCTTGGTGTAATTACTCTGTAAATTCTCTTTAAGAATAAAAAATATTCCAATGTGTGAAACAGCAAGCCATAAACTGCACTTTCTGTGTAGTTATGTAGGTAACTGACCTGTTTTTCCTCGCCATACTTTTGCCAAATTTATCCAATCGTTTGAGAAGATCATCAAATTTAAAATCCTGACCTTTTGAGGTGAAAGACTCCCCGCCAGGCTGTGACAAAGAAAGGATATGATTGGGTGGCAGGAAGTTCCAGCAGAGGACCTGGTTGGCCAGAGACAGGTAGCGCTGGAAGACAGACGACATCTGGGCATTGAGGTTTTCTCTGCGGCTGAACTCCTGCAGCACCTGCATGGTTAACATGAAGATCTGACGCAGGCCCTCTTCCTGCAGGAAGAAGGATGAAATGAGGATTAAAAGCATACAGTATTACCAGCGTGTAAAAACACTGAACAGGAAGTGATGCTGTGAACAAACCTGGAACAGACGCTTGCAGCTGCCGTGAAACTCCATGCTGAGGCCGATGCTGCTGGTCTTACTGGAGCTGGAGAACTCGCTGAGCAGAGCGGTCAGGATGGAGCAGGCCAGTGTTTGCTGCAGCAGAGAGGGGTGTGTGATCATACGGGTCAAATGTTACACAAAGAGTTACACTGAGGTCAAACTAGAGCAAGGATCATCAGTCAAGACCCAAAAACATGTCTTCATGGAGAAAGACTGGCACTCAGCCCCCACTCCATACTACACAACAATTCTAAGCAAGTTTTCAGTGTGTGTGCGTCACACTGGAAAAACTACAAAATTAAAAGTAAGTACACTGAACAGAAAGTCAGTGCTCAGCTTGATTTTTGAGTGTGCTGTTAGTGTGTAATGTTGCTCCACAATACATCGCACAAAGAAAACGAAGCCGCTGCAAACCATTAAAACAAGTTGTGGTTGGTGGTGAGACAGCTCAGTGAAGGTCTGAGAAAACAAAAACAAGTATGAAATCTTTGGAACAACATTTTGTTTTCTCTTGTGTGAGGATAACTTGGTGGTGATGTTCAGAGTTACAGTGAAATCTACTTCTGTTAGAGCACATGTTGCATCATTTCCTGTACAAATTAGTGAAGTATATCGATTTTCTTTGTGCAATAACTTCAAAGGTATACCAGAGGATGCCATGCACTGTATTCTGTTAAATCAATCATTTATTTGTTACATGAAGTGATACAAGGTACAGCTCCTTCATCTTCTACATCTTTCTACATTGTTGGCTGCCACTTTATAATCATCCATGTCTCCGGATGGCTCTGGTAATCAATGGATTCTGGTTGTGGACTGATTTAACTACAGTTTTGGGTAGAGCTGCTTCTGTTCTACAAATTAAATCCATCACAGACTCGCTTCATCCATTGATGTCATCAGTGACGTTGACGCTGGTGTCCTGGAACATGCTCCAGGCTACGTTTGGCTCCTTCTCTCACATCTTTGGGGGCATTCATCACAGTTTGTCTACGTAATTTGACCTCAACCAAATGGCAGCATGGTTGCTCTTCTCTACTCCTCTCTGCAGCTGCCTCTGAAAGGTGTGTTGCAATGATCCAGAGTATTCATCCTCCGTGGCACAGGATGGACAGGAACAGGACAGCACCTCACATTCCCACTGTCACAGTATCACCATAAAGCACACCTCTTATTCTCTCGGTCGGCATATAGAAAATAAGTCGCCTGGTAAAGTGGTGCTGTCCAGTATTCTAGGATTCAAAAGGTCCTGACATCCCGTTGGAAACTGATGCAGCACGAACGTTGTCCAGTTTATTATCCAACGCCTGTGCAACGGCTAACAGGATACTAGCTCAGCTGGTGCCCATTTCTTCTCCATCTTTTCCTTGATATTTACATTTGAAAGCAGCAACCTGGCCAGTCAGCAGTCGTCAGAAGACTTCACAGACTGGTGAGTTGACTTCCACATCCCGATGAGCAACCTGCATTACACACCACCACCACCACCACCACCCAACGCCAACCAAAAAAAGCACCACTACCATCTGCAAAACAGACATAAGAGCATAAATTTAGCACATGTTTAGCGGAGCTGACAGAGAGGCGACTGGAAACATCCGTGCCTACATCATACTGTTGGTATGTAGTATGGAATCAGGACACAGCATAGATATATTTCTGTTCTGGTGCACAACTCCTAACCTATTCATGGATAATACCATTAATACAGGACTGAATATCATAATATCACCTCTCATCAAGAATACAGCTAGTCCTTGAAGGAACAAGAGTAAAACCATCAGAGTTCACTGAAGTTATCATAGAATAGTGGTCACATATGTAAATCACAATATAATCTAATCTGTGACTGGTGGTTTGTGATCAATCCCTTTAAATCCTCACATTTGTGAAACTAAAACCACAAAGGGCATCATATATTTAGCATTTTTTTTCTCCATAAATCACTCATCAATTGATTGTTTTTATTTCAATTGGACTAATAGTTTTTAATAAGTAGTTACTTTTAACATCAGGCAGATACAAATTAGCTGTCTTGGTGAACTACAGCCCCTCCTCCAGTGTTTGTCTGTTGATTAGAGAGCCTCTTCTCATCAAAACCAGCTGACTCACTCAGATTAAACAGTTCATTTTAACTAGGACGTCCAAAATGGATGCATGGTGTTTTATAATACAGTTTGTAATTGTAAATGGATTATAAGTGGATCTGTGGTCCAGATTCTAAATGAAGTTTTGGGGGCAGTAATTGTTGAATTTTTTTCCAAACAAAAAATGCATTAAATGACACCACTGATCACTTTATCCTGTCCCGCTTTTTCCATCATTATCAGTGAAATCACCTGCTCTCAGCCCTCCACGGCTCACAGCTGTCCCCTATCTAGTTCAGTGTTTGGTTAGTTAAACAAATGAAATAGTGCCATCTACAGGACTAACATGAGGTTGTTTCATAATACAGAGCAGTACTGAGACAAAGTCATGCCAATATAGTTTTGTAAAACACAATCATTTTGCCTTTATGCAGCAAAGCTTCTTCAGTGTGCCGAGTCAAAAACAGCACATCTTATATATTGAACCATCACAGCTCACAGCACCAAACACAAGAAACAGGTCAAAATGAAAAAATGTGCTTTGATAAATTCGTACACAAAATTGATTTAAGTGCATGAGCAAAGAAAACAGGCACTTGATATTTAACTTTCTTCTGACCACAGGAACATGCCTGGAGCTTTTTTTTCCTCCCCAGTACGGCCTTTGTTCCATTTTTTATTTTCAGACTGGGCTCTCTGTAATCTGAGCCAGATCCCATGCAGGTCTGTAACCAGGGCACAAATGTGGTCCATCAAGTCACAAATAAAATAAACACGATCAAAGCTTTAACCCAGTTCTGTTAACAAGCGCTCCTCTCATGCTGTGAATACACCAGACCAGTTGTGCCATTTATCTACAACTGTGTTTGGGTGTGTTTTAAATTCATGTCATCAGGGACAATAAGAACAGGACTGAATAGAGATAGGATCAGAACTCGTATTGATAAGTAATTGATAATTTACTATTGATTAAACTTTCAAACCTCATTTGTGACAACTCATTATTTGTATTACTATTCACCTATTTGAAAAAACAACAACAACCCCACACATGTTGTTTCATAGTGGTAAACACTGATGATGGACAAATTCATTTTTGCACAAGAGAGTTCAGAGGTAGTAGAGGTAGAGATGGTTCACAAAATAGTGACATATTGCCAAAAAAATGCACTCCCATGCTTTGTTTGGATCAGTGCATGAGGTTTTCCTGGGTTTTTATAAACTAGGAAATTAATGAAAAAAGGCGAAAATTGTATTTACTTACTAATCATTTTAATAATCTTTTTTTTATTTTATTTTTTTATTTTGTGCCTATGTTAAATCTTGGAAAGCTGCTTTAAAGTCACACCTATATGTATCTAATAAAATTCAAAATGGTGACTTAATAATAAAATAATAAATTATTATTATTATTATTATTATTATTAATAATAATTAAAAAAAATGTAATTAAAATAATATAATAGTAATAAAAAATAATAATAAAAATTCACAGCCCATACAGTTATGAACGGGGAAATTTGTGAAATTTGAGACCCAAAACAATTTTTATAACAGGCTGTAACTAATGTTGGGCATTTTAAAAGGGAAGATTAGGCCTCTTTAAAGTGGGATTGTATGAGGTCCTTATCCATAGTCAGTTATAACCTATGACAGATGGCTGCCAGCACGCCCCCAGTTTAGAGAATCAGGCAGGAATACCAAAACAGAAGCTAAGCAATGTACTGATTTGGAAGGGGGCAGCAACAAAATATATTTTAGTCACCTAAAAAAAGGCCCATTGAGAAAAATAAAAATCAATATAATTTTAAGTGTACCCCAAATTGAGAACATTTTCACCAGTTTATCTTGCAGCAGACGGCCCTTTCTGAGAGGGGAGCCATTAATCAGATCCTCGTCTATGCCCTCATCAAAGCCACCAGACTGCACTGATAAAAGCAGTAATTTAAGCCTTCTTCTGTAGTCACTTCTGAGTTTTTTGCATTTGGTGCAACATTGTTTGGCCTTTCGCTGAAAGCTGTGGTCAGCCATTAGCTGACATACAAGCTGGAACACCACCTCGTTCCTCACGGTGCCGTCCAGTTCCCGCTGTATTTCCTCCTCTCCCATAATGGAGAGTAACATCTACACCTCGGTAACTAACCAAGAAACGTTGTGCTGACATTTCACAATAACAAAAGACACAGCAATCCACCGCAATCAATGTGATTTTCCAAAATGGCTTGTTTCCACTTTGTGAGTTGAGCAAAAGTGATGACCAGTCAATGGACTGTTGTGTTCACAGCACCACCTTTTAGTACCAGATCTGTGTGCTCTGTGTGGGGACCAAAAATGGGGGCAGTAAAGAACGGTTCCATTGATACCATCCACAACTTCTTACAGTGGAAACAAAAAAAAAAAGCGTACCGAACTGAACCATACTGTACTGCACGGTGGAAATGAGGCTTTACTGTGTTTCTCAATGGAGTCTGGCTTTGAAGAGCGCGACATAACGGCTTCAGTCTCCTGTTGGAAAAGTGAAGTGGTGAAAATATTCTAAATATAGCATACACTTAAACTGATAGAGATTTTTTTAGGTGGCTAAAATAGCTTTTGTTATTGCCCCTTCACTGCAGTACATTGCTTAGCTTCCATGTCAGTACTCCTGTCTGCTTCTCCAAACTGGGGGCGTCCTGAACCCATCTACTGTAGCCAACAAACTGACTATGGATAGAAGTATCTCACACAACCCCAATTAAAAGTATCCAAACTACCCTTTAACATGGCAGTCTATGGGGATTGACTCGCTTTTGAAGTCAGCCACCAGTGGCCTCTCAAGGAACTGTGGTTTTTGGCACGGCACGTCATTTTTCAGCCCCAGAGGTTGCCACCATAACCAACATTAATTAAAATACATCATGTACTAATGCAGCTGTGTGTCTCTCTCACCACTGTGGTGTTGCCACTGCTGATGAGCTGTTCGACCTCATGAAAGATGCTTTTACAGTTGATACTTTTGTCTAGAGAGCCTCTCTTCACGATGACCGCCACGGCCAACAGGATCTGCTCACGGACATACTTCTGGAGACTGGAGGGACACAGAGAGGTGTGGTTGGTTAGTGAATCAATGCTCTGGTGAAGAGGAGCTTACAGTAAGTGTAATAACACTGACAGACAGCAGGGACTGAGAACAGCAAGGAAAACAATTTTCTTCGGCCTGTATCACATGGAAAAATTAACTTTGATGCTTTTCTGTGTTAGTTCTTTTTAAATCACACTGTCTACTTAAATGAAAGCAAACAGAAATCCTTCTAGTTTGTTTGTTTAACAGAGCTTTGGTAACCTGTCACTGCTCCAGTTCAGAGACTCTGGAGCAGGTTTCTGTAACTTGTACTACATATCAAAAAGACCCTAATATATCCGTGGGATTTAGAATTTTGTTGGTGAATATTAAAGGCTCTTGAATGACACAAATTTGTGTTTCAGACTCGTGTACCAGGAGATGCGGTCTATCGACGTTCTTGCCAAAATCCACCTCTCACTATTGGAGGTTCAAATAGATCACTCATACTTAAAGCTCCTGTAAGACACATGCAGGTATAATTACACTGTTTTCCTGCTTTCTTACTTGGGTCTCTGTAAGACGTAGGTGAGGAGGAACGCCCGCAGCGACTCAATGCTGGTCTTCTCCAGCAGGATCCACTCCCGCACCACCGCCTCCATGATGGCTGTGGCTGCCTGGAACAGCACATAGTCCACCTTACTGGTCTCTGGAGAGGAAAGAAACAGGAGGTGGGAGAAGAGAAATGTAAAGATGGAGAGTGTTAAAGGACGAGAAAAGACAAGTGGGTTAAAATGAGTGCCTGGGAAAGCTTGTGTTCTGCTTTGTGAGTCAGTACATTGAAAGTTAGTTACATCTTAGAGTTTGGAGATATGAATTCTCAATCAACTATCAATTTATGTCAGTGATCGTCGAACTTTTAGCACCCCATACTACCTAAGAAAATATTAGGCTCTTCAAGTACCACCACTATGACCAAACTTACAGGAGTGTCAGCCTACCATATTCAGATACAGACAGTTCACGCAGGAGGCAGCTTTATTCCTAGTCAGAAGATTATTCATTGTTATCAGCCACAGCCAGACTGTACCAAGAGAGTAGCACTAGACCTGATAATTAAACTCTTCCACACAACAAGAGTCAGCCCTTCATCAGGTGCTTACAGAGACTTCACTGACACTGTTTAATGAGCCACTAGCACTTGCGTTCGGTTGATTGTCGTCCACTTCAGTTTCAACAGGGCTGCTTGAAATATTCTCCTGTGGCAGTGATGTTAAACCATTCATTTTACCTCAAGGAAATATTTCACCATCACAGTTCAGCTTGTAGCAAAGGATGTTTAAGGAAGTTTAGTCAACTGGTCGAAAAGTAAGCAAACACAGCACAGTTTAATCTACAGGGTTTAACACTGTCTGAAAAAAAATACTGTATACAAGCCATTTGAAATGGTCGATCACAATTTTCAGAAATCAATTTTAAATGCTGCTGAAACATGTGGAACTTTGCACTGTGCATTATGAACACTGAACATTATCCTACAAAACATCCTAAATGGTTAATCAAAGTTAACAAATAACATTTATTGAAAAACAATTTTCTAGGAAAATGAATCTTTAGGAAATGTGCCCAATTATTACAACAACATTTTCACTGGCTCTAAGGCAGCCAAGTTTAAATACTCTCTATGAACTCCAAATGATGGAAATCCACCATAGCGACGCAGAACTTAAATCCCTGTTTGTTAGAGTTATTCTACAGGTGGAGAGTATTAATAAAGTTATGATTAATCTGAGGGGAACATAATGTGAGTAACATAACCCAATTTATGAGACAATTTTATGACTTTGGCACATTGCATTACACATAGCCTACACTTAATATGCTTTACATTATAATGCAAACATTAACAGGTATATACTGGGCACACCTCGCTATAATGAGTCCAGTCTAATACAACAGTCCTGCAATAAATCCATCCTTCATAAAGTTTATAATGTTCAGTTTTTGTTTAAATTATTTCAAGAGGTGTTGATTCAAGTTTATGATCATTTTGGAGGTTGTAAATTGTGCCTCTCTTAAACTGTTTTACATTATAGAGGTGTTTCTAATATTTTGCCTACCCTTACTGTTATAAATGTGGTGGACAACATACACTCAGCGGCCACATTATTAGGAGCACCTTTCTAGTACCAGGTTGGACCCCCTTTTTAATTCTTGGTGTGACAGATTCAACAAGGTGCTGGAAACATTCCTCAGAGATTTTGGTCCACATTGACATGATGACATCACACAGAATCTCCCGTTCCAGCACATCCCAAAGGTGCTCTATTAGACTGAGATCTGGTGACTGTGGAGGCCATTGGAGTACAGTGAACTCATTGTCATGTTTGAGATGATGTGAGCTTTGTGACATGGTGCATTATCCTGCTGGAAGTAGCCATCAGAAGATGGGTACACTGTGGTCATAAAGGGATGGACACGGTCAGCAACAATACTCAGGTAGGCTGTGGTGTTTAAACCATGCTCAGTTGGTACTAAGAAAACCTCCCCCACACCATTACACCACCAGCAGCAGCCTGAACCGTTGATACAAGGCAGGATGGATCCATGACGCCAAATTCTGACCCTACCATATTAATGTGGCATCAGAAATCCAGACTCATCAGACCAGGCAACGTTTTTCCAATTTCCTGTTGTACCTAATAATGTGGCTGGTGAGTGTACATGACAATGATAATTTTTCTGTATGGGGTTATTGACATAAATTAAGGTTCATGGCAGAAGGTTTGTGACGCCCACACTGGATGGAAAAACCTGACTGAAATGAAAGCAAAGTTCCCCTCGAACAACACGTAACACACACAGACACATAACAGCTCTCATTCTATAAAAAAGAGAGCAGTCTTCCCTGGATAAAATCATGCTTATAAAAAATCATGTAGGTTGATTACATCAGTAGTTACCTAAGATGTGCTTGCAGATGGCAAAAGGGGATTTGGATTTCCTGAAGGAGAGGAATATGTGTTCAGCATGCTGCCTCTGTTCTGTGCTGACCATGGACGGCGGTGCCTGTAAACAAACACACACAAAAATGTATTTATAGACAAGTTTATTTCTACTATGTTCAGGTCCAACATTTCTCAGAACATCTAATTTCATTTATATTTGTGACTTTAAAGATTTTTGTTTGTGGGAATACACTATTTTAACCAACAAAAAATTGATTAAATTGTAAGCACAGTGTTAACGAGGGATGTTTCTGGCAACTAATTTCCCTGTCGACTGAACAAAATTTTTGATTAAGACTAGTATTTGAAACATTGCATTAAGAGCCCTTTGAAGCTCTAAATCTCTACCTGCTTTTATTCTAACAGCCATAGCTGCATATAAGGTGTTTGGAAATGATCCTGCTGTGCACAGTATCTCTTGAAGGAACAGCAACATGCCATGATACATGAAATAGAAAAATACTTTCTACTACCAATCACATTTTAAGAAAACAAAACCCTGGTATTTCTCATTTTTCACTCCTTATTTTGTCCAGACATCCAGATGAGAATTTAAACTTTGAAACTGCTGCTGTAGTATGAGCACAAACACATGGAAATATGAGCCCCAATTGGCTAATTGACAACCAATCGTGCAGCTGGACACATTTGCACCCCCAAGAAAGGAGGCACTATAAGTGGTTGGCTAAGATTAGAGACTGTACAGTATGTACAGCAATCACTCAGAGTGTACAGTAAACATTAAGAGTTCAGTATAAAACCATATATACCATCACACGCGCTGGTGTAAATACAGGCAGTGTTATACTTTACAAAAGAAATCAAGGCAAGACAATAACAGAAAACCCTCCATGATAACAGCCTAAATAGGAAAGCACAACACATACACATACATGTACACACACACTGACAGCCTTTTATTGAGGAGTGTCGCCATGATACAGCTCAGCAGGAAAGTCACATTCCTGTCCTAATTGCAGTAAAAGCAGCTCTGAGGCTGAAGGCAGCAGAGGGAAGAAAGACCCTTTTATCTGAGAGCACACACACACACACACACTCTTCAAGGCACATAATATACTGTAATGAGATGGCAGACACACAACACGCCATGAAAAATCTCAACAAGATGGAATATTTAACTTGATTACAACACACATTACAGCTGCACTAATGGATATTTTTATTTTAAGAGGTTCTTTATGCGACATTCACAGCATTAACACAGCAGCAAGCCTCCATTTGCTGTAAAGCTATAGTGGAATAATGGTGTCCTCAGCTTGAATGACATCACTTCTCTGTGGTTTGTTGCTGTAAGCTGGTCCAGCTGACTGTGTATCTCACTAGCTAGCTCATCGCTCACACTTTGCACTGCTCCCATACAACGGTTGCTGCTGATATTATGATAGTGTTGTTGTGGACACTGACAGTGTTAACCCCCCTGGTTAATATAATGTCCGGCAGGAAAACCAACTACAAACATGACGTATCATCTGAAACATGGAAGTAGCTACATGCCCATTAGCCCACAGCGTCATTAACAGGCGGCTCGCTCAGTGTGTGATGTGCACTTGTAGATAAAATATAGGCCTATATTAATGAAGGTTCATTAGTACGGTTTTGTATTTCTCTGTAATGTAGCACAGTGTTAACAATGTTACTGATACTATTCTTTCTCACACCTTCAACTCAAGCCACCAAAATATATCATTTAATCATTACATTAACATCAGAAACATGCAGGCGACTAGTCGACTAATGGCCCTAAATGAAGACTATTAATGGACTAGGAAAATTCTTAGTCAGGAGCAGCCCTAGTGCACACATAGAGCCTCTTTAACAATGGAAAAAGTTACTATGTGTGACCAAAAGTGGCGTCTTTAGGCTAATTGTTTACATCTTACAGCCCAAAACTTGCCTGTTTTGGTTCAAACTCATCAGCATTTTTTCAGCCACAACAAACAGCTGTTATTAGCAAAAATGGTCTGAGATTTTGATTGTTAGATATTATGATGAACACCAGAATTGTGTAGTTGATGAGATTACTGGGGAGGAAGTGAAACCTATGATCAGGACAGTCACAGAAGAATGACTCTTACTCACTTTGGGCTCATTTCTACAGAAGTAAACTGTGAGAAAAAATATTGCATTGTAGCAGCTGCATCAGTGAGAGTCTGTTACAAACACCCTATAGTATAATGCACTACAATTAAGTGGCACTAGACTGCACTGTTCAACCAATATTCAATAAACTGCATTGTACTGAATTAAATCTAACAACATATATGCATCTATGGTTACACACCTGATTAATCAAGACACACAAAGTTGCACATTATGGTTCACAATGACTAATGGCAGACAATCAATAATTGGACACACTGCCCAGCTCTGAATTACATCCATTCAGAAATAAAATTTTTGGCTAAAATATACTTAATGGGGAGTTTGTATCATATTTAACAAGATCCAAAACTGTATATCATGATGTCTGTGCAGATATGGGACATTACATATAGGTTAGCGGATGTTTGGGACATGTTAAACGTGGAAGACGAAGGCTATTCTACAAGAAAGCTGACACAGTAAGTATTAAGCTTAGGTGTATACCAATAACGGCACCACAACTGGCTCGCATTAAGGCTGAGTGCAGAGTCGCTGTTATTTTTTGATGAAGGTAAAATGCGTCACAACATCCAATTATAAATGAAGCACTGTGGTGCTGCAGAGATGCCCCGGCCATTACAGACCTCAGCAAAATTCACATCATCAATATTTTTATAATTTGTTTTAGTTCAAATGAAACGCAAAAATCGTCTTTCCCACTAGAAATGCAGCTCATATCCCGATCGCAATACCAAGCAAGATAATGGCAATAGGATTTTTTTTTATGTGTTTATTTTTTGCATATCCTGCAGTCCTGATACTGATTAACAAAATTTCCATATGTTACAATAAATCATCAGCTGAATACAACCATAAGCAAAGCAACATTAAAAAGGCTCTGTACTTGACAATGTTCCTGATATTTAAAATTTAACATTCATCCCCCTCTCCCGTCCAATAAAATGCCTCAAATAATGTAAAAACAAAAGAAGAGTAAGTGTACAACATCTGAGATTATATGTAAGGGATAATGTATAATGAGCCAGTGAATACTGGGAAAATAACTCCTGACAGGGGAATAGAACCCAGACAATGGCTAATTATCAGTTAAATAAATAATTTGAGGCAGAATATTGATTCATTATATGATTTTTATTGATTTATAAATTAAATCGGGAGGAAAGACAACGGCTGACTATGTGCTACAATAGCTACAGGGAATCAAAAGAAAATGAAAAGCAGCGCCCCTTGCAACGCTGGGCTACATAGCAAAGGTCAGTACACAGTAATATCAGACCTCTGAATGCCGCGACTGACCAATCAGAATGCAGCATTTAATAAAGCCGTGTAATAAAAAGAATTAAACACCAGAGTATGAGCCATTTCAAGTGCTTCTTAGCATCACAGTAGTGTTGATGTTGACGACGTGTGTGATGTCATCGGGTTATTCTTGTCCTATCTTATTATAACTATTATTATTTCAGTCACTGTGTCTGTTCATGTGCCAGCCGAAATGTTGTTGTAGTAACGTAAAAAGTGCCATCAGAAGGCAGGAGCTACATCTGAAGTTCCACACGCAAACATGCAAGTTACTGAATCCTCCACAACAAGTTCCTGCAAATGTTTCACAATAAAAGCCATTTTAGAAAATGAAGGGATTCTCTCAGCTGAGGTTATAAGGGGCTTTTAATTTGAAACAGATACAAGTATTGAGTTTGAAATGACGGCGTGATGCATTAACTTAAACAAGGCAAACCGGTGAGGATAAAAAGTAAAAATATAAAAATACAGAGGGAATAATAAATAATGGACCGTCTGTAATGTAGTCTGTTCCAAATGAAGCTGGTCGCCTCTGACGTTGTGGTGAGTAAAAGCACCGCCACTATTTTTAATTTTATTACTTTATATCCTCCATTATAAATAAAATTCTTTGCTACCTTGATGCTAATGGCAGTACCCTTTTTACGCTGTGTGGTAACGTCCCTAGAGGAAATATCTAAAACCTTGGGCTGTTGTTGTCGCACAGTTTCCACAGCAGCAGATCGCTCTGTGTCCCTAATGGTCAAAGTGACGGCTGTGATGGGAGCAGTCGTGAACGACAAAAAAATATCAAACATGCTAGACTTTCTATTCTATGTCATAGTAGACGACATAGAATAGAAAGTCTAGCACTTTCTATTCTATGTCGTCTACTATGACACACTACAAGAGATAAAACGATGGATTATCGTGTAAGACACTCATTGTCGTTCACGATCCGAGCCGACACCGTACGACGCTGCGTCCGGCTAGAATCGGGCTGATATCGTGTAGTGTGTGCCAGGCAGTAACACAATGAAACGATTCAACAGACCTATAACAACATATAAGCTCCTCTTTTATACCAGAGACTCGAAATTTTTGTCGATGGACACTTTTTCGGGGAGGTCAGGGTGTTGACCCTGAACTTAACCAGAGCAAGTTAACGTTCAACATAAGTTACCATGGCAGTTTATCCCAGCAAAATGAGAACCAGCTACATCGCACTGAAAACCCAGAGTTAACCCTGAAGTCACCTCGCTAACTTAAAACCCTGTTTGCTAGTACAGGCCTCTGGATCACTAAAATATATACATTAGAGTCGCAGTGCCTAAAAACAATGGCAGACATTGCTAACCATCCATTCAGAGGACACCTGATGAATAACAGGAAGGTATAACACTTGTATTTACTGGTAGTGTGTTCACATCACTAAGGCAGTCTTCTCTGTCAAGATTATATTTAAAATAGTCAGTTTGAAACCATAACAAGGGAAGCAAAATGGCAGAGAGCAAGAGGAGGCTGTAGCTAGCTAATTCACCCCACACACACAGACCCAGGACAGGCACATGGTTAGCCAGTTAGCCGGTGTGTCCACACATGTATTAAAATGGAGTCTGGAGGTGAAGGAGGTGAACACAGAATGTTAGGGAGTGTTTGAGGAGGTGCATGAGGAGCTACAGCTCCACACCGAGTGGACTACCAGCACCGGGATGCTCCAACTGTCTCCACTGAGACTCATAAAACTTAACGGCTCAAACGGCTCAACACGACCCGCTCAAGTTTCCGGAGCTTCACTACAACCCGTCCGGGACACGGTGGGGTGTTTCAGGGTGGCAGGGGGCGATGAAGACGGAGGGAGATGAAGGAGAGGTGGGATATGCTGGGATTTCAGCGGGATGGAGACAAGCAAGGGAAGAGAAGGCGCCACGCATCGCTCACATACCGTCTCTCTGGGTGAAAAACTCAACACATTTAAGAAGTAAACCCGGGAATACCCGCCGACATACCCGCCCGCAGTCACTACGGTAACATACACGTCACAGCCCGGCCTTCATGGCGACAAAACAACGGTTAGTTTCTCACCATTAAAACTTTGGCAGCGCTTTCCAGCTGTGTGATCACTTCTGGTGCACCGACCGCCGCCATCATCGTCGTCCCTCTCCAATGACGCGCCATGCGCTCTGCATTGTGGGATTACAGAGAGAGCTGGTACCCGGCCGGGTTCAACCCCTCAACCTGCGCGTGGAGGCAGCGGGGTGTTACGTAACCCTCAGAGACAGGAACACTAACTGTCACACCGAGCCACGAGTTATACTCTAAATATAATATTAAGAAAATATGTGAAAAGATTTAAATGTAGACACAGACAGTAGAAGCTGCTGTAAGTAACTTAAGTTATTCAACTGTGTATTTATTCAGTATTGTGGGTGTACTTTACCTTACTGTTATATATATGTGTGTGTGTGTGTGTGTGTGTGTGTGTGTGTGTGTGTGTGTGTGTGTGTGTGTGTGTGTGTGTGTAGACAACAAAGACATATATATATGATGTATGATATGTATCGACAACTTACATGGACCACTTCGTTGCTATTCTGTTGCTGGGCCAACAGCTTTGGTCCCTGTTTACTTCCTGTCAGCATCTGCATTAACATACATTCAAACAGGAAATACAAAGGGACCCATTTAGAATGTTAACACACACACACACACACACACACACATATATATATATATATCTTAAAAGGAAAAGTGAATTCCTTTTGGTTTAATTATGTTTTTGTAGAAATCTGGCAGAGTTGACAACAATCCAAGGGGCCAACATTTTCATTTTCAACATTTACACCGATTTTATCAGTGCATGCTGTCAGTTTTAGATTTTGATGCTTTTAACACATTTTAACTGACAAAGGTGGACAAAGGACGGAGGTGTTTTCTGGCGCAGGGCAAGTTTTGAAGTTAACAGAAAAAAAGCAGATCATAATACTTTGTAAATCTTATTTATTACATACATATATATGTATAATTGCTTTAAAAGTAATGTTTCACCCTAGAAACAGAAAAATTTTGTTGGTGAGTTATAAATTTAATGTTTCTTTTTGTTGTTTTTCTGCACACGATTTCACCTAGGGTCACAGCGATAGACTGGTTTTAAGGTACACCATTATTATAAAAGTTGACAGTTATCATACCGTGTATATTTGCTTATCTACAATATTGAAGAAAAAATGGGCGGAGAATCTCCCCTTTATTTATTTATTTTTTTTTCAAATGGGAGACTTTTTTGCACATACTTCCATTAACTAAATGGTTTCAAGTTTCAATTATAGTAATAAGAGTATTGTTCAACCAAAAATAATCCTCTCATTTGCATTCCTATAAGGGTCATTCTGACTGATGATAATGATATATATATATATATATATATATATATATATATATATATATGTGTATATTAAATGCAGTTATCTCTGAAAATTACAAACAAATTAAATGAAGAATATGGCAGTAGTTCCTTTCAACCTCCATGTGGAGGCAGTGGGGTATTATGTATTATGTAATACCCAGAAAAAGGAACATTAACTGTCAAACTCAAGTCAGGATTTATAATCTAAGTCCTATATTAAGAAAAAATATGAAAAGAATTAACTGTAAAAACTAAGCATTGATTCAGTCTATTCCATATTAGTGCAATATTGAGGTTCTTGTAGGTCGACTTTACTTGTGTTTACTTCCATTTTATGCCACTTAATCCCTTTATACAATTTCTACATTACATTTTTTTATATATACATGGTAATTTAAGTATGTTTTGACACTAGTGCTTCAGTAAAAGTTTTCCTCCACTGGAAGTAGGTATATCCCCAGATAAATGTGTAAGAGTAATTCATTGTGCTGTTTTTTGTTGTTTGTCTGTCTGTAATAAGCAGGCATTCAAATGAAAAAAATAATATTAAATGCAATTACCTCTTAAAAGTACAAACAAATTTAAGTACAGAGCAGTAGTGGAAACATTTTATGTTAATGCAATGGACATACTAGTACTATGAATAAATAGGTAATATCTATTTCTCAATTTAAGTAGTAATTAAGTAGTTTTACACTGTGGTTTTGCTTCTTTAATTGACACCAAAGATCAACCTCTGAATTTAGTTTTATCAGACAGGTATAAAAAATAAAATACAGTACAGCAAATGGGGTTATGTTTACACTCCAAGTCTTCTTTTGCCATTTAAGATTTAATTTTTAAAAGCTTAAATTAATTATAGTATAATTATTTATCATAACTGACCTCTATCATTGCTCTTTATTAATCAGCGGAAGATACATTATCATTTTATGTATTTTTCTTTGAATTTACGGAGCAGGAATTAGTCAAAAACAACGTAATCATTTAATGTACATGTTTTGTGATACAACTGACTTTTGCTGAAAAAACCCTCATTCAACATGTGATACATCAGAAAAATCGTTGATAATAAAGTTAATAAATCACCTTTCTTTCACCCATTGATGCACTGCAATAAAACATGAGTCCAAGTTGGTTAATTTAATTTATACATACATTTTACACACAAGGACTGTGAAAGCATTTTTACAAATTCTCAGTTCATACATAAATGTAAAAAAAGAGATAGCTGTCCACATTACATCATCTATAATACTGCGTAGACATGGGTTTCTGAACATTAGCACAGGGGAAATTGAAAAAAGGGGAAAAAGATACAAAAAATATGTATATCTGTATAAATATAAATTCAAGAGTAACAGAATTGTATCATACATTAAGGAGCGTCAAAGACAACCAGAGCTCCTTAGAGTAAAAATACAAAATGAAAAATAGGATACACAAGTAAGTCTCATGAAGAAATCAGATATCAAGTCAGTCAAAGATTGTCAGTCATCACTCTCTAACCTTAGAAACAGGAAACACCTCACACACTCTGCAGAGAGACGCCGCTCTCCTTATAAAGCTATTTGTCACAAAGCAGTCCGAACTGGTTGACGTGGATTGGCAACGAAAGTTTTAGAGAAGTGGACGTCCGGACCAGCTGAGAGAGAAACTGGATGGAGAAGAGGAAAGAGCAACACCTGTCTGCCTTGAGTTTAATGATGGCGCCCTCAAGCAACGCACTTCATTAATAATGGATCTGGTGCTGCTCTGGAGAAGACTGTAGTTTATCGGGGAGGCTCACAGGAAACACTGGCTTCGTTTACATGCAGGACACCCAATTTGGTTTTACTCCATGACAAACACTAAACAAGTTTCTTTCACTCAGTGATTGCACTTGTTTTTTTGGATATCTATGCGCCAAATCTGTCAGACTGTGCTGAGAAATGTTAAATTTGAACACTCCTATGAAACCAGGAGCTTTATATGCTTAATCATGACCTTACTTGCAACATTATGGAGCGTGAAAACTACGTTTTGCTTTCCTAAAACAATATGCTGCAACCAGAAATAGATTGAGTAAACAGAAAAATTCAATCAGAATGGTATTTCAGCGTTATTTTTTAAGGGGAAATTATACATATCATCAGTCTTGAGAGTAATAACGGCCAAGATTTTTCATTTAAATAACTGCATTTGCTGCTGAATAAAGCAACACACTGGTGACTGAGCGAATGACCCACCAATGAAAGCCACAGACTGTATAAAAAATAATACATGTAGGTAACAAGATGACTGGCTTTGGGCCTTGAGTTTGGCATTGTGGACGTCGCCATCTTGGTTTTTCGGAGCCAGAAGTAGCCATATTTTGTGGAGTTGTGAAGGAGCAAGGGGTGGATCTTATAGACTGCAGGGACACCTTGCAGACAGCCTGTAACTTAAAGTAAAGAGTTATATAAAAATTCATCTCTTGTATAGTTGTCACAAACAAGAAAATTAGCTATAGAGACCAAAACTGTTTTTGTACCAGGCTGTTAACATGTTTATTTCTGCTGTAAAGTTGGGCACATTAACATGGGTGTCTACTCACTCCAAGAGTAAGCCTCTAGTGGCCATTAGGGGAACTGCGATTTTTGGCACTTCCACATTGGCTTCGTTTTCAGCCCAGGAGGTTGACGCTGGACGAAAGCCCTTGCATCTTCAGTATTACGAACTGGATGCCTTTAGGCATATTCCCACTGGTGCACTGTCAGTCACGTGTTTCCCATCACCCAGCCGTGTATGAAGCGGTGTACTTTTTTTCTGGTCTCCACTAGCGTTCCAAGTAAACAGTTATTATGGCCGAACAAGCGAAGAAGAAAGCGATGACAACAGACGATGACGAACTTCAAAAACAAGTGCAAATCCAAAGAAATGGATGCCAATTTCACCTTCTGCTACCTGACAGACGTCACACCGGCAATCACCTGCAATTACTGCTTATCGCAATCGGTGCCGCCAAAGATAATGAAATGGAAATCTTTGATTAACTTTAATTGTAAGTACTCATTTATTGTTTTGCCCACATTCCCTCAACTTCTGCCTTATCTGCTTCTATTTGCCGCAAGTTACTGACTAGAATAAGATTGTAGGTGCATGTAAACAAAGCCAGTGCAGATGTGAAACAACTTCCCCAGATAAAGAATAATAACAGATAAAAGAGGTGTGTGAATAATGATGATGATGATGATGATAAGAAGCAATCGTTTAAGATTGTGCTGCTCACTTTTCAACACAAGGCACATTTACAGAAAACAACAAACTTTCAATACATTGTCAAGCAAAATAAAATAAAACAAAAAAAAATCTGTAACAAATCTGATCCACACATTTTTCCATCATTCTGCCAGTTACACATCAGACTGAAAAAGGTTCTGACTTCTTCAGTCAGTAAAGTCAAATTCAGAATACTGTTGGAACGGTTTGGTGTTCATCGACCAAACGGTTTGACACAAAGAGAGCAGTTACTGTTTACTGATTGTCAATAAGCAACAAGGTTCTGGATGATGGCGTCAATACAGAACATGGCACAGGTCTGTAGTAAAAGTAAAACACTCGAACGTGTGGTCGTTTCAGATAAATAAAGAAAATGTACCAAACACCAACTCGTTGTTGAAGGTTTGAACCATTTGCTGGTTTGTAAAATAGAGAAAGCTTTTCGTCAGAGGTGGGACCGAGTCAGTGTTCTGCAAGTCACAAGTCTTTGTACTCAAATCAAGTTGCAAGTCCTGAACTTTGAGTGTCAAATCCTTAACAAGTCATAATGCGCTTTTTACCAAATGTAATTCCATTTTCACAACAGAGCAATCATATATTAAATTTACAAGAAATAATTAATGATTTTTAGAATTTGTACTTGTTTCTGAAAACAAGTGGGACTGAACTTTTAACTTTACATTAAAATGTCGAAAAACGACTTATCCCAAAGATTTCTAACAATGTTCAAACCCAGAGAAAGTTGCAATCAAGGGCATTGTCTTTGTCACTTGTCAGCCTTGCCTATCAGTGACGTCATAACCCCTTCGCACATGTATCCGGGAAGTGGCTGTCTTGCTCTTGGGTATCACGTAATTTTAAGTCAAAGGACTCAAGTCCAAGTGAAGTGATGAGTCACTGGTATTCATTTATCATTGATCAGTTTAGACGTCTTTTTTGATGTTGTCATCAAATTTGTGACTCAAGTCCAAGTCATCTAACTCGAGTCCACACCTCTGCTATTCATTCTTTATTCAAATTACATTTCCTGAAGCCTACCTGCCCCTCTCCTCCTCTAACTTTTAACTACTCTGCTCCATCTCTTCCTGAACCTGAACCCTCCTCCCCTGCAGTCAGGACCAGCCCGGCTGCAGGAGCTGAAGGGTCTACCATCTTTAATCTGCAAACACTGATCGACATCATCATCATCACTGTCGTCTCCTTCGTCATCAAGCGGCGACACGCACTCCAACATTCAATTAAAAAACGCACACGGCTCATTACTTTCAAAAACCCCAAGCACACTTGGCGATGACGCCAACACTTCTTTAAGCCACAACAAAAAAGAAAAACAGGTAATAACAATTATAATAATAATAATGTAAATAATATTAACCACAATAATAAGCAGCATGTTGTAACTGAAAAGAGAAAAATATATATAAACCAATATATTTGTACATTTCAGTACTAAAACGTTCAAAAAGGATATTAAGTGTTTAGAAAACTATATATAATGTATTTTTTTGTATTGCACATAGTCATACTATCACATGTCTGCTGTTGTAAGAACATGTCGCTTTGTGTTTTCATGACTGCCTCCAGACAATAAGAGGAGGCTGGTTAAGTTACAACTCATCTTTGCAAAATAGCTGTGAAATTGTGCATCTTGGTGAACGTGTGTTTATGTGTGTTTATATGTGTTTGTAAGTGTGTGTGTGTTTGAGCTTTGATTCTCAGTCAGAAACCAACTCAGCGCCGTCTGACCCGACAAATTCAGGTCTGTCTGGGTCCTGGCTCTGAGATCTCTAAATTTTCTTAAATAAGGTTTCACTCTATTCATCAGCTCTCAACTATGTGTCCTCTGTGTCCCACCTCGGTAAACAAGAAGTATATTTGAACAAGCACGAATGTTTATCTTGCCATCTTGATCTGATTCTTCCTGTGATTCATGAGCAGACATTCGCTGCATGTCAGGCTCAATAAACCTGGCAGTGGTTCCGTCTTTGATCCAACAGAGGGCCCTTTCACACCCTCCTCTTCCTTTTCAGTTTGATCCAAACTAAATTTTCAGGTGTCAGACCTCCCCTGGACGATTGGACGAACCAAACAGCCGAATGTTTGTCGGACAAAGTGAGGTGGTCTCGTGGTTTGGTTTGTTTGTGGTGTGAAATGTTCTTTCGGATGTTCGGACTTTCTGACCGATTACAGGAACGTTTTGGCAGGCTATCGTCAAGAGATGAAGAGTATTGTAGGGCGCGCTCAGAGTAGAAAGGTGTTGGCTATCGAAGCAGAGAAGAAACCAGCAAAGTTGTCAAATGGTAGTGAATGTGCAGGTTTCAGTTTGTCCATGAACATAACAAAAATAGCCGTGGTGGCTCATGGGAGAGGAGGAGGCGACTTTATGAAGAGTAAGTTGGAAAAACCTACAAAAACTCAAGAGTATGAGCAGACAAGAGTCTTTCTTCAAACCAGTCAATGTCAAGTTTCTCGAGACGCAGCTAAAGTAGATCATAATGACAGGACTTACGTGATGTATAGTTCTTTAGCACGCTACATAGTTGCCAGAAGAAATCATAGAAAGCCAGATCAATAAACAAAAATCTGAACCTTGGTTTGGACTCTCAGGTGTGAAAAGGCCCTCAAACAGAATCAGACTGAATCTTCAGAGCCTCATCTAAACTCTGCAGATGTGAGGATGCTTTTGGGAGGTGAGCTTTGAAATGGTCAGAACAGAGATCAGTAACATGAACACAAGAATATTTGTAACAGCAACCTCAGAAGGAAGAAGGGTCAGGTCTCCATCTTAGGGACAAAATATCACACTGAATTACAAAATGAGGCAGCTGTGGGTACAAAAGAAAGATGGAGCAAAAAAGTTTGATCTGCGACAAGTGCAGAAATGTAAAAACACGCCTGCTCGACTATTTCTCTGCGTCAGAGGAATCTGGGAGAATTTGTCTATTCTGAGCCAACGTCTTGAAATCTGGACACTGAAATCTACCTGATTTTCCATCCTTTACAACTGAGCTGTACTGAAAACCTGCGCGTGAGTGTGTGTGTGTGTGTGTGTGTGTACGTGCATGCAATGTGTCTTTGTAGCTTATTTTGCAGCAGCTGTGAAAGAGGCGTGTTGCTTGTTCAGTCCCCCCCCCCCTCCCCACTTCCCCACCTCCCCTGCAATCAAAGAGTAAATTGGTTCCACTCTTCACATTGCCGTGTCCGATATTCGAGTGTAAAGCAGCTCGGGTAGAACAGGAAGCAGCTCCTGCGTCAGAAGATCACCGCGGAGAGGTTTCAGTCGTCCGTAAGACACAAGGGTGGAAGGAATGGGACAAGAAACCGCTGGAAGAACCAGGAGTAGTCCTTGAAATCTTGCGTGTGATCCAGACATCCTTACATTCCCAAGAATATTCTTCTTTCAGTCTGCACAGTTTCTGAGTCTCGCTTGTCTGGCCGCTTCGCCCTCCACACACTCAGTCACACACAGAATGTTGTCTCTTGGTCCCGGATCAGGGGAGTTTTGTATTTGAAGTCACTGTGGATGGGCTATAGATTCCACAAGGTGGCGATGTTCATCAGTCCTGCTCCTGCAACTTTACAATCACACATGTCAGATCTTCATCAACACACAGACACACCCGTGTGGCGTGCACATCTCTACACACATACACAGGAGGAGGGCGGCAGGAGGTGGGAAGGTCATGAGCTGAATGATGAGCGTTAAATCGGCAGTAATAGACACACAGTCTGCAGCTCTACACGTACACCGGCTCACATCCTTCCCCCTGCTCTCCCTCCTCCTCTTCATCTTCCTCCTCGTCCTCCTCCTCTTCCTGCTCGTCCTCCTCCTCTGGGCCCATGCTCAGGGACACATCGCTGGCCTCCAGCGGTTTAGGGTAGCGGAAGGGGCAGCCGTTGTCATCGAAGAATCTGCGGAAGGTGAACTCGTAGAAGGCGTGCTCCGGGTGCTTCCCGTGTGGGGAGCAGAGCGTGTCCAAGGCCCGTGTGCTGTCCCCACTGTCGCTCCATGCCCCGGGGCCGCCCTCCTCCTCCACAGGGTCAAAGTTGGACGTGTCCATTGGGTGGGCGATCTTGGGCCGGTAGGGGGCCGGCTGCTGCCGCAGATTGCTGGAGAAGTCCATCTGGGTGAAGAAGGGGTGAGCCTTGATCTCGCCGGCACCGTTAGCACCCAGACGGTCCTCAGCGGAGCAGCAGAGTCTACCGATGATGTCGACGGCCTCGGGGCTCAGTTTGACCTGGGCGGGCACCTGCAGTGTGCTCTCCCAGTTAATGACCTGCAGAGGGAAGAGACACAACACATGAGGTCACCACAGCTACAGGAACGTCAGTGGCAGGCAGTACACACTCACAATTTTGATCTCAAAGTTCATTCTTGAACTCGGAAACAGTGGTTGACTCATACTGTGTGATCTTGGCGTTAGGTCCACTCCAAACATGGTACCTGGGGGCTGCCAAGACAGAGGCCTGACCTGCTGCGACTGAACTCACCCAGGGACACCAGGCTGACATTTATTCATTCATTTATTATTCCATACTTTAATTTCTAAATCACAGCTTTTCTTCACTGACCTTAATCTGAGTCTCAGTAGGCGTCGGGGCCAAGAAGGGCGGCTGTCCCACCAGCATCTCAAACAGGATCACTCCCACACTCCACCAGTCACACAGCTGGGTGTAACCTGCACAACAAGATCAGATTCATCTCTAAGTGATACACACAGCACAAATCCAGAGGTATAAGTAGTTATACAGACATATTCTCTGTTGTGTTGGCAAAATAAATCCAAACCTATCTGACTGGACCATGTGTGAATTTAATTTGAAAGGACAGACACAGGAAGTGTCCGCGCTCAGCAGTCAAACAGGAGTCAGGTTAATCTCCAGGGCTGGTACCTGCGGTTATTCCACAGGCTAGTTAATAACATGTCGGGCAGGAAATCCAAAGTGTGGGATCATTTTGAGAAGGTGAAGGACGAACTCAAGGTGATATGTAAACTCATCTTCATTGGTCGACTACAAACATGACGTATCATGTGAAACATGGAAGTAGCTACATGCCCATTAGCCCACAGCGTCATTAACAGGCGGCTCGCTCAGTGTGTGACGTGCACTTGTAGATAAAATATAGGCCTATATGAAGGTTCATTAGTACGGTTTTGTATTTCTCTGTAATGTAGCACAGTGTTAACAATGTTACTGATACTATTCTTTCTCACACCTTCAACTACTAACTAAATCTTTTTCTGACATATAATAGTGTCATTGTGTATTGGAACACACACTTTATTTCAGACACTGTTAGGCTGTGATCTACAGCACTTCTCCATCATGTTCTCACCCACCTTTGCGCAGCAGCACCTCAGGTGCGATGTAGTTGGGTGTTCCCACCAGGGAGTGAGCCAGGCAGCGCTGGTGCTGCCGGTTGGCGCGCTGCTCCAACGTCATCAGCCGGTCGCCACAGCGACAGTTAGACACGTCGTCCCAGAAGTCACTGGGCTCCATGCTGTCCTGTCTGACGTGGCTCCCTGCAGGCAGAGGAAGGAGAACAGTGCTGTTAGTCACACAGTGAGCAGCGGTGGAGGAAGATTTCAGATCCTTTACTTCAGTACAAGTACTAATACCACACTGTGAAAATACTCCACAACAAGTTTAAGTCTTGCATTCAAAAATTTAGTTAAAGTATGTTGGTGTTATCAGATAAGTGGACTTGCATTATGCAACCTGCAAAACGAGTGATTCGGGGGCTTTTTGTTATATGTAAAATATTAGTTGCGTGTTTACAAACTCCTCATAGCACCTCTTAAACACTGTGTTAAATTATGTGCACGTTAAGATATTTCGAGCACTAAACCATCCTCACAAACAGCCTCACCTTTCTGGTAGTACTTGGAGTTGTGCGTCCAGCGGAAGCCCGTGCACAGGCCGAAGTCCGTCAGCTTGATGTGTCCGTCCAGGTCGATGAGGATGTTGTCGGGCTTGATGTCGCGGTGGATGAAGCCCATCTTGTGGACGCTCTCGATGGCCAGCGTCAGCTCCGCCACGTAGAAGCGCGCCAGAGGTTCGGGGAAGACGCCCATTCGGATGAGCAGGCTCATCATGTCTCCTCCGGGGATGTAGTCCATGACAAAGTAGAGGCTGTCGCGGTCCTGGAAGGAGTAGTAGAGACGCACCACCCACTCGTTGTCCGCCTCCGCTAGGATGTCACGCTCTGCTTTCACGTGGGCCACCTGAAACAAAGACGGTGCAAAGACGTGAATGTCTCTATATTCAACTGGTGCAAATGCACAGACCTCTTAAGGTGTCATAGGTGAGTAAGAATATATGAACTCACCTGGTTGCGGTTGAGGACGTCTTTCTTGCGCAGTGTTTTCATGGCATAAAGTGCACCCGTGTCCACTTTACGTGTGAGACACACTTCTCCAAAAGCACCGATGCCCAGTGTCTTGATTTTAACAAACATGGACTTGTCCATTTTGGCACGGCGTAGCCTGTTGTAGTTGGACTCTTTCTGGTTCAACATCTTCCTCATCTGCTCCTGCTCCGCCTCCGACAGGCCGGCCTGGAGAAGGACAACAGTGTAAGAAAGATGGTGACAGGAACCCTTGAGGGTAATTAGTGGTTTTCAACCTGGACCCTTGTTAACCCATGTTTTTGTGTCGAGTATATAGTCCAGTATTAAAGGAGACCCCTGCAGCTGTGAAACAGGCTGCAATGTAACCACTCGGAGAAGTTTAAGTCCACTACAAGCACTTGTTTTGTCACTGACATTATGGCAAGAATCCCAACAGAGAGATGTTTTTGTTAAAGAGTAAGATCGTTTTTGTTTGACCAGAAACAGCCCCCAAATTACTATCACCAATTCCACCAGACTCCATTTAAATAAACAGTAATTTTAGGGTGAAAAGAGCCAGTATATTTTCACATCTAACTGGGTGAAATCAGGATTTATTTCAACCAAACCAGAGTTGGTGATTGTTGGAACATTGGAGACTCGAACCAAGATAGACTGCATTAGTTTTATTTTCTGGTGGCTTTGGAGATCCAATATTTCAGGGCTGTTTCTGGTCAAACAAAAAGGATCTTACTCTTGAAAAAAATGCCTGATCTGTAGGGTCCTTTCAATAATGTTGTCAGACATTTAGAATAATAACCTGAGCCTGTCAGTGGCAAAAACAAACACTTGTAGTGGACATGCTTCAATGGGGTGAACATGTTCTGAGTGGTTACATTGCAGCCTGATTCGTCGCTGCCAGCTGCAGCACTCTCGCTAAATACTGGACCAGCTTCAGACATCATTGTCTCATCTTAGTCACCGAGACACAGAAACATGGGAAAATAGCGTCCAGGCTGAAAAACACTTACGTTTAACAACAAGTTTTCGTTTAATGATTTAGGAATGTGACATGAGCTGAACCCTGTGCCCTGACCTTTGTTGTCAAATTAACTAATTCTCTTACCTAACCGTCTGGGTCTGGCTGTGGTATTTTCTCCAAAAATGCCTTTCAATCACTTTAAGAGGAGATCAAAGGGGCAGAGGCCAAAGTCATGACTCAGGACAAGCTCATGCAAACACAAGTGTGAACTCACTGACTTCTCATTCCGAGACAAAGGTCTCGTTGTCTCAAACAAAAGTCCTGAGGGAGAATTCTCTGGATGACAACCTCTTGGACATCATGGCTCCATGCAAACGATTATCATTCTCATACGCAGACAGTCAGTGGTTCAATTTGCCTTCAACTCACTAAGAGACTCAGACTCAAAACTTGTTTGAGATCTGATCATCTTCACAGCGAAGAATTTTGTGGTATTATTCATTTGTGTTCATTTTCCTCAGTTGACTGACAACTGATGGATGACTTTTATGCCTTTATTGGAAAGGACAGTTTTAGTGTGAAAGGGAAGACATGCAGCAAAGTGCCGCGGATCGGAATCAAATCCGAAGCCACTGCGGCAAGGACATTGCCTTTGTACATGGGGCACCTGCTCTACCAAGAGAACTACAGGACTCCCCAGTGCTAAGAGCGTTGTTTGCGGTGGAAACACTAGGGTCTAGGTACCATGTCTGAAGAGTGACTTTTGGTTCCAAAGGTACCATGTCTGAAAGTGTTTGGTGGAAACGGGGCTCAAGTGGCTTCTGTGCAACGTAATCTGTTATGTATGGGCTGAGGGTAAATGAATGAGGGGAAGTGGAACTACTGATTAAAAGCAGTGTTAAACTTTATGGTCAGTTTTACCATGAGGTCGTCTTTCTTGCCGTCTGGCCGGTCTTACCTTGGACATCTCTTGTTCCAGCTGAAGCCTGCGGTTCAGTTTCTGCTGGTGGGTCTTCATCACATTCTCTATGTGCTGCTCCATGTAGAACTTGAAAGCAAAAGGTGAGTAGGTCTTGATGCGCGACTCTCTCTTCTCCTCATCACGTCCGTTCTTCCTCACCGGAACAGGCGACGTTTGGATCTGCTTCTTGTCTTTCACCGTCTTCTCTCCCTTGCCTACCTTCGTCTTCTCCTTGACCTGCTGGCTCTCCTCGCCCTTTCCGCTCCCTCCACTGCCGCCGTGTTGGCTTCTGGTGGCAGTGCTGCTGAGGTCCTGAGCTCCACACATGACTCCGGCTCCTTCCTCTGCCCCAGACATGAGCAGGTTTTTGGGGTACGGTGGCGGTGGGCAGCGTGGCTCCTGAGCAGGCTCCAGAGAGTAGGTCTCCTCTGGCATGTAGGCCAGCGGCTCCCCTGCATCCTGCCCCTGAGCGGTCATCCAGCTCGGGTGACACGGCCCCACAGCCGTCTTGGGCTCTGGCCTCATCACACGGATACTCTTGACCGGCTGTTGGATGGGCGGTGATGTCACAGCCGTGATGGTGTTCGGAGGGCCCAGGGAGGGGTCCTGTTTGCCAGCTGGAGGGGGCGCAGCCATTGCAGGCCGGACCCCACCGGGCCCCGCAGAGCGGCTGTTGAAAGAGTTGGTTCTGCTGGGGACACGCACCTCCCCCCTGAATGGGCCCTGGGGCTGAGGCTGCCTGGCTTGAGGGGCCCCTTCAGGTCCTGGAGGCCCCGCCCAGTGGTGCTCATACAGGTCCAGATTGAGGCTGGCCCTGGATGGTGTCATCAAGCCCTGGGGCATGTCGGAGAAGTCAGGACCAATGGCTGCCACCGCACCTGGAGAGCGTGACATCATGTGGACCTGATGGGAGGTGGGGCTGGCCTGACGCGGGTGGGAATGCGCTGGCAGGTACAGGTTTGCAGGATACCCTCCCCCTGCTCCTCCTGGACCGTTCTGGCCCATGGCCCCTTTCCCCTGCATGTTGACATAGTTGTCTTGGGGCGCCATGGGGGGCGGTGCCATCTTGTTCTGGAAGGAGGCAGTCCTCTTGACTCCATAGCCTGAGGGCTCCATCATGTGCGGCCTGGTGTGGCCGTAGTCATAGTGTGGGCCTGGGACAGGGCCCCCTGGTGGCTGAGGCTGGAGCTGCAGAGGCTGGCCAGGGACGTTGTAGCTCATCATGGGCCCGTGCTGCTCCATGCTGCCAGGGTAGCCCTTCTGCTGGGCCCCTGGAGGGTACATAGGGTTGGCTGAGTTGCTCTGGGTGGCCATCACTGGTGGATAGGTGCCCATGCTGGGAGGTCGTCCCATTGGGTTTCCCATAGCAGGGCCCTGTGCTGCACCAGATGGGGGCATCATGTAGTTCATTACAGGGGGAGCGCTCATGTAGGGTCTGGGCATCTCACCCTCAGGACCGTATCCACCTGCCCCCTCATACATGGGAGCCCCCATCTGGTGGTACGGAGGCATGGCACCTGCCTCACCTGGAGCCTCTAGTGCAGGTCGGTGGTCCATTGAGTTTGGCATGCCGGCTTTTCCTGAAAAGACAAGGAACAAAATCACTCAATACATTCAGCATGATCTGACTTTTTGTTGCCAGAAGTAATGACAACAATAAGAGCATAAAAATCTACCAGCCGAAACCAACTTTTTGAGTTTGCATTTGTACCTGGTGAAGTCTGCTTGATGACACGGACGATGAGCTCATTGCGAGGGTCGAGGTAACCCATTTTGCTGATGTACTCTAAGGCCGCTTCAATGTTCCTACTTCCTGTCTGCTTCAGCGCCCGCACTGCCATCTCCTGTGAAGCACACAGTTAGAAACTTTTTAAGACCTTTTTCGACACACTCTTTTCAATAACACCCCCTTCTTTCACTTGACAAAAAAGGCTTTATGTTCTCTAAACACAAGTCGCTGTACAAAAACTCGGTCTGAAACTGGTAAATTTTAAATCAAATCAAGAACTGATTGACCAAATCTGTCCAGACTTCCAGTGCCTGTTTTTTCACAGTTACAAACACATAAGAACTGTAAACATGAGCTTTAAATGGCAGTTATTGCAGCTGGTATCTGCAATTAATCACACAGGATTATGCAAACAAACATAGGCACGTACATGCCTGCTGCACACATGAACTCAAAATGCGGATACTCTGCCTTGAAGGTGTCCCAACACCCAACAAAAATAAAGCAACCCACACATTTAAAAAACATTAGCCCAGTAGGTTCAGGAGCACAGAAGCACCTGCATCCTGGGGTCACATACCAGGGCTTTCCTGCGCCTGTCACAACATCACACAAAAAACATACCATTGAAACGAGGCTGCTGGAAACTGGAAAAATAATTCCTAGAAATGGAAAAGTTCATGACAGGTTTTTCTTTCTTTTCTTTTGTAGTGAAACTGACAATTTAACTGTGAAAAATATGGGAAATTAAAAATGATGCGTGAACAGATCCTCAGTCAGCAGTCAAATAAAACTCAGAGCACCTCATGATAATTGGCGCAAATTTCATGTGAATGACTCAGTAGTTGCAGCACGGTGTTTACCTCAGTGGCCCTAACGGACAAGCTTCACTGGAAATGAACAAAGACTTTCCTTTAATGGAAGATATTGGTGTTTCTGCAGGTTGTAACCCATTTAGAGGAATAGTTCAGATCTTTAGAAGTGGGGTTATATGAGGTAGTGAGTATATTAAATCCAGTAAATGTCAGCTGGCACACCCCCAGTTTGGAGAAGCAGGCAGGAGTATCAATTTAGTGTCAATCCATTTCACACTAAACACGCATAAACTCCACATCACTACCAACCATTTCTCAAAGCATATTGTAGTATTAAACATTTTCAAATATACTCTACATTTCAGGATGGTTTAAGGGTGCTTTCAGACCTAGAGTCATCAAAGAGTTGGTTCGTGTTCTCACGGCAGCATTTACAAGAGGACCAGATCAAATGCCTTGTGTGAGAAAGCTGCTTTTGACTGGTCAGAATTTCCATGTGGGAAAAATCCAGGAAGAAAAGCAAACGTTGAAGAAGAGTACACTTGCAAGATAAATGTGACACTTTCTAATGTCACAATGGAGGGACAACTACGCAGGTTGATTTTAGCGCTGCTCATCGTGGACTATATTGCTGTCATTGTTCATTTTAGTCAAACCATACAGTTTGAAAACGAGGCGCGGCTCCAACTAGAAAACAATGTTTTGATGCATTGGATGTGCTGAATGTGCATATTAAGGCAGTACAGGAGGAGGTGCACATTAATAATCCTCCAGGACTGTAACATGCTCATGTTTAACCCAAACAATGTGTCATGTGACTGCAGTTGCTTCACATCCAGGTCGGAACACCTTCTCACCACAAACCAACCGCACCAGAGTTTGTTTGTAACCGGACTGAGACCACCTCTTCAAGAAGGGCTCAGTCAGGTTGTTAAGGTGCACACCTGAGTGTGATTGCTGTGTTCACACCTGCCCAAACGAACCGCACTGAGGGGGAAATGAACTTGAGTTTGATTGAACCGAATCAAACAGGGCAGGTGTGAAAGCACCCTGAGACTCAGAGCTTTCCAAGCACTGATGGATCTATGCCGAAGGGAGAATACCAGTAACAACACACGGATACCATGAAAAGGATCACTGGAAGCAGCATGCATTAATAAGATTCCTGTTTGGCAGCCAACTCTCATATCTCAGATATGGGACTTTCCCACCATCAGTAATGCACCACCCAAATTATTAACGCCTAGCGGATTTAGTTTGCATAAGATAATTAAATGCCAAAGTAAAAGCATGAGATTGTGTTTTATTCTTCAGTTAACTGTGCAGCCTGGCAGCGTTTACTGAAGATCCACGTCTGAAACTGATTGCATTCTCCTCATTCTTCCTGTGAAATGGCCTTTTATTTAATTATTTGCCCTCTGGCTCCCTCCTCAATCATACTCAGGGAGCTCATCCCCAGCTCCAACAGGTGGGTCACTGTAAAAGCCCCGAGCTATGTAGGTCACCTATGTGAAAAATGCTGGTTAACCACTCTGGCATTTTCTCTCCATCAGCTGCCGTGTAATTTATGCTTTAGACACAGCAGCAAAAATGTGAAGGAGGAAACACGCAGAGCATTCCTCTTGCGTTTAAGGCTTTTTATTAAACAATGCCAATCATTCCTTTGGTCCTCTCCTGTTAATTCAGAGCAGGAGATCTCAGAAAGCTTTTCAGAGAGCGAAAGATTTCAAATGAGAAATCCACCCAGCCCCCTCAGACCAAAGATGACTTGATGTGTACTTTAGCTGCGGCGAGACAGAACCCATTGTGGTTCTGGTTTATAGTTTGAAACGTTGGGATTTAGATCAAGATAATAAAAAAGGGATACAAAAGCCAAACTGACAGTTTCATGGACTCGAATCATAACAAAGAGTCTGTTAGCAGCAACAAAATATTACAGAAAATAGGCCATTGTGGTGAAACAGCAGAGACAATAATCTCCTAAGTATGATGCACACAGATGAGCTGGCTGTATTATTTCTCAGGCTGTCTCTATATGCAACATTTACTGTACATGAAAAGTGAGTTTCTCTTATCACAGTCTACTACGTTTAGTCTTTCGGCATATGGGACAACTGTTGAAGAAAACACTCTGGTATAAGCAATAAAAATGTCGGGATTTTTATCAATTTCAGTTCACATATACAAGGAGGCTCCTATAATTGTTATCTTTTATTCTATACAAATAAAAGTTGAAAAGAACTAGTGTCATACATGAGTCCTACAGCAGGTGAAAACATCCGCTTGAGGAGTCGTTCTTCATTAGTTTTAATGGGTTTAAATGCGTTTTGAGGAAACTTCAGATCTTTCTTTTTGATATAATGACTTAAACACATTTTGAAAAATCCTGATTTTGATCATGGATAAAAGTGTGATCTTTCATGCAATCTAAAAACCTCAAAGTTATACTGTTAGATAGTTGCCCAAAGTATGTCCATACCAGATTTCAAGACTTAAGCTCAATCAGAGAAAAAATTATAAGGCATTAACACACTTATTCTGTTTCTGGGGTGAAACTTTTTAAGGATTTGTACATATATATATATATATATGTAATAAATATTAATTCATTCATTCATATTCTGTAACCACTTATCCTGTTAGAGGTCATGGGGGGCTGGAGCCTATCCCAGCTGACACTGGGCGAGAGGCAGGGTACCCCCTGGACAGTTTGCCAGACTATCACAGGGCTGACACATAGAGACAGACAACCATTCACACTCACATTCACACCTACGGACAATTTAGAGTCACCAATTAACCTGCATGTCTTTGGACTGTGGGAGGAAGCTGGAGTACCTGGAGGAAACCCACATTGACACAGGTAGAATATGCAAACTCCACACAGAGGGGCTCTTACTATGAGGCAACAGTGCTAACCACCATTTTGTTAACTTCTAAATTTGCCCTGTGCCAGAAAAACATCTCTGTCCCAAACAATAATTCACAACTTCAATCAATTAAAAAATGTGTTAAAAGCCTTCAACTCTAAAACTCACGGTACATAATGATAACATCAGTGTAAAACTGTACCGCTATAATTATCTTTGTTTAAATATATTTGTCATGAATATGTTGGCCTTTCAAAGACGAGTCCCAATTTTTTTTGTCAACTTTTGTTTTCTACAAAAACATAATTTAATCAGATATAAAAGGGGTCAGCTATATTCCACGGAGTCCTGTCTCATTTCCTAGTTTCCAAAAAGTCGGGAATGCTTTTCGAGTACTGGTCCGCTTTTTATTTTTTGATGAATTTATTGAATAATACTGCTATCAGGTGTGTCTCAACCATACCAGATCAACTTTGCAGCACTTATAAATCACACCTTAATAAGAATTATAGTTAAAAATGAGTATTTTGATTAATATTAAGAGAACTTACAGCAACTTTGAAAAATAAAATGGTTACTCAATACGACTGCTGTGAAATTAATGAATACATAACTTTTTGACAACTCTGTAAGACGTTAACTCTGTCAGATCTTACCTCTGACATCCATCATATATGCTATTCAAGAAAAAAAATAATCAGTGGGAGGTTGGCCCATTACAAGGAAAAAATATGTTTTCCAGCCTAGTTGAAGAGCAAAAATCAAAACCCCCCAAAATAAGGTTTTGTCCCAAATCTCAAGTATAAGCGACTCAAATTCACCTCATTATTGTCGGACATGAAAACACTGTCCTGTGTATGTTGTGCAGTCGTGTACACATCAACCACATTTGCAAATCAAAATTCCTCCAGGTGGTTTGGTGGGGGAACAAGACAACCATCAACTTCCTGTCTCTTTTTCACAATAGTAAACATGTAAACAAACAGAGTGTGAGATAAACACAACATAAAATCTGTCTTCCCCTTCCCCTTCCCCTCTCCGACGCAGCGACCCACACCTACATGAGGAAATCCCCTCAAATGGCATATGACCTCACTGCAAAGACATTTCAGACCTCGGCCCAGCCGTTCTCACAGAGCCGGCATTCAGCCCCGACACTGAGGCACCCCTGCTGGTCACACGCAGCAACTGCAGCGACACGTTAAACTCTTCAGCAGATGATGGTATCAGGAGGGTTTCATTACTCAGTCAGTCACTTATAGGGCCATGAGAGGAGGTCACAGCGACCCTGAGAGTGTTCAATCATTGCTGTACTCACTGAATTACATCACAACAACAATAAACTGCAGCTAACCGAGGGTGCTTTGGATGTAAAACCAACATATGTGCTTATTTATTACTATGTCGTCATTGAATGTGTCATTACGAAGCTTTAAGTAACTTCACGTTAAGGAAACAGTGTGATAATTGTCAAATCCTCAGCATATTACAGTTTTAGTTTCACACCATAAATATAAAAAAGGTGCTCTGCAGCTATTATAACATATGCATTATTATTTATGGACGACTGCGACGGTCTCTCCGCTGCTCTTCCCAAAAAGACCGTTAAACCACGGCAGCACATTCAGACTGCTGCTGCTGCTCCTGCTCCTGCTGCCAGATTTCTAACAAGAACCAGGAGAACTGAGCACATTGTTCCTACTCTTAAATCTTTACAATGGCTTCAGGATCATTTTAGAAGATTTTAAAGTGCTGCTGCTAGTTTATAAATCACTCAGCAGCCAGGCAGTCGGAGAGAAGTCCCTCGAGTCGGGGAAAAATAATAAAAATGCATTTAGTAACTTGCTGAAGATCTTCAGTGAATAAAAACTTTTGTCTTCTGCTTTCAATTGGTTTTCACTGATGCATTTCTTTCCTTCAGTACATTTGGGGCAGTTTATTACTGAACTGTCACTGAAACTATTTACACTCACTGACTACATTTACATGCACAACATTTCAGTTTTTTTGTCCTGAGTATTTTTTCTACATCACTGACATTTTACTGTCTCACACTCTTGGTACCGTTTCATCTCATATCTTATGAAGCAGCCTCCTATATTCATCGTTCTGATGATGTCACTCGTCACTAACACCCCCGCCTCTTTCACATGAACGCACTCGTAGCTGGATAGGAAAACCCAGAGTTGACTGACCTAGTTGATAACCAGCTTTGTAGTTCCGGTTATCCAGACGACCAATGTCTGATGACAAAAGATATCCTGGGTAAGACGCTGGCTTCATAGTACATGCCTCTGTTCAACTGTGCAAACTCAGCCTCGTCTTTCATAATGTTTTAAAGTGGGTGTGTTTCTTTACCAGAAGCATGGGCTTTTCTTTTGGCCGTGGATCTCTACCCTTGCCTTTGAAACTGTTGGTGAGTTGGTTTGTGTACAACACACAGAGCTGACTGTGAACAGACAAGAGGCCGTGTGTCGCAAACCGCAGTAAACTGCCCCGCTGAGAAGCGCATCCTGAATGTGCTGTGCTTAAAGAATGCTACTAAAACCCGATTAACACCGGCATATCCCTAATCTTAATCGGAAAACGCGTTATTTTACTATGTTGTTTACATGACCCATATCAAATTCAGAATACTTTCATATTTACAATAATAGTGGAATATTGGTGTGCATGTAACCGTAGTCATTGTTGCTTTATTTGGTACGCCAAACAAAAACTAATGTGGTCTAATACAACAGTCCTGCAATAAATCCTGCAACAGTTTGTGATGCTGTTGAACAGTCCTGGTGTTTCTGTTATTTTGTCCACCCCATTCACGTCAATGAGGGACGGCTTTATAACAGAAACACCTCTCCGATATTATCCAACAATAGAAACAATAAAAAAGAAAAGCAAGAGCAGCTGAGGAGAGAAGTTTCATCGCCGTGCGGCCATTTTGTGTCTCCTCTGCTGCAGTTTCTCAGACACACTGACCAGCTTCATTTGTCGGGAGGAAACTAAATCAAAACAGTTTAACAGAGGGACCACGCAGCGACTGTGGGCACAGTCTGCTCTCAAAGCCAGGAAATGCCAAGGCCACACACTTTCTACGCCTCCTGTAACATCTGTGTGTGTGTGTGTGTGTGTGCGCGCATGTCCATCACAGTGCGTCTGTATAGGTGGAAATACACAAGTGCATGCAGCGCGCACACGCCTGCGTTCAGCCCCTCCCATTGCATCCGCATGTTCATACACACATACACTACTGTGTCCCTGAGCCTGAGACTGACTGACCATCCACACACACACACACACACACACCACTGTTTATACTCTGTTTCCTGTGTGTGTGTGTGTGTGTGTCTGTTGCATTCCTGTGTAGCCAGTAGAGAGTGCTGGCTGCCAGAGCCGCCCAGTAATGTCACATTATGTCCTTCTCTCGCTCGCTCAGTCTGTCTACCTCGTTTGTTTCACTGCTTTACTCAAATTCTTACTCGCTTTAATAGTGCGATGATAATAAAGTACAGTATAACTGAGTTATTAAGGGTCTACATTGTGTAAGTGAAGCAGATTTAAAGGGGCAGCCGTGGAGATGTCTGCCTTCTCTCCAGTGTAATGAAACTAGATGTCACTTGGCTTGTGGTGCCCAAAGTGCCCATAGCCAGTCCAATGAGATCTCGAAACAAATTTCCCGGGTCAATACTGGTTTGGGTGAATCTTTTCAGACCTGTGACATCCTCTAGTTAGAACTTGTAAAATGTATTTTTTATTTCATTGTCTTTAAATATTTTTTGTTTCAGGTGCCTTCTTTAATGTGGAATCAGGGTTTCCCAAACATTTATTTATTTATTTATTTGTGGCATCGCACCACCATTAAACCATCTGACGCAGGCCTGTTGTTGGCTCAAACAGTTATTATTCTTTCATGGCAGAAAGTTGGTAGGCTGAGTATAGGTAAATGGATTTCTGAATTACCAACAACTCTGCCCTTGGAAAAAGATTACACATGCTATCAGAGGTAATTAATCAGTCTTTCACAACATCTGGGGTCCATGATGGGAGCAGCGGGGGACTGGCTATAAGTGAAGCTCTGCAATATCCAAATCTGTAAGTTTTTTTGTTGTTGTCAAAATGTATATGTTGATATAATTTGTACTTTAACTGAAGTGTTTTGTATCGTACTAACATGGTCCTTAATCGTAAATTATGATTTTTTCCCCCTTTTATTATTATTATTATTATTATAATATTATTATTCTCTCATTTATTAATTTTTGTTTTATTCATTTTTTATTCATTTATTTGTTTAGTTTATTCACTTATTTTTGTTTAATTATTTATTTTTTAATCTATCTATTTACTTTACCTTTAATTTATACTTTTGGGGTGGGGTGGATTACGTGTGTTAAATCTTTGGTGGTTGTACTGAGATTTTGTTCGGGTATCCTTTTTTTTTACGATCTGGTCTGATCTGATCAGTTCTGATCGGATCGCCAAATCATTTTTCCACCCTGCAAGTCAGAAACTGCTGCTGAGGAAGAAAATAACTCACACACGGGCATTAAAAAAATGAAATAAAATAAAGTTGGTACGTCTGTGCCCGCGACCTCTTCGCCAGCTAACGTCACACATACACTGTAATTCTTTGTAGTTTAAGTGCAACAGAAGATCTCTTTTTCCACTTGAGGGTCAATAAATTTTATCTTGTGTTTTACAGAATAATAAACCAGTATCTGTGATAAGTATAAAATATTTGGTTTATATATTAAACAGCTCTGAGACAGAGAGTCACATATAAACTGAGAGATATATTGCACCATCAAAACACAGTCAGAGTCTGCTTTTTATTGTTCGTCGCTTCCTCTCTTGGATCATGTGTGTGTGTGTGTGTGTGTGTGTGTGTGTGTGTGTGTGTGTGTGTGTGTGTGTTGGGTGGAGGCGGGCCTGGTGACCCCGGCTGTCATGGCGACAGATGTTCCTCGCTCACATTCCTCAGCCCAGGAAGCAGGAATTCAAGCTATTTGCATTCTGGATAGACTTTCTCCCATCTCTCCTCCTCCCTCGTTCTCTTTGTCGAAAATATCCAGGCCACATTTGTACCCTTGTCATAATGGTCGCGGGGCCGCAAGCCGACGAGTTATCCCAAACGCATAATCACCAGCCTACAAACTCTACACACACAAGCTGCTCTGACAGACTGACATGACGAGCACACAACCACACACACACACTCTTTTTGTTTTGCACGGCGGTGACAGTCTGTTTTATTTTATATATTAGTCGTCTGTTTGACCCAGTTCTGAAACACACTCCAGCATGGGGGGAAATCAAAGCCATATGGAGGACGCTCAGATGGATAGACGTCCATGCATCATTTCCAAACAGAGCGCCATAAAAACCTGCACCATCCTCCCCCCTCCTCTTCCTCATCCATGGCAGCAGCATGTAAGAATCTCAAACGAGGTTACGCCTAAAATTATTACAGCAAGCCGAGAAAAGCCACGTCCTCCACGCCAACATACAAACCATGAACACTAACACATACATTGCTTCCCAGTCACATCCTGTTGGCCTCGTCGTTACATAAACACCACAGTGTTTGCCTGCTCACACATCGAAGGCTTTAATACGCTTAGCGTGCGCTGGATTCCTGCCCGGCCGCAGTCTGTCCTGTACGTACAGTAGGAGGCCTGTGAGGACGGCCGTGAAGCTCAGGGAAGGAACACGCACCCCTCCTTCCCTTCGTTTCCTTTCTTTCCCCTGTCATCTCGATGCGTGGCATGCCGCCCCCCCTCGCCCTCGCTCCCCCTCCAAAACATTTCCTCCTTTAAAAAAAAAGAAAAGTGATTATGTAACGAGCCACATCGCTCTGTAATTTGCAGCTGGAGAAGACGGGAGACAAAGAAGGAGGAGGAAGACGAGGCCAGCTGATAAGAGTCGACCTGAACAAACAGGGTTGCAGAGAAGAAATTAGGTGAGGGGTGTTCAAGGACACAGCAGCTGACCTGCGACGGCCATAATGGCTCTGGAAGAAGTTTTAAAAAGAAAAACTACAGTTAGGTGGCCTGAAAATGGAGGCTGTCATCTCTGAAAGAAATCTAGAGCAGCGATATGAATGTGGAATTAATGACACCTGAATATTAACACAATCAAGTGTGTGTGCAGGTGAGAAGAGGAAAGTCAAAATGAGTATGAAGACAAACTGTAGTCTCTATTCAACTTCTTATTTATTACTTATTTCACCTCCATCTTTCCCTTTTTTCTTTCACAAACAAAAAAAGACATCAGATGTAAGTAAAAGGAAAATATTCTTGTAATATTTTGGAAGGTGGTGGTATAATTTTTTGTATATATTGTGTATATTTTTGAATTTGCATTTTGTTTTTGCACTGTATTGTTACATTACACTTCTAAAACTTCCACTCTTCCCACTTTGCATTGGAACTGCGGCACAGCAGTTTACCTCGGGGATAAATGAAGTCTTAACTCATCTTATCTTAACACATACTTGAGTATCTTTAAACACATTTTTGAATATTTTAGATTCACAGCGGTGTGAAAATGCTTGTCTAGTTTGTTTTGCTTGTCTTTAAATTATGTTTTATTTGGATTATGAAGTCAGACTTGTTATTTCCTCCTGTGCATCTGTACACCATCTGTGCATGTGGGCTGTCCGCTGGCTGTTAGTAGTATTTGCAAGTTCGCAAATGACATTAGCTTTTGATCAGTCAACCTCTGCCTGCACTTACTGTCTGAAGTCTGTTTAGAGGGTCGAAGGGAAAGACATCAAAGCAGGTCAAGAGGCAACAGAGCCAAGTTTCAAAAACCACTTTAAAAGCCGTCTCAATTGAACCCATTAAGACTAGGGCTGCCCCCTGACTAAGAATTTCCCCAGTCGACCAATAGTCATCATTCAGGGCCATTAGTTGACTAGTCGCCGCATGTTTCTGATATCAATGTAATGATTAAATGATATATTTTGGTGGTTTGAGTTGAAGGTGTGAGAAAGAATAGTATCAGTAACATTGTTAACACTGTGCTACATTACAGAGAAATACAAAACCGTACTAATGAACCTTCATTAATATAGGCCTATAATTTATCTACAAGTGCACGTCACACACTGGAGATTAACCTGACTCCTGTCTGACTGCTGAGCGTGGACACTTCCTGTGTCTGTCCTTTCAAATTAAATTCACACATGGTCCAGTCATATAGGACTACGCGTTCAATTCTCGAATACATATTGATCACTTCACACATGTGCTTTGAAGGCAAGACAATCTGAATGAAACTAAGGACTGGATTACTGATTGCTCACATTGTTGTTACATTATTGACTTGACCTCAATTCTGATGACTCATTCATTTCTGTACTTAACGTCCATCAACATGTGCTTTCCTCGTAAGAATGGAACAGACGCATGTCTACAGAGACACAGAGGGACAAAGACCAGAGACAGAAGAGGAGGAGGAGGAGGAGCGGCGACATGTTGGGTGGCGACTCGACGGCAGCAGGAGGAACTGTTCCACCCTGCTGCCATTGAATGTTCACTTCCTGTTTGTATTGACTCTGCTCTGGTCCATTCACAATGGTGGAAGGTGGCAATGAAGGTCAACCAGCCGCCATCGCAGGCGAGGAAATGGCTCCATTCAGCCGACAAGTTCTTTGCAGTTTCTTGTACTATCTCTGAGAGACGTCTGAAATGAACCTTCATTTTTTGTATTTTTTAAAATCACTTATCAGTTATATTTCTGTATTTTCAGTGTTCAATATTGATGATTGTGACACACCGCACATACAGACCATGCCAACAATGGCCCTTTGAAAGCTTGTTCCCTATAAAACTCTAAACATCAGTGTCTCCAGGGTCAGTAAAAGGTAAGAAGACCCCTTCATGACAGCTGATCTAGTACCAATGAAACCTTATAAACCATTTCAGCTCCCTGACCCTCTCATTGATGTAAAGTGAGGTAACAAGACACAAAGCGAAGGCCACGCCATCAGCACACAGCCTCGTATAACTCCACTGTGGCGGACGGGGGAGGATTTCTTCCTTAGTGCTGTGCAGGGGCTTGAGCTGAGCATTCTTCACATGCCGAGCTCCATCACAGGGCCCGTCCTCGAGCCCTTTAACCACTGGTGTACCAAATCTGAACTGGATCAGTTGCATTTTATGATGCAAGCCTGCCTCACTCTCCTCACTTTAAGATATTTTAAAGCAGTTCCCAAAGAGAGGACACAGTGGAAGCCCTGGAATGAAAAGAGAAATCCTGGGATCCATTTTCTAATTCTGATCTGAAGTGTTTTCTCACCTGTTTGCAAAATGTTTTGCCTGGGTAATCTCTTAATTTACAATTTTTTCATCTGTGAAAAGAAATGGTAACTTGCACTACAGTACAAGGTGCCACCTGCTACTCAGTTTTAAACACGCTCACACACTGATGGACGAACCATCAGGAACAAACTGGGGTTCAGTATCTTGCTCAAGGATACTGTCATGCAGCCAGGGATCGAACTGATGATTCTCTGAGCCACAGCCACTAGAGACATGACAGTAAAATTGTAGACCTTGCTGACACACAATATAGGTACTAGGTTTGGGGGAAAAAAATGATACAGCATCATACTGCGATATTCTTGTGTGGCAATTATAAATTAAACATCACCTGGAAGAAAACATAAATGCTTTTAGTCCTGTTAAGAACATGGCCTAGTGTTGCATTCATGGTTGAAATGAGTATAACAACAACATGTAGAAAATTATACTGACAGAAATATGTCACCTGACAAATTAAGAGATTTAGAAAGACTATCCTGGCAAAACCTTTTTTCACCTGTTCTTACGTCAAAAACGCAGGAGATAAAACAATTTGGATCAGATTCAGACAATTTTTGCCTCTCAGGGCTTCCGTAGATCCTACATAAATTGACCCAAGAGCAGAGAAAGGAGTAAAATGCACCATTTAGCGCACGTTAAATGTTAAAATGTGACAGTGGAAGACTTCCTCATTCATCTGCTGTGATTCCTACACCAGGATAAATATCTAACTGGAGTCATGACATATAATAACCTTTCAAACGGGACTTCCTGGGTCATATTTTATCTTCCAATAGGACAATATAGCAACAGACCCACGCCAACACGACCCTCCCTGCATTGTTACTGCTATTGTTGGAATGAACGTGCGCTTTGTTTCAGCATCATGTAACATCAGGGTGCAGCATGATGAATGTCTGTCCCCTCACCAGAACTATGTAGATACAATGACTTACTAAACTAACATATGTAAATATGTAAGATGCCTAAAATGTTTCTAAAAGTTTATAACTATCGTGTCGTGGTTTGATGTTGAGGTCAACTCTCCTCCATCTCAAGGTGAAGTGCAGTGACCCCTGACTGACAGCATCCACATGACGCCTACACTCAGTGACTCAGTGGCTGAAGGCTGAGCGTACAGGAGGCCCTCACTCTCCCTCCTCTCTCTTCTTCTCCAGAGACGTTTGATGGCGCTCTCGCATTCCTCACGCGGGACAGAGGGAGTAAACTCCAAACAGCCCAGTTGGGAAATCCACCTGATATTTCAACATTTCAGCACTCAGGCTGGCGTTACGTAACCGCAGTGCTGCACACTTGGCAGTAAAGAGTGTATTGTGTTGCATCTATGGCGCTCTTGACTGCTTCCATTAAAAATTCCTGACTGAAGGAGGCAGAGCAGCTTTGAGCGTCTGAGTGGAGAGGCTTTTACAACAGTAACATACTCACACTCTGTATTAATACATGCTACAATACATCCTCTGTCTCTCTGCTGTCTCACACATTCACACAGTAGAGGTGCAAAAATATATCTTGTGACACAAAAATGTGAGAAATGGCAATTTAAAAAATCCTAAATGCTGCTTAATCCCATTCATTCGGAGGGGGCAAGATGTCTCAACTGTTCATCTTAACAAGCCTGCAGTCGTAAAAACATTGCACACCTGACATCTACGGTATTGCGATTGTTTCTTAAATAGAAGCAGTTTTATATCTTACTTCAGGAATTGTCACTGTCAGTTTTCCAAACAAAAAACTTTTATACAATATTAGTAATAACTGCTGCTTTTTATGATGTCTATTTAAAATATTTTAGCATCTATTTTAGTATCTGGTGCCCACTTAAGACATGCAGTAATTGTTAATATCTTAGCACTTTCATCCCAACAATTTGGTCCACTTTGTCCAAGTGGTGTTGCCGTACCCCAGCAGAAATCGTTGCTCCACTACTGTAGGTACAACAATGTCAAACAGTGTCTCTATTTCATTGCTTACACGTGTTTTAAAATTGTAAAACTAGAATGTAATCTATGTGTTATGTTGGATTTATGACTGACGACTGTTATAGCTTTTGTAAAGTGTTAGTATGTCATAAAAACGTCATACAGATGTTGTAAGATAAATCAAAAGCTGGCTCCCTGAAATGGCACTTAGTCATCAACACTTTGAGAACTTTGAGAACTGTTGGAGATTGTGGAGAAAGATTTTGACTTTTAAAGCTAACGTAGGTAAACCATTAGTTAATCTAATATTACCATGAAGCTGTCACACTCACTCTTTTACAACACCGCCCTGCGAGGCACTGATACAGCTACAGATATCAAAGAGATGGTTAGATCGATATCAGCGGCATCATCCAAAGCACATTCTCGTGCCCAGGACAGGACCACACACTCCTACGAGAAACTGTTGAGACATTCACCCATATAAACACACACACACACACACACACACACACACACACACACACACACACACACACACACACGCTCAAACACATCTCCTCCTCTGTCTCTGGCTCACCTGATCGCAGCCGGCGTTGACCAGCTCCTGCAGCATCTGCCGGTTGACCTCCCCGGCGCCTGCAGGGTGTCCTGACCCAGAAGATGGGCCCGACTCGTTGGCGAAGGGCATGAGGGACTTGCGGATTTCCCGCAAGGCATTCTGGTAGTTGTTGAACTTCTGCGGGGGTCGGAGCTGCTGCTGTCGGCTGGCTGTGTCTTTCCCGCTCTTGCAGTCAGCCCCTCTGCCGCCCTCTGTCCGGGAGCTGCCCCCGTGCAGGGCCTGGCTCACCAGCTTGGCCGGCTGCTTCAGACCCTCCTTGATCTCCTGGAGCCGCTGGCGTGTGTTGCCCACATACGGGGCAGCAGGGAAAGTCTTGGGCCTCATGGCCTCAGTGCCCAGGGCAGGCACCTACTCTAAAAGGGAAACACACACACACACACACGAGCTGGCACACACTCCCCGACACCCTCCAAAAGATCCCTTTCAAGCTGGCTGACCTAAATAGTGCAGAGTCTCCAGGAGCACAGATTGGAGGCACAGATTGCAGAGTCCTCCTCTGTGTCCCTTGTTTTGTTGTGTCTCTCTTTGTGTCTGACTCCTGCAGATGCTGGTGGGCTGGATGACGCTGAGGTGTGGTACTACAGGCATTCCATGGTGTGGCTTTCAAGGCTCAGGTTCCAGCTTATTCCAGGAAATGCAGCCGGTCACGAGGGCACCGCGGAGCCAAACCATGATGCTGCCAATCTCCGCCTGTGGAGGAAGGGATGGAGTTAGAGCACGGTGGACTGCGGTCATGCATGGTGTTTATGTTTTTCTTATTTTCTAAATTTAAAGCAAACACTGGGCAGTTTACATCTTACGCACAGGAGAGGTTGTGCTTTTAATTAAATAGACCAAATATGCGGACGTGAACCAAAAATGTCAACAGCTCACCAAAGAGGACTCATCATACACACATCATGAACTTAAAATCCAGACTTAAAGGGTATTTTTCAACCTACACCCTAATTTTCTGTGTTTTTTAAGTGAATAATGGGAACAACAATTTCTGAAATTGGCCCAGTATTGAGCGAGCAGTGTCCAGACTGCAATGGAAACACTTGAGGCATGTTTGCGCCATTAATTTACATCCACTGAACTTGCTTGTTTTGACCAATGACAGGCTCAGATTTTTCTTTAAGTTTCAGACGAGATTATTGAAAGGATCCCAACAGAGATAGACCTTTTTTTTAAAACCCACCAGACTCCATATAAAAAAACAGCAATTTTATCATCATCAAACACTCGTCATTCAAAGCTGACAGAAGCAAAATAAAACTCACAGAAGCCATCTTGGTTCCACTTTGCATTATTTAACAATCACCAACTCCAGTTTGATTAAAATAAACCCTTCATTCACCCAGTTAGATGTTAAAATATTTAAAATATCTATTCACACTAAAATTGCTGTTTATTTAAAGCCCCTACAAGGAACTTCCATTTTGAGTTGATTTTGGCGACCCTGTGGACAAAAGCGGTAGTGTTTTGCCAGAATGATGCCTACATTTCCCATGAGCTCTAGCACGTATTGTCGTAAAGACGCTTACCTGGCTCGCGCATGTGTTTGTTTTAGGGATGAATGAAACAACAAGATGGGAAAACTTTGCCCCCGCTCCTATCAGGGATCCCAGCTCCACCTCTACAGTGTAATCGCCACCTGGCTGGTACCTGTGGTCGGCCTGGATGAGGTGTTCCAGCCCCGCGGCCCCTGCTTAGACTTTACAACGTTTCTCTATAGGGTTTTATACATGTTTTCTGTAGCATCTCATCAGAGGTGCATGACGTGATCAGCTGTTATCTAGTATTTAAAACAAGTTCTATCCCAGTCTGACACCAGCCTGACCTTAACACTGGCCTTACAGTAAATTTACTGTGGCAGACAAATTTCCAGTGTCTAAATAAAGTCATGAGTTTAATGTCAGTTGTAGTGCTGCTCAGGCTGTCCTCGTTCTGACTCAGAATTCAAGGTTTTACTGGACTCAGACTGGCCCCATGTGATATTTGTCACATTTTCTAACCATTACTGGAAATAAAGTCAGTTTGTTTTGATTTTTGTGACATAAACATTCTGCCTACCATACACAACATTACTTTAAAAATACTTTTAATAGACCAGTCACACATTATAAGATACGGCAAGGATTGGGGGTCTTGCAGGGTCACTGTTTGCAAGACTACAGCTAGATTCCTTTTAATATTATTTTTACATCCTGCTCCTGGTGGAAAATATTACACCAAACTCCTTTTAATAAATATGACATTCTAACATTTCCTCACATGTCCGCAAAACCACACATCTCTAGAAACACAAAATAAAAGGCGTCATATGTCGACAGTATTCTTGTCAATTCGGCATCAATATAATCCTTAAAGATAAACTGTATTTGTGTACAAATGTTATATTTTGGATTATGTCGCCTTAACTTGCCACCAGCCTCCTATTGTAGTGGGAGGTGACAGTGAGTGATGACATTGGAACAGTTGAGTGTAAAGAGGTCATAAATCTCAGTGTGAGCTGTCTTAAGTCCATCTTTTTCTCGTCTTGATGTTCAGACAAAATGAAAGAAGTTTAATACTATCTCAAGTTTTTAGTTTTGGCTCATGCAGATACTGACTTGAATGACGTGAACACTGTCAACAACCAGTAGCTGCACTCTCTCCAGCACCAACCAAAAGTCTTGGTTCAAAAAAGGAGGAGAAAGTGGTGGAGCTGTGAAGTGAACAAGAGTCTGTGTTTAACTCAGTGTGTGTCTGATTCACCAACCAGCTCTTATTTTAGTGAGTAATCTTAATTTCTGAATCAGTTCTCCTCTCATTCTCATAGTCTCCTCCGACTAAAATAGTGCAGGTAGCCAACGGAGGCTGGTAGTGGGTTGAGGCAACAGTATCCAAAATGGGATTATATTAATGCCGAATTGACAAGAATACAGTCGACATATGACACCTTTTATTTTGCGTTTGTAGAGTAATGTGTTGTGCAGACACACAAGGAATTGTTAAAATGTCATATTTCTTAAAGGGAGTTTGGTGTTGTGTTTTCCACCAGGAGCAGGATGGGAAATGACCTCAAAAAGAATCTGGTTGTAATCATGCAAACAGTTACCTGCTAGATCCCCAATCTTTGCAAAATCTTATCATGTGTGATTGGTCTATTAAAAGTGTTTTCAGAGTCTTGTAGTGTAAGGTAGGCAGAATGTTTATGTCAAAAAAATCAAAACAAAATGACTTAATTTCCAGTAATGGTTATAAAATGTGACAAACATCACATGGGACCAGATTGAGTCCAGTAAAACCTGGAATTCTGGAAGTCTGAGTCAGTACGAGCACAGCCTGAGCAGCACTACCTAATGCATAATTCAGGAATGCTCGAGGTCATAAAACACCACCTGCCCCCCCTCCGCGCCCCATCAATGCATAGCAGCGGTTGCACAAGTCAGCCCCTGTCACTGCATACTTCTGCGACGTGGTCATCGGTAAACACCCTTGTGAGAGCGCAGCGCTCCGACGTGGGGTCAAAACAAGTCGGCGGCCCTCCCTGCGTCAGCCTCTGGGCCTGCGATGCTCCCCCGAGATCAGACATTTAACACCGTTTGACAGTCTTATCTGGGGGAACATACTCCGCATTCTGCCACAGCAGCGTTACTCCTCCAGGGCAGATGGAATGACGTGTGGAGTAAATGCACATGTTCCTGTCAGGAGCCTCACGTGAGGACTCGCAGGCCAACGTGAAACACTCACATCTCTGGTGACACAATGAGGTGTGAGGTGTTTGGAGGGTTTCTGCTGGATTAAATAGAGGACGAGAGGACAGGGAGCAACGATGGTAACCACAAAAACCACAACAGACTGTTGTATTTGGTTCTAATCATGAGTGTTCCTCAAAGGACTTTACCTCTGACTGGATTTAAAAGTCTCTGAAAGAGATTGCACACCATCCTGGGGACAATAAAACTCTCCAATGACACAATTATCTTCTGGGTAACAGTAGCAGGATGAAAACTATGCTAGTAGCTCTGTGGGGCTAAACTTAGGCACAGCTGTGCTTTGAGCTAAATGCTCCAAATGGTTACATGCTGATGTTTATCAGGTATAATATCAACCATGTTCACCATCTTATTTTAGCCTGTTAGCATGAAAACAGTTGCCAATTAGAAATCCTTAAAAAGCTCCGGTGAACGGGCCCTCGCCAAATTTGCTTCACTCAAGTCAACACCTAAATGTAAACTGACTGAGAGACATGACGGCTGCATTGTAGCGATGAACAATATTGGATTTTTTTGCCGTTATCTGATATGCCGATATGTAACAACTCATTTGACCGATACCAATATTGATATATCCTCTTTTTTCCACTCCTAATTTCAGCGATCATCAAGTCTCTTCTGTAGTGGAACTGAGACTCTGAAGTTGTTGAAATCCGACGCTTGGGCAGTGATATTGCGGCGTCAGACGAAAAAGGTCGTCTTTTAACGTTGGCATGATACACGGCCGTCATAGTTTAGCCGCATCTGGAGAAATGCGGTGGGACAAAAACAAAAGTGAAGGTGGCGAGAGTCCAACTAGGGTGGGCGGGAAGGGTGCTGGACGGGTCCAACAAACACAAAGCGAAAAAGTCAAATGGCTGAAAAAACTTACAACACTCGGGGGTTTGAACACAACACAAAACCACTATTACAAATTTTTGCATTTGCATACAAACTATACTATGTATCACCAAACACATCCAGATACTCATTACTCATTACTCCTTAGAAGGCAGGGAATCTCCCAGCACAGGAGGAAGTGTGAATAAGTGGTCGAACCAGAGTGTAATACCAACGAAACAATGACAGAAAACACGGACAAATACACCAACAGTAAAGTCCAGGCTTTACTGATCATATGATGGTAATACAACGTGATTTTGACCCATCAAAGCGAAAGTGACGTTACTGTATCAACCGCTGGCCAACTTACAGCACGTCACTTTAGTGTCCCTGTTGGCGGTGTGAAAACAAAACAGTTCAAAACCATGTAGTTCTCGGTGGGCAGAAACGTTCGGTCAAAAACACCTCAAAAGACAAAACCACACCTGGGGGAACATCCCAGTTTATCACTGTTCCATTTAAAATGTTCATTCTTTCTTTCCATTTCTATCCAACAAATGAATGTCTCACTTCAACAGCCAACCGTCACCTCTTGAGAGAAGACCCTTAAACTGACAGGCTGGCTGGTTTCCTGTCCAACTGAGCGGCTCACAAGCTTCAAATATCCTCTTCAGCCACAGAAAGATTTCCGTTTGGCTGGAACTGGTCTCCAGATACAGATCTGGTTTGTTACCTACACGGAAAACTGCCAGACACAATCCAATCCTGGCAGGTTTCGACACGGCTGTGGTTTTAAAATCTTGTCTGCGATTACAACCATTTTGTTGAGCAACCAGCCGTTAATGGATCTGGTTGTGTTTCAGAAAGTCTGATTGGCAGGTAGATTACTCACAGAATTCCACCTGATTATTTAAGCCACAATTATCCTGACACATAAAAAATAATTGATGGGCTGAAGGCGTTTCCTCCACCAATTCCATTCATTTATATATCACGACACCTTTTAGGGCTGATACCGTTCCCACGGACCACTGGCATAAAGACAAGCTGCGTTCAAGCTTTTTAAAAAGTTGTTTGTAGCCAGTTTAACCCTCCGCTGCCTATTTCACCAGTGAGTTAGCTTAACTGCTAGCTAATAGCAACTGTAGGAAGTACTGTTGACAGCATTAATACATGTGTGGTGGTGTGTCTGCTGCAGTTCCACCTCAAAAACACTAGTCGGTGGCGGAGTTTCAGTGAAGTGCTGTTAAGTTTAGTAGATTCAAAACACACATTAAACCGAATGTGTTAACAGAGACAATTTCAAACACAAGTCCACAAATCAGCTTCACTATAACTCGCAGCATTCACAGACAAACACTTGTCTTTATCTGGACACATTTTCCCCACAAATACAACATGCTAATGTTATTAGCACAAGCCTATGGAGTTTTACATTGTATAAACTAGCCTAGCAGCTAGCTGACTATTCCTCTTCTCATATGAAGCCAGGGACAACAGCAACATTTAACAAAGGTTACAAAATTCGTCTCCATTACAACTCACAAAGAACCTTAGTTCCCTCATCTGGAAGTCAATGAGTTTTCTGAACTGATTTTTGGTTAGACACCTGAAATAAGGTCCGTCATTAACACCAAAAAACACGACAGTAAATAACCCACTGATGAATTGCTGCAGCTTTGGATTCGCACCTCTGACTGCCTTCTTCGACTTCAACTGAAGCTCTTAAATATCGCAGTATTTTAGAGCTATCCACCAAATAAAGCTGACATAAAAAACATGACTTCTCTTAGCTGAGTTTTGTTGAAAAACTTTAATTTATTGGTCTCAATTTAGAGAGGGAAAAATATCACATGATGACCATGACTGCCAAACAGTACATTTCAAAGAACATCAAGTTGATCATTTTATGTGTTTTGAGCACATTTCCCAAGGTTTTAAATTCTGTATATGGATATAAAAATATGCCCTTATTAACATTGTGATTAAGATCTTAACCACATGGCCCACAGCTACTTCCCAGTACTGGAATCATGGCGTTCACACCAAAGTAGCCAAACATAAGAAGTCCTTGAACTACACCCCCCACGCCTCCTCCCTGGCAGACCCCATCCCTTTGGGCCATTTCTGAGAAGGACACAGCCCTCACTGTTTGTACAGATAAAACTTTGTATGGATAAAAACATGTTTTCTTTTTTATATTTGTGGGCGGTGCAGTATGGCAGAGACAAGGGTGCCAAGCTGCATAGATGTTGCCCCATCGCTGGGATCTCTTGCCTCCATTCCTGTGATGCTTTAGGCGCCATGTCCGACCAGCGAGCATTCCATTCCACAAGTAACTACAAGTAAACTCATACCACTGTTGAATCATGGGACAGTCTGGGACAGTCTACGCTGACCAAAATAAACCAAAAAAAAGAAAAAGGTGGATGATCCACGTCTGGAAAAGGGAAGACACAGGGGCAGGTCCAAACTTAAAAATTTACCAGGGAAAAATGTGCTCTGCTCTTCTGAAAACCGCAGCTCACACACACGTCCACCAACACACAGCATGCTTCCATACTTAACCGTAACCTTTAACAACACATACCTGAGCCTTATCTCTGCTCTGACCTAACCTCTGACTCTGAAATGGACCACACTCGACATGAAAGTACACAAAAACACTCCGTCTCACAAAAATGTTGACACTTCATGCAAGAAAAGTGCACTGACAAAAAAGTATGTAAATTTATAAAAATCATTAAGCCAGTAAAGATAAGTCCACTTATTTTGAGAATTTCCTAAAACTGTGACATTTTCTAGTAAAATACACAAAAAAAAAAAAAAAAATTACCTCTCAAAAACAAGTTGACTTACAGAGACAAGTGAAGTAATGTTGCCATCAACAGATTTTTCACACATTTTTGAAACTTCACTTTTATAATATTAATAACAACAACAACAATAATAATAATAATAATAACTTTATTTTAAAATAATAATAATTTTATGAAATAATTGTATGAATATATGTAAACTTCGAAATAAATGCAAGCAGGTAACAATAAAAATTTATTTTTACCAATTTTCCTGAAACAAAGACGATTCTTATGATGGTAATAATAATAACAATAATAATAATAATAATAGTAATAATGATAATAATAATAAATAATAATAGAAAATAATTTTATAAAAATATAATTTTTAAGAAATGAATAAAAATATAATATAATCTATAAAAATAAAATACTCATTTTATATTAGTTATTCAACAAAATTAACTTGACTATCATAATAATAATAATAATAATTATCATTATCATCATTATTGTTATTATATAGAGTACTTTTCATTTTTTTATTATCATATCAAATTACTTTAAAATAATTCATAAATTACAATTGTTTCATTTATTAATTATGATTAATTTCATAAAAATATGTTAAACGAAAAAAATAATAATCTGCAAGCGGGTAAAAATAAGTCCACTTGTTTGACCAATTTTCCAGACACAGTCATGTCTTTAAATAAAACATATCATCACAAAAATATCACCAAAAAATGTCACTTCAAAATCAAGTTGACTCACCCAGGAGATAAGTGACATAATGTTGCTGTTGACAGATTTTTCACATTTATGGAAAATTAACGACTCAACTGAAAGTCAAAGCCAATGTGAATTACTTCAACCTGCAGTTCCTGTAATGGCCACTAGATGCTGACTCTAGAGCGCCTTCCTGCTGCACAAAAACCCACAAACACCGCTAACATCTGGCTTATTTCTTTAGTTGGAAAGGTTAAATTTAGCATTCACACCCAGAACAAATGCCTCTGCAGTGGTCACGGGTATTTATTGTGGTTGTATTATTAGATTTGGAGATGGTTCCTATTCAGTCCAATGAGAACTGCTCATCTGACGCGTAACTCACAAACGTTTCTAGCTTCTGAGCTTACTTCCAGGGTGTGCAGCCCACTGAATATGAGCAATAGTGCCCCTGCATGCATGTTCCCACTTGGCCTATAGACGTCCACAAAATTTCAAAAATTTCTTTTATCAGGTCAACGAAAATCTTGTTGTGTTACTGGGAGCCAGAATAGAAGGAGTCATGGCTCAAAACCAGCCGCCACTGCCCGTCAACAAAAACACAGACAATTGTGGTTAAATGTGATCAGACCAAAGGACTGGACGGAGGCCATCATCAAAAATGCTCACATGTGCAGCGCACACTTCATATCAGGTTAGGGAAAAAGTATTTCCTGTTGTAGGGATGAATAACGTTATGTGTATTAAGAGTTATCATGTCCACCTCATCAGAAACTGGGGAGGGATTAAGAGCAATATTGGATTTCTCTTTTTAGCGCATTAGCTAGCGTTAGCTTCCATAGCAAAACAAACAAGTGTGGTCCTCCTTTGTAAGATTGGCTTCCTGTGACATCATCCATCCACTGAGTGAGAGCATACGGGTCGGCCAGTCTGGTCCCGTTGCTCAGTGTTTACTTATTCAAGTAACACTGGCGGTCCCGGAGAGTGAGTGACCTGACATGGTGCGTTGGTAAATTTAGCCTGACGCTCTACACTAAAATGAGAGCTCTGCTGGTCGAAGAATCGGAGCGTTATATTTATACATCAATAAGTTAATCACACATTCACTCTGCTCGGTGCTCTGCTGCTCTGAGAGTGCGGCGCGGTGCTCTAGATAACCAAAGTGTAGGTCTGGTTATCAGTCTAGTTTGTGCCGGAGTGCAGTCCGCCACTGGGACTGAGCATTTCTGAACGACAGAACTTGCTAGCACTAGCTAATGTCTGTGAAGAATTGTTTTGCCTCCAGCTAAGCCCCGCCCACCAACTAACGTCATACTGTTTACTAACAGTAAAAGCTTCTATTGGCCTGCTATATGTCGGGATGCATCGATCCGATATCTGTATCGAATATTGGCCCCGATATCATCAAAATAGATGTACCAGGTATTGGAAAATGCAACCTATTCCTGAGGCGATCCATTCCCTTTAAATCTATTGTGACGCGAGCCGTTAACTGCCAATACCGCTGACATGCTGATATTATCGTGTATCCCTGGTCTTCATGGACAGATCTATAAGCAGATCACACTGTGGTGAGCTGATCGCTTATCAACACTCATTCCGCTTCCTCTCGTCCAAAACGTACTTTAGTTTCTGTTGTTTGTTTTTATCCCAAAAACCCCACATACGTCCCTTCTGACAATATGCTGGGGTAGAAATTTGAAGAAATATGTTTTGAAATCTTGATAATATTTGGCACATTTCTTAAAATCTGACTCTTCCTGACTGCTGACAGACTTTTTAAGTGCTGCCCAGATAACATCTAACCTGTCTGACTGATCCCAGAGGATCTAGACGATGATGTCTGTATTTTGAGAATTACGGAGGAGGGGGAAGGACACAACTTCCTAACAACGAAACTTACTGCAGTTGAAAGAGAGTGCATGTGTACGAGAGAGTCTGTCAGAGGAAAACAGAAAGCTAAAGCGGTGAGTAACTCCTCCTGGAAAGAGAATTTCAATATATTTCTGTGATGCAGAAAAGACTCCAGGTGACGTCACAGACACTGCATCTCCAGGAACACACACAGACATCAAATTCAACCCAGCACGAGCACCACAGCCGCAGTTTCCATCTGGTGAACACCCATTTGTTGTTTTGTTGTCCTGTTTACCTGCTGATGTACAGTAACACACAACACAGAGCTTTAACATCTGCGTGTGCATGTGTGGTGATTTCCCACTGCAGCCATCCCTGTGGTTCTTCCCCTGACGGATGCCTCCGCTCGGCCCTGACAGAATTAAACCCAGCTGTGGCCCGATACCTGACGACACACTTGCTGCACCAGAGTCACGATTACTTGAAACAAAAAGGTGACCTCTCTTCTCAGGGGACAGGCTGACGGGAACATAAATAAAACTTGACCATGCTCCTGCAGCCAGGTGAGTTCTGAACAAGTCACCTGAGCGTGATAAGAAATTAAATGAAAAAGGTGTGTCAAAGAGAAAGAGGGACAGAGTGTGTGTGTGTGAGCGTAGTAGTAGTAGTAGCACACCTGAATGAAACACATGGTTGCATCAGTGCCAAACTATGCAGGCCTTTAGGCTCGGAGAGGAGTGAAAACACCAAACAATAATGTGCACACATCCTTACCAACAAACACGATGTCACACTTTGTTTTAGTTGTGAAAAAATCTTTAAAAATATTCATAATTTTAGGGTTAATTTTGTGATTTTTATGTCTGTTTGCAGCCTTTTTAACCACATGTCACAACTGCATAGGTAAAGACTTGTGCTTGCGGAATATCCTTTAAAAGTGTGCCAGTTTACCTGGACAGCTCCTGGTTGTTTTATACTACAAGTCAGTGGCCCCAGCTTGGAGTTTGGGCCCATTAAATTGGGGGTCTGCAGGCACAACTTCCTGCACTAAGTTGACACCAGTGGATATAATGTGTAAAACATAACAATCTGTGTACAGTTTGTGCTCCATGTTTGTGTCAGAGCTTTAAAACCGTTACAAAATGGTGTCTGAGCAGTTTACAGTTTTAGCCTGGGGGCCCCTGGACATGGAAACGGTAGGAAACCCCTGTTTCACCGTCCTGTGGCCCTCCCCACTGTAGGTCCCAGGCTGGGGGGGCAACACCAGAACATTCCTGTGCAGAAACAAACTGAGCTGCTCCAGCTATAAACCCCAAACAAACACACACACACACACACACACACAGAGGGGGAAACTTTCTCTATAATATCTTTTCTTCAACACACCCATGGAGGAACTTCTCCCTCAGCAACAAGTCGTGGAAATAAGTTTACACCACCACTCCCCTCCCCAGAAAAAGTTGAGTCTCAGCTTACCATGTGATAGAAGGAGCGAGAATAACTCAGATTGGAGGTTAATCCCGTCACACCGACACTTTGTAAAGTCCGTTTCTCGGCTGGAGAGCGCGAGGAGGCGAGCGGAGGGTTCAGAGGAGACGGAGACAGTGGGTAAATATGATGAAATGAGCCTCCATTTTCTCCCCAGACTGCAGGCAGGATCAGAAATGCAGCACAAAGTTGGACACTCGCTGCATTGTTAACATTCCTCAGGTCACGTGACGGACCGACGCACGTCAGCACCGCGTCAGAGATCCTCTGTGAGACAGATGATCCACTCAGTGCAGCTGTTTGCAGTTGACTTTGAGGGGTCGCGTTTGATTCAATGAGATGTCAGCAGATGTGTTATAATCACTGACTTCAGTGAAACAGCACAGCGTGAAACACGAGTAAAAGTAAACTGCTGCATTCAAAGCAGTGGTGGAATATAAGCAAAATATCTGACATATTCAGCCCAAATTATTTGTTTAAGTTTCATCTTTTCATTGCATTAAAAACAACAACAACTAATGTATTTCATGTTTTACCTTGTTTATATTTTATATTTCATTAGCAGTAGTTTCGCCGGCCTATATTTCAGGTGTGTTTTATTGGTATTTTATCGAAACCTCAGGATGATTCATCCAGGAGGAGTCTGAGAAAAGGTGGTTATCTATGGATATGGATATGGATAACACAAAAATAAAATAAAATAAAATAAAAGACACAATAAAAAAAAATAATATGCAATTGAATGTGGGCTACCAAAAATAAAATAAAATAAAATATAATAAGTGTAACAATAAAAATAATAATATTCAATTAAATGTGGGCTACCAAAAAAAAGTAAAATAAAATAAAAGACACAATTAAAAAAATAATATGCATTTGAATGTGGGCTATCAAAGATAAAATAAAACAAAATAAAACAGAATGAAATAAAAACAAGTGACACAATAAAAAATATGCAATTAAATGTGGGTTACCAAATAAATACATAAATAAATAAAATACAAAAAAAAGACAATAAAAAATGAATATTTAATTAAAGAAAAAAAGTGGACTGTAAAAGATAAAATGTGACATAAATGGACTTTCCTGTTTTAACTAGCTTATCCATTATCTGCCTTTATATTTCTTCCCCTAGTTATGTGCTTTTCCTATTTAATTTTCATTTTTCTATATTTATATTATCTTTTTAATGTATTTATGTGTTCATTTATTTCTGATTATTTTCCCTTTGCGTTTCACCCCAATTTATTTCCTCAGACCACTTTATTTCCGTATTATTGTCTTAATACATTTGTGGAACACTTGTTTGCCCTGCTCCCACATCAGCTTAGACATGTGCAATTGATCTATACACTGTGACATCAATCAGCCAATGGGCGAAAAGTTGAGTCCATCACACACACTGCATGACAGCCCCCTTATCTGCATGATGAAGAAGAAATGTATTTCAAAAGAGAAAATAATACAGATATAAATAAGATTGGAGGAAAAATACAAAGGAAAACAATGAATAAACAAACAAATACATCTTAAAATAAATTTAAATTAAATGTAAAAATAGATCTACTTTTCAGTTTGTGCAAAATAAGACAATCTAGTGAAAATCCCGAGGCAGCAGATTGCGTTACTGTGTGTCACCACCAGGGGCGTCGCCTGAGGTTTTCAAATTCAACCCATAGTGACTTTTAAAAAAGCATCAGAGTGAGAGGTCTGGCTATTTCCTCCTCTCTGACCGCACATATTCTAGGAGGGGCTTCCTGCAATGCACTTCTCTCTTTGATAAATCAAAAAAAATATCAGTACATTACTCAGTCACTCCTCTCTGGCCTTGGAAGGAATCTTTAGCAGTGAGCCAGGAGGCCGTGAATCAGTGTGGACGCAAATAAAAAGTACCTCTGTTATCAGTAAAGTTTAACACATGGACACACACATACTGCTGCGTTTCCCAAACTTTAATTTCTCAGTCACAGAGGAAATAATGACGAACAACTGAACATGAAATTAAACCTGTGGGAGGTTACACACATCGTGGAAGCACATGCACCCGGAAAGATTAAGGGCCAAACTGAGAACATGTTTCATTCATGTCAACCCAGAAGGTGATTATTGAAGAGCAGAGGTCACGGACAGTGGTGACAGGGAAAATGTTTACAGTTAACTATCCTCAACACCTGATAACAGTCCTCTAGTAAACAGGAAGTTACAAATTTTGCTCCCACTGTCAAATGATCACTCTGAGAGTCTAGCAGCAGCTCCCCTGTCTGAACGCTTTCTTCCCCACCTTTTGACCAACGAGCACTCAAGATGCAGAAATCAGAGGTGAGCAAAGACAGGAAGCACATGCACCACCGAAGAATAGAAATTGCTAAATGTTTCCATCAGTCTAAGTAGTGCTAATTACTAATCAGCCCCTCCAGGATGTTCTCATGCCCCAACAATTAACACAAATGCAATCAATCCGTGAATTCAGAGCAACCGTTTAATTTTGTCCAATTATTGCAACTTTTCCACAAATTTGACAAATCATCGCAGTTCGTCATGAACTTCACCAATCATGTGAAGATGCAGACATGCAAGAACATCTTACAACATTACTGCTAAAGACCATGCAACGCAACTGACCCTTCGCTACGTCCCACCCCTGGACGCAGTCTCAGACCAGGGTCTGACAACAACACAGCTGTGCTCCATTGACTCTAATGCCATCGTTTCAGATTTCCTTCATTTTCAGGCTGGTTTTGTGGATTTGGAGCTAAATGTTGTGCCTGGGGCACGTTGTGTATTAATGATACTCGTTACCTGGAGAGGTTGGAAAAAGATATACGTTCAGCTGTGATGTGGTGGTTTTGTGTCTTTGGTTCACTTTTACACTGTGATCTGTAGCCTATAGTTCGGCTTTAGCTTCTAACTATCTTTGTCTTTTTAACCTGTTGTTGCTGCTGAGTCAGTTTGACATCCTGGATATATCCTTCAAACACAGACTGTAGACCCCTCTGTCTGCTTCTCTCTGGAATCACTGGTTCATTTCTCCAAAAATATGATAATTTTTCTTCAGGGAGTGCAGTTAGTTACAGTGTGGGCTCCATGCTTACTGCGACAGCTTGTTGGACCATCACAAAGGGGCGGGGCTTAGCGAAAGGTCAATTCCCTGACACCTTCCCTGAAAGTGCTGTGCACCGTGAGCAACGTTGTGATGGAACAGCATTTTCCCCATTTTTTAGAAAAGCTGCGATGAAAACAGGCATTTTAGTTTGCAACAATTTCCCCCCAAAAAGTCCCCAACCTCCTGGAGGGACTTACTAACTTTGTGTTTTTGGTTGGTCTGGATCCACCAGCAGACAGAGTGGGTAGTTAACATTAACAGTGGTGACCAACATGGCTAGTTAGAAAAAGAAAACACCACTCACCAACATAAACAACAAAAATAAACCACAGAGTAAACATACAGTCAGTCTGATGTTCTTCAGGAGCCACAAACAGCAAACATTACAAGCATATGTAAAACACAACTGGTCAGGAGACACAGAGCCGTCCATGGGAGGGAACATCCGAGAAGGCACATTCCACTTTGGGCTACCATAGCGTGCCTATCTGAACCACACACTGCTGTAGGACTGGAAGAAGCTTCCCAATGACTTGACATCATTTTGAGTTTGTACACTTTAAATGGTAAAAGAGTGACAAGCAGGAAACATAAACATAAATGGTAACGTTAACTGTACACACATAGTGATTAATAATAAGGGACAGTTGATGCACATTTAGCTTAGTAAGAGGAAAAGGATCTAAAGCATATCGTACGATGCAAAAATAAATATTTGTAGAAAACGCAGTTAATTTGTATCAGCAGTACCAGCTTTACAAACTAAGGCACCAGCAATGCAGGACAACAAGATGCTTTTCAATAAGCAGGGTTGTATTTTACACAAGTGATTAATGTTTCTGTGACAACATGCGAGCTTAAGTATGAGCTTGATTAGACAAATGATTAACGACGTTAAAAAAGCATTTTCATATCTGGATAACAGCCTCTACTGTCGTACTGTAGCTGACTGAAACACCTCTGTGGTGTGTGCTCATGGTCCAAACTTCAACAGTCAGTTACAACAGAACACAAAGAACAAAGCAGATGAGAATTAAAGCGTCACAAATTAAATGTACATTCTCCAAGAGACATGCGCAGCTCAACAAAGTGTTAATTAAACCTCGTTAACACTTCAGTGTCTGTGAAAAAAAATCTTTTATATCTTTCTCAAGCTCGAGTCACATTATTGCCACTGATTCTATGATGTCAACACGCAATTAAATGCACAATTAAACCCCCAAAACCATCCCATTTAGTGCGGCCTCCCTACCTAGTACGGAGGATGGAAGTTGCCAAAATCAATAATAAATATATAAATTGCTTTATAAATTCAAAAAGTAAATATGCCTTTAAATGCACTAAGAATTTTGAAAAATAAATTTAGACATAAATTAATAATATGTAACATAAATAGACATTTCTGGTTTAATTTGCATCTTTATCTAATTACATTTGTATTCATTTCCCCATGCACATTTACTGTCCTATCTAATTTTCCATTACATATTTGTTATTATTGTTTTGAATAGTTAATTTTTGCATTAATTTTTAAATTTACATTAAATGTATTTGTTAATTTTTCAATTTGTTTATTTATTATTTTTTGTTTGCATCCCCCCCTATTTTTTTCCCAAAATTGTTGCCCACTGTTGCAAAACAAAACAGCATTCTTCAAATAAAAAAAATAAAATAAATATATATATATATAAATATATAAATATATATATATACACACAAAAATAAATAATTGTGCGGAAATAAAAAGGAGATATCCAAAAAGAAAAATAATCCATAAATAAATAAATACATTTAAAATTGTATAGCAATATCTAAATACATAAACAGGAAAATTAAATAGGAAAGTAAATACCTCAGGGAATCAATACAATAATAAAAAAGTCACACTGAATTAATTATCTTATATCTACATTAATTTTTAATATTATTTTTGGTACATGTAATGGTATATTCATGTATTCATTGAGCCATTTATTTATTTATTATTGATTTTGGCATCTTCTGTCCTCCGTATAATACGTACCCTCACACTTAGCTGCAGGCAGTGTGAGTGAATGCTTTATAATATGTTGAATCTTGTGCATATGGTGCACATATGGTGGTTAATTTTAGGCGATGTTAAACTAATATATACTCATAGAAAATTACTAACTGTAATTGTTTCTTCCTCACCAGCATAAAGAATGTTTTTATAGAAATCTAGCTCTGTATTAAATAAGTAGCCTTAAATTATACTGGCAGAACATATTGAAACACTTGTGTGGTGAATACTGACATCATTGTTGGTAACACAATCACTGAATGGACGAGCATCAACCTGGTGTGTCAATCCATGCGTGTTGTACTGTACTCAATCCTGACCTGTGGTAAAAACGGTTCATCTTCTTGGTCAGTTATTTTACCACCCAGCAGTTTATACTGTGTGAAACAGTTTTCAGTACCAGCAGAGCCTTCTGGTCTCCCAAGATGTGCGGCCAACCTGGAAGCTATTGTTGGAAAACCCCCGACATTGAGCTGTTTCTGCAGCAGATAAATTAACACCAGACTCCGGCCATATGGTGGTGAACTGGTCCGTGGGTGGTTTGTTTGTCTGCGCTAACAGGTAGCTAATCGTCCCGTAGTGAATGTATTCCATTGTTGTAAAATCTGGCTGGCAGGCAAAAAGAAAAAGTACAAAAAGTAAACCCTCAAAACTCATTAACTATGACATGTTTCTATCGCTGCACAGGGAGCGGGCTGCATTACTGTCCATGCTGCTCGTTATTTCAGCCTGTTTTATAAGCAGGGCGGCAACAAAGCAGCTAGTCTGACCAACTTTCTGCAACACAGCGAGGGATCAATCAGTAAATTCAGCTGCTGTAGTATTTGTCAGGGATGACACAGACCGTTGCATTGCACAGGATCGGATAAGAGGGAACATTGCCTGCACCACCCAGACACAACTTTACATACCTCATATTTACAAATGGCTATTGAGGATAAATTTAAAGGTACTTTTTACTCACACAGCTGTCATTCAAAGCCTAAATGAAAACATAACACCTTTTGCAAGCTTGCCATTCTCTGTCAGTTGAGTTGCATAAGTTAAAGGGATAGTACAGATCTTTTGAAGTGGGGTTGTATGAAGTACTTATCCATAGTTGGTGTATTACATGAAGTAGATTCTGTTGGCATGCCACCAAGCTTGGAAAAGCAGGCAGGAGACATTCACTGGACCTTTTCAAATGCTGCCAATTAGCAACTGTTTTCATGCTAACAGGCTAAAATAAGATGGTGAACATGGTTATACCTGATAAACATCAGCATGTAATCATTTGGAGCATTTAGCTCAAAGCACAGCTGTGCCTAAGTTTAGCCCCACAGAGCTACTAGCATAGTTGTCATCCTGCTACTGTTACCCCAAAGATAACTGTGTCATTGAAGAGTTTTATTGTCCCCGGGATGGTGTGCAATCTCTTTCAGAGACTTTTACATCCAGTCAAAAGCAAAATCCAGTGAGAAATACTCAATCTTTGGACATTCGCCGCCTTAACATTTGTTCTTGTCACGCTGCATTTCCCCTGATGCCAGCAAGCGCTGTTAAACTTTAACAGCAACCAGCTTTTTTTGTCAGTGTCTGACGCCGCAAGACAATGCCTGAGTGCCAGATTTCAGTGACTTCGGAGTGAGACTGGGTCGACTCCGCTGACAAAACAGTAACTTTAGTTAGTTAGTTGGTGTTATTTTGTGTCTTTGGTGAATCTGAACTAACCACTTAAAACGGCAAAGTCACCGATCGAGGCAGCGTTGGACCAGCAACGATTTTTTGGGGTGACTAAAATACTTCCACAGCAGAACATTGCTTAGCTTCTGTGTCCAACTCCAGCCTGCTTCTCCAAAGAGGGGGTGTGCCGACTAATATCAATGTTATGTAACACACTGACTGGGGTTAAGTACCTCATACAACCCCACTTCAAAAGATCTGAACTATCCCTTTATTGACATGACATCCTAGCAATGCGGTTTTTGGATAACAGGGAGTCACATCCACTGAAAGTGTAAACTAAGGTGTATAGTTAGAAATCAGTTGTCTATAGTGAACATGTAGTGCTGACACTGGGATGCAGTGGGAAACGTGGAGTAAGGTCCGAAGCAGTAAAGGGAACGTAAGTGACCAGCATTAAGGAGCACTAAGTGTACGAATCACTCTAGTGGAGCAGCAGAGATGCACAGATTGTTTAAGGCACAGGCAACTTGCACAATCTTATCAAAGGTTGAGAGGTTCGACGTGCGCTCAGAGACCGTGGTGAAGGGGCTCTCCACTGGGCCTGTGAGCATGGCGTACCTCTGCTTCACCATGGAGATCACCCTCTCCACATGTCTCTGCACGCTCACTGTCTCAGAGGAAGCATCAGCCGGCGGCGAGCACTCTGAGCTCCCCTGTGCCTCTGCTTGGTAGCTGCCAGCGATTTTGAACAGAGCTCCTCTGGCGGCCACAGAATCGGAGATGTTGAGGTCACGACTCGCCAATACGACATCGCCTGGGAGGAGCTTGCACAGAAAGCCGCAGCCCTCAGCCAGGCTTTTGTCACTGACATTTCCCAGCACGCCCCTGGAGACGAAGGTGACGACACCTTGTGGGGCCACACCGATCAGATACTTTAATACATTATGACTTGTCCCCACCCCCTGAGAGCTTGGCACTGCCCTCTGCTGCTGCTGCTGCTGGTTGCCCCGGGAGACCGGCCCCTCAAAAGGCACCATGAAACAGTCTATGATGACAGCGCAGTCGGGGTGGGAGGTGCGCAGAGCTGCCGGCAGGTTTTTCCGCAGCTCGGCTCTAGAAGGCCAGAAGACGGCTGTCGGCACCAGAGTGGAGGACATGATGTTGACCATCTGGTGCACTGTTCTGGTTACTGTGCCAACTTTAACTCCAAAGCGGTAGGCCAGGTCCTGGTTGCGGAGGTCCAGACGGAGACGCATCAGCGTCAGCAGCAGCTGCTGGAACTTGGAGAGCTTCACGGTTTTCATCCCGTCCATGTGCGGTGCCAGCAGCCACATGACCGTCTCCAGGACAAAGTAGTTTGGTAAACCAGTGTAGAACTTGACCTTCTCTGCATCGTTCCTCAAGGAGTTCTCAGAGAGGGACATTTTGTCCACAGACTCCCGGAGGGTCTGGTTCTCCTTCTTCAAGGCTTTCAGGACGTCCTCAAAGTTAACATCAGACGCCTGAGCGAACTTTCCTCTCTTGCTTTCACTCATAGATCCATCATCGTCGTCGTCGTCATCCTCATCTGTGCTGGGGGAAGGGGACGCACTTTCCACCACAGCGGCCTCCTGCTCCCGCTCCTCAGGATGCTCTTCCTGGCCCCGCTCCCCCGTCACAGACCTGCCCTGGCCCTGCAGGAACAGCAGGGCATTGGCTGCCTCCACGCGTGCTTCCTGCTTGTCCAGGATCTCCAAGGCACCTGGCTCCTTCATCTCTGGGGATAAGGGAGCTGAGGTGAAGACAGAAGGAACATAATCTGGCGAACGTGGATTCTTCACCTGTTTACCTGCATGTGGAAAAAAGAGGATGTAGTAAAAGGGAGGGTGAAAAACCAGGGGTGTCTACAGGTATCAGACACTCATAAGCCCCATTTACACTTCCTGTTCAAGGCAGGAATGTCACACTTGCTGTGCTGTGCTGTATATAAGGTATGATAGCATAACAGAGGGAAGTGAGTGGTCCTGCCTTTAAGCAGCCACGGGAGGTAGTAACAGCGCTGAAATGGTGTCTGTACAAACAGGACCGCGGACAGGATGGGTGAAACGGGTGTGACATTTTGACGACATGTAAAGTGTCCAACCCACCATGGGGAATTTAAAAAGTAGCTGTTAGCTGTTAGCGGATAACTCAAATGAGAACAACAGTAAATGTCTGCAAATTGGGAAAACAATGAGGTCAAGGAGCTCCTTACACTCCGAGCAGAGTATGAGACCAGCCACCATATAACAGGGATGGCAAATAATTGAGATTGAGTTAGGGCAATCTATATTTCCCAACAGGTAAGTGCAAGTATAAAGTAAATAGACAGTATTAGGTTCAGTGGTAGGTTTAAAGATTTGTAATATCAGAAATGTGGACTTTTACGCAAAAGAGGTTGACACATTTTAACAAAAAGAAATTTAAGACAGAAAATTAATCTAGATAAAACATTTGTGGCAATTAAGACTGCACATATTAAAATATGAGGCTGTTTAATGGCATTTAAGGCCTGATTTTATACAACTTAAAGACATATTAAGCCTTTTTTAGGGTCTGCAAACACCCTGAAACCTGAAATGAATACAGAAAACTAGGAACTGTCTGTTTAGGATACTTCCTCCAATCACAGTCTATTTTAGTCAGTTGAGTTTGAGGACAATTGTCATGGGCAAGCAGCCATGTTTTCCCCCCTGCCTGAGCTGGTATAGCAAAGAGAGCAGCTTGATAACAGTCCAAAGAGCAGCAGATTTTAGGTTGAGGATTAGGATCTGTCTAATGAGGTTTATTCTGGGTGTGAGTGTTCTGATGGTAAATGAGAGCTCCTGTTACTATACATGAGCATGAATACACAGAGATAACAAGCAAGTCATATCAAGCAGTGGGTTTTGGGATGCTCTGCCATAAAACTTTGAGCATCAAACACCCAGTGTCCTGCACCCTGACGAATATTTCTGCCATCAATTTATGGTGTACATGTTTTTGTAAAAATAAAAGTGTCCTGTTGTCCTAACCCTACCCCTAACACATCAAACACCTAATTTCCTGCACTCTGACTTATTTTTCTGCACCAGTTTGTGCCTCTTATGAACCACTTTATGGTGTTTATGTCTTTTATCAAAAATAAAAGTCCTCTGCTACTTTGATGTATTTTACTACTCTTACTCCACTACACAAATGCAGTATCCTAACTATTGAGGGGGCGTGTCCCCCTAAATCTACAGCTGTGACTCCACATAGTGTGCGTTTACCTTCACTGCACTATACAACATACAATACTTGCTGATAACACTTAGCATATGTACTTTAATGCTTTGAGTTCAGGACTTTTACTTGTGATGGAGTATTTTTAGACTATGATCTTCCATCACTGACTACTGACTAATCAGAATATTGATAGATTAATCCATAATGGCATAGCTTCATACTGTGATAACGTCAAATATGATTGATAGCCACTAAATGTGATAAAAGCAGACATGTTCAGAAACATCAATAATCCGCTGACATGACAAACAGTATTTTGACCCCTCCAGGCCCCCGTGTGTAATCCCTGCAGCCTTAATGTGAGCTGGCAGCAAACAACCCGTGGGACAGTTTGTGTTTCCGTGTTGTGCTGCAGTCATACCTGAGATGAAGTGAGTACTACACAGCCGACTGCCGTCGTTGGGCACCCAGCCCTCTCGGTTCACGGCAGCTATCCAGCGCTGCTTCCTGTCGGGGTCCCGGGGGAAGCGGTAGAAAGATAAGGTGGTGCCCGGTGTCCTTCTGTTCCTACAGCCGGCCACCACACAGGTGTGAACCATAGTAAGGCCACGGGAGAAGCGTGGAGGTGTGCGCTGCTGTTTGTTGCCTGTTTTGACTCCCAAAATGGCGGCCGACCAGAGAGGCTGGGGAAAATAAAAAAACTGTAGCTGCGTCATCAACGATCGTTTGCATTCGCGGATGTGATTGGCTCGTGTTCGTTCTACGTCACTGAAATTCGATCTTTACTCACGCGCTGCTCCAACAAGCTGACGGTCGGTACTGTGTGTAGCAACGTGTGTGTGTAGCAACGTGTGTGTGTAGCAACGTGTGTGTGTGTGTAGCAACGTGTGTGTGTGTGTAGCAACGTGTGTGTGTGTAGCAACGCTCCCCTTTTAAACGCCTTAAATATTTATATTAAATGGCTAAAATAAAACACAACTCTTCTCTATAAAGTATAAAACATGTGCTGCTTCAAAGTCCCTTTTTTACTTTCTCTGTGTACATGGTGACTTTTAAAATTGCATGCACCATTTTTTACCTGCACCACTTGGTACATTTAGCCCTATTTATTAATAATTTTGCCACCAAAGTTACAGTAATGTGCAGTAAAAAAATATTTTAAATTTTATATAGTCATTGGAACATTTTGAGCAAACCTAATATGGGTAATAAAATCATGGTAAGACTTCTTTTCTATTGTATATGAATATTTATTCATATTGTTTGTTAATTAATTCATATTACATTATGCATAATATTAATTTATATTACATGTGTCCATCATATGTAAAATTTATTATTCACATAATTGATTTCAACTGCACTGCAACTTTATTAAACTCCATTTTAAACCATGTTTTTCTTTGCACCTCTTATCTGCACTTTTGCTATTTTTTTTTTAGTGAATTAATTTTACCTTTTATAATTTTTTCCTCTTTATTACTTTATTGTAGATCTGTATCCTTTATTGTTCTGATAAGCACTTTAAATCACCCTGGTGTATGAAATGTGCAGAACAAAATAAAGATGCCTTGCTTTGCCGTACAGACTCAATATCAACCCTCTTTTGATGACAGAAGCTTTCAGTGATGTTTGTGAACACGAGTGACACTAAATGTGACACTGGAAGTTATTGAAGGAAAAAAGAATAATTTTTTAGTGTTAAAATATTTATCAAAAAAAAAAAAAAAAGAAAATAGAAAGAATACTTGAATCCCATATGAGGAGGTGTGTCCTGTGTAGTGAGTTGCTGGGTAAGGCTACATAAACTTGCAGCCTGCACTGGTGCATGTAGAGCTGAGAATCACATGCACTGCTCAAATTTCGAGCCCTGTCATTGGACATCAACTGGGACGACAGAGGGGCACTTGGCATATTGTAAATCACAGAATTTCCCCTTTAAAACTGAAATATGCGCTTTCTTAACAATCTTTAGGGAGCTCATTTCCTTATCATGTGCAGCAACTTTATTATATACAAAGTTTCTATCCAAGACAAAACCACAGAATTGCAAATTATTGACTAACCATGCATCGAAACTATTTACAATCTAGACACAAAAGTCACCAAGCCTGCTTTCTATAGTGTAGCTGAAGGTTTTTTTAAAGTGTATATTGACAAAAGCATAAGAGTCCAGCATCTCTGCCAATTAAAGATGGACGTACAAGCAGGTTCTTGTGAGTTGGGATGAGGTTGGTTTCCTCATTAAGAAAAAGACAACAGGCAAGGGAGACAAAAGGAAGGTAGATCTGAGCATGAGAACAGGGACAGAGTGAAAAAGAAATGATGTGACATAAACAGCGAAGAAGACAGAAAAAGAAAAAGCAGCACAGACTGAAAGATTTCCTGACTGCATGCAGTTCTCAGCTCTGTCCACAGGAGGGCGACAAAATCCTATAAACAAACATTACTGTATGTCAACAGGTGGACGTGCAGTGAAACACAGCAGGCGTCTGATATCCAGAGCAAAATGTGCACATGAAGACACCTACAGCATGTTATAAACAAAACAGGAAGCAAAGTAGATTACAGGTTTAAATCCCAGACTTGTGGAGATGCAGAAACCTAGACGGGACAGAGTGTAATATATCCTCGCAGCCCTTCAGTTGTGTGTGTTCAACTTGTACACCGAGGTGTTCCTGGCTCCTCCCGTGTGCGTCAGCCTCTTGAGCTCGGTCAGACAGAGGATGTATACGGGCGTCTTGGTTCCCACGCCGCAAATCCTCCTCAGCTCCTCCATCTGAAACTCTGTCTGTTCTCCTGCAAAGGGAAATCGCCATGATGTCAGTTTTGGGTAGAAATCTGGCAGTTGATTACAATAACGGAGATATGTAAATCTGGTAACCTCGTTGATTTCTGTTGTCATTTTCAGCCCTAACTGTAACATTTAAGTTGATGAAAATGGATGGATGGATGGATGCCATCATAAAATCTGTTGGTTCTTTTTCTTTCACACCATAAACAAACTGCACCAACGTCCATTTGTAAGCAGACAGAGGTCTCAGTTTGGTTGTTTGGTCCGCACCAGGGTTCGACTGGCAGCTTACACACCAGCCCAAATGAACTGTACTAACTGCGCAAAGAGACCTGAGTTTGTTTAAACCAAACTAAACCGGTTAGGTGTGAAAGCACCTTAAGTTTGACCCTTAGTGTAGTGTAGCACTGACCTGGACTCTCTGCCAAGAATGTGTTGATGCTGTTGACCGCCTGGTTGAGGCTTTGCAGAGTCATCTGCCTCAGGTAGCTGGGTAAACTCCTGAACTCGCTCTCTGACACCACAGACAGACTCACAGCTCTGAGAAGAGGGCGCGGTACAGTTAAAATATTGATTTAAGAAGAGTAGCAGCATGAATGATAACAGGAAGGCTCGAAATAAACATCAATCATTATTAGAAACAGACAAAATTAACCATCCTAAAAACACGTATAAACACAAACGATACCACATTTCTTTTTTTTTTCTGCTACTCAGAAACAGTCTGATCTCGTCTTGTCTGCAACTTTACAAGGAAATCTTGGTAAAGATTTTGACCCCTTATCTAAAGCATTTCTTCAACATGGATAAATCCCCATTTCGAGGTAAGTTGAGTTTACTTCACCTGCTTTTAACATTTTCCAGCCTGACGCTTGGGTGCACGACAGCCATGGCCGTCTTCTTCAGCTGAGCCTGAGACACAAGCTGCAAAATAAAAAGGAAAATCATGAGTGAAAAAAGAAAGTATGGTTGAATTTGGTTTGATGTTTGGTGTAAGATAAAACCACAAGTGAATCCTGAGCTAAAAACTTAAAGCACAGAAAGCTGTCAGCACCACAGTATCTGTAGTTAAACAGCTGATAATGAACAGGACTCACTTTACAGATGTCCTGTGTAATGGAGCTGAGGTCTGGCATCTCGGGGGTGCTGGGCTCTTGGTCGTACATCCTGATGCGAGGTGTCCCAAAGCTGAACTCCTGGGTGGGTCCGTCCAGCTCCAGTCGGTTGACAGTGAGCTCCTTGGACAGCTTTTCATGCTCGTTAGCCTTCTTCAGCATTTTGGCACTTCTCTGCGAGTGAATGAGACAGGCGAACATTAGACAAAGAAGCTTAAGTTCATCTTTTCATGTAAGCCCTTATTTCACTGCACAGGAGCCCAAAGCAAATTAGAATTTTTTAGAAATTTCAGCTCATCTGTGATCACATAACTGATTGGGTGTTATATATGTTTAATTTACTTAACTTTAAAAAATATTTTGGATGTACCTCCACATAATACTAGAGCAGGGGTCAGCGACCTGCGGCTCGGGAGCCACACGCAGCTCTCTAGCCCCTGTTGCTTTGACAAAAAAATTAACGGCTACATGGAAATGAATCACGATTATTTTTATTTTCATTTATCAGTGCTGTAGACCTACAGTGATTCTTACATTATCCAACTGTAGAAATGCGTAACCTATGGGCCGACAACAAATAAAATTTTTTTTTTACTATTTCGTCAGCTAAAATGTGAGTCATGGCTACAGTATGTCTATGGCCTGGTGCCTTTTCTCTAAATTCTGCGTTTGTTTTAAATTGAGACATTGCTGCATTTCCAGACAGGATTGCGGTACCAAAGAAAGATATTTTGATTGGGTTGGTAAATTAAATATTGTTTCTGTAAACCACACTGAGCTGGTGGTTCATCAGGCTGTTTCCTCAAACCAAATGTGGAGTGAATTTTGGGCTGTGACCGGAAATACGCACCAGCCTTCAATCACATGGCCTCTTCTGTTTGACTGATGTTTTAAAAAATATATAGTTTGGTGAATTTCGGGATTCAGCTGTGATGTTTGTTCTTACATTTTGTAAGGAATTTCCCAAAACAGACTCCAGGTTTGGCATCTCTGGCATCTGCTTGTCCTCCACCCCCATGATGGAGATATCCGGCACGTCGTATTCCCAGGTGCGTTTGGAGCCGGTCGCTCCGTTACGAGGTGATGGAAGCTCAAAGGTGTGATTGTCATGATCAGCCTGCATGTTGACAGGCTCGGGCTGCCCAGCACCCTGTGAACACATGCAGAAACTCAGAGCTGAAAGGTTTTGTAGATGAGGAAATAAAGAAATGAATTATTATCATTGAAATGTTCCTCACACACTCGTCCTTTGTACCTTTTTGGTGCTGACCAGTCGGTTCACGTATGGGGTTTGAAACGCTGGGACCTCAGGGGTGGTGGGCAGGTTTCCAGGGTGACCGGGGGACTCTGGGTCACCATTGCCTTGGGCAGGTGGGGAGCAGTGACCGTTGGTCTTTCTGATCTTAAACCCCGGTGTGCAAAATACAGGTGGTTCTGGGGACTCCAAGGTCTGTGCTGTAGGCAGTAAGAACAATGAGATATATGGGAACTGCAAAGCATGCTTCATTTCAGAGCTTTTTTTTTTTTTCATACAACAATCTGCACACACTGCGATGACACACAGCTGGTTGAATATGAGCAAAGTTTCCCTGCTTCCCTTCTCTGGTTCCTGTACAGCAGGGTCGGTCTTTGTTTCACTGTTATAATCATTAAAAAGCAAAAGCAGCATGTGTATACATTCAGTAGGCTATATCTTCAGTAGCTAGCTAGTTAACCCTACACGCTGGATTTTCTGCCGTTATCTGACACGCTGATGTATAAACTTGTTTGGCTGATAACCAAAACCGATATCGATATATCCACTCCCTGCACTGGTACTGTGCCAAACGATGCCTAGGTTTAAGGGAAATAAGAGATAAGGAGAATCTTAAACCTGAGGATGCTTGATCACAAACAAGGTCATAAAAAACAAGGGGGGAGGACAAGAAATGCTGTGATTCCTGACAAATATAAATATGTTTTACATCACCCATTTCACAGGAACAACAGAGGTACAGGTCAGTTAAACATTGTAGTTAAGACTTCACTTTAAGTTTCCAGTGAAGGCGAGGGGTATGCTCTTATAGTTTCTTACCTTTTGTCTGCAAACTCTCCATCAGAGAGTTAACTGGTGGTACAGGTACGTCTTGTGACGGTCTGCTAAAGAGGAGGACAGCCATAAATCAAAAAGCAGTAATAATCAGTGTCTACAGACTCTTTGAAGATCAGTGCTGCTGCAAATCCTGCCAGTAAAGGTCACACAGTATACATTATGTAACGCTCATTATTCTCTACCTCTGGGGCTTCTCAGCGTTCTTCCGGAACAGATCCATAGTGAAGTCGTTGTTCAGACACATGGTGTGCTCTGAAATGCCAAAGTCATGCATCTGAGGTGTCTGTAACTCATCATCATCCATCCGCAGGGCACATTTGGGGGTTAAAGGCATTGGTGGCGGTGCAGGCGTGTTGAGTGTGGGATGAGGGAGGTTCATCTCGGGCATAGGGGGCACCTCAGAGCACCACTCCGCCCCAGCCAGAGTTCTCTTCAGCTGCATCTCAGAGAGGCCAAAGTCAGAGAGCTGCGGTGTTCGCAGCACGTCAGTGAAGGGCGGCGGCCCCACTTTTGGAGGTGATGAGGAGTGATTACCTTCGGCCTCCTCCTCACCTCCCTCTTCTCCCTCTGCTGACTTAGTCTCATTCTTACTTGCTGCGTCATGTTCAGCCTCTGACTCTGGAACTTTGCTCTCTGTGCAACAAACAGTCACAATGTCAAGAATGGTCGAGACCAATAGAGCTTGATAACATCCTCAGTATTATTACAGACTGAATTACTTCCTCAAACAGGTGAACAATATTTGCCTCCCACTGATACTCACTGGTCGGTCTCTGGGTGTCACAGGGAGCTTTGTAACCGTATTTTTCCCAGTGTGCCCTCAGTGACTGGATGTCCTTACTGACCCTCTGCTCCATCACTCGACAGGCGTTAATGAAGCTGCTCACCTCGTTCTCCTGCGCTTTCTGCTGAGCTAGCTGACCCTGGATCTGCCCCTGGATGTATGACGACAGACCAATCAGTCAATCAGTGCACTTCTTTTAACAAGGTGATAATATTCTTCACAACACTGACTTGCGCTACAAAGACAGCGTGTTCAGGGTTAGGTCAATGTTACAAACTTAGCACCACAGAAGATGAACATATTTCCACAGTAACATCAGAGTTGAATTATAATTGGTTGTCAGAGGAGGGCGAATGAAAGAGGGCTGGATACTTCACTGCAAACCTCTGTGTGAGTACTCTTTTTTCCAAGTAAACACAGTGATGTCAGCTCAAAATGAACAGTAAGGAAAAATGACAACAATTGGGTGAGTTGAAGTTGAAAGTGTTTAATGTAAAAACAAAATCTCATCGCTGTCATAAATGCTGTTTATTATTGCAATTCTTCGGTCTGGCCAATGATTGTAAACAGTCACTGGGTCTGTCAGGCTGGAGACATTTTCGCAGTAATGTGACCTATCGAATCTGAATTTAAGACTTTTAAGGACTTACACTAAGAAAACTTAATTTAAGACTTTTTAAGGACCTGTAGACACCTTGTTTTTACTCAACATATTCTCATTTGTAACTCATTTACTACTAAGTCATGTAAGAAAAAACAGAATTACTGACAGAAAGACAAACACAATAGAAACAACTCAATCAAAATAATGATTATACCCTAATTCTATATGTAAACATGTTTTAATTGGCATAGTGAATGACAGTTTTAATTCCTCATCACACCCACTCCACATGTTAGCCCCTTTAACAGATGCACTAACTGCCATCAACATAATACCAACGGGAGGCCATTAAAGACATTTAGAAACCAAATACTTTAAGTTACTTAAATCAACACTGTTACTCAGTAAATACTGTAGTGTTTGGCGATTCAGACGGCTGCTGGGAATGTGATAAATTAAGTTTAATCATGCCGTTAAACGACGGTACGTTAAATATCAGGTTAATAAACAGAGTTGGGTGTTCAACATGTAACGTTACCTTCAGGGTGCCGACATCACAGTTCAGCTCGTGATATGCTCGCATAGCTTTCGCTGTGGTCTCTGAAATCAGACAGAAACTCATATTATAATCAGCTAAATAATTTACACACGATTACAGTAACCAGGGGCCGAACAAACAGAGCAGGGTGCCAGTGTGTCACCTGGGTGTCACTCACCGCTGTCACCGTCCTTGTTGCGGTTTTCAAAGACCTGTTGTAGCTTCGCAGTTTCTGACTCCAGAGTCACCGCCATCTTTTTCAGTTTCGTGAAGAACCGTGCTGTCGGGTCCATTTTCTAATAAGAGTGTTGATTATCACAAATATAAACTAATTATTTCACTTAGACCACCGACAGGACCGTTTGTTTACCTTCTCTCCTGACAGGAAAAACTTTTCGATTTTGGCGCCTCTTCCGGTTTCAACCGGAAACATGTCTCTCTTTCTTTCTTTGGTTGGCAAACCAGCTTTCAGTCGCATTACCGCCACCTAGCGGAGCACACATGGAGCAGTACAATGGCAGGACACAAACAAAACCAAATATTTACTAAAAGCCAAGAACATTTAAGATATAAATAATATTTAATATAAATATATTTATTAAATATTTAATAAAATATAAATCATAATCGTAATAATATAAATTTATAATAATTTAAATTTAGTATAATAATCGGCTAAATAATACATTAAGCAAAAGTATATAAATTTAAAATATAAATAGTAACAATAATAATTTATAATACTTAGTATAATAATAATAATTTTGTATAATAATAGACTTAATAATACATTTAACAAAAACATACATTTAAAAGATAAATGATAACAATAATATGATAATAATAATAATATAAATTTAGTATAATAATAGCCTTAATAATACATTTAACAAAATATAAATTTAAAATATAAATAACATTAATAACAATATAAATTAATTATAGTAATAGACTTAATAATACAGTTAATGAAAATATACATTTAAAATATAAATATTGATAATAATAATAATAATATAAACTTAGTATAATAATAGACTAAATAATATGTTTAGCAAAATATACATTTAAAATCTAAATTAATAACATCAATTTAGTGTAATAAATGGGCTAAATAATACATTTAATAAAAATATGAATTTTATAAAAATTTTATGCAGTTGGTGGCCCCACATTGTTACCAGGGCACAGTGCTAAATCTGTAGAGTTTTCTTTAAATGATTTTATGGTTAGTTTGGCAACTAATAGGCAGTGTGTAGAGAATAGAGGACAGAACAACATGCAAAAACATTCTGCCCTATTTTTTACATTAAACAAGAAAAATATTTTAGTGCTTTAAGCATGGACAATCAGAACAGATCTGTACAGCTCACATGAATATAATGTACTGTACATTATGTAACAGTGTACAGTGAGACTGATGACGAGCGTGCACATTTTCTGTTCTAAATCTCTACAGATTATACATGGTCGTGTGAAGATGTCAGGTCAAGTTAGTTTTATTTATACAACACGTTTAAAACAACAGGAGTTGACCCAAGGTGCTTTTCAGCTGCGGCATATGGGTTAGGATCTAACTCAGCACAGGCTTACATGATCAACGAAATAGAAGGTACATAAAGTACAAAAATGTAATACAATAAAACAATACTAGAGAGAAGACCTAAAATTAACACAATAAAATCAAAGTATATCGTATACCTCTCAACATTTAGAAGAGTAAACCAGCTATAAAGCGACTCATATCAAACATCCTCATCTCAAGTTCACAGAGCTCTTATCAGATTAACTGGCCATACAGGAGAGTGTATAAATACTGGACAAACTGTGAAGGTCAGTACAGGCGTGCACAAGGAACAACCGAGGTGAGCTGCAAGAAGAACTCAGGTTTGGTCTGGTTATCAGAGCAGCAAACAGATTTACAGCAAATTCAGTCATTTCTAAATAACGTCAAAAAGTTATTTGGCTAACTGTTCACTCTCTCTATTGTCTGAACACAGCTCTGGAGCCATGGCGATGTTTGGAAAGGTTTTGGAGCCAGTGGGCTACATGCAGACTGTGAGGTGAGTCTAACTCTGAACATGTCAAACAATAAATCTTCCAAATACATTTCTACTCTCTGTTCTTTAAATTGTGTATGTGTGTGGAACTCAGGGTCCTGGTCCAGGGCATCTGCTCCTACCTGGGTGGCAGCGCCACAGCAGAGGAGAGTGAGCAGGCCAAGAAGAACCTGGACAACATCGATCAGGAGCTGGGAGCATCGGGTCACGGCCTGCTGGACGACCAGGAGGTCCACCGGCTGGAGGACGACCTGGCGGTGGTGTACTACCAGCTGGGCACAGCGGTGAGGAAACAGACTCTGGATCTCAAACATGCAGTAACACTTAGACTAGTAAAGACAATTAGTTTTCTACTTTTACTTTGAAGGGTAGTCTGATATGAGATAAGTAAGGAAGGAGAAATTTAAAAAAGAAAATGGAGGACTGGAGTGAATCTGCCTGGGAAGGTTCAGGGAGCAGCTGCTCGACAGTGCTGCCAAAGTTATTACATTATACACAGGTATATAATACCAAGTGTAATTCTGGTGTTTGCATCAGTGCTAAAGAGATTCATCTATTAGTCCATGGACCAAAAATAATTAAATGAAAATTATGATAAGCAACTAGCCATATTAATTTAGTAAAGACAAACAAACAACATTTTATTTTCTTCAGTGTGAGAACTTGTTACTTTGCTAATGATCAGCCTCTGGGATTAAAATGGCATTTGTACTTATTTTCTGACATTTTACAGAACAAAAATAAATCAGTGTCCATCAAGAAAATATAAATAAATGAATAAAATAAAATAAAACAAAATAACACATATAAAATAAAAAAAGTAATGAACGAAATACAAATAAATAAAGTAAAATAACACAAATCAAGTAATTCTGACATAAACCAAAAAATGTTACTGATGTGATTAAATAAAATAAAAATGAGATAAACAGATGAGAAATCATTAAACTATTGCTCATAGAATTTACCAAATATTCTTTAATAAAGTTTATGTAATTGCTAATCACAATAATTACGTCAACATTATTAAAATAAATTATCTAAATTCTACGAGCTATAGTTACATAAATCCTCATAGTCTGTTCATCTCAATTTCATTTGATTTAATTACATAAGAGGTATTTTTTTTGGCTTATATTAGAATTACTTCAGCCAGTTGGACGGAAATTTTTATACATAATTGAAATATATAAACCTGATAAAGCGAATATATATATATATATATATTTCTTAAAGTGTATATGACTGATCAATATCCTTAAAATAATCCTCTAATGCAGCGCTAATTTGTAATGTAAGTGTTCTTATCGATTATATTTGCCTCAAAAACGTATAAGCAACAAAATCCTTCATTAACTTCTCCTCATGCAACAGTTTATTTAACGGTAAAAATAAAAATTATTCTAGTTATAATTTGTTTTGAGCATCTGCTGCAAAGACAGATCAGCTGTGTGAGTGGAAATATGTCATCATAATTTGGTGTCCTGACTCTTCTGAAGGTGAAACCAACCTTTTTCTTACAGTGTGAATGAAAGCATGCATGGTCCCACTGCTAACTTGTATCTGTGCTTAAAAGGAAATATATGTAATACGTTCTGAGCGTGCAGTCCCTCATTTGACTGGCAGGGATTCAGTGACCTGCTCAAGGACACAATTGAAGGACTTTAATTTTGCTTTACTTGATGACTGATGCGACTTTATTAATTTAAAACAAGTAGTTTAAAAACACAGATGATTGTATTAACATTTTAATTGCTAGTTTTACTGTAGTTGTCTGATAGTGTCCTTCAAACAGCCTTGAGATTGACTTTCCTGCTCTCTGATCAGGTTTTAAAATAAGAAACAAAGGGTGAAATATGTGGCAGCAATAAAACTGAACGGAGCTCTGTGACCTGCTGCTGCTAATAGACAGATCACTGAGAGAAAGAGAACATGCAGCTCATTTAAATTTACTGGTAGTTTCATAAACAGGGTCGAGGCCCTTGAGGCAGAGCTGACCTTGAAGAGAAACACGCGATCGTCCATTTTCCTAAACTGGTGTGTGTGTGTGTGTGTGTGTGGCTGTGGCTGTACTCATCATGCTAAGCGTGTTATATAAATGTAGATATGTGACCAGATGTATGATTGAAGCATCTGTTTGGTTTTATTAGGAAGTATTAACAGGCTTATGCTTTTGATTTGTTTAATTATTGAAAAAATTACAAATCTCTTAAATTGGCTGAGTACAGCGGACATTTTTAACATCTGAATTTGAAAAATAATAATAAAAAACACTTTCCTGGATCAATTTTTGGTTGTTGACGTTCTGGGACACTGTGCCAAGTTCTTTCAAAATACACTTCTGTTTTCACAGGAAATTTACCGTTTGAATGCAGTCTCTTTCAAAATAAAAGAACTACATCAGTACAACGCTGCAAAATGAAGTTTTTTTTTTCAACAAAAACTCATGGTTAGGTTTAGGAAAAATTAACAGGGTTTGGCTTTGGAATCTTACGGGACGCAAACACCACTCTCTTGGGTGAAAGTTGGTCTTTGTTGGACCCATCCACTATCCCTCCCGCCCATCCCAGTTGGACTTTCACTGCCTTAACTTTCGCCCTTGTCCCGACGCGTTTCCCCCTGATGCCACTGAGCAGCTCCCGATGATAAAGCCAGCTCATGTACTGCGTCACTTTCAAAACATTGATATGATACGTACGAAATGTAAAAAAAAATTCTGATGAAGAGCCTGACGCTCGAAACGTTACTTACCTGAATACATTTCGACTGAGCATTGGAGCCCTGCAGTGTGCGAGCTGTTTGATTTCTCTGTTGTACGTATGAAATGTACAAATGTAACATATCTGTGTTTTGCAGAAACATACACGACCAACATTTTCTTCTGGTAACTGGCTGGGGTGTCTCGCTCCTGAGTACGAGGGGCTTTTGGCCTTTTACGCATTTTGAGTCCAGGGGTCTGTTGTCTCATAGTCTGTCTGTGGCTGTGGACTATTCAGAGTTATAAATAGCAGCTACTTATTCATTTTATTTCACATTTGAGTATCCAGAGTTGTGAATTTGGCATTCATTTATTGCACCTAGTAAATAACATAAACTATTAACAATGTACTGTTTATTATTGCCAAGAACCAGGGATTTAAATTAGAGCATTACATTTTTTACTTAGCGTGTCCCATCTTTGAATCTGTCGTCCAGTCTGGTCCCTCCATCTAAGACCTTCTAACCTTCTCTCCTCCCTCTGTTTGTTCCAGGTGAGGGCTCAGCCAAACTTCACCAAGAAGGAGACGGACGTGTTCCTGGAGTACGTGAAGGACTACCGGCTGGAGCGGCAGCTGACGGCCCTCTACAACCGTCTGATGGGCGTGTCGGCGCTGACTGACCAGCCTACACTGCTGGAGGAGCTCATCCTGTGTCGCAAGCCCAAACGCTGGGAGCTGAGGGAGTTCTGTGTCAAGGTTGGTAAAGGTGCAGGGGACAATGTGGAGGGGTGGTGGAGGTGGTGTTCAACTCATCTCCCTACAGGGGGTCATTAAAGTTTAATTTAATCTTATTTTTCAAATCATTATACAAGGGCACACACTCCTGCTTCACTACAGCTGCAGGAAGCCCCAGGTGACACAGCAAAACACACACACACATTTACACACTTCTTCTTTCTAAACTGGAATGAAAGTGCAGCTAATCTGTCATCACTGTATTTTCTTAACTGCATCTGATCCAAGAATTAAAAAGCTTTTTCAGACGCCACTCCATAAAAGAATTATGCAAATATACTGAATCTCCCCAAGGACGAGTTCATAAGGCAAAGACAGGCATTACGCACAGCTGTACAGGATTAAATATTCAGTTTCCAGAATAAGAAGATACATTTGACAGAAAAACATGGAGGTCCTGTGGGGAACGAAGCATGCTGCATCCATCTTCTTGGTATGAAAATAAACTGAATATTTAATTCAGCAGAGCTGTGACCCTCTGTTGTCTTTCTTCTGAGCTGACTTGGCAAATTGCCTTTTGCCTACACTGCTGGTATGGGAACAAACATTTTTCTGTATCCACTAAAAGGAGCTGTGATGGCTTTAAACTTCAAATTAAAACAGGCCTGAATTCTGTGAAACAGCGTTACGTAACTGTGACTGAGATGTCACAAGTTTGAGACCCACTAAAGTCAGTGTGGGTGCACATAGTTCCCTTTTTGCACAGCATCAAATAGAGCTTCCTCTACTGTTTCTTATATAAAACAAAAACCCCAAATGACTGGATGGTCACTGTCCATTAGTCCATCTGTCCTACTGCCCTTGAGCAAGACGCACATACTGACCATCCAGTGTGCAGTTAAATGGACCTTAATAGACACAGCAGAAGTCACAGACTGGCTTGTTATGTAAAAGCAATTATGTAATTATCTTTTAAACGTATTTTTGCAGGCATGACCAGGCTTTGACCGGCATTTATTACCCTCTGTACGATCATTTTAAAGGGACCCCACCTAAAAAAAAGAATTTCGATATCAGCATTTCTTTCCAGACATATGGACCCAGTTATTCGAGATAACCCACAGACCTTGTTGTGAGCAGTGCCATGTAGAAACTATTTTCTTTAAACCACACTGTAACACCAACCCGGTCTCACTCTGAAGTCCTCGAAATCCAGCGTTTGGACAGTGACTTGTGGCGTCAGACATTGACGAAAAAAGCTGTCCTTTAGCATGATATGCGCTTGTTCACCATTATACATGACTTCCACAGGACCACAACAGACTACAACGGCACACGCGCCAGTGACAGCATAGGTGATAAAAAAATGGGATTTTGACTGGCAGCAGAGCTCTTCACACACATAACGTGTAAATAAAAAGACATCAGTTGAGCACACAAGTATTTTATCTTACTTGGTTCTATTTCTCCCTCTCTGGGAGACTTGGCTCTCCCTTACCGTGCAGCAGCCTGCCCCATCCGTCCCTCGCAGCCCTGCACATACTCCTGAGCCTCGCTCTCCCTCACCGCGCAGCAGCCCGCCCCATCCCTCCCTCACAGCCCCGCACATATACCCCGAGGCTCGGCTCTCCCTCTTGGCGCAGCAGCCCTCCCCATTCCTCCCTTGCAGACCCGCAACATTCATTAGAATTAACTTCTTGGCTTTGAACATCTCATGTTATTGTTAAGATCAATTGACTTTAGCTAGCTAGCTAACGTTAGCCAACTAACCTGTGATGAAGTGCCTGCCACAGATGTAACGTTAGGTGTAGTGACTGGCTGGATCCCACAGCTTTCTGTCTTTACCGTACCGTTTGATGGCTGTGAGCCACAGATTTCTTCTTTCCCCATTCTTCACTCTATCCGGGAGCAAAGAAAATCGCAATTGTTTTTTTTTTAATTGTTTGCTGTGCAGTGAACAACACGTGTGTTGGTTGTTCAGGGAAAAAAAGCATCAATTTGCGGTGTTGTACTGAGCTTTTATTTTGAAAGAGACTGTATGTAAATATTAAATTTCCTGTGAAAACAGAAGTGTATTCTGAAAGAGGACAATGCATGTAACAGGCAGAACTTGACACAGTGTCAACCAACACACCCAGGGTACCTTACATGTCATATCTGGACGTGGAAAGTCCATGACCAAACGTCAATACGTGATGTTGGAGTGAGAATGTGTTGGTATCACTGAACAGAAGGAAGCGTGCATCTACTGCTAGCTCACGTAGCACCACTAATAAGTCAGTCCCTCTAGGACGTTGCGATGTTGGAATCGCAACAATTAATGTAATTTTACAATCATCAATGTCATTGTAGAGCTGCACACAACATTTAAATTGATCTCTCGGTGTTTATCATGAGACTGCTACTGCAGGAGTGTGAGCTCTGTGTTTGGGACAAAGCCGCATGAATCCAAAAAACAGCCCGCGAAATCCTGGAGCAACACATTCTCACTCCGACCTTGTCACATACTGAGGTTTTTTTTCTTCTAACAACAAACATACATGGTTGGATTTAGGCAACAAAACCACGTGGTTAGGTTTATGAAAAAAGAACAGGGTTTGGCACGGGATACAAACTCCGCTTTCTCGGGTGAAAGTCAGTGTTTGTTGGACCCATCCACCACCCGTCCCGTCCGCCCCGTCAGACTTTTGGCACCTTAACTTTCATTCTTGGCCCGCCACATCACTGCCCAAGCGCCGGATTTCAACAACTTCAGAGTGAGACCGGGCTGCCTGAAGGGACTGGCTAGCTAACCTAGCAGTTCAGCCAAGTAGGACTCCATTTACATTGGGTGCTGTGAGGAGCACAAGCCTCTCGTCCATGAGTAGATGCACACTTCCTTCTGCGTGGTGATACAGATGGCGGGTGTAGTTCAGTAGAAAGAAAATAGTTCTTACATGAAACTGCTCACAACAAGGTCTGTGGATTATCTTCAGTAACCAGGTCATGATTTCTGGAAAGAGACGTTGCTGTTGAGTTTTTCTTTGGCACTTTGAGCACCACAAGCTGAGTGTCATCTAGTTCTATGATATTGGAGAGAAGGCAGACATCTCTACAACTGATATCTCTAACACTCTGCAACTCACACCAAAAACAATCTAGACTGATATATAGATCTACAGGTAAGAGGAAAAATGATGACTGATTTGGGGGTTACTGTCCTTCTAATGAAATTGTAAAGAACTCATTAAACACAGCTCCTGTTGATTTTACAGCTGTGAAGACAGTTTTTATCCTAGAAACTCAAATCAGAATCCAGAGTGTGCTTATTAGGGGGCTTTAGGGTGTGAGGGAGCCAGCTTCAGTGGATTATCCTTAATGCTGAAGCAATTTCTGCTTGAAATTGGTGCCAAATGAGTGATTTGTTTGTGTCAAGCTCCTTTCAAAGACTTGTTTGCATAAACGAGTAGTTATAAAGCTCAGTGCTTTCACTGATGCGCAAAGAAATGCTAAATGTGTCCTCACTGTGCAGTCATAGTGAAATTATCCAATAAACAATTAGATAACCAAACTTTATTCTGTGTAATGAGCCGAGAAATCTACACAGCCGTGGGTTTTACTTTGGGAAAAGGGCAGCAACATGTCGGACTGACTACTAATCAAAGTCACTGCTGTAGACCTAACCTTGTTGAACAAAGGAACAGCAGCTTTGTTGCTTTAACCTTGAAAAACTTATCATGTATAAACAGTGAGTGATAAGCTGGGTCAAGAACAAAAGCAATGTCTTTTTTTTGTAAAACAAAATCCAAGTGACAAAAAAAAGTGTACATACATTGGTTTTCATACCTGAAATCTTCTGTGATGTCTGCAGACAGTGATTCTGTTAAAAAGCCTTACACAGCTCTGGAGTTTGTGACATCTGTGTGGTTTATTTTGGGGAAAATGACGAGCTCGGAAAGTCTCACAGGGCCAATTGTTCATTTCAGTTTAAGACAAGCCAAAGGAGTCATAACCAGCCTCTGTTCTGCTGTAATGATGAGAGTGGGGAAACACATTAAAGTTGCAAAACAAATGTTTGATATCACACAACACTACTTAAAGAGCCAGGGTTCCTACACATTTTCCATTTTAAAATACTTTCCGAGACTACATAGGAACCTTGAATAGCATTCTTGTGCTAAAACAACCCACCTCCCTGCAGGACTAAACACATGTTCTCATGCTCTCTCCTATTCCTTCCATTACTCTCAACAGATAAACTTTGTCCTGGGTACCGGCCTCCTTTGCCTCTTCACGCAGGCCTCTCTGACAGGCAGAGACCAGACTCTGCTGATGAAGACCTGGTCCGACCGCATGGGCGCCCTCTACAGGAAGATGAAGATGACAGGAGGCCGCTGCTTAGGCTACTTCCTGGAGCAGGCGGAGGTGGACATACGGCAGCAGATCCAAGAGGCCGTGCAGAACCGTGCACCCCCTGAGGAAGCGGCGGGAAGCATCCTGAAGACCCTGGAGAAGAACTACGACTGGCTGCGCTGGGCGGTGATGCTCCACCCTGCAGTGGGACCCCTGGAGGATGAGAAGGAGGAGAAGACCGAGGAGGCGCAGGAAGAGAAGGAAGCAAAGGAGGTAACGGAAGCAAAGGAAGCTGCGCCACCAGAACAGCAGTTCAACAATTTCCTTAATGTGGCATCAGAAGCACCAGTCCCTCACGTGGTGGCGTGCTACCGTGACACACCCACTTCGCTGGACAAGAGCCGCATCCACCAGCTCATCCAGGACCTGGAGTGGAAGATCCCCAACCCACCACCTGAGGTGTACGCCTCCATTGAGGAAGATCCGGGCAGGGCACGGCGCTACCTGGCCTCACGCATGCTGACGAAGCTGCAGGAGGGGCTGGGATCCGGTGTGGCCGTCCACGTGGTGCCGGGCAGGATGGAGATGAAGTGCAACTTCCCTCCAGCCTCGTACTACCTCTACGAGTACAAACACCGGCTGGCCTCGGGCACCGTGTGTGTGTTTGGATGAAAGAGTAAAGGGAGGGGAAACAACCTGTTCTCACACAGATGTTTCGTAATCATATTACAGCATCGGCTTTATTTTTGTTGCTTTCACAGTGGCATTAACATGTCTCATGTAATATTACTTCCAAATAAATGTCATTTTAGAGAAAAAAAAAAAGACACGTTTTTTAAGCTTCTTTCTTCTCTCCAGTTTATTACAACTTGGGTTTTATCCGAGTCATCCTTTTGGTTCGGACTGAAATATCTCAACAAATATTGGATGGATTGTAAAAAAATTTGTACAAACATGGTCCCCATTTGATAAATCCTTATGACTTTGGTGGTCCCCTGACTTTTTGTCTAGTGCCATTATTAGGGCAAAATTTCCCTTTGCTTATACTTTCGTTTATGACTTTATACCCGTAAAACTTAATACCGTAAAAACAAAATCTATACTTATGTGTCAAATCAAAGCCGTACCCTACGCCGTAGCCTGACGTGCACCTCCCCAGAAATGTATCTACACATCGCGGTGACGCAGACCTCCTGTCTATTTCTGTAAGCTGAAACCATTTCCCTCAGTGGAAACGAAACTTTTATTTCCTTTGTAACGTCACCTTTGTTAAATGTTGCTGTTGTCCCTGGCTTCATACAAGTAGATGAAATCTCCGCTCGTCGATAGGCTAATTTATACAATGTAAAATGCCATAGGCTTGTGCTAAAAACATTAGCATGTTGTATTTGTGTGCGTTTTGAATCAACTAAACTTTACAGCACTTTGCAGAAACCCTGACGCAGACTAGTGTTTTGGAGGTGTAACTGCATAGTGACACAGACACACCTCTGCGCTAGTATAAATGCTCACAATGGCGTAGGCTATGTGTTCAGACAACAGCCTAGGCTCTGCATAGAGCTGATGCACAAGTATAAATTCCACTTTAATTAGCAGATGTTAGCATGATAACAAACAAGATGGTGAATATTTATGCAGTTTGCATAAAAGCATGATTTTATGCAAACTGGCATTTGTCATTATGACACGTTCTGGCAAAATTAATAGTAATAGTATTATTAGTATCCTACATCAGCAACCTGTGTCGACAGCATCACAGCACTAAATCCAGCTTGTATTGCATTAGTAATAAGCAACATGACAATATGGTAAACATAATATTATGTTACTTAAGGAGCCACTAGTGTCTGACAAGCCAGAAACCGAGCACGGCAACATGAAGGAGATTAAATTTCAGTAGAGGTTTGAGAGGGGCAGAGCGGCACATGTTGTGTTTGTTTATTAAAATTTTAATGTATTTGCTTTCGTGACGAGATGAGACATGGTAAAGTTAAAGCCTTTGCACACAAATTTTCGCACCGAATAGAACAATAAAATGCATCGGAATCAGTGTGCAAGGTTTCTGTACTTACGTTTTTTCGATGGCGGATAAAAAAAAAAAAAAGCATCAGAAAAAAACAGACTCCATGTGCAAAGGCCTTTAGTTGAAAGTCTTACTCTCATTTTAGCAATGCTGCCATGTTCCCAGAGCTTAGCAATTTACCTAGAGAGAACAGCGTTGTTTTTATTGACAGGAATGATGGCCAAAACAATGAAAATAAAACCAAAGTTGCATGGAACAAGAATTTCCCTTTAAGGCTTACCCATCCTCTCTCATTCCCCAAACATCAATGCTATATTGCAACATAAACAAGGAAGCAGAGATTACACGTTTGACCCGTCTTTAGTGTTGAGGTCTTTGTTTATTGCTGAATAATTATTCCCTCGAAATGCTCTAAAATTTTCTGTCTCATCAGTGAGTAAGAGTCCAACTCGTGTCCACACGAGTCACAGTCTCATTGTCCATCACATCATCACATTAAACGTCCTGGATATATTTCCATTGCTTGTCCTTTTCGTACAGTAAAAAAGTCCCATGTACTGTTTTTGGTCTTACACAAGTCCACCGTCTGAGTTGAGCTGAACCATTTTTTCTAAGTCCTTCTTGACATCTGGGAAGCCCTCCAGCGTCTCCTGAAAGTCGTCCCAGGAGAGAGAGAAGCACTGGCAGTCGGTCAGTGCCCTCACTGTGGCCAGATGTTTGCCTTTGGTCAGCACGCATGTCTCTGTTGTACACACACAGAGGGAGCCACAGGAACGTGGTTAATGAGCGAGTAAACCCTAATGACGGGATGAGATGTGACAATTAATCCTAAATTAAATAACCAGACTCAGCTGAGTTGTTTTGGGAAGCCTGCTTAGCTCTAAACGCTGCAGAGGTTGGCTGCCAAAAAGATTAGGACCTGTTCCCACTTAAAGCCTGAGAATTAAATAAATCCCCCAAATTGGAAAAGATAGATTTATTTGCTCCAGTTTGACAGTGGTGTTTTTAAAGAATGCGTCATGCACACCTATGCAAATAAATCTACAGAAGGGTCCAGTATTAGTGTGAAAGAATGGATCAGTTAGCTCCATTTCACAGACGTAAAATTGTCATCAATCAAAAAGTACATTTTATGTGAACAAATTAACACACTAAACACCCTCTTGATGGTTGTTTAAGCTTTATATTTTCCCTGTTTAACCATTTACAGCCTCTTATATACACAAACTGCAAAAATGAAATCACCTACCTCTTGTGGTATCTAGCCATGCATATAATTTGTTTTTTTTCGTCCAGGTTTTTAATCTAATATCTGTCTCAGCAAAATATCAAAATGACAAAAAATGACAACAGCAACATCTTTTCCTGGAAACATTATCCCTGTTACTGTAGGTAATCCACAGAACAAGCTGTCAGCTGTTTCACAGGAACAGTTTCTGAGGTCAAAAGTAGTTCCAGTGAAAACTACCACAGTGAAAAAACAGGATTATCCAGAGTACAACTGTTTTGTGAGACACAGAAGCAGCAGATTTTGGCACAATTTCCTTAAGGGCTGTGAGACATCACTCACAAGGTCGACCATCGGTCAGTGTCAGGTCGTTGGTGAGCATCTGTCACCCTACTTTTTGTAGTGTGTCGACCCTTGTCGGCTTTCTTTCAGCATGTTGAATTAAAGGCGGAGCCCATTCTTTAGAGAAATCACTCTGATTGGCAATTCAATTCAGCAGGCTGTTCTCACAAATTTTTCATATGTTTTCCTATGAAAAGCAATGCATCCAAATTTGTACATATCCCATGAATTTTGAATGGCTGCCATCACATGACGGCAGTAAACAAGGAAGCAGGCCCGAGCGCTTGTAAGCAGGCGGTTTGGGCTGGTGGATGGGTCACAAACAAATAAGACTCCCCTGGAGTCACGTGTTCGGATCTGTGTGAACTCTGAATGAACTTTAAGTCATTTTAGGCTTCATCCTCACCATGTTTTTTTTCCTTAACCTGACCTCCGTAACTTTACGTCAATTACGTAACTGTACATTAGGGACGTAATGTCATTTGTGGGGCACAAATTTGTAGCATATCATGCAAACTGTTGTGTGTGAATTTTTCATAGGTTATCATACGAACTGTTCTATGAGAATATATTGAGCTAAATGCATGAGAAGAGAAACAGAAGTGAGGAAAGTAAACAAACCACAAAAGTTAAGACAGAGTAAGATCATCAAGATTCCGTTCATGAGTGTTTGTGTTACTGTTTGCTAGCTAACCGTAAATATCCTTTATCTTTAACATCAGCTTGTGTTGTTAACGCGCTAACAGGCTAGCTAGTATCTTAAATCCGTCCTGTCGGTCTTCCCTTTTTAAATGATGAACAAGGACTACCGCCACTTGCAGCTATGGAGAGTTATTATATCTCACGCAGGCGCAGAACGTACGTGCTAGTTGGCTGTAGTCTTTGTGATGTGCTCAAGTGCAATATATTTGCTGAGACACAGGTGATGTGACAACAGAGACAACAGCATATAAAGCTTTCCAATCCTGTAGCCTTTGTTGACACCTCTCTGACATAGTTTTGGGAACAACAATTTTGCAAATTGGATCCCTGATTTTTGAATTATTTTTGAGGATTTTTAAACAGCTGCAAATGGAACCATATTTATCCAAAAATAGTCTCTATGAAAACTAATACTTTTGTGAATTAAAGGGACACAAATTCTGTCTCAATGCTTTGAGCGCCACAAATAAAATTCCACTTTCACTGTATCAGGAGGAGGCAGACAAAAGAGGTGGTTGTTTCAAAATCTGGACAAAAAAAACAACAACCATATACTGCATGGCTAGACAATATTAAAAGGTTTTGTGATTTGAGTAGAGTGAAACTCAATAACTCTGCTGAGGAAGAGTAAGAGATCAGATTGAAAGCAGAAAAGGCTAATTCAAACGTATACCTCTGGAGATCTGGAGGTATACGTTTGAATTAGCCACCAGATGTTGTTTCAAATAATCAGAGTAATTCCAACTCACCTCCAAAAAAGTCTCCGTCACAAAGCTCCCTCTCGTAGGAGTCGGTCTCCATGAGGACCTGGCCGTGGTCGATAAAGAACATGCGGTCACCCGGGACGTTCTGTCGGACGATGGCGTCTCCCTCCAGGAAAACCTCATACTCCAGTTTGAGGAGGACGGCGTTGATGAAGTTTTCGTCTCTGCTCTGAAACATTGGCACTTTTCTCAGCAGCCGGCTGCACATCACCATCAGGATTTGCTGAAAAATACACAATAATATTAAGATAATTAAATATAACATTATTATAAAAATAAGGTTAAGAAAACCCCAAAGCAATTGTACATCATTAAGTTCCTAAGAGAGAAACCACAACCGTACCTCTTTGAGCGCAGAGGACACCGTGTCCATGACATCCTTCTCATGAAACCACTTCCCTCCATAGCGAGCCTGGTAGTAGTTGTTGATGCGAAGCTGTAGTTCTGGTGGGAGCTTCATGAAGGCCATGTAGTGCTCCAAACGGCTCATCTGTAAAAAGTCACAAAGCCTTGCTTTCACTATGCAATTTTGTTCGCAGCAGGTATGATCTCCACATTTCATGACAAAACATTTGTCAGTTTTCACCCTGGAAATGAAGACAAAAGCCTAAAATGAAAAGTTTCAACACTTCCTTTCTCCAACATCTCTTAATTCACAAAGCAAGTTTCAACTCTACTGGGTTCCCACACATCTCAAGGACTTTCCCGGCCCACTTCCCTAAAATTTAAGGCCCCAAATGGCATAGTTTGAAACACATATCAGTGAAAACCCACGCTGACACGGGGAGAACATGCAAACTCCACACAGAAGGGTTCCCCCACAGGGGATCGAACCAGGAACCTTCTTGATGTGAGGGGACAGTGCTAAGCACCACACCACCGTGCTGCCCCCCCCCATTCACAACACATAAAAAATCCTTGACTTTTGTGTTAAGCACGTTGTCTTAGGGTTGTATGAGAAGTGCTACATAAATAAAGTTTGATTGATTGATTAATACCACCGAGAGGTATTGTCTTACCTTGCTCTTGTACTCCTTGGCCGCGGGATCAATGTTGGCGATCATGGTTGTAGCGTTAGCCACGAGGACGGTGTACATCAGACAGCCGGACACCATGCTGACCATGACGATCCACATTTCAACATAATCTGAGGAACAAGACACCGACACTCAAGCTCGTTTGCTGTGGAAATGGTGGGTATTTATATCTGAGGGAGAATGTGACACCTGGGCCTTTTTTTAGCGGCATATGAAGAAAATCTATAAAGTTCTCACTTGTTGGTGCGTCCATGGAGCCATAGGAGAGGGCTATCATCTGTGAGAGCGCTCGAAATACTCCCCAGGAGTACTTCACGATCACAGTGGCATTCTGGGAGAAGATTTTGTGTAGTGTAGATGCAGTGGAGTAGAAATATAACATATCATAAAATGGAAAATACATACTTGAGTAAATGTATTTAGTTACCTTCCACCACTGTCAACAACCATCATCACTCACACTCAGTCTATTAAAGTTTTGTTAAAGTAGTTTTACCATCAGGTTTTCTTTGCGGACCCAGCAGTCGGAGGGAAACTCCTCCAGCATGGGGACAAAATACTGGATGCAGCCGTTCCAGTGACACAGAAGGAAGATCATCATGAACAGAGACAAGATGCGGAAGAAGAGGCGGACCACCTCCAGGTTTGCATTTGACACCTGTCAGAGAGAGATGAGGCAAAAACATGTGACTTTAAGGCATTTGGGACAGAAATCACACACACTGCAGGGCGTCCCAGACATGTGTGATATTACAGCAGCATATTGGGTTTAAGCCTGATCGACGATGTACTATGTCCTCTCATAAGCCTGATCTGTACAGTATATAATCCGTACATATGCATTCACTCACTGGCACACTGATGGATCAACATAAAAATATCTCATGTTCATGCAAGTGATGTTTTTATGTGACCCATCGCTATGTTTCCAGCCAGGTTAGCGACACAAAAATCAGGTATTTCAAGCCAAAACATGACCTTTTCCTGACCGTAATCAAGTGTTTTTTGTGCCGAAACCTAACTACTCGTTTACTGTACTGCTGTTGAATTTAAACGTATCCCCTACATCAGTGGTTTCCAACTGGTGGGTTGCGGTCCAAAAGTGATTCGCAAACATGTCAAGTTTGTAAAAAAACACTTAATCTTTATGTACAGGGAATTTCAGGCGCAGAACTTTTATTTTGAAGTGCTGTTTCCTGCTGTAGAGTGCGGGAATTACAGACAGCTACTTCACAGAGGCAGCAAACTAGCTCGACGACATGGCCAAACACAAGTATGATACTGAATATATTAAACTGTGTGCACCATTAGCTAATGACTAAGGAGAAATCTGGACCTCAAGGCTGGACCAGTTGGGAACCAAAGCCATACGTAATGACGTACAAATGTAATATATTCATTCAACCACATTTTTTTCTGATGATTGCGTTGCCCAGTTACCAAAGAATATGATTGTAAGTTTTTTGCATTACCATCCCCAGTAACATTAACTGCGAACAGTGGAACAACTGGAGTAATTGTTGGGCTCTGTAACAGTGGCACCAGCAATATATCACTTGGAAACAGATTGAGGAGGCAGAAGTTGAAGGATGTCTGCTTCCACCTCAAAACTATGTTCCTGATCTAACTTTACCTAACAGCTGATTCAATGAAAGCAACAGTAACCAACCAGGTCTCACTCCCAACCTGTCAAATACAGATACTTGGTCAATGGCCCATCAGCACCAACACACTGGGGCACCCTTTGGTAGCGGTATGATACGACTAGGGAGGCAGCGACCAGTTTTAAGGTTTACCGTGATATAAGAGTTGATGGTTATCATACCGTGTACATTTGCTTATCTACGATATTGAAAAAAATATATAATTGGATGTTGAATCTCCCCTTTATTTTAGTCATTTTCTAAGGGGAGACTTTTTCCACAAACTTCCATTCACACAATGGTTTCAAGTTTCAATTATAGTAATAAAACGTTTCTTCAACCAACAGTAACCCTTCTGTTTTCATTCCTTTAACTGTCGTTTTGACTGATAATAATAATGATCTGTAATACCACGTTACCGTGAAACTGCGATACTATCGGAGACAGTTATTGTACCATGAAAATCTCATACTGTTACAACCCTAGATACGAGTCATTTGTTAACGCTCCAGACAACTACCAAGCACTGTAATTACACTCTTATTCTATTTTGAAAAAGACTGTAAGCATTTAAGGAGCAAGAACTGTACATTTCCTGTGAAAACACAAGTTTATTTTGACAAGAGACAATGCTTGTAACAAGTTTAAATTGACATGCTGTCCCTGAACGTTCAAAATTGACGCAGGAGGGGAACTTAATACGTCACATTTTGACGTGATGATCCATTGACCAAGTGTCGGTATTTGACAAGTTCAGAGTGAGAATGTGTTGCAGTGACAGATTTAATGCACCCACAGCACACAAGAAAAGAAGGAAAAGCTTGATATATTTGCAGCAAACAAGTCACAATCATCAACACCTTCAGTGATGTGACTTGGTGGAGAATTTCAGGACAGCAGGACACAAAAGGACATCATCGCATGATTAAAGAATACCCTAAGGTGCGTTTCTAAACTCCACACCTCTGAAGGTCAAAGCAACATTGCTTAAACACAAGTGGACCATCTACTGTGTATCATAGCAACGTCAAGTCAACCTTGATGTACTGCTCCAGGTTGTAATAAACCACAATAGATGCCTGTGAAGGTCATGTGGCATCCTCTGGCCTGAAAAAGACCACAACCTTGGAATTATATTGAACAACCAAAGCAAGAACATCACCACTGTAATAAAGCTGAGGCAACTGATGGCTGGACAGCGTCAAGGCAAAATAAAACCTGGAAGACTCAAAATGAGCTGGCAGAGAAATGTGATGGACGAGCTAGCCAAGATTAACTTCACTTGGGGGAGGCTCAACATGCCGAAATCTCACTATGGATTAGTTAAGTAAACCGATTTATCCGCGTAATATCAATAAATCAGATTCAAAACACTTATTCCCAAAGCAGCAGGGTCCAGTTTCTGCCACTACACCGAAAACATACACCAGAAACCGTTTATTTTAGCAGCCAGAAGCTGATTAAAGGGTTGGAGTTACAAATTCCAGACAACATACATTATGCAACATGCAAGATTTGTTCCAAGACATATTGCGTTTCATTATGAGATTATGTGATTATCATCAAGGTTAAATCTTGTTATCCAATGTTTAGTTCTGTTTATGCAAAAACGCAGGTTGAGCGTGAAGCAACGTGTCAGCTCTTGTTTTACAAACGACATTGTAAGTGTTCAAAGTCAGATTTGTCATCGGATGCCAGGTCTAGTAAGGTATCTGCAGGTAGGACATTAAGGCTGATTGAATTTCAAAGGTGAGCTTTGAAGACTTTGTCTGGCGTTTGAACTTACTTTCTCCACCTCGTTGAAGAACCTGACCAGTCTGGACACTCGAGCCAGCCGGATCAAGCTGAGGATCCGCACAAACATCAGTATCCTCATCATCTTGTTGGTCTTGGAGGGGTTGTCGTCATTGTGGTACTGTAAGTCCTGGGAAAAAAGAATACAGAGGGTTAGTTATCGGCAGCATATTTCTCATTTAATCTATTTTATTTAACTTCTTTAATACAACTTGCTACTCCACTAAACTTGTGTTAAATGTATACTCTGTCTATTTTACAAACGTTGGTGGTGCTTTTTGTGGTTGCTGATGGACGGTGGTGACATGTGGCTGCGGGTCGCTCAATGGGATGAGGAAATCAACTCAACAGTCCATAAACTCTCCTCTCCTCTTCTGGTTGAGCAACCACTCAGTCATTTTGTTGAGGCCAAGATATGTAAAAAAAACAACAAACGATGACGCATGCCCCAAGTGACGCAATAGACAGAGCCAATCAGAGTCTGGAGCGTGTTCCATAACACCACTGTCGACACCACCGAAGACATCAATGAATTAAATGAGTCTGTGGTAGAGCTGCCCCCTTATAGTCGACACAATATCAGTCGACCAGAAAGGTCATTAGTTGGCAAGATTTCATTGGTTGCTTAGAAAAAAACAAACAAATCAATGTAAACTCTATCAGGAGCTGCACCTTGTCAAAATAAATCAAAATATGATTATATAGACTATATGACTGGACCATGTGGGAATTTAATTTGAAAGGACAGACACAGGAAGTGTCCACGCTCAGCAGTCAGACAGGAGTCAGGTTAATTTCCGGGTCTGGTACCTGCGGTTATTCCACAGGCTAGTTAATAACATGTCGGGCAGGAAATCCAAAGTGTGGGATCATTTTGAGAAGGTGAAGGACAAACCCAAGGTGATATGTAAACTCATCTTCATTGGTCGACTACAAACATGACGTATCATCTGAAACATGGAAGTAGCTACATGCCCATTAGCCCACAGCGTCATTAACAGGCGGCTCGCTCAGTGTGTGACGTGCACTTGTAGTTAAAATATAGGCCTATATTAATGAAGGTTCATTAGTACGGTTTTGTATTTCTCTGTAATGTAGCACAGTGTTAACAATGTTACTGACACTATTCTTTCTCACACCTTCAACTCAAGTCCGTGGTGGATTTAGTTTGTAAGTAAGTGCACCCAAAACTACATTTAAATCATTTCACAGCCAGAACCATCTAAAAATGGACAATTTTAAAGTTAAAAAAAAGACTAAATTACAGTGCACAAGTTAAAGGAGCTGACAGGATAACATTTCACTGGAGTTGTACCTTGTATGATGTGACAAATAAGTGATTGATTCATCTAATACTCATTGACTTTACCTTTAAAAATCATCTAAAGTGTTTATTTTGGTGCCTTTTCCTCAGTAGTTATTGTCTGTAAAACACTGTCTTGCTGCTCTGAGTGTTTCGTAAGTTTCTAATTACAAACCACGAACAAATAATGTAAAACTAAGTGCATAATTGTTTTGTGAACTGACAAATAACGCAACACACTGCACACTGCAGCTGTTTTCTGCTTCAACAGTTTGTTCGGTATGACCAATGAAAATGTGTCCTATTATTTTAAGTGTACCTAGAAGCTGTAATTTAAAATTATTATTAGAATGATTAAAATGCAAAACCAAAACCATCAATCACAGTTACATGAAATACATAAAATAAGGCAAACTTTACAAACAGAAGAACCTTTTGCTGAGATTAAAAGGAAAACATTTACTTTTATTCTGCAATTATGCCATTATGGAAACACTTTTTAATTTACATATAATGTACCTGGATCATTAACCTCTAACTCCATTAATGAAAACTGTTTTGATAAATACTGCAGCACACTGTTTGCTGTTTTCTGCTCCAACAGTTTGTTCATTATTACCGCAAACAGCAGTATGTAGCCGATGGGGAAAGCAGCTATGATGTCCGGTATGAACCACGTCCTCAGGTAACTGACTCGGATCTGCTTGATATCCAGAATAGCTTCCTGTGAAAGAGAACAGAGCAGCAGATTGAGCAGATGGATGAAGATGTTGCGCAGCGCGTGACACGATCAGATGTATAATTTAACACTTGAACTGAACCAATATTTTGGGAGTTTGTCCAAGATTAAGGGAGACGGTGGTGTCGGATATGATCAGCAGCATGCTCGGAGAAAATCAGCACATACATGAAGCACATACATGAATATTTGAAACAAGGCAGAAACCAGCTGAGGATAAATCTGGCAAAACCAGATGGTTGTGCCGTCCAGAGTAAACACCACAGCCTGGAAAAAAACACCACAGATGTGCCATTTGTGATAGAGGTCACAAGGTATGAGCTGATGAAAACAAACAGGATATAGTCCGCATAATACTTAATTGGAAATGTTATACTTCTCATTTATCCAATACATCATAATCCCTGTTATAAAATCAAACAGCAGGTGCCAAACTTGCCCATGTCCAGGAGTGGAGGGGGGGGGGCAGGGTGGGATGGGGGGGTTGTTAATCTAGCCTTTCGTGTATTGAGTAGATTACAGATGGGGCAGAGATGGATTGTATGTGCTTGTCTGCGCAGGGATTATGGTCCTCCAGATTGTGTCTGAAAATAGAGTACAGCCACTCTCACCTCGCCGTCCTCTGCTATGATGCCCATACGGAAATTCAGAGCCACATCTATCAGGAACAACGTGTCTGAAAACACGTTAAACCCTTCCCATGCCAGCCCGCTGTTCCCATCCAGAAACGCTATCTCCATGGGAATCCCAATCAGGTTCAGAAACGTGATGGCCATCATGCACATGATGTAGTAACTCCTGCAGGAACACATCACACACAAAAAACATATGTGTGACATCAGAGTGAGCTTTAGATGTTGTTTCCCATGTAGGATTGTGGCGGAAAGTCTCAGTTCATTTGCCAAAAGGATTCATTAGACAGTCAAGCTGCAAGCCCGTAAGGCAAGCTGATTTATGCACACGAAATACTCTGATACTGTAACTGCACTTCTCCTCAGCCGGGGTTCGATTGCCAGGCTCAAATAACTTTGCTCTGTGATCTCCAATTGTTTCATTCCCTCTCTGTTTTCACTCCATCTGATCACCTTACAAAGTGATAATAACAATACTGCATGGATGACGCAAAACCAAACCTGATCCACCGGTTTTTGTCCTTCAAATCCTCCGGTATCATCCTAAAATTCCCGGAACAAATCTAGAATTTCAAGAGTGGTAATCAATTTTAATTCTGCTTTTCTAATCATCAACTTTTAATTGCTCTTTTGGGGCACTGCTTACTTGCCCTCTACATTTTATAGTAATTATACCGCATCTATTTGTCTTTTTTTGAGGTGCAACACAAATCATTGTCACTTACTGCAGTGTCGACTGATGCTTAATGATAATTAGTACATGCATGTAACATGGAGCAGGGATGCAACCAAATCTGGTGTTTTTTTTCTTAATTAATTGTTTAAAATGTCACAAATACAGAAAAAATGGCAAATATAATTTCTTAAAAAACTCAACTGTCATCATCAACATGCTTGTTCTTTCTTCACGCCTAAAAATATTCCATTTACTGCAGAAAAAGACAAATAAAAACAGCAAATCTATCAATCATCTGTGTGCCATTTTTCATGATCCAAACAGTTGCAGATATTTTACAGTTACAGATTTTCTACTCATCAACTAATCAGTTATGCACCAATCAGCTCTAATATGGAGCAAAATAAAGAAGATACTCTATTAATCTCTGGAGCAAAATGAAGCACCTGCAGAAACTTGCAGAACCTGCACAACTTTTAAAGAGACTAGAGGCGGAGCTCTCAGCGCAGGACTGGCCTGAATCTATCAGATACATGAAATACCTCATGAGGCTGAACGGGTGGATGACAAAGACTCCGCTCTGCAGCTGCCTCATGCACTCCTGCTCCACGGCCATCTCGCTGCCGTACACGTACAGGGACTGGCGGTTCAGCTGCGGGAGAAGCAGAGCTCTCCATCCACAGGTGGCTGTGCTGCATCCCGCAGGGGGACCCTTTAGTTTCTCCATGACCCGACTTTGGTCCCCTCTGATGTGATCAGCCGAACGCACAGGCCATCCTCCCTCTGCTGCTGCTGCTGCTGCTTCTTCTCAGGACAAGTGGAGTCTGACTCTACCAGTCCTGACCTCCCCTCGTGGTCACAAGGTAATTTTCCATCAAGGCTCCCAACCTCAGGGCTTATTGGAGCTGTGTGGAGCGATGCGAGTGGATACCCGCCTTTCTGCTCCCTCCCTCCCTCCCTCTCTGTCTGCCTCTCTCTATTTCTGCCCCCACCCCACCCCACCCCACCCCTTCACTTCTTTTCTTTTTCTCCCAGCTCATCAACTATTCAGTATCTGTGTCTCATCCCCACATGAATCAAGCCATGTCAAGAGGGTAAGGTCCAGCTCACATTAATACTGAAGACAATGGCATGTGCATGTGTGCGTGTGTGCATGTGTGCGTGTGTGCATGCGTGTGTGAGAGGGGATCACAATAATTGTCATGTGAACGAGACATCTGGCAGCGTGTGCAGGGACAAGTTCAGTGAGGGCCATCTCTACCAGGGATGTAATTAAACACTGTACCGTGTTACCTGATGCTGGACATATGCTCGCAGCTCGGAGCCAGCTCCTCCTCTGTTGTTTGTCACATCAGTCAAAAAACAAAACTAAACAGCAGCTGAAATATTTCATTTCAAGGATTACAAAGTGGATGATTGCGATGTAATTCAGGTGGATCTTTTTCTCCATGTTCTTGGAAGGTTAAGTAAGACTGCAGCAACGTTTGAAAAATGAAAAATAGATATGATATTACAGGATGTAGCAGCACGGTGGGATTAACTGAGAGGTCACGGCAGTGGATGAAGTGAATTACTGGCAGCTTAGTGCAAGAGATGTGTCTAATAATGTGAGGGACATTTTATGGGATTACTGCTTTTTTCATATCTTTGGACTATTTTCCTGTGAAAGATCCTTTGCAATAGAGAAGTACAGTAAACTTTTCCCCACTTACATATAGGCTACATATTTACGAATATCACAGGCAGGATCAGGACAAGGCTTTTGATCTGGTCCACTTGTAAATGCTGCCGTAAGAACATGAACCAACTCAAGGCAATTATATTTGTTACAAAATCAGTCCCTGATTCAGACCAAGGGAGAAAACTCTAGGTCTGAAAGCACCTTAAGTTTTAATTAATTGATAATGTTTGTTCTGAAATAGGCTTCAGCTCCTTGTGACCCTCAACAGGACAAAGCTGTTTGGAAAAATATTGGACGTCATATCTGTAGCAGTTTTCTTCAAGTAACTTGTCAGCGTGGTCTCACAGCCCTTGCACCAAAATCTGCCATTTGAGCAGCACCCCTGGCGCCATTATAGTGATGCCTTTGTGTGAGATGCACCAGGCTTTCCATGAACTCCAATGTAAACCCATCCACATCATCATTAGATGCTCAGAGCAATGGATGTACTTTAAAGTGCAACAAAGTAAGTTGGTGGGAGGTGGAGTGATCCAGCAAGTCTTTGACTCTGGAGAGCGGTGTTCAAGACCAACAAACTACAACATCAGTTGTGGAATTTGTGGCATTCCTTTCCAGCCCTGTTTGTGCCATTTAAAGCCATGTTTTGTAGTGACATCAGTGCTCTTTTTCTAACCATAACCAAGTAGTTTCATTGCCTAAACGTAACCAGTGACCTTTCTGCCTTCTGCGTCAAGAAACAATGTGAAAGGCCGCCCCCAGCAACTACTACAATCTGGTTAAGTACAGGCAACAACGATATTTGGTTAAGTTACCCATATTTACTGTTGCAAACTATTGTCTGGGGTCAGCCACTCTGAACACCAAACCATCCATCCTGACCTACTCTCTCAGAGGTTTTGTAGGGATATATAAAGAGTTGGATGGTCAGTTTTTCTAAAAAGTACATTTTGTCTCAATGGTTTTGAGCCTGTTTTTGCCAGCACAAATTAGCTTTATCACAGTTATAGCTATAAATACACCCTGCTAACCAAGCTAGCAGCTCGTATTAGGGTTATCTCCACTCTCGAGGTTTCAAAACTGGAGTTCACAAACTAACGGGTGACATCACAGCTGCTATGGCCATTATTTTATACAGCCTATGGTCTGAATAAATGTGTGCTCATGTCTGTAAGGTACACTGAACAGTTGCTGCTCAGGGAAAGTAGATTATAACTAAAATAACAGACCTGTCTGTGTGGCTGTGGGTCTGATCACAATCCAGCCTTTTCTGGAGTGCTGCCTTCTGTTGTTTTATGTGTTGGCAAGTGAGAAGTTTTCTGCTCCAACAAAGGACACAGTTTTGGAAAATACAGTAGTGCATGGCAGAATTAATAATTTGCTGAATAGCTCATAGCGATCAAAGAGTACTTACACTTCTGCTTTCCTCGGAGGATGAGGAGGTGCAGACAGTCAGGGCTGTGGCTTTACACCTCTCCTCCTTCAGGGGGCAGATTTCTACAGGGAACATCAAAACAGACAGACAGTAGATAAACTGGGAGTGAATTAAAGAGTATTTTAATGCCACTTCTATATGTTGCATTGCTCGCCTTTGTGTCACACTATATGGATTCTAATCTCATGTAAAGCACAAAGACTGCAGTGAAGTGTGTTTCAAACGGAGGTGTACATCTACAGAGCAAAAGAATAATATGCTTACTTGCTCATTTATCTAGCACACAGCTGGCCCTCAAACTAGAATAAGTGACTCAGTGTTGCTGCTTACGCACTGCTTTGCTGTGCTGACGCACCATAGACCCAGTAGACATGTGAAAACACATATCTTCAGTATTGTAGGACAGAAAATGAACATTTTTCATATTAAAAAAACTCCCAAGTCACTCAAGTGTATACTCTTCCCACCAGCAACTATATTTTACAGCACAGAATGTGATGTCTGCCGAAGGAGCTGAGGGTGTTGGAAAACAACAGCTGAAGTTAATTTCTTTATTTTCTAATTATCAGTACAACGAATGAACACTTGTACACCTTGGTGCCAGAGTGTATCAAAAAGCATCAAAATAGGGCTTGTTTATCAAAAGAAAAAAAAAGCCAGGGAAGCCCCCCTGGATGACCCAACATAGGTTGAGGCTAAGCCCTAAATGTCCTCAAATCCTTATGACGCCCCTGCCCAGGTCAATTGCTCCATCTAAAAATATGCAGGACAATCTAAAAGTTGTGTGGCATAGGTGTGGAAACTTTGGGATTCACAACCCTAAATGTTAAATTACACTCACACATTATTTTTACTTGACCCACTTGTCTGGAGTTATTCAAAGATATCACATCCAAACTCTAGTCAAACATAATAAACTTCACAAGCACATGCACAAGAGTGAGCTTGAGAGTGAGGCTGAAATAACAGTCGGGTGATGAGTGTGTGAGGAGTTGGGGATGACATACTGAAGAGACGATGAGCTGATGGATGGCAGGTGTGTGAGCTGAGGAAAGTGATGTGCTGATCGCAGGCAGGTGTGTTGTGTTGGAAGAACCTGGAGCCAGGAGAGGAGCCATGCCCACACCCACACACCAGACGCCAGGCTCATTTGAGATGAACTGTGTCAAGTGGACATGATCAGGCAGAAACAGCAGGGGGCGGTGAAAAAAATCAAGTCGGACAGCTCCCAGCTGCCTTTAAAGAATATGCAGGAAGTCATAGAAATGTTCTCATCCTATCAGATCCATCTGTAAGCCACCTGTAGTTCGGAGACCACATTACAACCTTTAATATTATTATGATCAACCAAACAAGATGTTTGTTAACAGAACTAAAACATAATTGTAAAACTAATAGCCTACAATCCAGCATTCAATATTACAATTACACAAAAAAATCAGGATTTTCTACATGGTGTTTGTGGTCAAAACTAAGCCAATAAGCAATTCCCATCATGCCTGAGTCTTGCAGACAGTGGAGAAAAACTGCAGCGTAGGACTCCACACACCTAATTACTGTTTCTAAAATATTAAAAAAAATGTTAACCTACATGGCTATTATTAGCTAGCTTCCATCAATTTGTCGCTCTGAGGATGAACCATTTACCTGAAATCATATTACTCTTGTGTACATTGCAACATTTACAACAAAACTGCACCTCAAAATTAAAAAAAATGAAGTTACTCACCTTTTGGTAGCACCAAATTTCACAGAGTGCCAGACAAGAGGTATCCAATGGTGGATAAGGCCAATGAAACCCCTTGAAAAATTCCCGCGAAGACCCCGTTGTAACAGATTTGATGTATTATTTGGTGTATTAGCTAACCACTTGACTGACTAAAATATTTGAATCTTGCTGACAATTAAATTATAATATGCCCAATTTAAAAATAAAATAAAATAATAACAATTTAATGAAGTTGAAAATACCACTTAATAATTTATGTTCAGTTCAAACAAAAATCTAATTAAGGTCAACAATTTAAAGTTGTCATTAATACAGTAATTCACTTTCACTGAAAAGTAGAGACATATTTATGAGAGTCTGCTACCCATAAGTCATTCACCTTTAAATATTTTTGTAATTAAAAAACTATTTTCTGTATTTTGTCAGTTTTTGTATTTTTATGGCTAAATTCTACATTTAGTAAGTTTTTAACATGTTGTTGTATTGATTTATATATTTTTCAAACTACGTTTAAAAGTGTGTCTTTTAAACTTTATTTTGTCTCAAGTTATTTGTTCAGCAACGCAGTTATTTGTGGTAAACATCAAGCTTTACAGTTGTTACTGTGTGTTAACTTTTATAACTTACAACCACTTACAGATTTATTTTTAATTTTTTGCTGATCTAATTTTGTGTGATAAATACAGTGCTTATCAGTTTAATAAGTGACGTAAAACCAATTTGTAAATGTGTTTTCTGATGTTTGTTAGTAACAAAACGGTGTAACATCTTTTCTGTTTGCCATTAACAGAAATAGGGAAAAAGAAAAGAATGATATATCTAATATTATGACAGGAGAGTTTGAGAAAATTACCATAACGTTAGCTTACAAGCTAACAGCTAACCTAAGTTTTAGCTAAATGGACGTTGAGTTGAGTTTTGTTACTTGTTCTCAAAGTCAAAAATAATACTTTATACTCAACAGAGAAACACAATTTGTCCTTAAAAATATATCACAACATGAATTTAACAAACTTACCGTACATTCATTGATGCTCTGGCTTCTATTTGTCGATTTAATTACTAAATTGTTTAATTGCTTCTTGCTTGTTCCGTCTCTTCCCGCTTTTGCACCAAAGCACTACATTACCCAGAAGCCTCCGCTGGCTCCTCTCATCACGTGAGCGCGTATAAAACGGCAACGTGAGCCTGTGCTAACCGTGTTGGTTCCTTCTGAAGGTGAAGCTTCCACTAGCGTGTAACTTACCAACGACCTCCATTCAAGTAAGTTACATAACATAACATAGCTTAGCCGCAGCATCACTCAGCCCTTCTTTTAAGCTGGTAACGTTTTGTTTGGTGTTACTTTAATTGTGTCACATGTCCGCCATGACACTTTAAACGATCTAACGCTAATGTTATCACTGTTAGCCACTGTTAGCTAACTTATGCTAGCCGGCGTAAGTGTTATGCAAGGTGTCATAACTGTTCGCTAAAGCTGCTAAAGCATAACAAAACAAAGCACATGGTGGTTATGCATTTGTTCCCATCACTTTCTCGTGTGTTAGCGTTTAAAGTAAAATACATTTAATGTGTTGCACGGTCCGTGTTTGTGCCAATGCTGTCATTTTAGCTAATGTTACATCAGTCCAGCCTCCATCACTGTCAGTGTGGGTGGTAAAAGTGCAGCAACAACTGCCATGCTTGATTTGTTTTTAGCGTTCCCACATCAGTTTTGTTGCACCATACTCCTTTTGATCTGCGTTATTATACCACCTGTGTCTTTCCTGGGGAAATGTCAATTAGTCTTGTTGGCAAACAGGCCTTCAGCTCATCCTACCATCCATGTGGGAAGTGTTCTGATCAGCTGGGATAATTTAAAACACCTGTGAATAGACTGTGGCCCATCTTGTATTCCTAAATTGGCTGCAAAATTAGAATAAGCATAGGTTTTTAGAGATTGTGCCACTCTTAATCCCACATCTGCTCCAGTAAATTAAAGCATTTCCTCTTTTTGTAGTTCAGCCTGAAGATGTCGACCGTGTCTGCTGCTGGCCCGGAGTCTGTGACTGAGGCCCCTGAGCAGAAGCCACTGAAACCATGCTGTGCTTGTCCAGAGACAAAGAAAGTCAGGGATGCCTGGTGAGTACCTGTCCAGAGAGAGACTTTCCTTGCTGCAAGTGAAAGCATTTATTAATATCTGGTTTTATTTTTCCACCAGCATCATTGAGAAGGGAGAGGAAAGCTGCACAGAACTGATCGAGGCTCACAAAGATTGCATGCGGGCGCTTGGATTCAAGATTTGATTACTCTATTTTGTGTGTGGTAAGTATCAGATTTTATTTTCACACCAGCTGGTTTGCAAGTATAACGTCTGCGTGCAAGGTCGTTTGTATCCCTCAGTTGTTACTGATTCATCTAGCTGGACTAACAGACCAGAACACCAGTGCACCTGTGTTTTTAATTAAGTAAAATCAGAGCAATGTAAAACTGGTTTTAAATTTGGTGCTGGTTTCCTGTCCTGTCCAGCAAATGGGGAAATGCACAATAAAAATTAAAGTTGCTCCTTGATGCACACAGATGCATGGGTGGGTAAATTTTTTTAAAAAAAAAGTGGTGTACCGGAAGTGTTTGTTCAGAGTCTTGTATTTGGCTTTAGGTGTGACCTCTCCTAAACTGAATTAAATTAAAACGGCAAACAGAAGTTGAACGCTTGGTTTGCGTGCCTGTACAGGCAGCACACTGTTGCCAAATGTATTCTGACAAACCTGGTGCAAGTATTATGTGCTCACATGAAACATGCCTGCAGCTGTGAGGCTCGGTTCACGTTTCAGCGGCTCAACTAGCTGCCTGGCATCGTCTTTAGTGTTCACTTGCTCTTGTAAAGGAGAAATGTTTAGGCAGTGCACTGGAGGGAATGTGACTATACTGTGACGCAGTAGGTTGATAGAACATGTGCTAAATATACAACTAGGCTAAACTTTAGTTCTGATGTCTTTATGAATTGACATTACAGATTTGCAAACACTTAACAGGTTATGCTTGTGTTCTCTTTTGCAGTGTTGCTGTGCAAGATACCCCTGAGTGTTCCTCTCCCCCTCGTTTATACCTCCACTTGAAGGGAAATGTGACTAAGCTCTTCGGCTCTGATGGGTTGATTGACTTTCTGTGAAATTGTTTTTTAAAACTTTTGAGAAATGTGTGAATATCTAAACTGCTGTCTGAATAAAAGTCCTATGCAATAAGTCATTGTCTGTGTTATATTTAGTTTAAAATGTATTAAAGAATTCATGTGAGGCTTCTGTTTTGGACGTCCATTCTCAGTGAACGGGTGCTCGCCACAGTTGCTGTCTCTGGTATGCACTTAGGCTTAAAAATAACTTCTGCCCCAGCAAAGTCAATACTTGGCATATCTGCATTCTTGCTCTGTAGTGTGTCACTGGTGTGGCTGATAGTGGGTATCTGGTTTCACACGTTCACAAAACCTGCTGGAAATGCTAAGTCTGCAGTAGTGTGCAGGTTGTTTATGAAGGCATGGTCTGGCTGCTAACGTTGTCCCATTAATCACTGCACATCCAAAATCTTAACACACAAGTTCATTATGACCTTTGTTCCTCAAAAAGCACTTGAAACACTCCTGTTAATTTGGAGGCAAGTGTGAACATGTCACAATTAAGCACTAACGTTGACAGTTATACACTTAAGGTCAGTTATATTTGGATACATTTAACTTCGTCACCACTTGGTGAGTTAAATGGTTGCAGAATCTGCTTAAGTGTGGGAGTATCAGATCATGGTTATAAAATGAATCAAGGTTTATCAATGTTAACTGAAATGCAGCTGGATTGATTCCCCTCTGTAGCACCTGGCATTGCTACAGTTAAAAGCTTTTTTTGTTAATGTTCACATTGTCTTACCTGTTGAACAACTGGCAGTTTTCATGGAGCTTTTTCAACAACCTGCAAAAACTCTGGTTAAGTCAAATGTGCAAGACTCAACACTGTTACTGTCACTCACAAAGAAACATGTTCATTATTCCCCAGTGTGCACTTACGCATCGCCTAGTTTGACAAGTTGGACCTAGTGCTGAATGCAAGGTAGAATGATGTAATCAGGCACACCTGAGTGTAAATTAGTTAAAAAAAATATGCATCTCTTTACATTATGGGGCAGAATTTACACAATTTCAGGTTGTCTCCTGCCAACTTAAGCTAAATCGTATTCTAAATTGTGTTATGCATACATTAGCCAGTCAGCATGGGTTTGTAAAACACCTCACATGTCAGATCCATAATAAAATGCAAACACTGTTCTCAAAAGAAACAAAATAAACTTACTAGATTACATAACTTGTATATTAAGTTTTTTAGACTGTCAATAAAAAAAATCCATAAATCACCAATAAAGCATGTGTGATTGTGTTGTGTGTCTATAGGTGACCTAGATGACCTATTGAATGTTCTTCAATCTGACCACTACAGTCATTTCAGGAAGATTACCAGTTTTTACATGTGTGAAGACAGGCTCTTTGGCTTCTTGATGGGACCATAATTTTTCTTAAGACACATTTACTGTTACATCTACTATTACTATTAATGTTTAGTGTTGTGCTCTCATAAAAAAAGAAAAATAAAGCAGAGAAAATACATTGCTGAGCAGCCCAGTCACCAGAGGAAAATGTTTGCATTGTACATCTCTGTAAACCACGGATATGTTACATTAATGTTCCATATCATATCAGTGTTCCTAAAGTGAGCTAGTTTATTAGCTGAGTTATGTCATTGGGAGGTGGAGGGGATGATGTGGCACGTAGGTGAGAGTCCTGCAGCCTCCTCCTGGAGTTACGCTACGTCTCCAGCCGGAATCGTGCCCCAGGAAGCTATAGGTTTTTTTTTAAGGGGCCACTGAGTTTCCTGCAAGGATAGTGCTACAAAAAGAAATTGTTTTTTACAGATAAAGCAGCTTTTTTTTTTTTACTGAGACATCCCTGTATTTTCAGGAATGACAGTGCTACAAAAAGCAGTTGTTTTTCACAGATAGAGCAATTCTATAAACATGTTTCCAGCCAGAATAGTGCCACAGAGAGCCATCATTTTCTACCATAATAACTGTGTTTCCTGCCAGGACAGGGCCACAAAAAGAAGTTGTTTTATTTAGCTGTTTTTTACGTAGACATCCCTGTTTTTCCAGTACTAATAAAGCAATTTTTTGAATAGAGAAACCGCTGCGATTCCAGCCAATATTCCTGCTGAGACGGTGCCAAAAAAAGAAGTTTTTCTACCAATAAAGACGTTGTTTTTTACTGTAAGAGTTCCTGCATTTCCAGTAGGGATGGTGCCACCAAAGGCGGGTATTTTAAGCCAAAACATGATCTTTTTTAAGCCATAACCAAGTGGTGTTTGTGCCTAAACCTAACCACACATTAACCAAAGCAGTGATGATACGTAAGGTTTCAATGTAGCTGCTACATAATAATGTAAAAATGTATCCATGATATGGAGAAACATACAATGACAACTTTTATTCCGGTGATTAAATTGGACTGAGATGGAATCTGTGAGCGGTGAGTCCTCCTGGCTGAGAGGGGAGCTGGATATGTGAGGCGGCGGCGGTGGTGGCAGTGGGTGTTTATACCTGAAATCTGACCTGTGCTGTCATCCTTCTTATTTCAGTGTCTTTAAATATGCACTGACTGAGTGACCCTCCTGAGAGGAAACTGGTCTCACAAAGTTGGGTGAAGGAAGAACTCCTCAGCTGCTCCTCTTTGAGTTTTATATATTCTTCCTCATTAACGGTGTTTCTGGGGAGTCTTTCTAATATCTGAATGGAGGGTGTGAGGACAGAGGGTATTGTTGCTGTACAGATTGTAAAGTCCCTTGAGGCAAATTTGTGATACCGGGCTACATAAATAAAAGTGACATTTTTTAATGTGTGTGACATTGTGAGTCTCTCAGATATTTGTCATAGTCCCTGTCCTCCCTCCCGTTTCCTGCCTCCCTCTCTCCCTTTCTGTTATGTTAAGTAGCAGGCCTGCTTTCTGTCCACCACTCTTTCCTCCTTGGGTTTCAATTCCAAACATGGTTATCCTTCTAGGGCTGTATCAACGCCCACCCTCCCTTATCCCTTCTCTTCCAGCTGTTGGCTCCACAGTGCGGGCCAGTGGGTGAGAGACACAGGCAGAGGGGCTACAGTCAGAGAGACGACAGGAAGAAGAGAGGAAGGGACGCATAATGAGAGAAGAAGAAGAAACCCATTCCAGCTGTGTTTCTGCACCAAAGAGAGTCGTGAGAACTTCTTCACATTGAAGAATTTTCCAGTGCACGCCAAGGGAACAAACATTTACTTCTGACATTCTCCTGTCAGTATCAGCTGTTTATTTTTGAGCAAACAAAACATCTAGTTGTACATGTTGACGGGACAGAAATAGCTCCAGGGTTTCATTGGATAAGAAGTCTTTTTTTGGCTCTTTGTTTGTTTTGTGCGTAAGAAGCCTCTCCTCAGCTTGTCATTTCGAGACAAACATGAGCACGGACAACTCGACTCTGCTGGACAACTTGTTCCTTCCCCCCGTCTGCGATGGCTGGAGCAACAACACAGAGGGAGCCATCTACCATTTGGGCAACACCATGCTCTTCCTGGGCTACATGGGAGGCAGCGGGGCCTACGGATGCCTCTTTATCTTTGGCTTCCTGACCCCCGCCTTCGTGTGCCTGACCCTGTGGGGCTGGCTGACCATGTGCGGCCTGGACGTCTTCACCTGGAACCTGCTTCTGCTGCTGGCCTGCTTTGTGCAGATTTGCCACCTGCTGTACCGGCTGCACCAGGAGGGCATACGCAGTGAGGAGCTGACCTCCCTCTACCAGGCAGTGTACCTGCCGCTGGGCGTGCCCGTCCAGGTGTTCAAGGAGATCGCAGGTGCCTTTGAGCACAAGGTGGTGGAGCTGAAGGCAGGAGAGACGTACGCTGTGGAGGGCAAGACGCCCATCGATCGTCTCTCCTTTCTGCTGTCCGGGAGGTGGGCGTGTGTGTGTGTGTGTGCAACTACACACCTGCACTACATAATGCAAACCACAACAGACGTGTCTCCAAAATTACCGCCAACACATTCAACTAAAAGTAGCAATATCACAATGCAAAAATAATACAGTTCACACAATTACTTTGGCATTTAGCAGCAATGGAAACAAGCTGTAATCACAACACCTCACATACACCATCATATTTGTAGTTGATATAGTGGACGTGTTAGCAAACAGTTGCTTATTTACACATCAAGCAGACACATACGTCCTATTTATGGCCAGTAGATAAATGTTAGTCCAATAACCACACGTTTTTAGCTTGGTTTTTGGTCTCTACCAACTGCTGAGTGAAATCTTTGTCTCTTCAGCTGCTAAATGTTCCACTGGAGGCGTTTTCAGACCAAATAGTTTGGGGAACTTTGGGATCTGCACTGAGAGCTACGCTATACCTTCAAGGGCTTCTTTTCTTTTTGCATTTACACTACCGATAAAAACGCTGAGGTGACTAAACCGACTATCGAAGATTCTTATATTTCACTTTGACAAGACACTACGCTTTGTATTTCGACCGTTGCAACACTGTTGGTTCATTTGTCAAGCCTCGTCTCACTCCGAAGTCATCAAAATCTGGCGCTTGGGTATTGACTTCAGCGTCAGAAACCAACAAAAAGGCAGTACTTTAACATCGGCATGACACGCAGGCGGTTGCCATTATCGTTTAACGGTGCTTGGTGGCATCAGAGGGAAATGCGGCAGGACAAGGATGAAAGTTAAGCTAAAGTCCAGACAGCCCACCTGAGGCGGACGGGAGTGGTGGTGGATGGGTCCAACAAACACCAACTTTCAATTGAGAGAGAGGTGTTTGTGTCCCGTAGGATTCTTAAGCCAATCCCTGTTCTTCTTTCCTAAACCTAACCACGTGTTTTTGCTAGTTTGAAAGAGACTGTATGTATTTGAAAGAAGACAACGTATGTAACAGGCAGAACTTGACCCAGTCCCAGAACGTCAACAACCAATGTGCCCAGGGTACCTTGTACGCCGTATGTGGACGTGGAAAGTCCATGACCAAATGTTGATATATGATGAGGTCTGTTGTTTACACCTACGTGTACGTCACTCACAGTTCCTGAGAATACCTACTCTGAAATAGGAGCTAAAAAAGTCCCTCAAAGTGGCGTCTAAGAACTATGATTGTTCCTAGTTCTCGTGGTGTGGACACAATACAAGGGGATTCTTAGAACTCTCTGAGTAACTCCTTTCATATTGCACACAGTCATTTGATCCATTGGTAATGTTAAAATATCACGCCTGCCTTATGTCAAAATACAACACGCTACAGTGATGTCACAGCATAATGACACAACCCTTGCTACATCACTAATGCTTGGTGACAAGTTAAACCATCGGAGGTCAGCAAAACCTCTTTTTTTCTGCTCATCAAATTTACCAAATGGTCAATTTTAGAGTGTTTTGAAATTGTATAAATAGATTATTATGAATTTATAGGATGGTCATGGTGAAGAATATTTTACATTTTTCAACTATAGCTGTTGGATAAATGCAGTTAAGCAAGAAGTATATTATTTCCCTCTAAAATGTTGTGGTGGAAATACTAAACTTAGGTACAAGTAATTTCATTTACAATTACTCACCAACACTTTTTTGAGACACTCTCAACCAAAACTGACGTCTAAAAGCTTCCCAGAGTGGAATATATTACAGTTGTTTGCATTATTGGATGCACCTTTTATGAGTTTTGTGACCAAGAAGTTTAAAGGTAGTCCTTTTATGCTTTTTCATATACAGTATATGAAATTTAATTAGTGGAATAGGATGTTATTAAAGGTTTTAGTGTCACAAAAGCTAAAACAAAAGGCGTCCACTCACTTGTACCACAGATATATAGTGTCGGACTTACTGGTTTAAATTCCTCCCCTCAGCCATTGTTTTAAAGAAAGTTAATCCAAGAACTGGATTCCTGTTTCGGACTCTTTCATGCTGCTGGCAGCGTGTAACCGTCACAGGAAACGTATCCTCTTCATCCAAACATCCTCAGAGTAGAGCTGCATTAGATTTCACAGCGCTGGAGCCTTCACAAGAGAAATGTTGTAAACAGAGTATTTTTGTCTGTGACTCAGCCGTGTGCCGTCCCTCCACACTCTGCCAGCTGGTTAAATGATACCTTTGTACTTTGGGACAGGAGTGGACGCGACTGCTCCTCATAAATTCATCATCATCTTAAATTAAATGTTTGGCCACGCTGCTGACAGCTCAGCGTATGAGACAAATTTGAAACAACAGACAAACAAAAGGTTAAAAATATATATATGTTACTTAATATTTTCATTAATCAACCATCTCTTGTTTGGTATGACTGCACTGCATGGCCAAAAGTATGTGGACACATGAACATGTGATTGTTTGGACACCTCTTTCCAAAATCATGAGCATTAATCTGCTCCTCTAGACTTTTTACAAGATGTTCGAACTTGGCTGCAGGGATTTGGTCGCATTCAGCCACATGAGCATTAGTGGGGTCCAACACTGATGTTGGGTTATAAGGTCTGATATTCCAGTTCATTCAAGGTCAAATTCTTTGACACCAAACCCTGAAAACAATTTCTCTATGGACCTGGCTCTGTGCATGAGGGCATCGTGCTGTTGCAACAAGGGAGGGTCTTCCTCAAATTGTTACCACAAATTCTGGAAGCACACTATTGTCTAAAAAATCATTGTGTGTTGGTGGTGCACAAAGCCAAAAAAGTTTGACTTCTTGAATGTAAAATTATCCGTCTCTTCGGCATCATTGGGCCCACAGGGCAAGCGCACTAAAGACTTTACTTGCTGAGCTGCTAACTTCTGGTTCAGTGCCACGATAACCTGAATTGGGATCAAATGATTCAATCGCGCTGCTTCTCTCGATTTTCAAAATGTTATTACATAGAATGGATTAAATCCCGAAAGTGAAACGATCATTTTGCCAGTGAGGTCTCACTCTGCATGGGCAGTGACTTGCTGCATCAGAAACCAATAAAAAAAGCTGTCCTTTAACATCAGCATGATACGTGGCTGGTTGCTGTTATAGTTTAACGGCGACTGCGACGTTGGGGAACACTTCCGGTGCACTTCCTGGGGGCTGGGTGTGCTGTGAGTACAGACCTAAGATGCATGCTTCCTTCTATGCCACTCCCTCCCACCTAGTAAGGGCTTCTTCAACATTTGAACATTACACTGACTTTGTTTCTTCTTATGCTACATTATGTCACTTCCTCCTCTGCTTCTTTAAGTATTACTGAGGCCACAAAAGGGCACTGCCTCATAATAAACCTTAAATTTCGGTTGTAAAAAGCTGCTTGCACACTTGACCTATATTGTTGTATTTTGTGTAGATTGATAAATAGCACTACAGGTAAGAGGAACAATGTGAATTTTTAATTTAGGGGTTAATTGTCCCTTTAAGATTTCCCTTAAATGGTACTAAGAGCCAGTAAAGCAGCTCCAAACCAAAAGTCAGATGTGTCCACATACTTTTGGCCATATAGTGTTACAAAGAACAGTACCAGCAGTACTAGGACAATTTTAGCATGGGGCTCCCCAGTGGAAATCCTTAACCCTGGCAGTGTGAAGTGCCATATGGGGTAATTAATACTGCAATACAAAATAGCTGCTAATTAACACCTATTGTTGGGAAGAGTCTAAATAAAGATTCTGCCACAAAGATGTGCTCCATATAGCAAACAAACACTTTAAACAGCATTCATCTGAATACAGGATACAAGTGTAAGCCTATTTCTGATTGATCAAGGCAGAGTATTTCTACACTGTGGTGTTGCTACTTAAAGTTAAATAAACGAGTTCTTCTTCGAAAACATGAATTGTAATTAGACTTTTAATCAAATGACATTGTTTTATCCTTTTGCAAGTATCCTGCTTTACATTTAGCATCTGTTCTGGATAACAGAGGAAGAAAAGAGTTGTTGTAAGGAATAACTTCCTGAGGGAGACTTCCATTTCTCTCGGTAGATGTCAGGTGATTGACATGAAGCAGATCGTTTGCAGCGCTGATATGAGGACGTTCACCTCTCATTGAAATAAGGATAAAACAGAAGCTTTTGACGTGATCCAATGACGGTTTAATGTTTAGTGTGCTGGGTTATCTCACTCTGCGGAAGTTCATCTTCTTTTAAAATAAAGCTTCCTTCTGAGGGAGGAATGTCCCGACGTCTTTAAATATGATTTGTGAAGGAATCCTGGCAGAAGAAACTCAGTATTACCAGGGTCTGCCCATTGGTCCGACAGCCCATTGGTCCGACATCCCATTGTTACGACCATATTAAACCCGTTGTTCCGAAATCATCATGATGCCCCGTGGTTAAGGTCTGGTTAGGTTTAGGCACAAAAACCACTTGGTTAGGGTCAGGAAAAGATCATGGTGTGGGTTAAAATGAAAAAGAAAGTGGCAAACACATAAGCCGTGAGCCTGCTTCGCCTCAAGCCTTTCCCAGCTGACCCAGAGCCGGGCGCGGCGCACCATCAAGGCAGAAATACGCCTGCCGGGAGCCGTTCAGCACCACGGGGAGCTCCCCACACAACCCCGACCCAAGAGCGAATACATGTATTAATGTAATAATACAGGCATTTTAGTGTTGTGGTTTGTCAGTGTAAGGCCAGTTTTAGTTACTTGGTGTGGGTAGACAGTGATATAGTATTGCTTCATACCGTTGTTCGAAAAGCATAGTGCCCATTTTCTGGTTTCCCCCTGGTTAGCAGTGTTAGCTCTTTCAGCACCGTTGCTGTAGTTTTAGCGCTGATATAGATATATAGAGTTAGCATCATTAACTGCTGGCTGCTGGCTCAGTGAAAAGTGAAATTCAGAGCGAGTGAGTTGTCTGCACAAGGTTCTCAACATGGAGGTAGTTGAGTGGCGGCTAGCAGCTAACAGCGCTAACTCCAGAAACAGCACTATAAAATGGAAACAGTGCTGACAGAGCTTACAGTGTTAACCAAGGGGGGACTATATGGTGTGTGCTATGCTTCCACAATGACAATCAGCAGTAACCACCTCATGAGCGTAGAAGCAAAGATTACAACACACACACAGATAGTGGGGTTAGGGTAAAGCAGCCGGATCACAGATTCTGATGGCTCAACACCGCTCAGGATGCCATTACTCCACTTTATCTTTACATAACAAATTGTGGTTTGCTGCCATATGAATGCCCTAAGCATCACATGCAGAACCTTTAAGACACTCTATAGTCTTCAGTCTGTCCATAGATATGTCTGTCAGAGATATTCACGCCAACATTCACTTGCAAAATGACCTCCAGCTCTCCTCTCTGCTCTCATTATCACTTCTTAATCCCTGTCTCTCTTTTTAACCCTTGTGTCTTCTCCTTTAGGATCAACGTGTCTTTAGAGGGACAGTTTCTGCATTACATCCACCGACACCAGTTCCTGGACTCTCCAGAGTGGGAGTCTCTCAGACCAAACGAGGAGGGAAAGTTCCAGGTACATGCAGATAATTTGTTGAGGCTTGAAGTGTGGCAGAACATCGACTTCAAGTAACTTGAAGCGCTGCCATTGAAGGTTTTGGAACAAGAAACCAAGACGTGGATATCAAGTTGTCTCTTATTTTGTTCTTCTTGAGTATCTGATTGATCAGCTGAACAAAGAGGTGCCCTCTTGTCTTTCACATATCCTGTGGCAGAAAGATAGGAAAGGCCTGCAACCAAAGATTATTTCTATTATCAATCAATCAATCAGCTGTTTACTTTCTGGTTTAAGTTATTACCGTTTTGTCTATAAACTGTCAGAAAATAGCAAAAAACAGCATATTGATGTATGATTATGTGTTTAAATGTTATATTTTTTATCAGACCAACAGCCTTAAACCCATATTACTATAATAAATTACAAATAGAGCATCAAATCCTCACATTTGAGATGCTGTAATTTGGGAGTGTTTGGCATTTTTGTAGCTCTCAAATAGAGGAATGTATTACTGGGGAAAGTAAATTAAAATGTGGCCTATTTGTTAAGTACAAAGCAACAGCCATTAGGTTAGCTTAGCATAAAAACTCACAGCAGGGGAGTAAATATTATAACATTTAATTAGCTAGATTCTGGTACATGGAAGGAAGCTCTTTCCCCCTGCTTTCAGGCTCTGTGCTAAGCTAAGCTAACCATCTGCTGGCTCCAGCTTTGAACTCAGATGACAGATGAGTTGAATCAGTCTTTACATCTGGCAAGAAAGCAAATGTATTTCCCAAAATATAGGGATTGGTAATCGAGGAGCATTCTGGGGCAGTGCCACCATCTTGAAGGGATGCGTAGCTACGATAGCTGCCAGTCTAATCATCTATCAAGTGTTCATCAATAGAAATGCATTTTAGTCAGGGAACTCTTTAGTCCAATAAAAATATATTTCCATTTGCAGTATTGTATTTGGCAGTATGGCTCTGTTCTGGGGCCTCTCTGGTTTTCCTTGGGCCTACAGAGAAAGGCTCTTCCAGATGCCTATATGGAATGCCTTAAGGCGGAGAGAGCACACCTCTCTGCCCTTCCATGCGCCTACGTGGAAAGCCTTAAGGCAAGGAGAGCAGCAGTAAAGACCCCCAGGAACAGAGCAGAGCAGCATCAATGACAAACAGAAATAACACTGATAAGTCAGACACAGCATGAAAAGGAGGAGCTGGGGTGGAGGCAGGTTGCAACAATAGGCAGGCCAGAGCAGTTTTGTTTGAGATCCGCTGATGTAGCTGGGATGTGAGCTGAGCTTGACATTGTGTCCTGCCTGAGCCAACGCTATGCTCAATAAGTACATCCACAAGACAAATGTCCTTATAAGGAGAAGCTCTCGACAGAGGTAAGAGAGCAAATAAATATCATAGACGCACTTTCTGCAGTGATCCAAAATTCGGTGGAATAATCCCATGTAGGCTTTTTGACAAAGGAAGCAGGGTGAAGCTAACTTCCGTGTTGGCCGATGGAAAAATGTCATTCCTAAAGTACTTTATTCCTCATGTGTACACCAGATACAAACAAAATTGGCTTCTGATAACGTTGCTTTTTACTGGTACGAGTTGTCAAAAACTCCACAGGCTACCTTGAACACATTGACATCCAGGTATTTTATTCATACTCCCCAGGTGACCATGACAGCAGAGGAAGACTCCCGCTACATCTCATGGCGTCGCCGCCGCCTCTACTTGGTGATGTCAAAGGACCGTTACACCGCCCGCATCTTCTCCGTCATGCTGGGCTACGACATCGCTGAGAAGCTCTACAACCTCAACAACAAGCTCTACATTAAGAGCGGCGTGCTGCTGGACATCCGCCTGCCCAGCCTCTACCACGTGCTGGCCCCCTCCTCGCAGGGCAGCGGCAGCGGCAGTGAAGGTGGCAGCGGTAAAGAGCAACACCATGGTGAAGACGCGGCACCGGCCTACCAAATGTCAGATCCAACCCATCCTCAGCCCCCCCACCTGCAGGGACCAAGGAACACCGCCCTGGATGAACCCCACGCCCCCCAGCATGGCCGTTATCAGCACCCCTGGGCGTCAGACCCTGAGCTGCCCATTGGTGAGGACTCCACCAGCCTGGTCCTGGAGGACTTTGCTGATGTGGCGGGCTCCTTAAAGGATTATGGCAGTGAGAGGGATTATTTGAGGTAGAGGGGCAGGGTGCTGGAGCTAACACACGGGGTCACCACTTAAGCTACATGTAAGTACCTCACCTGGGCGGAGGGCATGGGGTGGTGGAGGTGTGTGTGTTTGTGCATGGGTGGCTTGCAGTGCACAATTCTTACTAACCCAGCTTAATAGTGAGACACAGTGTAGGGCTGGGCGTTGATTATAGTGTAAACATGAATATATTCCAATATGGAAAATAAAATGGTGTAAAGTCACCAAGTACATTTATTAAACTACAGTTTTGATTTCAGTCCATTTTGAGCATTTTCATTTCTGCAACATCTCAGATGGAATTAATGTAGTTTACAGTTATATCAATTTGCAGATTATATACATCACAATTACAAAACACATAAACTGAGAAGTGTATACATAAACTGATGTCAAATTTTATTTCAGGTGGGTAAAATATGTTTTACATTGCTTAGCTTTCATGGCGGCACTCCAAGCTGCTTCGTCAAACTGGGAGCGCAACCTGCTCTCACTCTTAAGTCATCAAAATCTGGCGCTTGGGCGGCGACTTGTGGCTTCAGACACTGACGAAAAAAGCTGTCCTTTAACATCAGCATGATACACGTCCAGTTGGCAGTGTCAGGAGGAAACGAAGCAGGACAAGAACGAATGTTAAAGCGGCAACAGACCCAGTAGGGAGGGTGGGAGGGGAAGTGTATGGGTCCAACTTCCATTGACTTTTACCCCAGAGAAAACGAAGTGTATTTTGAGAGAAGACAATGCATGTAACATGCAGAATTTGACACAGCGTCCCAGAACGTCACCAACCAACACACTCAGGGTACCTTTCACCACATACCTGGACGTGGAAGGTCCATGGCCGCACATCAATATGTGACAAGGTCGGAGTGAGAATGTGTTGGGCGTGCTGACTGACATAGATCAGTACCTTATTCATCCCTACTTGAAAATATCCAAACTATCACTTTAAGTAAAAGTACTTTTATTATCAAACAAAAACCTCTGTTACTCATTTTTAAATCACATTTTGTTTGGAGCTAATACTTTGAACAACATAATTTCATAAAATGATGACATGATATGATCAGATCACAATAATACTTAATCAATGTCCAGCCTCTGCTGCCATGTTCTCAGATTAATATATTCATTTAGTTAGTTTTCAGCTATTTTGCACTTATTTATTTCATCTTGTGAGGATCTGATGCTTTGGCTGCTTTGTCTTTTGCATTTTTAAAGTGAAGACACAAATTGTTATTTAGAAAATAGTTTTCAATAGTTTTTATTTAATGGTTTTTGGGAACTGCTGAACTTATTTGTAGCTGTAGACTGGTGGCCAGAGTTCACTGCAGCTGGCCTCCTCATATTTGGGGATTTACCTGGATTATTATCCTATTTTCAAACCACACTTTAAGATTAAAGCTGACTCCCAGCCAGCTGCTCTACATTACTGTTTGCTCTGGCTCTGTCACTCATGAGCTTTGTCTTGGTACAGTAGCACAGTTAAATTTATTCACTCAGATAAAAGAGATCCGGTCAGTGAGGTGGGCACAGAGTGGGATCATTGTGGTGTCAGACAGCTGATCAGGTCCTGTGTGTAGCTGAACTTTGTGTGTGTGTGTGTGTGTGTGTGTGTGTGTGTGTGTGTGTGTGTGTGTGTGTGTGTGTGTGTGTGTGTGTGTGTGTGTGTGTGTGTGGAGGGTTCAGTACTGTAGCTTGAAGTCGGCCAGGCAGCAGCTGTGTTCTGTGTTCTTGGAAATTTAGGGGGTGTCCAAAAAAAATGCAGTACCATGGTATTAATCCAGCGTGCCCACACTGGGGACACTGGCTGTCAGTTTATCTGTTCACCCCTCCACCCCTCACCCACAGCCTGCCTTCCCACCATCCTAAAAGCAGCGCTCACCCAATCACAGGTGGAGGATCACGTTTCATAGCTGGATGGTGGGGTCAGAGTCGGGTTTGGGTTGCAGGGTGGCTGTAAAGCAATAGGTCAAATCTATCACAGACAGTAGTAACACAGCTTCAGTTCAGACGTGGTGGATTATATCTCATAACTTTAAGTTAAGTAACGATACAGCTATGTAAAAATACTAAATAAGTAAAAATACAAACATATAGTATTACCAGCAAAATGTACTTAAAACTAGGCAGTTTTTGGAAAAAGAAAAAAGATTCTGAAAATACACCCTCCTCCTGCAGGGAAACCCGGCAGGACAAGAACACAAGTTAAGGCAGTGAAAGTCCGAGTGGGTGGGCGGGAGGTGTGGTGAATGGGTTCAACACAAACTGACTTTGACCTGGGAAAGTGGTGTCCGTGTCCTTTAAGATTATAAAGCTGAACCCTGTTCTTTTTTCCTAAACCCAACCACATGCATTTGTTGTCTAAGGAGAAAAAAACATCTATTTACTGTGTTTTACTGACGTAGTGCTTTTATTTTGAAAGAGACTGTATGTAAACGGTAAATGTCCTGTGAAAACAAAGGTGTATTTTAAAAGAAGACGATACATGTAACAGGCAGAAGTGGACACACCTATATGTGACACGGCTGAGGTGAGAATGTGTTGGGTAGACAGTGCAGCAACTCTCAGTTAAGTCATTCTCAGGCTGGGTTATTGTATGAATGATAGTATGGAGACATATAGATACAAAAAGCTGACCAAGCAGAGCAAACTGGGCTTTTTCAGGAAGGGGGCTTAAAGAGAGAGGTGCTAAAGCGGAGCGTCTCAGAGAGTGAAAACAGCAAGTGTCTGTCTGATGAAAATAAAGTGTTTTATGAACATTGAAGCATCTAAACATGTTCCAAACACAAAATACAAGCATGAAGCTAAAAATGAGCATGACAGGTCCCTTTTAAATGTATAACCAGAATATGTGGTTGGAGGTCTCACAGCTCATTTATGTCTCAGGGCCTGCTTGCTGGTTATCCTGACCCTGACTCCCAAGAGTTAGAGCCTGCAGGTGAATGATGGTGTTGTTGGGACTGATAAACATTTTGGAACAAGCTGTTCTGTGTTCAGCTCTTACTCACGCTGTGTGGTTGAAGTACAGTTCGTTCATTCTGAGTTTACTATGTGCTTATGAGATTCCTAATTGAACCTTCCATGTTGGTTCTGCAGGAGGTGATAGTGACGGGAGTCTACCGCCTCGATTCCAGAGGGGCAGAGCGCCGCTGGCTCCCACCGACACTCCCAAACTGTGAGAACAGTCTCTCCTGGAAACACTCGTATTATCTACAGTATAGCAGTATGAATGTGTCACATGTCACTTGTTCCAACACTGTCTCCTCCTCGCTCTCTGTTCTCACCTCAGCTCACACCATGAGTCCTGAACACCAAGAAGCTCTTTCTTCGCTCTATTTAAATGACAGTTTCAGTGATAAAGCAGCTAATATCAATATTTGGGGGGCTGATATTTATAACCATAACAATTTAAAGTGATTTATTGCCTACAAAATGCGAATCTTTTGTGCTTGTGGTTTTCTTATCAAGATTTGAAGCATCATGAAACTCTGAAATCTGCTTTAAAATCTTTAAAAGCACCATATTTATTCAATTTAAATTAAACTTGTAGATATTTTAGAATTTTAATGACGATGGCGTCTAAGATTTAAATCTACAATTTGTACAAACAGCTGAGTGAGTCAATAAACAACCCAATCACCAGAAAAAAATGTTGGCATTGCGCGCTTTAGCAAACAGTGGAAGTGTTACATTTACATGTTATTATGTTGCAGAGACTTTGAACAACGCTGTGGTGAAAGTGCGTTTAGGTTTCAGCACAAAAACCACTTGGTGATGGTAGGAAAATATCATGTTTGGGATGTAAATATCTGCTTTTGGGGGCACAATCCTGACAGGAAATGCACTGATATTTTGGTAAAACATAACTTTTCTATAACTGTTTTATCCCCTGGTGGAAAGACAGCGACAGGTTACTGCAAAACACCCATGTTTGGAGCCTAAAAAGCCGCTGGAAGCACATCAATTACTTACTAAAAAATAACTGGTTTTGTTGTTTGTTGGTGAAACATAAAGTGGTCTGTGGCTTGACAGGCCTCTCACCTAGGTGTCACACCATCCACCATCCCCCCTCACCCCCTGATGACAGAGTCAGCTCATATACTCAGTTTAGAAACATTGATAGGATTCGTATGAAACGTGCAAATGTAACATATCAGCGGTTTGTAGATACATATAATAGCAACTTTTTTTCTGGTAAATGGGCTGCAATAAAATGCTCATTGAACATTTACACTGTGTGTTTCTTTAGCTGCTATCAGAGAGAAACATCTGTCCAATTAAATATGTTGACTTGCAGATTGCCACATTTAATAAACTACCACTTAAATCCAAGATTATTTATTAAGTGTCACTGGAACTGAGGACAGAGGGACAGCTTTCACCAGCATATTAAATGTCTGTTATTTCATGTAATAAAAATGGATACTGAGATACTGAAATGATGATGAATTTGGTTTTCATCTCACTTATATTTGATGTTGAAACTATGACTGTCTGATTTGGATGTCACATGATTTGATGTTAGATTTGACTTTTGATGTGTTTTTTTCCCCCACAACTCTTACTCAGTGTTAAACAAGAATATTGATTTAAATCAGTGAGGTTACCAAACATTTTCTGGATCGAACTGACTGAACAACTGCTTGAAAATCAGCAGGCCTGTATAATACTCAATTCTTCTCCTTTCGAGACCTGTAAAAAAAATTAGTTTTGTATATTTCTCTAGAACTTTCCACACACGTACGAACACTTAACCTGCAGCTTGGCCTGTTTAGATTTTTCTCCATTTCACTTTCATGTTTCATTGGTCATGTTTAGCTTATTTCTGTGAATGCACCCTTGATAATGTCAAATTCTTCTGTAGGAGAACCTCTTTGTTCTTTTTTGGCGATATATCGGATGCCTGTACATCATGATTTTTTTTTTTAATTTTGTAACTAATTAAATATTTAATACACCTGTAAACTGTGAACTGCATTATTTGTCTTGTTATTGACTTCCAAAATACAGAGATGGGACTAAAATGAAGACGTCTGTGTTTTGTTCATGGGGCTAAGATTTCTTCATAAAGCTCTTCGTGTGCAGTGAAGATGTAGTTTGCTTTCTGTGACTGTCTACGTCCTGTCATATCTGTGAGAAGGTCCCTTAAAGGCCCAGTGTGTACAGGATTTAGGGGGTTTATCGGCAGAAAAGGAATGAAATATAACAAGTATATCTTTATCAGCGTAATTGAATAGGTGTCCACCAATGTCAAACATCAATATTTAATTTTCAAACATCTACAGAGAAAAGCAGAGCACAGTCACCAGTTTATTACAAGACAAACTGAATATAGCACCATTAAAACTACAAGTTAGAAAATACGTAAGAAACCTGGAACATCCTAAAACCAGAATATAGAAGAATAGGGAGCTGCAGGGGGCAAACCTGAATAACAAAAAGGTCATAAGTTGGAGGATCAGTGGATTAGCCAAATAACCAAATAATAATATACAACTAGTGCTGCTTGTTATCAGTAGCAGAGTGATCGTCTCTCTAACGGTAACTTCCTCTCCAGGATGAAATGCATTCTTTGGCTCTGATCATTATGGCGAACAGTGAAACAGTGAAAGTTGGGTGACCTCACTGTAGATGTGTTTCCCCCCCTCAGTGTCTTTTTGAGTAGATCTCGCGTCCTTAGTAGAAGCCACACACCTGCACAAAGTCATGTGACCACGGAGCTCCTCGTCTGACATGGAAGTTGTTCACACACAGTGGCTCCTCTCGCCTGAAACAAGCACACACTTCAATGTCATTTAAATGTTCTGTTTCTTTATTTCTTTATTTGCTGAAACTGAACTTACATCCACGCAGCAGTATATGACACAGATAGTGTGTGGGGAAAAATCACATTTTATTGCCGTCTCATAGTGCCTCTAATGTCATTTGCAAGAATCCACCACATGTGATGGAAAACAACCAATCAGAGCCAAGGAGCCTTGAATGCAGAGTGTGCTGTTTAAATAAGAAACATTTTATGGCCATTTCTTACTCATTGGCCAACATAAACACAACTCATTACAGTGGAAACCCATCAGTGTCGCCGAGTACAGAATTTAAGTAACTGTAAATCAAGTCAAATATACAGCCCTGACTACTTGTGTATTTTATCTCTGTATGTGGCGGCTCAGCAGAAACAGGCCTGGAAGCTGTTGTTGATTTACAGGAGAATAAAGTCTAGCAGGAGGAGGCGTGGGAGCTCCAACACAACATGTGTGTGCACGTCATGTGATGGGTATACTGCACCTGAGAGAGGGGAACTCTGTGAGGCACACAGACTTGACGTGGACGTCTCCCTGTCTGTAGAAACGAGCTCCAGTGTTCTTCAGCTCGATGGTGTTGATCTCACACAGAGCAACGGGGTGAGACAACACCGTCCTGTACGCCGTCCTATCTGTCCGACTGCAGTACACACACATATACACACATGGCGTGCTTGTAAATAATGTTGTCATAACCACACAAGACCAGACACACACTCAGATAATCAACGTTCATCACACAGGACAGTTATTTCCTTCTGTGTTTATGACTTAAACAGACTGACTGCTACGTCTCACGCTGCTTTTCTTGGAGGTTACGTTATAAACCAGTAGAGGAAGAAGTGCTGGAAGAAGGGCTGACAATGGACTGTGTTCACATTAACTAGCTAATAGTCATTTTAACAACAGTTAACCGTTAGCTAGTTAACAACTGTTAGTTAACTCAATATATAATTGTTAACGGCACGCAATGCATCTTGGGATAGGCTGGGCCACGAAGGATTCATCCTTTGCATCCTCCAGATGCTGGGAAAGAAGGCTGCATTTCTCGGCCACATTTGAAGCCTTGGTAGCACCGGTGTGATGCAATCGGTCTTCAAATGAAACCTTCAAAGGCTGCAGCCCCTGAACTGAGACACAGCTAATATAACATTATATAATATAACAGCCTGGCCACAGAGACTGGCAGACACAGGCAGGCCTGGCTGCAGAGAGAAAGCTGTGTCAGCTCTGTCCTCAGAGACAGGTTGAGACAGTGCTATCAGTGCTATAGATGCGGCAAGATATGTCAGTGAATGTCACAGCCTCGAGACAACAGACACAACAATATATAGTTCATGTCATCACATATAATATAACTAGAACTGTAAGAATGTTAGTGTGCACAATCTGAGCAGCTGAAGTCCTCCTGAACTCAGGTGAACCTGTACACATATCTCTGCACCTGGCCAGGCCTGTTTACAGTGAAACATACAATACATCTCTTCTATAAACAGAAGCTGCCCGCTCAGCTTTTCTGGGAAAGAATAAAAAAAAAGACATTACAGTACAAGTTCTGGGATGAATGCTGCTGCATTGGAATCTGTCAAACAGACCAGCTGTCACACTGAACCTGCTCTACTTAAACTTCTGGTCTGATACCAGAGTTTAGATTCTGTAACAAGGATCACAGATGATGTAACTGGACCTCTTGTTCAGTTACACATTAAATTTGTTGGTGTGCACGACAACAATATAAAGAATAACACCGTCTTTTTGTATTTATCACCATCTCGCCAACACAACACTGAACCACTGAACGGCATTTTGTTCTGCATGTACAAAACAATGTGTAGAGAGGACTTTCAACAGCTAAAATTTCTGGAAAACTGAATAAAAACTGTGATGTTACAGATGTGGTACCTACAGTCTGAGCCGCCGCTGTGTTCCCTGGTTCTCGGTCGTCAGTGTCACCTCCAACTCAGCGCTCTTATCCAGAGGAGAAACCTCCAGCTGCAGCAGGATGTGATGAGCTGAGCAGAGCGGGAAACATGGATTTAATACTGACCTTCGACATAATAACTCTTGTTTTGATTGCTGGAATGACATAAGGGCACTATATAAAACATTTAAACGATTAGCTGTCTTGAAAGCTCAACTGGGAAGACAGCAAATACTCAGATAATTCAAATATTAGTGTGTTTGAGTAATCAAGTTTAAGGACAGTCGGACACTCACTGCAAAAGGGTGGTGAAGACGTAGTGAGCAGGAACAGCTTCTGCTCTCTGGGGAGTGGAGACATGGTTATCCCATTGTTTTCTGATAAACCTGAAACACACACACACACACACACACACACACACACACACACACACACACACACACCCTTGTGAGTGGAGTCATAGTGTCAAGCAGCTGCCCATACGTCACACAAATCAAACAGGCTCCATGTACGTTAACTGTGTCACTGTATCAGCGCGTGTTGAAATGATAAGAAAGCGCCAAAAGCTGCTGTGTGACGAGACCAGAGCTGCTGCCTGAGTGCAGCCTGATGTCATATCTGCTGGTGATACTGAGACTTCAGATACCCAGTTTATATTCTTTTAGTGGTTTGATGTTACCCCGCCTGCTTGTCCCTCCACACCCTGAAGGAAACACCTGTGACTGTCTGTGTCTTTTACACACTGTGAAAATACTACTCTACAAGTAAATTCAAAACAGTTATCAAGATATGAGACCATATATATCTTGTTAGATTTTGGATGTCCTTGTATCGTGATGTATCGTGGTGTTTCCCCTCATTTAAAAGGCTGCATTGCAGTAAAGTGATATAAATCTATCAACTTACCAGAATGTTCTATTTAATGCTTGCCTTAACTTTCTTACTGATGATTATTAATCTATGCAGACTCCCCCAAAATCCACTTTAATCACGACTTAACAGAGACAGTTTCAAACACAAGTCCACAAATCAGCTTCACTATAACTCGCAGCATTCACAGACAAACACTTGTCTTTATCTGGACACATTTTCCCCACAAATACAACATGCTAACGTTATTAGCACAAGCTTATAGCATTTTACATTGTATAAATTAGCCTAGCAGCTAGCAGACTTTTCCTCTACACATATGAAGCCAGGGACAACAGCAACATTTAACAAAGGTAATATTACAAAATTTGGCTCCATTACAGCTCACAAGGTTAACTGACAAAACAACTGTCTTATAGTAAACATGTTTTCCAAACAAATATAACATGCTAATGTATTTAGCACAAGCCTATGGCATTTCACATTGTATAAATTAGCCTAGTGACAAGCAGAGATTTCCTCTGCTCATATGAAGCCAGGATAAATCACACAGGACTTAAAATACTATTTTTGTCTTCACAATTAATTGTTTATTATCTGTGAAATTAAAGTAAATAAAAACTTTGTTTCCACTGAGGGAAATGGTTTCAGCTTACAAAAATAGACAGGAGGTTGCATTTCTGGGGAGGTGCCAACAGGCCACAGTGTAGGGTATGGCGTTGATTCAATGCAGAAGTATAAATCCCTCATTAAAGACAGCGGAGATCCCCCCTGGCCACCCTTTTGGTGCACCACTGAGATACATGATTTTCACTGGACAGGAAGGGGTAAAAACCTGTATTCTGAAAAGTGACTAAAGCTGTCAAATGTAGTGGGCTAAAAAGTCAATCAATCAATTGACTGACAGATAAAAAGTACATGATTTGCCTCTGAGATGTAGTGGGGTAGAAGCACAGAGTGCACAAGTCCCTCAAAGTTGTACGCAAGTACAGTATTTGAGTAAATGTAGTTTGTATCAGAGGCCTTTACAGTACTTCTCCAGAGTCACATAAATATGTCTATTTATATGCTGAAATATTTGTAATATTCTTTCTTGTAACATGACATAAACAACTCAGTCCCCAACATCCTGTTGAAGGAGTGCCTTCAGGTAATACTATATAGACATGCAGCAAAGAACCATCTTTATTTTTCATGTAACTCATTTAAATCCAGCTTGTGTCTCTCACCTATAGTTGGACACCTGCCCTTGAAGATATCACAGTCCAAACAGCGCCCCTCTAAGAAGTCCTCATAGCTGTGGCACGGGATCCCCACTATCGGGCACGAGCCGTTGAGTGCACTCATGTAGACATGCAGCGCCCTCATGTGGTCACATATCACATAACCATACACTGGGAAGTAGATGAGAACTGACAACACACAGAAACACTGACAGAGCCAGGTGTCTACAGAAAATTATACTTACTTAAATGTGTCTAGAGAATAAAGTGGGCAGTCTAAGCTATATTTAGAGGACACATTTATAAACAACAGACTCTCTCAGGTTGTTTATTCTCAGCTTTAAGGTTTCAGTGAGTGTTGAACTTACTTGAGTTGAACCTGGAGCGAGCACACCCAGTCTGGTCCTTTCCTCCGTTCAGAAAGAAGTCCACATGACCGACAGGGATGGAAATACCAAAATCTGATGCAGAAAAAAAACTTAATAATGCTGCAGTGGTGCCTTTAGTATTTAAGCGATAATGGAAAAGAAAACAGCGTAATTGTAAGGCTTTATGGTATTCAATGTAGAGCTTTCTCACAGTCAGAGTCTGTGTGGATGGCGTCGACAAACTGAGCATCAGACGGGTCCAGACGGTCATATGTGTCGGCTCCTTTAAACATGGGACCAGCTGGGTCAACACCTGGGTCACAAGAAGGAGAACATATGTTTGGCAATAAAAGGACAGCATGAAATTCACTTCACTGGAAATATTGATTCAGGAGGATTATTTTCCTTGAGTGCTCTGAAAATGTTTTCCCGTAGCATGAGAACTTTGACGAGCCTGGTTTTGCAGTTTCTTGGTTATGTGCTGTAAATAAAGTATCCATGGCTGATAGTTGTTGACAGGCACAAACCACAGGGGTGAAGTTTTACAGGATCGCTTTGTGAGAATAAAAGCAGCTTTTGTCATGATCCTGGGTTTTTATCAATATTATTTTGTCAACTTCTGTGTTTGTGTTGCTTGTTTTTTTTTGTTATTCAGTCATGTTTGTTTAATCTGCTTCCTGTTTTATTTTGTAGATTCTCTCCTCGTGTATCATGTCTGGTTTTGCTCCCTGTCTTTGTGTGTTTCCCCGCCTGTTTCCTGTCACACCTGTCTTCCAAGAGTCTCATTAGTCCTGAGCTTTTATTCTGAATGAAAAGGGAATTGACGCGTTGAAAGCAAACACAAATGCACTTAGGGATGTTACTTTAGATGTCCCCAAACTTTCTGGTATTGAATAAGAGCTTTCGTGACCTCTACCCGCAGCTGAAATACGTACACTTTTGAAAGCTTATGATGGTTTGAACGCATTGATTTCTTAAAGCTGTTAAAGTTTTCCATTTTTCAAATTTGATGACCAGACTCCAGTCAGCAGTTGCATATCCTCTGACTTGCACTTCAAACTCGCTCCAGCTTCCCCACTCAGACCAAACAACCTGATATAAACAAGTGAACAGTGGCGCATTGTGTCGGCTGGTGTTTTCTGGGAACAGACGTCTCCACACAGCTTCAGAGAGGCTCTCTTGTCAAAGTGCTGCTGTCCTTTGAAGAGCCCGGCTAATCTTTTAAGGTCACACTAAAAGCACATTCACAGGCGAGAGGCTCTGTGAGAGACTTCATTGTCTGGCCTGTTGCTCTGCAGCAGAATAACAGCAGCTGGCACCTTTTATTTTTCCATCCAACAACAGTATCACAGAAGTTCTCCCTCATGGTTTTGTTATTCATTTAGTAGGACGTGATTCTTCAAATCAAAATGAAGCACAGGTGTAGCAAACCTTGCATCAAAGTGTTTTCTTCACACAATATACAAGTGAAAGAAGAAAAACCTTTTAGATGATAGGGAAGTGTTTCCAATTCAAGGACTTACCTGTGATTCTTCCTATCTTCCCTTCAAACAGAGTCCCCACAAAACCAGCGACGTGCGCCCCAAGACTGATCCCGATGAAGTGGAAGGACTCTAGTTTGCATCCATGTTGCTGTTGCACAAGACAGACACAATCTTTAGTCGTTTTTATTTTCACCTGAAACAGTTTCTGCAGTGGTTCTGTGGTAACTCTGAGTTTACTGGGTGCTAACTGTGTCTTTGTTTTATTCAAATAGCAACATCAGGGCTGTGCATCACTCCTGAACAGCGACATACTTGAAACTAATTTGCTGTAGAATTTCTATCAGCACTTTCAGACATAGTGGTGAGGCATGGCTGGCTGACCTGAAGGGAGGCAAAAAAAATGAGCTGTATTGTATGAGTGACCCCACATTCTTCCCATTCTCTGTAGATTAGATTACACCAGAATCTGGGCTTTGTCTGTTGCCCCAGAGGTCCACCAGTACTCCTGACCTGGAATGCCTCAACTTCAACTTCAACTTTATTTTGTCCCTGGAGGGCACAAGTGAACACATAAGAATATAGATGCTCAAAATAACCAAATACATAAACATTCAGAGCAAATTGTATGGTTAGCAGCAGCTGAGAACAAGGGTAAGTAAAGTGCATCGTGACCCTACAAGATGGATAAGATCGACATCTGTCAGTCATGATGTTGTTTTCAACATCGAACCATCTGGGCATCTATAGACATCTAAAAAAAACATGTTTATCAACAACAAGCATCGGTATTAACGTCATCTTAACCACCACCATCACTCATCACGTAATCATCCATGGTCCAAGGTGTTCAGTATTCAAATTCAAATATTTTGTCAAAATTTCAAGAGAAAACTACCCTGGATAATGCAAAAAAAAACCCAAACAAACACAAAAATAGGAAAGGCCCCATCTAGAGCCAGTGCTTGGTTTGACCTTCTGGGCTACTGTCGCACAACATGGCGGACTCCATGTAAGAGGACCTGCTCCCTATGTAGATATAAACAGCTCATTCTTAGTTTCAGGTGATTATAAACTAATGAAAACATAGGTATGAATATAATATTCTATTTCTGCCAATAGACGGCCCTAAATCCTACACACTGGACCTTTAAAACATCCATTAGTTTAAAACAGCAAAAACAAAATCCCTTTGACAAATATGGAGGATGAGCTTTCCTTTTCCTCATAAATCCCTTTATTTAACTAAACTAATCACTTTTGTCAGACAACACAGGCTCAATCTCTAAATCCTCTCTCATTCCTTTCATATTTAAAAAATATTATACTGACTACACTCATAAAATGCCATGTGTCATTCACACAATTCCACCCACCAGTGACACGTCAATATGAAAACTCATGGTTTGAGTTTAAATGAGAAGAGCTGGCTGGTTCCATTACAAGCAATGTCTTATTTTAAGCTAATGTGTAGTTATGACAGCAATAGAAATAGAAGCAATTTCAGGCTAGAATTGAATCACCTCCTAAACTTCTGAGCATAAAAGTAAATTCTGAATGTTGGGTAACGTCTATCGTTTACCTGCATCTGGTTGATGAGGACGGAGATCTGCAGAGCCACCTCCTTGTAATTCTCCACGACCAGGTTGTAGGCGAAGGAGGCACCATAGACCCAGTCCACCACCACAACGTTCGCATCCTGCGCCCTCAGCAGGGCCCGCGCCAGCTCCTTCACCCAGGACGGCTTCCTGCCCAGGGCCCTGCAAGGGTAAAGGCGAGAGTAGGGTCGGGTCAGGGAGGATGGGATTAAGCAACATGGGAGGATGTTGGAAAGGACAGATGGAGGAAATGACTTGTACTCTATAAACCAGTGATAAGTTTTGTCTAAAACAAACGAATAAACAAAGCTGGTCCCCCCAGATTTATATTTTCTTATCTTAGGGAAAGCCTCAAGATGATTTCACTTTGTGTGAATTCCCAAAAATGACTCATAGGACAGTTTTTGTTTGTTTAGGCCATGGTCTTGGGGTTAGAGTGGTTATAAAGTCCATTTTTATTTACTCAGCTGACCTGCTTTAGCAAGACTTTGTGAGAGTGGTTTGATCAGACCAAATAAACCTTTAACCTTCATCACATTCTCACCCAGATCTCGCTAAATCCTGACTGATGCATAGAAATCATCGTGATGACATGATCATTTTTTATACAACTTTTTCTACTTCAAAGCAGTACGAAGAGCACAAACAAACACACAAATAAAAAAATCTATCAAGAGAAATAACCAAAACTGTTGCAGGGCATAAAAGCAAAAGGGGTCTTTTAGGGTCCTTTGCTCACCTGTACCCGTGGATGATGACCTTGGTGGGCCGGGAGATGCTGAAGTAGGACGGCTGCTGCTGTGATTCACCGAGAGAGTCCTGATCAAACCTTTGTGCACAGTCCATGTTTTCTCTGGTCATCAGCAGGTACTCGACCTGCAGCTTGATTCTCTGCTGCCGGTACTCCTGCCAGGTGATGTTGTTGAGGTCGGCGCACTCATCATATTTACCCCTTTCCTCTAAACCTGCTCAGTTAGAAGGACATAACATTGTATTAACTGGGCCTGGATGTTGAGAGTTGGTCTTTATGCATCACACAACAGCAAACATGGTGAATTCAGACAATAAAACATGACGTATTATTTATTTCACACCAGATGAAGGCCAAATAAAGCTCTTTCTCCTTTCTCTAATACAGTTTTTCTTACTTGCTTAGACACAATTTCGGGAACAACTAAATATTTTGTCAAACCTTTGCACACACACACAAAAAAAAAAATCACACAAATTAATCACAAATTAATTGAGAAACTGCTTTATTCAGTGTTTTTACCAATTTTATTCACCTGCTCTTTTCTTGTGGAGAGGAGGAGACCTCTGCGTTTAATTAAGCTCCCGGTAAAAATATTTAGATCATAGAAACGGTGAGCACAGATTAGCAGGTACTGGGTAGGCAGCGAGTCTGCAGTGTGCCCAACAGCGTAGGAGAAACACTGATTTGTAACGTGAAACTACTTTATTTTTGTGTTTTTACTTGTTTTAATCACCTAGTCCGTTTGTTTTAAAGAGGAGGAGACCTCCGCAGATAATTCAGCTCCTGGTAAAAACCTCCTGGACAGTGTACACTGAGTCTTAACCAGGATAAGTTGTTCCTGGTTGCAATATGCAATCCTCACCACTAGATGCCACCGAATCCCCCTAAATCTTACAAACTGGACCTTTAAGGTTTCATTATAGTCAAATTATGTTTTTGAGAGAGGAAATGAGATGGTGATACTTTATCTAATAACACTGTGTATCATTGTTTAACCTTAAATACTGTACAATTTGAACACTAAGACAGTCTTATTATTTCAGCTGACAGTATTTATATGATGTCATGCTAATATTTGTTTTAAACACATAAAGTTTTGCACTTAATGCACTCAATGTCCAGCTGAAACTACAAAGATAATCCTGTTGTGCAGTCAAGAATCATATTTTCTAATGTGTTTTTCTTTATAAATGAACTGAAATGCTTTATAATGCTGTATTACAGTAAAGTACTCGTGCAGTTTGCAGTTTTACCAAGTTCATCCCCCTTTTTCCTGTTTCACTTGAGCATCTTTGTATAAACTAAAACAAGATTACCAAAAACCTCATGCAGAAGGGGAAAAAAAACACCGGCTTCTTCACTTACCCAACACCAGTGCTGTGATGCAGGCTGTCAACACACAGAGGAGGACTGGTTTGTGTTTCCAAGGCATTTCTGTTGAAGCACAGAAGTAACACACAGAGTAGCTGCCTGGTAGCTGTAGTTAGTGCTTAACGGTGTTCAGCTGCTCAGTCCAACTCCAAATTGGTCAACCTTTGCTTGAGAAAATCCCGGCTCTGTGCAGTGTTGTAACTCTGGAGCGGCTACTCAGCATTTAACTGGCATTCAGCTGGCACGACAGCGAGGCAGGAATCTATATAAAGCAGTCCAAGAGACTCCAAAAACGAATGTTTCTAATTACAGTGAGTTTCTTTTTCTTGTAAAGCTTCACAACAAACGTTCCCCTGTCCTTTTACTCAGTCATCACATTTGTCAGTGAGCGATTTTTTTTCTCTCCCCCCAGACTGGGTTTTTACTGGGCCGACAAGTGGTTGAAGCTCTTTGCCTGGCGGTGAAGCCATGACCTCATTGGTGTTCAATGGCTGTTTGTTTGAAGTTCTGGACTCTGGCCTGGCTGCCCGCTGGTTTGTGTGTGGGTAGATGTTTGTGTGTTTGTGTGTATGTGAGGACGGGTCACCCTGTTGCGTCTGAAGGAAATCAATAATTAGCTGATTGATTGTTCCACTTTCAATACTCTTACGTAATCAATGCTCTCTCTAAATAAGCTGTAAACCACTCTGGGGAATTCCACCGCTTTAATTAACCAGTTGCATCACTGTTGGCAGTCACTGAATTATCTCTGTGGATCTTGAAACGGTTGTTGTGAATACAGAGCAGGCTTGTCTGGATCTTGCCTCTGGTTTTAAAATAATTACAGACAAAAAGTGTAACCCTTTCCAAGAAAAATAGGTCAAGGGTAGGTTCTGCAGTTGGCAGTCATTTTGTGTTTATCACATGGTGATTTAGAGCTGAATTATAATTAAGGGCTCAAAACAAAAGTATTAGTAGAAATGTTAAAGGGACAGTTCACCTCTTAATCAAATATACATATTTTTCCTCTGACCTGTAGCGCTGTTTATCAAGGTAGATTGTTTTGGTGTGAGCTGCCAAGTGTTGGAGATATCAGCCGCAGAGATGTCTGCCTTCTCTCCAGCATAATGGAAGTAGATGGCACTCAGCTCGTGGTGCTCAAAGCGCTAAAAAAAATATATTTGAAAAACTTAACAGTAATGTCTCTTTCCAGAAATCATGACCTGGTTACTCAAGATAATCCGCAGACCTTGTTGTGAGCAGTTTCACGTAGGATCTATTTTCTTTTGACCAAACTACACCTTCTAACTGTATCATTGCGCAGAAGGAAGTGTGCATCACTTGCGCAAATTGTTTTGGAGGAGGACCCTGAGGCGTTCCCCGGCCAAATGAGATATGTAATCCTCCAGCATGTTCTGGGTCTGCCCCGGGGCCTCCTACCAGGGGGACGTGCCTAAAACACCTCTAACAGGAGGCGCCCAGGAGGATCCTGATCAGATGCTCGAATCACTCCAACTGACCCCTTTACACGTGAAGGAGCAGCGGCTCTACTCCGAGCTCCCTCCGGATGTAGTATAAGTAAATGAACATGTACAATGCATAAGTTTTTTTTCTCCCCACAAGCTTTAATAGTACACACAACAGGAACAACAGGTGATATTGAACACTCATTAATTGAAGCTACAAGATCTAAACCTCTGTTTTGATGCTGCGTACTGTAGCATCTAACTTAAAACATCTCTCCTTAGGTCGAGGTAATTACCTGTAAATCCAAAATTAAGGAAGAAACAAAGAGCAGATACAGCTTATCTACAGTTAAATCCCGTATGTGTAGGAATGTGTAACTTTGGCAAGTTCCAGTGGTTATATCAGAAACAAACAAAAAAAAGAAAAACCTACAATATATAAGGCCTTTAAAGAAACATCCCGTTTTTTAATGGGTGCTTTATATTTATTTTCACTAAACCTTTGTTTTGACTGTTGCTGCAGAAAAATTACGTTATTCATGCATAAAAACACAAGCAGACATAAACTGATAATGTATAAACATACTTAGAGTAAAGGACCATAAACTTTTCGCTAATTATTTGGCTCTTATTCTCTCACGCTCCTTCGGCAGCTCTGACGCGAGCCATTCAGTGGTGCGCCTGCGAGCTTCCTCCCAGGTGTATCTGGGGGTGTAGCCCAGATCCCTCTTCGCCTTCTGATAGGAGAAGCTGAACGGCGTGTTCAACATGGTGACGAGCTGCCGGTTCAGCGGCGGGACGATGCGTACGATAGGTTGGAGCACCATGCAGACCATCTCCATTAAGAAGCAGAACGTGTAGAAGAGCCACAGCGGATACATGAGCTTCTCTTGAATGCTGAAGCCCAGAGGTGACATCACGACGTGGTTGAAGTCTGAATAACTCACGGGAGGCGTGTCATCAGCGATGAAGTAAACCTTTCCTCCGATGACGTTTCTTTTTTGTGGATCACTGAGGCTGCGGGCTGCTTGGAGGTGAGCCGCTGCCACGTTGCCCACATACACAGGATTCACTTTGGCCTCTGGTAGAGACATGCGATATAAAACATCCTTGTTCTGTATCCCGTCACCCATGTGGCCCAGCAGGAAGCGGCACCCCTCACCATAGATGTACATGGGTCTGAGGGCGCAGGTGGCCAGGCGGCCTCCATTTTGGAGCACCTCGCTGTGGGCCTGCAGGGTTCTCTGCTCAGCCTCTTTTTTGGTCTTGCTGTAGGTGAACTTCAGAGTGCAGTCGTAAACCGTGTCCTCGCTGCCTTTGATTATGGGTTCACGTTTAGAGTTCGGTCCCATCACCTCGATGGTGCTGGTGTAGATGAAGGACACCACGTTCTCTTGAATACACGCCTCCAGAAGCAGCTGTGTTCCTGCAACACAAAGATGCTCCTGAGTTCATACAAGGTAAAAGAGATCTTAATCAGCTTTTGTACTGTTGTAACACCAACAAAGTAAGCAGATTATAGTAGGAAAGCTGCAGATTAGCTTTTTCTTTTTAAGAGGGGCTGAAGTTGAAACTCTGAAGAAAGAAAGACAGAGTTTAGTTCTGCTCTCTCTTTATTTGTAATGTCTTGATATTTAAGTCAAGAAATTTAATAAATTCCAATCTTTCAGAGAAAAGAGTGAAGTTAGCTGAACTGAAAGCATGAAGTGTAAACACAGGCAGATGTGGCAGAGTACTCTACCCAGGAGTGGTACTCTGATTCAGTCCACTTGAAAAGGGGGTCTGCAGCAGTGTTGACATATGTGTGATGACATATGATTTCTTGATAATTGAGTCAAGAAATTAAGATTAAATAACCAAATAAATTCCAGTCTGTAGGTGTGAAGTTTCCTCATAGCAGTGCAGTGAAGCGACGGCCTTACCTCTGACATTGACCCCGTATATCTCGCTGTACTCCACCGCGTCAAAAATGTCAATGATGGATGCGATATGGAAGACGATCGATGCGCCTCGACAGCTTTTCCTCAGGAAATCAGCATCTCTGATGTCGCCCTCGCAAACAGTCAGCTTTGTGTTGCCTCGGCAGTCTGACGCACAGGAAATCAAAAAGTGTCTCTGATTAATTAACGCAACACAAAGTTTTATATTTTCATATCGCGCCAACATACTTTATTGTGTCTTTTATTCTTAAATAGAATTATTGCAGCCGCCACACAAAGGGCTGGAAGTAGTCAGCGATAATTTAAAAACAGTTTAAGATAAAACTGAAACAAATCTAATATTACAAAGTGTTCCCACTATATCAGTGTTGTTTCACTGCAGCTATAATAACAAGAGTAAATACTACTACATTCAGATCTAGACTTAACTATTAGTTGTTTTTTTTCTGTGAAATGCAGCACACTATGGAAACAAACTCCTCCTTGTACTGTTTATATATTTCATTTGAACAATTTAAGAAGAAAAACAGGCAGCTTTTACCCTCCAGACTCTGTAAAAGCTGCAGCTGTATGTGTTTGTCCAGCAGTCGTATCTCAGCCATTCTCTCCTCCTCCAGCAGCAGCCTCACCAGCCTCTTTCCCAGGAATCCACCGGCTCCCGTCACCACACACACTTCACCTCTCAGAGACATTGCAGGTCAATTCTCTTGTAGTGTGAGAACAAAAAAACTTCTTTCCCAGTGGAGCTTTTGAAGAGGCTTTTTAAAAGAAAAAGTTCAAAGTGGAAAACAAGAATACACCTTTTGTGTTGCTGGATGTTTTGGGCTCTGAGCACCAGCACCTTCTGCCTCCCAGCTGCAGCCCTTTTACTTTTTGTAAAGCCAGAAACTTTACCAGAAAAAAATGATTTGTTCCAAGGCAGTGTGAAAAAAGGGGACGAGCTCTGCTACTTCATGGTGGAATGTGATGCCCTCTGGAGCGAGACAAAAAATAAGGGGCTGTTACATTTTATAAGCCAAGGACAGATGCTGTTGGAGGCTGTGATCTGTTATTGGAAATAACATTCTGTTACAGGGAGAGAAAACATGGCTGATAGCTGGAGGTTAAGGGATTTCTTTGTGAAGATGTCCTCTACTATGATGACGTAACTGGTATGTGGTGGAAGAAGTACTGACGGCTTTTATCTTGCTAAGTAAAAGCAACAATACCACAATGAAAGAAAACTGTGTACATTACAGCCACCCTCCGCAGGAAACTAACTAACCCCTCTCAAATGCAACCTCATTCTTTCGGTCATTACCCATAGGTCATGACAATAGGTGAGGGTTGGGACGTAGATTATTCATATGTCATAAAATTATCATGTTTTATGTATAAAAGCTTAAACTACTTACGTATTTCTGTCGTGCTTAGAAGTATAAAGAAGCAGAAAATGGAAATACAGAACAAGTAAAGTCAAGTATCTCAAAGTGCCTCAGTTTTGTACATAAAGGTGCAATGTGTAAGATATGGACGTCCACCTTGTGAGGCAGAGCAGCCTAGTCTCAAAGACAAACCGTCAAAAAACACAGCTTCAGCAGCAGCTGTTGGCGTCAGGTACAGACGAACAATGCACCCCTAAGGGTCTGTACGAGACGCACCAGTCTTTCACCCACTAAGGTGTTCTGATCCCAACTCTTCCAATATCACTGCTTTGTCAGTGGACTTTCATGTCTAAAAATGACGTTCTGTGTAACCTGCAGATTCTGTTGTTGTCATTCCACGATCCAATTTAGGCTCATTACTTGGATTGTGCTTTTTAAAATACACTTCTGTTTGCACAGCTCACTTGAAACGTTGGTGGAACACTTCATTTTTACGTTTATTTCCTTGTGAACCAAAAGCACTTTGTTAAGTTTAGAAAAAAACATCATGGTTTGGCTGAACATCTACACACGAGGTGAACCGCAGGCTTTTGGGTAAAAGTCAGAGGTCTGGTGGACCCATCCACTTCTTCAAAATACACTTGATTGACGTTTTTCTAACACTTGTGGTTGGGTTTGAGAAAAAAAGAACAGGATTTATCTTGATAATTTTACAGGATGCGAACACAGCTCTCCCAGGTGAAAGTCAGTGTTTGCTGGACCTCCTGCCCACCCTACATGGATTTTCACCAGCGTAACAGCGACCAGCCGTGTATCATGCCGACATTAAAGGACGGCTTTTTTTGTCAGTGTCTGACGCCGCAAGTCACTGCCTAAGTGCAGGATTTAGACAACTTTGGAGTGAGACCAGGTTGGATGCCGAGATCACTGACAAAGCAGTGTTTTTTGACGAGTTGGGAATGAGACTGAGCTGCAGCCACTGGCAGGTTTGCCTGTAGGTTGCTACAGAAAAGGTTTTTGAGACAGCTTCTGTTCCAGTTGGCTGATATTTAACACTGAACGTCCACTTAAAGAAGACTATCTCTAAGTGTGTATGCCAACACACTGTGGAGTGTTTGAGTAAAACTCAGCTTTATATAACACTGCTGATTTCCTTCAAGAACACTTTGTCTATTTTAAACCTCTGAACCTCCAACGGCAGAAGACAAAAGGAGATATTTATTTATACAAGCACAGACCCATTTTACAGCTTTGTTTGGAAACTCAGAGGAACAGTTTAATGAGGTTCATCTCAAAGGGAAGATGAGTAGATCAGATCTCTGGTACATTAACTACTAAATCAAATTCCACTCCTGACAATGGTACAAGGCCAGATCAGCCAAATAAAACAGATTTAACATTTCAAGGTGACATCTGTCAGCCAGATGGTCGGGCATGTTTTCTCTTACAGTGATGAATTATAGTTGACCATGCTTGCGTGATGCCCTGCTTAGCAAGTGGTGCATGGGTCATGAGGTGTGTGTTGGAAACTCCAAGTGCTGCAGGGACTTTCCCACTCTTATCAGCATCACCATGTTTATGAAAGTCCATTTTCTCCACTTCAGTTTATAAACAGGGCCCTAAAACATTCAGTCTCTTAATGTTGGGCTTCTTTTGAGACACTTTCCTATGTAGATGATTTGTTTTGTAGTCCTTGGTGTAGCAGTCGATATCACAGCTGTCTGTTGTCTTATCTGGAAGGTGAAGGATGAGATCTCATACTGTATCGTTAATATCATTCTCTTGCATCAGATGTACCAGAGAGTCTCAGTGTCTTCATGTGTGTTCATGTGCTTTTAGACTTGAAGTTAGCTGTTGAAGTTGCAGGTTTTCTTGTTACTGATGGCTGGTATTGTTTTCACCTTGTGAGTGTGTGTGTGTCATCATGGAAAACCTTAATGCTGGTGGCACCTGTTGCAGTGGGAACCACCGCAGACACCACAGAAGCTGTTTGGAGTATTCTGCCAGGTGTTTATATGTCTCTCTGTCTGTGGATAGATTGCGTCAGCAGGATAACATCACAACTGTGCAGGATGCAGTCTCAAAACTATAAAGGTGTGTATTTGAGGTCAAAATGAAGGCCACGTTTGGGGCGTTGTTTCAGCAATGGGGCCAGAAATTGGGGTGTAGGAAGTTGCAAAGGGGCCATTTCATAGTTATAGTTTATGAATGTAAGACTTGCCACGGTATGACCAGTGGTTACAAAACCTGCCACAACTCAGCCCTGAGTAGAGTGACCGTCCTCTATTGATCAACAGACTGCAGTGTTCACAGCTCCACCTTTTAGTACCTGATCTGTGTGTTAGGTACCCCAACAGAGGGGGGACCAAACATGGGGACGGTACGCAACAGTTCCATTGGTACCATCCACAACTGCAACGGAAAAAATGTGGACTGAACTGTACTGCTGTCTTAATGGCTAACTGAACTTTGCTGACAGTAAACAATGCAGTTCTCACTAAACATCATGATCAACATTTTATTTTCATCTTAAAGATCTCATTTGTAGGATTTAGTGGCATCTGAGGTTGCTGAACTGAAATTTTTCCAAGGCCCCAAGCATGTCGTAGAACAACAGGGGCCAACACAAAATCTTTAAAACATGAATGGCCCTATTCAGAGCAAGTATTTGGTCTGTCTGTTCTGGGCTACTGTAGAAGGTGGACTCTGCGGAAGGGAACCCGCTCTGTACACAGCTCATACTAAGGTACAAATGATTACTGTTAATTGATGATGTTGATCTGTTCTGTACGACATCTATTGCACGTCTGTCCGTCCTGGAAGAGGGATCCCTCCTCAGTTGCTCTTCCTGAGGTTTCTACCATTTATTTCCCCCCCGTTAAAGGGTTTTTTTGGGGGAGTTTTTCCTGATCAGCTGTGAGGGTCCAAAGGACAGAGGGATGTCGTATGCTGTAAAGCCCTGTGAGGCAAAATGTGATTTGTGATATTGGGCTTTATAAATAAAATTGATTGATTGATTGAAATGTTACACTGAATTCTGTGATCCAGTCCCTTAACTCTAATGACTCAACAACTCACAAAACTGATTTTTAATGGGAGTCTGGTACTGGGTCACAACATCTCACAACGCCAGCTCCGCTAAATGTATGCTATATTTAGACTCTTGTGTCTATATTGCAAGTGTTAGTGAAGTTTTCTGTAGTTAGCTTTGGATGGTGGTGGCCTGTGCCTGCTGTAAACTCTCCTCCTGCCAACTTCTAGCTACTTAGCTACTAGCTGGCCAGGTCGAGGTTTTCAAATGTAAACATCAGTAAACATCAAGGAAGATGGAGCAGAAATGGACAAAAGCTGAAATAGCATCCAGCTGGCAAACGCGCAGGCATTGGAAATGAACTGGACAACTTCATGCTACATCAATTTCCAACAGAATATCAGGAACTGTAATATCATTTTATTCACTGAAACTTGGCCAAATCCTGGACAGCTCCATTCAACCAGGAGGGTCTAGTTGAGGTCCAGATGTGTGGACAGTCAAATTATTCCTGAAGCCATGTATTACCAGAACACAAATTACAGAGCGATAAGTCAAAGGAGCTGATGGGATCACATTTCACTGGAGTTTAACCTCGTATAATTCCATGTGTCAAATAAACAAATAAGTGATGGACTGATTACACACTTATGAAAACATAGTCATGAATATAATGTATCATTTCTGCCTATATATTCCCCTACATCCTACACACTGGACCTTTAAAAAAACTGCACATACAAAACATAACAAGTTAAATTTTTGTTGTTCATGTGATAGTTTCAAGCCTAAACTAGAAACGGAATTTCCAGTTCAAGTTGAAAATCACTGAGTCATGCTGTCTAGCTTACATCTTATGACTCGGGCATCATTAAAAGCACATATAAGCCACACTGTGAGTTTTGACATTTGGCTATGATACGGAGAATTCAGCTGATATCTCAGCTCTTGCGTAATCATGATTACAACAGTTACACTAGCAATTAAGTGTTTGCAAGATAAAGTCATTGTTGTTTTTGGTCTATTTCTGCCATGCATGCAGTGTGAAGGACTCCAAGGCTTCTATAAATATTAAAGCATGACAACAGACAGTGCACAAATCATTAATTTGCTCAGATTAAGCTTTCTACCTTTTTCATCATGAGATCAACATCCCTAAAATCAAACATTTATCAGCATGCACCATTGAGTTGCTTCACAGGAAGCTTCTTATGAAAAGAGACCTGCCAATGGTTGAGAACTCAGCGTATTCTGGGTTATACACTAATGAAAACATAGTCATGAATATGATGTACCATTTCTGATTATATATTCCCCCAAATCCTACATACTGGACCGTCGACCAAAGTCAAAGCCCGAGCTCTCCGTTTGGATGGAGACTGCTGAACTTGTCCTGCAGGACGTGTTTCATCTTCATGGCCTCCCACCTCATGTGGTCGCTGATCAAGGGCCCCAGTTCAGTTTTCTGGTGGGAGCTCTGCTCTCTCATCAGGGCTGCCGTCAGCCTGGTTGAAGTGGCTGGAGATCCCTGACAGAGGTCAAAGGGCACTAAGCCAAATCACTTGTTTGAATTTGGTTGGAAATGGGTGAAAGACTCACTGGTGACGACCTACACACCTTTAGACACGGAGTTAGTGAGAGAAAGAGATGCAAGTGCAAGAAGGTAAAAACCTCTAGATGACAAAGATGAAAACCCAAAATGCACTCAGATAATTCACAAAATTAAATAATTTTCCACCAGTTGAAAGGCTTAAATGTACTGATTAAAATTTGTTACTTAAGGTAGCAAAAACAATCTTAAAGCCACCATTATAAAACAGCTCACCTCTAAGGTATAAGAAAATGATTAAATAAAAAACACACTTTTCTGTAAAGCTAAAATGGAGAAACGAACAGTGAATGCAGCTTATCTACAATTAGACCCCATATGTGAAGGAAAGTGAAACTTTGGTGACTCACAGTGCTAATATCGAGTATGGTCATGTTAGACTCAGCTGGTGATCTTGGCGATCTTTTAATGAAGCTGAAATGTTTGAGTCTTAAAGAAACAGCAGTGAACTGTTTGGCAAACAGGAAACAGGTGTGTAATGTTGGTAAAAGCCTATCCACAGCTGGAGGTCACATGGGGTACCGCAGGGCTACACTTTGGGACCATTGTTGTTTTTAATTTATGTTAAAAGAATACCTTACCAGTAAAATGATCATTTGTGTATCAGTTATTCACCACAATTCACCACATTCTTGATGAACTGAAGTAATCGGGGTATAATCGAAGTCTCTTTCATCCACCATATGCTCAGTACCTCCCAAACACATGCATTTTCGACAAAATATTACAATAAAAAACACTTCCACCTACGTGTAGCACGGCTGAGTACACGTGTCTACCCATGCACGCTACTTGGCCACACAAGACTGTTTGTACTGACCTGTTTTAAATTGTGACACTGGGTTATGTGGCTGTGTGGTGGAAACTGGTTTTTTTTGCAGGTTTTTAACTCACGCCAATCAGTACTAACATGATCGTAAAAATCCAGAATAACATCTCCTACACTTCACACTCACTAAACATTTGGTCTCCAGAAGCTGAGCGTCTTCTGAAGTACTCTTCTGTGTACGTTGATGATTTACTTCATTTGAATTAAAAATTGCAATCAAGTACAAAGAAATTAGGTCACGTCTCACATCTTATGGTATAGTTAAAAAAAACCAACATACCCATTTGGTCATCTTTTCTATCTTTTCTGTGTAAAGTTGTAAAGTAGTAATGCTTGCTCTTCGGTCTTCAACCCAATCAGCAGAATAAATGCTGGCATAGTGCATAACTGCAGACCACAGATACGTTACATTTGTACATTATTATGTATCAGATATGTTGAAACTTCTCAACAACTCTTCAACAACTCTGTGGTTTACGTGTTGTTAGTTTCAGTTTGGGAAAAGATCATGTTCTATTTACTTTATTCTACTTTTACTTTAATTTGACTTTACTTTTTTTAAACTTTATTTATACTTTTTTTGGTTTTGAAACATCTTGCCAAAATGAGTCAGTCAATTATTCAAATGAGTAGAGAAAAATACAATGTAAACTGCCATTGGCTTGTGCTTATAACGTTAGCATGTTGTATTTGTGGGGAAAATGTGTGTGTTTGTTGGTCAAGAACAGTAGTCTGCAGCTTGGCAGACATCTCACCCAGGTAACACACCATCCACCATCCCCTCCATCTCCTGATGAAAAAGTCAGCTCATATGCTACAGCGTATACACTACACTTAAAAAACGATAACATGAGACATATGAAATGTGCAAATGTAACATATGAGTGGTTTGCAGGAGTGTACAATACCAACATTTCCCTCTGACGACTGGGCTGCAGTATTTGTCGTCCTTGGCTGTCTGTTGTCTTATCTGGAAGGTGAAGCATGAAGTCTCAAGGACACTTTCATCGTCACTCTCTTGCATCAGATGCACCAAAGAGCCTGTGTGTGTTTGTGTGTGTGTGTTTGTGTGTGTTAATATTCCTGTGCATCTGTAGCATTTAAAGAGCTCACAGGTTTTCTTGTTTGGCCTTTGCTGACAGAAATAAAGTGATTCTTGGTGTATCATGAAGGTTATGAATAACTTTTTATTTTTGTTTTAAAACACTGCATATAAATATACAAAACATACAAACATTTATCCATCTATTTTTGTACATATCTGTTGGATCTGCGCTCTACTGGCCTCAGTTTTGTTTTGTAAAGTGGGTGTCTGTGTTTATTACAAGCTCAATTAAAAGATGGAATTTCCAGTAGAAGTTCCCGAAAGTCTATCATCCTTCAGGATGATACAAGAGTCCAGCTGACTGTCAGGAGACTCACACAAACAGCACAGTGTTACCAAAATGATGTCAGCACTGTTTTAGGTCTATCTGAGTTTATCAGAGGTTAATAAAAAGATTCTTCGCACTGAAGTTGGAAGCTGTTTATATTACAAATCACAGCAGTCATTTCATCTGTGAAAGAACACAAGCAGAGCAGGACGGATGCCACATGGCTGAAACTAAAGGCAAGGACAGGACACAGCATTAAAGATGTGATAAAGAGATGTAGTTTTCAAACTGTTGAATGCTAATGTTAGCTAGCTTAGCCACGCTTGCACCTGCTTGTGTTTGCAACCCACACTATTTCCTGTTTTGCCTTCTTTCTGCTACAACCTGCAGGTTAATTCTGGTCTGACAGCTGGAAATCCCCCGTCTGTGATGCACTATCAGCTCTTAGCTGTCGGCAGCGGACACTCCTGTATCTGAGCTTCATCCACTGACCCCTCCGGCAGATGAACGGTCATCGTACAGGCACGAATCCCCCCCAGAGGCTCCAGCACGTTGAACACTCTGTCCCACACGTCCTGCTCTGGGTCGTACCTCTGCACAATGTCAACCATGCACCTGCTGTTCCAGGAATAACCTCCCACGACGTAGATCTGCCCATTAAACACCGTCACACCGACATCGCTCTGGCCCCGGGGCATCGGCGCCACCACCGTCCACTGGTCCGTCTCTGGGCTGTAGTACTCGCAGCCCAGGACGTCGTCGTAGTCGCTGCTGCCACGGAAGTGGTTCCCGCCCATGACGTAGAGTTTGTCGCCTACGGTGCACATGCAGTGCAGGCCGCGGAGCTCCATCATGTCGGCGCGGCGGCTCCATGTGTCGGCGACAGGATCGTAACACCAAAGCTCCTTCTGGAAGGTGTCACGGGTGATGCCACCTGTGTGACAGAAATACAAATTACAGTATGTTACAAATAATCTTTGACAAGATTCGACATATAACTTACTACAAAAGAGTAGATACGAACACACACACTGTAAACGTAGCAAAAATTTATATCTGATATTGGGTCTCTAATTTACTCAGTAGCGCCCCCTAACATTTTTTAAAGCCAAAGCCCCACCTTTGAAATTCCATATACACATAAGGTATGGGGTATGGTACCATACCCTAAACCAGACAGGAAGTCAGCCATTTTGAATTTACCTGCAATTTTAGGGCATTTTTCGCCATTTATAGGGGTCAACCCATAATTTTTTTTTAATAAAGCTCAGCTTAAGTTCAATCAGGAAGACTTTCTTTATGCTATATCCATTCACAATTCTCTCTCCATCCCACTTCCACCAATCAGCTGACTGTGGGTGTTTCCTCTCCTGGTTAACCACTCGAACTTTGCCGCGATCTCCTTCAGCTGTTCATGATGCTGCTGCCAAACTTTAACTCTGTTCTCCTGTCTGTTCCTGTCAGCTGTCATTTCAGAGGGAATAGTCGCGCCCTCCTCCACCCCTTTCTCCTCCTCCATCTTATCCAGAGCCCAGGATGAGCTCATCAAAAGCCCACTACTCTTGACAGCCAGATGCTCAGCTCCCTCTTCATATCATCTCATCAACACCACCAGCGTCTGGGCTCCATCTAGACTAATCTATTGCGTCTTTACCACCCTCCTGGAATAGATGACATCATGATGGGTCTAATCTAGTAGCAGTACAGGAAAGAGTGCAAATATTATTATAAACTGTCACTAAGGTGCCAATCTCAAACAATACTTTGTTTGATCAGTGGCCAATGAAATAAAATAAAATGAGAAAGACAGATTAATTACCCATAAAGGAATTCACACTAATCAATTAATCAAGTAGCAGTTAGCACAAGAGTCAGCTGTATACTCCTTTTTATCTGTGGAAAGAGCTTGAGGTTCTCTTAGTCACAGTGGGCACATTATGCATGAGGGAAAATATCCCCATGTGCGACACTGCAACTGATTTAACTAAAATGAATTCATTAGTTACACTTAGACTTCACAAGAAAGACACTGTGCACCCAAGAAAAACCTTGTTCTCATGGCGATGAGTAATTGTAGGCGTATGTGTGAGGGTCTGCGCTGGTGGTCAAGTACTTTCCTGTGGCAAACTGATGTGATCAACACACTTCCTTTCACAAGAATGATGTCTTTCTTTTACTGTGAAGATTTTACATTGAAATAGACTCATTTATAATTATTGATCACACCACGTCCCATCACGTCCTTTTTCTAAAATGACATCCAAGATGGATGTGTTTTGGTTCATTTCCCCTAAATGTCAGTGTCCAGGTTGTTATTGTCATTATTGCACTAAACAGGAACAGGAAGTTGCAGAAAATTATGATTGCACGTCCCCTTTGCTGGGGGAAGTAAATAAAGTTATAAAATACAATTAAATTTACAAAAAAAAATAAAATAAAATAAAATAAAATAAAATAAAATAAAATAAAAATGAATTGAATTGAATTGAAATGAAGTGAATTAAATTAAATTAAATACATACTGTGTTTTTATGATTTTCCATATATAAAAAAAAGTAGTTTTTAGATTAGATAAGAAATAAGAGGATTTCTCTTCTACAGACTGAAGATTTGTATGTTCTGTATAGCAATAGCAAATTTATCTCTATGGCACAATGCATACACTGGGTAATGTAGCGTGCTTTACAAAGATAAAAGCAAATTGAGCATCTGTACGTAAATATAATCAAAAGCAAGACAAAATTACATTAAATAGTTATTCTTAAAAAACAGAGTACTTTAATTACAAAATGCATAAAATGGAGTACAAGTTTTAGAGCTCAGTTATAGTCACAAGATATGAAAAATGTTTTTAATTTTGATTTAAAATTTGCTGTAGTGGGAGCACATCTAAGATCTGCTGGCTGTTTGTTCCAGCTGTACGCAGTATAAGCTACATGCTGCTTCACAGTGTCATGGAATGATCTCACACTTTTAAATAATTTCCCTTTTTTGTTTAGCTTAAACTGAGCCTGAGTTTCTCAAAACCTGTCCGGTGAGGTGAAATGAGTATGTGACATACACACAAAATGTATTGTTTAGCCACAGTATAGCTTTAAGAGCTGTGGGTTTGTTGCTTAGTACTGTGACCCACTTTAACCACAGGTCTTTGTGTTTCCCGTTTCTCAGTCCTACGTGTGAAACTTAAGTTTCCCCTCTCAACCTGAGAAACGGGCTTCCTGTCCAGGGTTGCTAAGAAACCTGCCTGCTATCAGGCTGAGAGCGGCTCATGAGAGTCTGCTGCTAAACAGGAAGTGGTTTCATATCGGCCAGCCACGTAAGCTTTGTCAATAAGTCATCTTGTCCAAATAGAACCTTGTGTTGCCTATTTACAGTCCCTGCAAAACAGTTTTAGATGTGAACTGAAAGATTATATATTCAAAGATTCAGTGTACAGTGGCATGAAAAGTTTGGACACCCCTGGTCAAAATTCCATTCACTGTGACTTGTTAAAAAAGAAGATTAACTGATCTCCAAAGAAAGTTAAAGATAACATATTTCTTCAATATTTTATGCAAGATTACTTTTTAATTTCAATCTTTTACATTTTCAAAATAGCAACAAATGAAAAGGGCCTGAAGCAAAAGTTTGGGCACCCTGCATGGTCAGTGTTCGGTAGCGCCCCCTTTGGCAAGTATCACAGTTTCTAAATACTTTCTGAGTCTTTCATTTCTTCTTTGGAGGATTTTCACCCGTTCTTCCTACAAAAGGCTTCTAGCTCTGTGAGATTTTGGGTCTATCCACAGATGTTTAATGATGTTTAAGTCGGGGGACTGTGAGGGGCTCAACAAAACCTTCAGCTTGCTCCTCTTGAGGTCATCCATTGTGGATTAGTAGGTGTGTTTAGGATCATTGTCCTGTTGTAGAAGCCATTCTCTCTTCATCTTCATCTTTTGTACAGATGCTGTGACGTTTGCTTCCAGAAGTTGCTGGAATATAACTCAATTTTTCCCTCTATACCAGATCTTCTGGCCAAACAAAATATCCAACCATCAACTGTAGCCGGAGCATCACCAAAGAAATCACACACAGACGTTTGAGATGTCTCGGCCATGTGCTGAGAATGGAACAGGGCCGGATCACGAGAGTCGCCTTAGGCCCAGAATCACTTGGTGCAGAACTGTGACACTGGAGTTGGAAAAGATGAACCTGTCATGGGGAGAGGCGCAATATGCTGCCAAGGATCGGATGCAATGGAAAGATCCACCCCGTGTTTAACAGCTGGACAGGTGTTCTTTTTTCTCCAAACATACCTTTGCTCATTGTGTCCAAAAAGTTCTGTTTTCAGCCCTCGAAATGGTGACTCAGCATTTTTTGCACATATGTGAGCAACAAGTGAACTGAAGTGAACTAAACTCAAACCACCTCCCAAAACACTCTAAGGATGTTTTCACATATAGTCCTTTTTAAACAAACCAAACTCAGAAGTGCACCCAAAGTGGACCAACAGAAAAGGGACTCAGTTCTTTTTGTGTTCACATTGTCAGTTCATTCAAAAGAGGACTCACTTCTCTCTCCGGTCCACTTCAGCTTTGATGCGTCCTCTGTCCTCTTTCTGTTCACACTATAGCCTATATATTATATATGTTGACATAGTTTTGTTTTAGAGGTTATGAATTTAAGACTGGTGGAAAACTTTAGTGTTTCTGTGCGTTGTGGACAGTTGCCGTTTGATGTTTTCCTCGTTCCATATCTGGAGGAGTGCAGTTGTTTCGTCGTCACACTAAAGTACTCCTCGTCCACTGGTCGTGCTGTCGTTACCTGTGGTTGGTTGGTTCCGTTGTGTTTATAATGCCTCCCACTGAAATACCGTGTGATCTATCTACGGGAAGCCTGGAGGGCTACGATACAATAGCAAAAGGCAAAATGCTCTGCATTTTGTGTTCACAAGGCACAGGTTAAGTGAACCATAGACTTGAAGCGAACTGAACTCAGTTCAATTCACATACATGTAAGTGTGTTCACATTTGGGCAAAAAATGCTGATTCACCGCTCTGAGTCTGCTTAGAGGGCTGAAAAGGACCAAGTGTGAAAACACCCTAAGTTCAAGTGTAGTTAAAAAAAAGTAGTGTCAACATAAACTGAACACTAATCTGCCATTGTTGTTTCTTTTGGCACATGTTCATTACACAAAGCAATAATTGAGAAGATGACAACATTGTTTCTGAAATGCTCCGTATTACGTGTCCACGTGGACACAAAGTAACCAGAGTTTTGAAAAATCTGCACCTTAGAAAGCATAAAAAAAAATCTCCATTTCAGTGACCTAAAACTCGTGTGGATGAGAGGCCAAAGCATAGAGGAAGAAATCAGTTTTCAAAAAATATCAGTACATGTGTTGACGGGACCTTAGTGAGTAAGTTGTTTCTATTTTTGTTGCTATTTCCACTTTGGGTTCTGCAGGGTTAGAGCTCTCCTTTAGGCTTTTAAGTATCCACATCTGATCCTCATGTGCTTGTGTGAAATTAGATTTTTCCAGCAATTTTAATCACTGTTAGGGGTGTGATGACTTTTAAAAAGAGATGGTATCTGTCACGACTCAGGAAATGGATTGGAAAGAGAAAACAAGCAGACAGGATCAGTTCAGTGATCTAGTACTAAAGTGGAGGTTAACATAGGCTAACAGGTTCAGAGAAGCTTGGAAACAAACGCAGCAAGATAGGAACATTGCAGCTGAGTGGGAAAGGGCTGATTAAGTATCGGCAGAGTTAATGAGAAAAGTGGGAACAGGTGTGTAGATGGGTGGAGAAGTCAGGTGAAGTGGAAAGGAGGGAAAGTCCAAGGACAGAAGAAGGTGGCTGGGGATGGGAGGGAATGTGTGTCTGAAGAGGAGAAGCTGAAAGACAGACTGTGACAATTCAAATGCAGAGGCAACACAAATCCTCTCTACAGATACTGTTTATCAGACTGTGCTTTGCATCAGGAGTCCCATTGTACACCTGACACTGTCATCACAAGACAGACAAACAACAAGGCTTAAAAATGTTTCATCAGACGTTTGGATAACAGCATTTTTCTCACGAGCAAAGGCAGAAGTTGCATAACATTGTTCAGATAGCTGTATAAAACCTTTATGCGGAAGTCAGGTTGGATAAACGTGTCTACGGAGCATGTGTCATGGCAGCCAACGCTGGTTCACTTCAGCCACAAAGACGAGTTTTCTGTAACTCCAACCATGACCACGATCTTTCACTAACTGCGTAGGTCTTGCTAAACTTAACCAGATGGTAACCGTAGAGGTAGCAGAACAGAAAATAATCGCATGAGTCATTTCTAAAACAGTCAGTGAGGTGGTGTAGGAAAGTACTGACAGTGAGTTATATTTTGGTTTGTTGTCACTTCATACAATTAATCCATTGTGCCTTTACACTAATCTTGGACTAGTTTCAGATCTGTCTTATGAAAGGGACAGTTTCAATATTTTAATGTGGGGAGGTACTTTGTGAGCTCTCAGTTTGGAGAAGCAGACAGGAATACCGCCACTGACGCTAAGCAATGTACTGCTAAAACATATTTTAGCCACCTAAAAAATCAATATAGCTGTAAGTGTATGCTATATTTAGAATATTTTTACTGCTTTACCTTTCTGTCAGATAGGCCTTTCCTTTGGCACTACATTTTCCTAACCGAAGAACGTCCATATACCTACGCTATCTTTGTAAATAGCAGCATTAACTCTGTGTTCATGTCTTGTTTGAGAGAATTGTTTTGGATAACTCTGAACTACTACAATCTTAGTTTATATCAGGAGCTTTTGATTTCGTCTTGTCTTTAAGGGTGTTTTCAGACAGAAAGCAAAACAAATTATATTATATTATATTATATTATATTTCAGTTGTTGACCATTATAAACATCATCAATGGAAAGAAAAAGTGGGTGCGAAAGGATGTGAATTCAGTCTAGATCGGTGACACCCAACTGGTGGGTTGTGGGTCCACTCTGAATGGACTGCAAGTGACTCATGAACGTGTCAAGTTGGTAAACACACTTTATTTTGAAGTACAGTGAATTTCTGGCACAAAGCTTTCATTTTGAAGTGCTGTTTCCAGCTGTAGAATGAATGACCAACAGACAGCGACTTGACAGAGACGGCAAACTAGCTCGACGACATGGCCAAACGCAAGTATGACGCCAAATATATTAAACTGTGTGGACCTTAAACTGATGGTTAAAGAGAAATCTGGACCCTGAGTTGGTAACCACTGGTCTAGATGGTGCAAACGGAGGCAAAGATGCAACCTCATGAGTTCAAAATGTTACAACATTAGCCAAACATTTGCACTTCTCTAAATCTACTTCAAAAAAACGACAGAGACAAGAAGAAAAAGGAGAGACTGGAGAGTCAGACAAGGTTTGAGCTGTGTCTTGAACACTGCTTCCTTACCTGAGATGTACATGAGGTCCCCGTGAACTGTCCCAGCATGTCCGTAGTGAGGCTCCACCATGTTGGTCACAAACGTCCACTCATTTTTCTTCAGGTTGTAGCACTCCACCGTGTCTGCTCAAAGTGAGACAGAGACGTTTAGGAGAAGGTCATTAAAGAAGAATTAACTGGAAAAACAGGGACAGGTCGATAAATCATAAAAAAACAGTTTTGTTGCTTGTCGGTCTTGAACAGTGTTCTGCAGCTTGGCAGCCGTCTCACCTTGAACACACACCACCCACCATCCTCTCCACCTCCTGGTGACAAAGTCCGCTTCTACATCACTTGATACGATACACATGAAACATGTAACATATTTGTGGTTTGCACAAACACACAGTGCCAGCACCGAGTGCCATTAAACTATTACTGCTGCCGGCCACGTTTCATAGTGGTGTTAAGGACTGCTTTGTTCGTCAGTGTCTCATGCCACAAGTCACTGCCCAAGGGCCAGATTTCAATGACTCTGGAGTGAGGCTGGGTTGGTTCATGGAGTTTTGCTGAAATGATGCCTCCACTGGCTCTCTCAGGCCAATAGCTGATATCCAAATTGCAAAACAGCCGACAGACACAGCAAAAGACTAGCTGGTGAACATAGTGAAGCGTTTAGCAGCTAAAGAGCCAGATACTTCCCTCAGGGGTTGGTAGAGACCAAAAACAGAGCTAAAAGAGCGTGAATATTGGACCTACATTCATCAGGGGGCCCGAAACACGATTCCTGTTAGATGACAGAAGTAAAAACGCTGCAACAGCAGTTGTACAACAAGAATTAGCAGCTCACCGATCTCTCCGGAGGCATTCCTTCCTCCCACTGCAAACAGTTTCCCCTTCAGAGCGCTCAGGTGGAAGAAGGTCCTCTTCTCGTTGAGTGAAGCAATCTGGAGCCACTTGTCGAAGCGCGGGTCGTAGCGGTAGGCGCTGTCAATGGCCGTCTTGCCTTTGGTGTCATAAGTGCTCTGGCCTGAGACGTCAACAAGAATCAGAGTTAGAGCGGAAAATAAAATGGAGCATACATCATAACATGTTTCTAGAAGAGCTTTTGATGAACCATGACTTATAGTCCAAAGTTTCTATCACCAAACAAACTAGGGCTTGCAAACATACTATAATAGGCACCTTTCCTGTAGTTTGCATGGAGACATTTTAGGTTGGGTGTATGGTGTTGTTTAAATGAAGACATGTACAGTGTGACGTGTGGGTGCTCTCACCTCCAACAATAAAGAGGAAGCCGCCGAGAAGAGCCACCCCATGCTGGTAACGCGGGGCCTCCATAGGCCTCAGGGCCCTCCAGTGGCCGGTCTTTTCATCATACAGCCTCAGCTCCCGGCTCACCACCAGCTGCTGCCGCATCACACCGCCCAGAGCCAGAATGTGGGTGTCGTCTGAGCGTATCTGTGTCCGCTCGGTCTGCAGAGCCGGCTGCATGAAAGGCATCATCTGGTAGTTGCTGGCCTCCAGCAGGAGGCTCACACAGGCCGTCTCAGAGCGCATCATGGAGTCTCCGCCCTCTTCATCGTCCTGGGAGATCTGAATCAGCTCGCCGGGGCTCATCAGTGGGAAGCGAATGTGGCGCATTAAGGCGTAGACGGAGGAGCGGCGACTGGGGGGGTTGTGGTCCAGCCATCCTCTGGCGATGTGGTAGAGCTCCAGCTCAGAGAAACCCTCCAGGGAGTTGCTGGATAGGGCGTTGGCCATGGTGGTTTCAGACAGCTGGAGGTAGCGGCCGCACTCGACCAACGCTGAGAGGTTCTGGCTCACAAACTCACCTGGGTTTGATACAACAAAGAGGGTCAAAATTAGAAGTCATGATCCTCCAGTTTATTTTAGTTCCTGAACCAAAAGGATGCCTGAATATCTAGTTTTCTTGCTGTATGTGCTGATGGATAGATAGACTGGTTTTAGGAATCGTTGCGTGTCTGAAGACTTGAACAACTCCAATACAGAAGTTTTAATCAACACCTCCACCTCATCTACGTCTTTATAGAGAAGAAAGATTGTACTTTGTTTTACTGTGCTCTTTCTGTGCTCACCTATATTCTGCTGAACGTCCTCCAGAAGCAGGTCTGTGGCGATGCGCTCCACCTCCACACAATTATCGATAGTGATCTGCATTGAAGAAAATAATGACCAGCTTTTATTCTGCACAGTTAGAGTGGGGCTGTGGGAGAGGGCATTAAAGGACAGTAAAGCACTCTGAGGGATCTGGCGGCTTAATGAGCATGACCTCCACTGTAGCTGAAGCTGAATATATTCATCATCATGAATTCTCTCACCTCACTGCTCAGCAGCTGATTACAGAATTTCAGGACGGGCATGACCTGCAAGAAGTTCGCAGCCTCCAGCGTGTCCTGGAGATTCCCCATGTCGAGGCTGACTTTGGATGTGTAAATGAAGTCTATTATATTCTTTAAGCCTGACTTAGTGACCCCATGCAGCTTGATCTCTCTCATCTCCTGCTCCCTCATGCCTCCTGAACAAACGAGGACACAACAAAGCACAGAGAGGCAAAGACAAGGTGAACGAATGATGTGGCATTATCGCAGAAGATTTGCCTTGTGCAGACGTGACGGCAAAGTGCACAGTCAGCAAGATCCAAAGACACAGCTGACACTGTAAAGCCTGGTGTGGGGATAATAAAAGTACTGTAGTTAATTATATTGCCAGATATATCGTCTGTGATACTGCAACAGAAAGGAGGTTAAATGCAGAAGTGAGTCAAAGTCTTCCCCTTTCTTTTACTATTTGTGAATGTTCATCTGAAAGTGACAGTATGAGAAGCGACGCCCTGAAAGCAATGAAAATGTTGGTTCTGTACAATTACTTTATTAACTTAAATACTGAATTTAAAAAGTGTACTTATGTGTATTTTTGCAAATCTTGTGGTGTGTCTGTAGGGAGAACACATTGGGCATGTTATGGCTACAGAACAGAAGATAAAACCTGTACAGCATGAAAAACATGGGCTTTGTGCTAATCACAGTGTTATCACACTGAGTAAAAATGTTTCACACTTGAAAACATTAAACATTCTGAATGCTTCCCTTTGTATTTCCTGTTGATCTGCTCTGCAGCATGTGTGAACGACATCAGCTGACAGGAAGTAAACTTGGACCCAGATGTTGCCAATGCAATTTCAGAAAATAGGTTTACATCAGCGTGTTAGCATTGTCCTGGTGCCTCGGTTGAAAACGCCGCCCTCTTGAGTGGCAAAAATGAGAGGATGTGCCCTATCAGCTGCCCTCTTGTCCCCATGTCATGCAGTAGGTGCCCCTTTTTTCCTTTTCGCCCCTGCCCTACAAACATCCCGAGTCCATCACTGCACTAGAATAAATGTTGGCATTGAACATATCTGAAAACCGTGGATATGTTACATTTGTATGTTAGTGTGTAGTGGTTCCCAACTGGTGGGTTGTGATCCAGCATTTGGTCGTGTTTCCATTCTGAATGGGCCGCAAGTGACTTGTGAGGTGTCATGTCAGGTTTGGAAAGAAACACACTTTGTTTTGAAGTACAGTGAATTTCCTGCACAGAGCTTTTATTTTGAAGTGCCATCTCCTGCTATAGATTGAGTGACCAATGGACAGCTACTTGACAGATGTAGCAAACTATTGACGACCAACCTCAAGTATGACACTGAATATATTTAACTGTGTGGCCCTTGAACAAATGACTAAGGAGAGATCCCGTGGCTGGACGAGTTGGGAACCACTGGCGTAGCAGATATGATGAAACTATATACACTGTGGTTAACATGTGATTAGGTTTAGGTAGAAAAACGACTTGGTTATGATTAGGAAAACAGTATGTTTTGGCTTTAATTACCCATTTTTTGGGGCGCTATCACAGCTGGAAATGTAGTGACTTCTCGGTAAAAACACCTGCTTTTCATGGCACTAAAGGACACAATGTCTCAGTAAATCATTTATTCGTGACACAAAAAGCAGCCAGCTAAAGCACCACCATCCCTTCCACTGCCTGATAACAGAGTTAGGTCATATACTGCATCACTTTAGAAATGATGATATGATACGTATGAAATATTAGCCTGGAAATCCAGATCCAAATCTAGACAGATTTAGGGTCTGGCCATGAGTAGATGAAAATGGTCCAACTCGAGGGGCGGCACCAAGCATGCATTTGTAAATATCACTGCATGCAATTGGATAACACTACGACCAATCAGAACAATACACGGGGTAACGTATACGCTTAGCTACCAGCGGAGCTAACTGGTAGATTCTGGCCGTATCCGGTCAGCAAAACAGCAAAAACATCCTTCTTGCAAAGGAAAGATTCGAGCGCCGTCTTCTGTTCCTCTTTTAGAGAAAAAGCCAAGTCTAACTCGTTCATTGTAGCGGCCAAAGCCATTTTAAACAACTGGTGTTCATCCGTATCCATTTTGCAGTGTTTACTGACTGATTCCGGACTTCGTCGTCGCATCGCTGTCGTCATCGGTTTAGCTCTCCTCTGGCCCACCTATATCAGATACACCGATGTGATTGGTGCAGCATGGGTAATGAGCATCATTACTGATTGCCAGAGTGACTTGCTGAGCAAATTCAGATTGTGCTCTCGCGAGAACTCTGGATTTCCAGGGTAATGAAACATAGAAATGTGACGTATCCTCGGTTTTCAGAAATGCACAATGTGTCACCATCCTGGGTTTATATTCTTTTTGTTTCTGTTTTCCTAGTTTCAGGTGTTCATCCATGTCTATCTGTTTCCTGATGTATTTTGCAGGTCGTCTCCTCATGTGTCATGTTGTCTTTACTTCCTACCCTTTTTTGTTTCCTGCCTGTTTTCTGTAAGTTTATGTTCAGTGTTTGTGTCCACTTCCTGTTTTATTTTGAAATATGTTCTCATTGTGTTTAGTGTTACTTTTACTTCCTGAGTTTTCCCGCCTTTGTTGATTACCTCATGTGTTTCACCTGTGTCTTCTTTCACTCACCTGTGTGTAGTTAGTAATCAGCTCTTGTGTATTTAAAGCCTAGTGTGTCCCCCAGTCAGTTGTCAGTTTGTCTGTGTCCCTCTGTGTCCCCTGTTGGAGTTCCTCCCAGCGTTCTTTGTGCATCCTGGTTTGTTTTCAGTTTAGTTTTGGTTCTTCCTTCTTTTGTTCTTTGAGTTTCGTCTGCCTGTTTTTGGATGTATTTTAGATATTTTCCCACCCAACAATACATGCACATTACATGTAGTGTTGCTCTTTTGTTGGGTTGCATTACAACATGGTTAATATCCAACGTAACCTCAGATTTGCACTCACAACAGTTCATATGATATTCTACAAAGTAGCGCCCCATGAATTATGTTATGCACTTGATGCAAAGTTACGAGGTTATGTTCAGGCAAGTAAAGTCGTGTAGGTTAGGTTTACAAAAGCAAACATGGTGACGACTTCCCTTGAAATGACTCAGAGTTCACTTGCTTCCAAATGCCGGATGTTTTGTGACTCATCCATCACCCCAATCTTACTCCAATTGACCACTTCCTTCTGTGGTCCCATCACATGATCACAGCCTTCCCAAACATGTGGGTTATACATTTTATTATTATTGGCTAATGATTACGTAAGATATGTGGGAATTTTGGTGCATTACTTTTCATGGGAAAACGTACAAACAGTGCATGAGAACAGCCTGTAATTTCACCATGTCGTGAACTTAAATCTTGAACTCTAACCTGTGAACATTGCCTTGAAGTAGTCACTGGATGAAGCCATGATGACTCGGTGGACTGGGAAAGTCTCCGTGCTGTCCCCAGGAACCAGGACGACATCACAGAGAGTCTCATCTGCCCGAAAAGCATCAAATCCCTGCAGGAAAAACGACATGTCATGATTTTAGTTGTGTCTGCATTTATTGTATGTATCTTGGCACTTTTAAAAACAAGGGCTCTTCCTCAATGTGTTTTCCAAAGTCTTAAATAAAATGGTGATGATGAATAGCTCGACATGTAGCATTTTTACATCAGTAAATTACTATTATGATCATGTTAAGAAGTTGTTAATAAGTGAAAGTAAACATATACCTGCAACACAGCTGATCCATGCTGAGTGCTACTGAACACCCTGGACAGCGGCCGCGGGGGAAGTTTTGGCTTTGTGGCTTTGTCTGGACGTTTAGGTGGCGTTTCCACAGGTGGGGGGAGAGGCGCTGGTGCTGCAGCTGGAGGTGGAGGTGAAGCAGGGGCTGGTGGAGGTGGCCTGTCATCTATCAAACCCAGAGGGAGAAAAGATATTGAAAGATGAGGAAAGTCATGACAGTGTTGTTGCTGCAGGTTTGAAGGTGGGTCCTGAAAAATGAAACCAAAGCAGGAAGTGCCAAAAACTGCAGTTCCTCTAATGGCCACTTGAGGCTGCCTCCAAGAGCGAGTCACTCCCCACAGACCCTCATGTTAAAACACCCGACTTTACATCAAGAATGCATTGAACACTTCGGATACAAACCTCATGGTCATGTGTGACTAGAAATCAAAGAGCCAGTAAACACACACCTTGTTGAGCAGGTCTGTCGGGCGGAGCAGGCAGTCTCTCCGGCTGAGCTGGAGGTCTCGGAGGATCCCTGGACTGATGCCTGCTGCCCAGGCGAGACAACCTGCGGCTCAGCCTCCCCGGCCCGCTGTCATCTCCAGGTCCCCTGCAGAGAAGGAGAATGTTTGTGACATCGTCAACACCAGGTAGTGCTTTACTGCGTCATTTTGCATCCACTACAAACTGACTGTTTAATCTTTTTGCAGTGCAATCTGATTTTGTTAGCAGTAACAGAAGGCTTACAGAGTGCTTGTCGCGATCTATGTTGAAAGTTTCGTTTCACCTTTCACCTTTGATTCTCTGAGTTTTGTCTCTTAGCACTTCCTCTTGGGTTGTGTACTTCCTTCAGCTACTTCCTTAGCTTTTGATTAATGGAGTTTGTTTCTTGGAAGAAGCCCTGCTGCTTACAAAAGACCCCTATCTGGTTTTTATTGTGTGTCCTGTGATTTGAAAAGGAGGAACCATTTTCAAGTTAACCACTTATCTTGAAACTGTTTCCTGACAAACAGCCCACATACAGTGAGTCAGAGTGAAATTAAAAGTAAAGGGTTCATGGGTTCCATTTTGGCTACATGCCAGTTGCCCGCATGTGTTTAATACATGGAACCCATTGACAATCCCTTATAAGGCATCTAGGACATATAGGACATCTTTAAAAGACTCAAATCCGTGGAATTTATGAACAAATAAAACAAGACAGCAAAATCCCAGAGGCAGCAGGACCAGCAGTCCCCACACCAGCGGCCTCTCTCCTCAGCTGGCACTGGAGCTTTTAAGTACCTCCTCCTGCCAGGTGCACTGCACCTCGTTACGTAATGCAGCACACCTGGGCACACACAACCTTAACAGGCCCATTTTAATGCCCATTTCCTTCCCACATGGGCGCCACATAGAGATGTTGGCTGGGATTGCACATTTTTGCAAACCATGAACACGTTACATTTCATATGCATCATATCAACACTGAGGGGACGGTGGATGGCATGACACCTAGGTGAGAAGCCTGCCATGCAGAAGACCACTGCAAACCAAACAGCAAACAGAACTGGTTGTGTTTTAACAAGTCACCCCTGTGTTTCCAGCGCCTTTTTAGCCACAAAACGTGGGTGTTCAGTGGTGACCTGTTGCTGTTTTTCCACTGGGGGTAGTGCCATGAAAATTAATTGTTTTCTACATAGACATCACTACACTTTTAGCCAGGATTGGGCCACCAACAGCAGGTATTTTGAGCCAAAACATAATCTTTTCCTTGCTTTTGTGCCTGAACCTAACCACACGTTATCCACAGTGTTGTTGAAATGTAAAGAATTGTAAAGTATCAATGTATCTGCTGTATAATAACGAACAAATGTGAAGTTATCACATTGCTTTCACAACCGTACAATGACGACAACTTTTCTGGCGACTCGCTTGCATATTACACATACTGTACTGTAGTAGGAATCAAAATGGATGCTGAGAAATAATTGTAGATAAAAATGAAATCTGAAAAAAATAGAACTTCAATACTTTTATTTCCTGTGACATTTCAAACCTCAGATCTTATCTCCAGGAAGTGTTCAATTTCATAGCAACCTAAAATCATTTCTAGTATCACACGAAGGTGTTGGAATGTGGCCAAAAAGTGCAACATCAAAAGGACAAATACTGAAATACAAATGAAGCCCAAAAACACCGTACCCCATGTCATTGGCCTCCTGTGGTTGAGGACGCTGGTTGTCACGCTGGTGAGACTTCCTACATGGAGACAAAATAAAAGCGTCAGTGGACAGAAGCAGATTAAATGAGATGCACATGATTATTCAGTGGTGTAAAGAGTTTGATGTTTTGACAACAGATAAATTTAATCCACACTCAAAAATCTAATTTCAGGTTTGTCATAATTTTCCTCTGTATGAAGTCGTCCACCCTGATGTGATGTTCTCTTTTTCTCAGCTTGATAAATTCTGTGTATTTGACGTGGCCTTGCTTCTTGGCAGACAGTAGAAATTACACTGAACATGACTTCTAACCTTTTCTGAATTTCTTCAACTAAACTGTCAGACCTTTCACCACCAAACACAATTTATCTTTTACAATATGTCAACCAAACTGTGTTTCTCATTAGCCTGTGTTTTTTAATGTTTGAAATTATGAAGCACATTCAGCTATTCCATCCCAGTTACTTGTCTCGTCTAGTCCAGTTTGGTTATTAGTTATCTGTGAAATAAAAGTATATTAAAGCTTTGTCTCCACTGAGGGAAATGGTTTCAGCTTACAAAAATAGGCAGGAGGTCTGCGTCACCGTGGTGCGTAGCTACATTTCTGGGAAGGTGCACGTTAGGCTACAGTGTCAATTCGATGCAGAATTATTATTTCATTTAACTGGTAGCTTAGCTCACTACATTATCCGAGTAGCTCCCCCAGCACTGATTGACAGCTGCCTGAGAGCCTCCCTGGCTGTCACTGACTGAGACTATCTGCTTCATGTACATCTTTTAGAATATAGCAACAGTTTCAGTATAAGAGTTACTCACTGTATTTCTAATGTGTTCATGAGTGAGTGAGTCATCATAGTGAGAGTGAGTGGTCAGTAGAGGACGGTCACTCTGCTCAGGGCTGAGTTGTGTCTGGTTTTGAGGCTCATGTAACCACTGTTCATACTGTGGAGAGTTTTATTAGTAAACTGTAACTATAAAATGAAAGGATGTGTTGCTGCCTCTCACAGCAGCTGGAGTCTGAGAAAAAATAACTTCATTCACTGGGCCGACTGCCGGCAACTTTTAAGGTGGAACATTAACTTGTAATGTTACTCAATGCATGAGGTGAAGACGTGAATCCATCAGCACACCTTAAATTTCATTGTGACAACTTTGACCATCACTTTAGTTTTTATATGACACACTTTTAGTCATAAGAGGATCTTCAAGCGTTAATGTATATCAATATCAGCTGGGTTATGAGAACTGCATATATTCTAATCCTCACGCGGAGAGAGAAAAAGTGTCTCAGAGCGTCGTTCCTGTGGGCTACAGCAACACTAAACCCCTGAGCTTGCCTGAGAAGGACTAAATGCACAAAGCTGCTATTTTTAGACATCCCATGGAGAGAGACTCTCACTGCAGCCTGATCTGTTTTGTTCTGTAAATGTCGGCGTGCAGCCTCGTTCTGTGGACGATAAACGAGAGCAGTGAGTGACAACAAATCCGCCCACATTTAAAAGTACTGTTTGCATTGGAAACTCTAGGGTCTACTGAAGGTACCATGTCTGAAGGATTACTTTTGGTTCCAAAGGTACCATACCAAAAGTGTTTGGTGGAAGAGGGGCTTCAGAGAAAGAGAAAATGAAAATACAAAAGCCATCTGGGACGCAGAAAAAAAGGAAAAAGAAGACGAAATTTGCAAATAAGCAAGCATCCCCAGGGGTGACTCCCCCAGGGGAAGCGTGCACCAGGGTGCTGAATCTGCTGGGTCCAGCACTGAAAGAAGTTGACTTTAGAAAAGGGAACCTGTTAAGTGTCTAACTACTACTGCATTAGTTCTGAGCAAGACCTCACTTTAGAATGGGAAACAAACTCTGAGCTACGAAGACTTCATTTAGAGTTATTTGGACACTGCTAATACACAAAGTTTTGTTGTTTGTTACATAAAATTACACCAAAATAATTGTTTTTAAGGGAGACTGACTATTCGTGTGGCACCACCACCTTATAAGGCTTGCAGAATAAGGAACTGAAAGTAGTTTATGATAACAAATGAAGAGCCAAAAGGCTTCTAATAAGCAACTACTTCATCTTGATTATGTGCACCTCGATATAAAGTAACATACCATCAATCTAAAAATCCTGCATGCTGTATACAGCCATTTGCAAATAGACGTGTGTACTGGATTTGCACATACTGTATATAACCACCCACCCAAATGCAACATATATAAACTACTACTTGTTTTTTCATTATCTACACTTGACTTTAGACTCTGAAAGTTTTTGGTCATTGTTGCGTTTGTACATATTTATATATACACCTATTTTCACCTACTTATATTAGTTTATGTTACCTCTCTTTTCTTCTGCTTTGTTGTCCTTTTTCGATGCGTCTTTCTTTTTTATCTTCCCATAAATATTTCTGTGTGTAAGAGCAACTTAAAACTGGAGTCAAATGTTATCTATGTTTATATGTACTTGATCAATAAAGCTGATTTTGATCCAGCTGACAAGTGTAATAATGAAGAGACACAGTCACCATAAAAGTATAATTAGCAGCCTACATGCACCTTCCTGTACAGCTGGAACAGACACTCAGATGAGTTTGTTGTACTTAATTATAATGTACTGACTCTGCTGGTGCTTCACACAGATCCAGATCTGAAACAAACACCTGTTGGTGACCTACCTGGAAGAAATCCTCCTCAGCAGACTGGATCCCAGGCCTCCCTCCAGCCTGATCAACCTGTCTAACCAACCAGAAGTCTGAGAGGAACGCTGAGCAGAAAATGTCTGCTGCACTGTGCCAGCTGGTTTGAGAGTCGTGGCGTTGGAGCAAGCATCAACGTTTCTTTGCTTAAACCGAGACCTCAATCACTTCCTGTGCTACTTCTCATTTCTCACTGTCTGCGCCTTTCTTGCATCTCCCCACCCCAGTGTGACACTTGTGATACTGTTAGAGAAATCAGCAGCAAAAAGTGTCACAAGCTTTTTTTTTAAGGTTTTGAATGAGCCTATATGCACACTAGCAGGCCTTTGATGGCCTACATATGAGAGGAGTATGATGACTCAAATGCACGAGTGTGTTGTCAGACGTTATCATTCAGTCTTATACTTTTTTGATAATTTTTTGTCTTTTGCTAGATGAAAGATGAAAACAGCCCATTGCAATGCAAAGACAATTCACAAAATGGTCTCATGGCCTTTAAAAATGGCAGTTTGTAGTGTTTTCTTAATGCTGGTGGAAATCTGGACACTGCACCTGACAGAATGATTGTCTGTATAAAGTTTCTTACCTAAAAGGCCAGTTTACCTTTAAAAAATATGTGTTTTTCTCTTACACCTGTAGTGCTGTTTATCAGTCTAGGTTATTTTGGTGTGAGTTGCAGTGTTGGAAATAGAGATGTCTTCCCTCTCTCCTAATGGAATGAGATTAGCTTGAGGTGCTCAAAGCGCCAATTAAAACAACTCAAAAACAATGTCTCTCCAGAAATCATGACCCATTTACTCCAGATAATCCACAGTTTCATGTAGGAACTATTTTCTTTCTACCAAACTACACCTTCCAGAAGGAAGCATGCATCTACTGCTAGCTCACCTAGCACCACTGAGCTAGCTAATGCTACAGCTAAGCAAAGGCAGACGCCATTAATGTTTACATCTCACGCTGTCACGAGCCCCTCATCCATGAGTAGATCAAGAAATCCTCTTACAATGGTTCGTATGATATCTAAGAAATTAGTGCCCCATGAATGATGTTAACTTGTTATGTATTTAATGTAAAGTTACATAGGTTAGGTTTAGGAAAAGAAACATGGTTGGGCGTCATCACCTTACACACTTAAGGTAAAGCAATGTAGGTTTGGTTTAGAGAAAGTTACGTAGACTAGGGTAAGGGAAGTTATGTAGGTTAGGTTTAGGCAAGTTTCGTAGTTAAGGTTTAGGTAAAGTCACATAAATTATGTTTAGAAGACTAAAGTTATGTGGATTAGTTTAGGTAAAGTTACGAACGTTAAGTTTAGAAGAGTAAAGTTATGTAGGTTAGGTTTAGGCAAGTTTCGTAGGTGAGGTTTAGGTAAAGTTACGAATGTTAACTTTAGAAGAGTAAAGTTACGTAGGTTAGGTTTAGGAAAAGTTAAGTTGGTTAGGTTTAGGTAAACTTACATAGGTTAGAAAAAAGGAACATGGTATAGTGTTGTCACGTTACATACATAACATTTAGTTACGCAAGTTAAGTTCAGGCAAGTAAAATTATGTAGGTTAGGCTGACAAAAAAACAAACAAACATGATAACATACTTTAAAATAACTGAAACATCACTTGGTGTCGCACATGACACAAACACCAGTTTTCTGGGGTAAAGTCCTGTGTTTGTTTGACCGATCCACCACCCCAGCCTGCTCCCAGATTTTTGTTCTTTATACTACTTCCTTCTTTACCCCCATCAGCGCACTGGTCACATTATCACAGCCTCTCAATTTCGTGGGTTATACATGAATTACTGGCTCATAATTACGTGATTCACATACAAATAGTTCCTACATGAAACTGCTCACAACAAGGTCTGTGGATTTTCTGGAGCGACCTGGTCATGAATTCTGCAAAGGGACATTACTGTTGAGATTTTTTAAATTGTATTTTTGGGGGCTTTGAGCACCACAAGCTGTGTGCCATCTAGTTCTATCACATTGGAGAGAAGGCAGCTGATATCTCCAACACTCAGCAACTCACACTGAATCAATCGAGACTGATAAATAGATCTACTGGTAAATGGAAACATATGCATTTTTGATTTTGGGGTGAACTGTCCCTTTAAGAATAAACCTGAGAAACAAAAACAAAACACAGACCTCTGTTATTATCTGCTTATAATAGATCCAGAAAAGAGCGACATATCTTCGTCACCTCAGCAGGCGTTTTTATTCAATCACAATCATCGTCAGCATCTCAAACCGTAGTGTGTGTCATCATCACTTCGCCTGGGCACCAGGCCAAACTGGGAGCTCATGTTTCATTTGCTCTGACAGATAAGTAACACTTTGATGAAAAGTGCCTCCATGCCCTCCAATCCAAAAGCTAAAAAAAACACCTTCATTATTCACTTGCTAAATCTGCCGCCGACCCTCATCCTCCCCAAGACACCGTGTCACTCGTGCACTCTTGTATGTGGCTGTTTTGCATGTTTCCTGACATGATAAAGTCATGAGCTCTGAGGGGAACATCTCTCAGTTTCTTTGTTGTGATGAAGTCTCAGGCTCATCACCAACACTGTTGGTTTGGTTTGGTCCTGTTCAGTGGGTGTTGTGATCCTCAGTGCTGCCCTCTGCTGGTCTGTTACAATTTAGAGAACTGGATAAGGTTCCTGTTGATTTCGGCCACGTTCCTGCAACCTGGGTCAGATGAATACAATCATTCTTTCTTTGCTGTATTTGTTATGGCACATAATATATTTTGTTTTAGTGTCATGACCTCACGTCTTACCCGATAAAGCCATGGACAGGCGGAACTCATCGTTTAGGATTTGCAGCACTTCTCTCACTCCTTCCTCACCCTGAAAACAGACAAAAGACAAAATACAATCTGTTATCTTGTAATCTACCTGTAAAATCAACATTGGTAAACGTTATCTTGAGTTTTAAAAACCAAGGCTGCCCCTCGAAATTCAGAGATTCCAATCGCTAGTCAGAAACCTCTCAGTCGATTGGGATTGCTTCAAGTCAAGTAGACAGGGTTTTTTTTTGTTTGGCTTGTTTGGCTAGTCAGTGTGCTGTGCAGTGTTCTTCTGGGGATGTTTTGGTCCCCAGTTTTTGCTGTGGCGTGATTGCTGTTGACTTTCAGGCTACTCTTTGCTACAAGCACTTGCGGACATGATGCAGCAGCACAGAGAAGGAGAAACTTTCCACATAAGGTAACATTATCTCCTCTGTTCTCCTATATCTAGTGTCTGCAATAAATGTCGTAGCACATATCCGATCTGCTGTTAGCGTTGTTAGCTCGTATATTACATGAGTGCTGCTGTCACAATGAATGTCTCACTGAGCCCCATTCAAACTGTAAAACTTTACCAAGATGAAGAAATAACAGAATTGTCAACTGTGTCCAGCCCTTTTAAAAGCTTTAATTTCATTTGTCAGGTGCTTTGTTTTTTTATTGACAAAGACAAATAAAGACAAAAGATACTGTGCATCAAGATTTCATTGAGTTCAAACAGCATAGCAGCACTACAAGTTACAAACCACAATTTAGTCTGACATAGCAACACCTGTCTCCACAGAGAAAGGTCTGAAAGCACATTATTATTCTGCTATAAAGAAAAAATGCTCTTGGCTTGTTTGTATTTCTTTAAACCAATCACAATCGTCTTTGGCAACACTAAGACCAGGATGCAGTGGTGTTGCTCTTTAAAAATTTGTCTGGGGGGGAACTTGTTATGGTGGAACATTTGCATGTGTCATTTAAACGGCTATTTCTCTGCAAAATAAAATGCCACAAAAAACAGCGACAGACATATGTGTACTGTGTAACTCACCTTTTAGTGACAAAAAAGACAGGCCTGACTGTACTTTAGCTCTGGAGCTGTCAAAACCACAGATAACTTGCCAGCTCTACGTGACTTCTGCAGAACATTATTACGATGATATCACAGAAGCTCGTGTGAAGTGGAACAGATCGGTGCATAAGTGAAGTCACTGTTAGTGGCGCATGCTGCTGCCACGGTAAAAAGATGTGGCAAATTAACCCTGACCATCAGATAAAGGATCAACACGGCATGAGAGTCCTGTGAGACGGAGTCTGATCTTTTCTGTGATCTTTTCTATTTGTTGTTGTTCCTTATTGCAAGATCCAAATCCATTTTTCAGCGTGTAGATTGTTAGCTTAGAGATTGTTGTTGTTTACTCTAGAGAAAGGGATTTTGAAAACAGTAACACGCAAATGGTGACCAATGGCCGGCTTACTGCTCCAGTCTACATCTGCTGAGCTAGACTAACAGTAACTTACTGTTTGATTTAATAGTTTACCGTAAAATCATTACACCAAGACCTTCGGTCCAATACTGTCAATAGCTTTCAGGGATAAACTTAAGCTGTCAAGGACAGTGGCTTAGTATGTGGAGCCGGTACCAAAAGATGTAAAGAGAGCCAGATAGTTGTCAGTAATATTTCAACGGAAAAAAACCATTGGTGTTTATAATCAGTCTCAAAACATGGATACACACACAAAGAGTATCACACACTGCTCAGTGCTGCTGTTTGTACCTTGTATGCAAGGCCCCACACTGCTGGACGGCCAATGAAGACACACTTGGCTCCCAAGGCCAGCGCTTTCAATACGTCACTTCCTGTCCTGATGCCTCCGTCCAGATAGACCTCGATCCTGCCCTGCACCGTGTCCACGATCTCCGACAGTGCGTCAATCTGTCAGCAGCAGAGGTGAAGATGGAACAAGGTCAGCATACTTTATAGCAGCAGTGCACAGGCTGGTGAGTGTACATGTGTTTCCAACTTTTATACTACACTTCACACTTCAGGTTGGACCTTGTATGTTACCACAGGAGACATTTCACTCTTATTTTGAGATAGGATTGTCTATTGTTAACAAACAACCTGTTGAGTTTTCAGTGTTTAATTGTGATTACCTCAAAACCATAACAAGCTCATACTATCTATACTTTTGATTCAGCACTCTCAAATACCAGCATTACTGCATGTATCAGTGTAACTAATAAGATTAAAGGGTAACCTCTGTATTTTTCATCGTGGACTCTGTTTTGCCATGTTTTTGTGTTTAAGTGACTAATGGAGACAAGATTTTTTGAAATAAGTCCAGTACTGAGTGACAGGGCTAATGTAAGATTGTAAACGTAATGTTAACACTTAGGGCATTTGGCATCTTCAGTTTATGTTCACTAAATGTGCTTGTTTTTGTCACTGACGGGCTCAGATTGTTATTTTAAGTATCGAACAAGTTTACGGAAAGGATCCTTGCAGAGCTAGACCCTTTTGTTAAGAGTAAGATCTTTTTCCTTAACTAGAAACAGCCTCAAAATCGCCATCGCCAAACACACCAGACTCCATTTAAATAAACACTCATTTTATCACTGTAAAATGCGTTACATTCAAAGATGTCAGAGACAAATTAAAACTCACAAAAGCAGTTCTGCTTCATCTTTTCACTGTTCCGTAATCACCAACTCTAGTTTGGCTGAAACACATCCTTAACTTTTCCAATTAGATGTGAAAATACACCGGATCTAAACACGCTAAAATTACAGTTTATTTGAATGGAGTCTGGTTGGTTAAACAAAAAGGATATTACTCTTTAACAAAAAGGCCTATCTCTGTAGGGATCCTTTCCATTATGTTGTAAGACACTTATTAAATACAACCTGAGCCTGTCAGTGGCAAAAACAAGCACTTTTAGAGGGCATAAGTTGATGATGCCAAATGCCCCAAGTGTTTATATTGCACCCTATTTTGCCCCTGCCAGCTGCAGCACTCTCAGTCAATACTGTCCCAATTCCAAAAATCGTTGTCTCCATTAGTCACTGAGACACACAAAAACATGGGAAAATAGGGTCCATGTTGAAACACATCAAAGCTACCCTTTAAAGGAAGAGTTTGATGAGACATAATCAAGGAGATTGTTGGCCCTCTCATTGTATGCTAAATACAGAAGTTAGCACCAGGAGACCTCGCCATAAAGACTGGAAAAAACAAGCCTGGCTAAGTCTGAAGTTGGCAAAATCTGCCTATGAGCACCCCTAAAGAGCACTGTAAAAATAACTACTTCTCTCACAAAAGGGTTTTGTACCAGACTATTTCACTCAGCAAAGTGACTCCCTGGAAACTCAACGTGACAACGAGATCTCAGGAAAAATGTAAAACCCACAACTTGTTGTTTCACCACTACTACTACTACTACCACCACCACGAGTAAAGCTAGACAACTACCGCCACTACTGCTGTGACTGCTCACTTCTGTATTACTACTTCTCATTCTAATACTGCATCTTCTAGCATTACCACTACTTTCATGGCTTCTATAACTGGGCTGTGTCATTGCTGTGGCTAAGTGACATGGGTATACAGTCACATCCTCCTCTTCAAGCATAGTAACTAAAAACAGCATTATCTTCAAAATAACTTTACCTGTGCCCATTCTCAAAATTCATACGCTATTCCTAAGGTCTAACACAGTCCAAAAATATTGGTAAACATAAACAACTCTCGCCTAAATCCAAACCAGAGAACGCTAAAACCCAAATTTGTGATGTCATAGGGTATAAAGTCTGGAGCTGCTCCACAGACAGTGAAATGGGAAAGATGTTCTAGATCAGTGGTTCCCAACTGATCCAGCCAAGGCGTCCAGATTTCTCCTTGGGCATTAGTTCAAGGTCCACACAGTTTAATATATTCAGCGTCATACTTGCATTTGGCCAAGAGCTGTCTGTTAGTAAAGATCATTGGTATATAAAAAAGAAGACAAACATTCTGAGGGTCCACAAAATCAGGCTCCCATCCATTCTCTATAAAGCAGCTCCAGACTTTATACCCTCTGATGTCACAAGTTCAAGACTTACTTCTCTGGTTTCTGGCTTTGAGAGACAGTAGCTCATGTTCACAAATACGTATTTAACTTTCCAAGGCCATGGAAACAACATATTGGTATTCTTAATTTTGGTGGTGTTCCCCTTTAAAAGGCAACATGGTAAGTATGTACCGAAGCTGGGCCTCCGTCCAGCTGTCTCCCCCCATGGTTTGACACAATGATGCCCTGGACGCCATGTTCCACGGCCAGCTCGGCATCCTCCTTGGTCAAGATTCCCTTGATGATAATAGGCAGGCGGGTGATGGACTGCAGCCAGTACACGTCCTTCCAGCTGATGGAGGGGTCCAAGGTGTTGGCCGGGATCCCGTACTCCTCTGGAGCTGCAGTCTCCTGCTCATTGTGCACGTGGTAGAAAGCACAACTGTCAGATGCGCTACAAATGGACTCTAAACTACGATTGCTTGTACCTAATGCTGAAACTATTGTCATGAGGCGTCTTGATGTGGCGTCTGGATGTTTCGTATGTCTTTACTTAGTCTTTACAGATTATAAAAATATCTTGAACATGCTGAAACTAAAAGCATTTACCTGAAACACTCCATCAAAGTTCTTGACCTTGAGGTGCGGCGGCAGCTTGAACTGGTTGCGGATGTCGTTGCGGCGCTTTCCGGTGTAAGGGACATCGACGGTGAGGACCAGGGCCTTGTAGCCGAGGCCCTCTACGCGGTGCACAATCTGTTCAGACAGCTTCCGGTCCCGGTACACGTACAGCTGGAACCAGCGGTAGCCGTTTGGTGCTGCTGCCACAATCTCCTCCACTGAGCAGGTGGAGTAAGTGCTGGTGATGTAGCAGGTGTTGAGTGCCTCCGTGGCTGTAAGGCAAAAGTGGAAATTCAATTAGTGTGGTCAGTGAAGATCAAATTTACATGTGGATTTGAGGAGTTCAGTACAAGACCAACAAAACCAGTACAGTATCTTCCTTACAGCACAAGATCATTGCAGCCTTATGCTCCCATCTAGTGTTGGCAAAGTATACTAACACTGTTACTGGATGAAAACCTCGTCCTTCCAAATCACAAATTTGTGATGAGCTTTGAGACACAGGCCTCACAATCTCTTCTAATAAAGGTTTTATGAGACAGTCCTCACCCCGAGCTGTGGCCACCTCTCCTTCATGCCAGGCCAGGCAGTGAAAGGCAGTTGGTGCGATGCCAACGGGAAAGCTGATTTCTGTCCCCTGCACTGTGGTCCGCGTGTCGCTCACCGACACGTCCCGCAGGATCCGAGGCCTCAGACGGATCCTGAGTGTGATGCACAGATGAGCATGTAAGCAAAACACCCACTGTAACAGGGGTCACGCAGATAAATCTGTCCAGTCACAACTAATGAAGGCAACGTGACAGAGCATGTTATGACCAGCTAAAGAAGTAGAGGAGGTAGGACGGGGGTGATATGCTGAAAGTCCTCTACCATGATATATGGACTTTTATGTCACAAATATAAATAAGTTTCATTTTATATTATAAACTGAGAAGCTGTTTATAGATGTCTGTTTTCGCCCAATCCAGCAAATGAAATACCTGAAAAGCAAAGTCCGTTTTCACATTGGAACCACAGGAAATACAGAAATGCTCAGTGATTTGAAACATTGCCCATATTTACACGAAAGTGTTTATTAATATGTACTGTCCCTGATTATTTCAAAAATACATAAATATACAAAATCCACAAATCTCCTCCTCTGAATTGAGGGTTTGAATCCCAGGCTGGGGGAGCCCTTCTGTGCAGAGTTTGAACGTTCTCTCCATGTCAGCGTGGGTTTCCTCCAGGTGCTCCAGCTTCCTCCCACAGTCCAAAGACATGCAGGTTGATTGGTGACTCTAAATTGTCCGTAGGTGTGTATGTGCTCATGATTGCCATCTGTCTCCATGTGTCAGCCCTGTGATAGTCTGGTGACCTGTCCAGGGTGCACCCCACCTCTCGCCCAATGTCTACGGCCCCCAAAGCGATAAGCAGTTATGGAAAATGAATGAATAAATGAATGTTAGAAAATGGTTACGAAGGCAAATCTTTTCAGAGTGGTCTGTCATAACCCTACCCAAAACTTTTATCCAACATTTTACCACTTCAAAATGTATAACTGTAAAATTCGAAATTTTATTTCCAGCTCAATTTTCCTCATTCGGAGACCTAACCATGGAGCCAAACCACCCTGTTTTGTAAGCACTGCAAAATCTTAAAGTCCAGTTCTGTCAAATGAAGCCATTATTCAGAGAGAAATCCTTCTTGAGATGACAACATGCTGTGTTTGCTGGACAAGTCATATTTCTTTGAATAAGTGGAGACAGAACACTCTGGGTTTTCCAAAAGCTATGACTTAAGATCATCTTTCCAAGAAACAGCTCAACCTTTATTCCTTCAGGGGGGGAATTTTCTAACCCGACCCAAATGTACAAGCAAACAAATCCTTAGTTACAGGCTTTATGTAGGTAGCAAAAACATGTATGTACAGACCCCTAACAGCGAAGAGAAACAGTCCATCAGTCTGTATGGAGACATTAGGAAAGCTGAGAGGAATGCATGAAGAGACACATGAAGGAAAAGTTCTGACAAGATAAAACAAATCATGACCTTGTGTCTTTGTCCCTCTGGTAATGCAACTTTCAAAACAGTTTTTTATTCACTACAGGGGGGCTGGAGTTGGACGAACAGTGCAGCCTCAGTAAAACATAACTGTCTGTTTGTGGTTATAAAGAATCACAACCACACATACTGTACACAGAAATCAGTTAAAGAAAACCAAAGTCCACAAAAGCTTTAGTTTATGGTGTTTTTAGAGGCTGTGCCCTCATATGATCTTCAGTTTTAGTGTTAAAGAAGACCTATTGTGCTTATTTTCAGGTTCATACTTGTGTTTTTTGTGCTTCTTCTAGAATATGTTTACATGCTTGAATGATCAAAAACACTTTTCCTCATACAGTTTCTGCTGGAACACCTGGATTCACCATCGGCTAGCCCAGTCTGCTGTAAATAGTCAGTGTTCACATCTTTCGTATCTCAGCGTCTCTGCATCGTCATTGCAGCTAACAAGTGACTGTAACAGATAATAGTGGCAATTTCTTTCGTGAAAAATCACCAATAAAAGCTTTTTAACACAACCGGACATGTTCCAGCAGGAATATGATCCGAAATCGGGAAGAAATTTAGAACATCATTGGCAAAGATTACGTTTCCCCGATGTTAGCATGTAGCTACATGTACATTAGCAGTGTACTTGCAGTTGGGGAATGACTGTAACGGTGAATAGCGGCACTTTTTACCTTGAAAAATCACCAATAAAAGCCTCTAAGGCGTGTTCCAACAGAAATATGACACGATATCAAGGAGAAATTTTCGACACAGGCAACCAAGTTTACATTATCTTAGCATGTAGCAATATGTACATCAGCAGTGTACTGGCCACTGGGGAATGACTGTAACGGTGAATAGTGACACTTTCTGCCTTAAAAAATCACAAAGAAAAGCTTTTAAACATAACTGGAGGTGTGGTGCGAGGTGAGGGCCAGGAGAAGTTTACTACATCATCAGCAAAAGATTAAATGTTTCCTGGATGTTAGCATGTAGCTACATGTACACAACAGTGTACTGCCATTGGGAAATGAGTGCAACAGTAAAGCGGCACTTTCTACCCTGAAAAATCACTAATTAAAGTTTCTAAACATAACCGGACGTGTTCCAGTAGGAATAGGATCCGAAATCAAGGATACATTTACAACATCACCAGCAAAGATTACATTTCCCCTGATGTCAGCATGTAGCTACATGTACAATAGCAATGACTGTAATGGTGAATAGTGCCACTTTCTACCTTGAAGCCCACTGAGTTTACGCTTGTCGTACGAAATGTGCTATATAAAGTTGACTTGACTTGACTTTAAAAATCACTAATAGAAGCTTCTAAACATAACCAGACGTGTTCCTGAAGGAATATGATCTGAAATCGGGGGAGACATTTTTTAACATTGGCAACCAAGTTTACATGTTATGTTACGTTAACATGTAGCTGCATTTAGCAGCGAAGGCTACGTTATGTAAACACTTGCTGTAGTGTGCCTGGAGCAGATGACCATATAAAGAAATCCTGCACAGTGGGACGTGTTAAGAACGACAGAAAACCTGAGGTTATTGCTCATAGTGATGACTTCTATGTTCAACTTACTTTAGCCATATGAGTATTCTTCACTGTAACACTATATATGAGACAAAAAAATAAAAGCATAATATGTCCCCTTTAAAACTACTCAAACACAAACTGTGTCAGCCCTCAATGGTGATTTTTAATATTATTCAGCACATTTATACAGCAAGTTGAGTTTAGGTTTGTTTACAATGTTCATGTTGCCACACATGTTCAATGATTGTAGCCTGTAGTTATAAATGTCATGAAAAATAATGTTTACTCTCCTGTTTGTAGATAAAGACTGTCATGTTTGGTGCAGTTAAAATGTCAAAGAGTGTCTTTGAATATAAAAACAATATTAAGATGGTTAAAATGTGTGTTTGTGATGACCTTGAACGTCTGGGCAAACCTTATTTTCCTCGCTGTACCTTTTGTAAGCCAGTAGATTGTCGTCCCTGGTGCAGCATTCGTCCGCTCCAGCTGCATAATAATCCCAGGTGGCCTTTGAGAGATGCTCCTTTGCATATTCCTCAAAGTCTGTCAGGCATACCATAGCCATCTCTGCACAGCGACCTCCCTCTCTGTGGGGAAACAGATAGCATGTTTTCAGTTTAATGCCAACTGATAACAGCATAAAATGTGCAGAACAGGAAAGAGATAACAAACTATCGACACATAATTCTTTCACTGTAAGTAATTTCACCATGTGCACAGACCATATGGATAAAAGACCAAAATATAGATATTCTGCATTCAAAATCTCTCTCTGTAGTCACTGATGAAAACTGCTGGCTTTGTTAAGCATAACAAGTTATCTTTTTCCAGTCTCTCCTCATATTTTCATTCACCCAGCCATCTGGAAACTGGATTTGTTGCTTTGCATGTGAGACAAACAGCTACAGGCTCCGACAGCCAAACAGACACATCTCACTTCAAAAGGAAAAACTACTCTAAATGCAACAACTTTCAGCTTAAAGACTTACCACAAATAAATGATCTGTCACAAACAAAATCCCCCACTCTCACATGACACAAGCCTCCATGAAGGACTGAAGTTGCAACATCACCGCTCAAACTGAAACTGCCCCTCGTATCAGCAAATGCAGTGCAATCATGCCGTCAACAACTCACCAGTCAAGCTTCCACACTTTGACATCTGAGCAAGTAAAATGAACGTTTCAGATTTTCTGTTTTAGTTTTTTTTTTAGCAGATATATATCCTTGTGTCCACAGTGTTGCTTTTGTGTCAGTCAGAATCAAACTTTCATAGAGCCACTATGAAAGCCAATGACAGTGTATGTGACCTGAGTGTGACCCTTGCTCTTATTGTGTTTACACAAGCTGGAAATGTGCTGATGGTGAGTCCAACTATAGTGAGGACAAGAGGCGTCTGACACAGTTGTCTGTGGTCCAGATGGTACATACAGTACTACATATGGGCATACACTTTAACATGCTGTGTACAGGGGCCTACATGCTAACACGTATGCACACGGGACACTGGTGTGATGACTCTTCTTCTAGTAACCTCCAGTTTAAAAAAATTCAGTTTTTATAAGCTGTTAGAAAACTAGACTACACATACCTGGAAGACGTACTCAGATCCTTAAAATAAACAGTGAAATAATGCAACAAAAAAATACTTCATTGCAAATAAAAGAATATTAATGCATCATATTTTATATGCAGATTTGTATAAGTACATGTAAATTCATGGCTACATCTGTACTACATAAATGTTTGGAGTCCAAAGTTATGTGATAGGCAGTGAAGTACAGTAGAAGTAGCCTATAGATTAGCATAAATGGAAATTTAAGTACAATACTTAAGTAAATTTACTTAATTAACTATCCAGAATTGATGCACATAGGTGCCCATGTTTGCTGAGGAAATATGGGGACCTGGGGTGCAGTTCACATTTTCCAATTAAAAGTAGCCTTAAAAACAATTCAGGTAGTTAACGCTAAATTAAAAAAATAAATAAATAAATTGCCACAGCGTTTGCCCTCCAAGTAAGTTAGTGGGAACTACTCTAACAGTTTTTTAATTAATTTAAAGTAGATGAAAATATAATTATTATTACGAACATTATAGAAAAGTTGAATTAACATGGAAAACACTGAAGATAATTAGTGTCACACACAGACACAAAATGACCCAAAAAGGACACAAAATCACCACAGAGAGACATACATTGACCAAAAAGGATACCAAATAACCAGAAAGAGACTTAAAAGACCATTAAAGACACAAAATTATCACAACGCAAAAAAAAAAAAACCCAAAAAGACTCAAAATCACCAGAAATGTAAAATGAACAAAAAAGACACTAAATTACAACAAATAGACACAAAACAACCAAAAAAGACACATAATCACTACAAAGAAGCATAAAAAGACACATAGACACAAAGTCTATGTGTCTTGTTCCTACATAGAGAGAAAGGTGGGGTCCTCTGCATGTCGGTCCCCAGGGGCCAGTTGTCTTATAATCTGCCCATGATGTTAAACTAGACTAGGGGTCGGCAAGCCTTACTATTAAAAGTGCCATTTTTAACAAAAGTCTTGAGTCTTGTAATGAAGGTAACACGGCCTATTAATTCTAAAATAGCCTATCAACATTACTGATAGCTATAAAATGAGCTTTCATTGATGTGTTTTACCACAGGGTTGCCACTCTGCTGTGAGCTATTTAGTATTACTTGGTACTCTCACTTTCCAACATTTAAAGCTAAAAAATCTGTCCACACAGAGTTAAATTCACCTTTTTATTCTGACACTTTTACTTTTTTGGATTTGGACCGCATACTTAGTCTAGCGAGGAAGACTCAAAACTAGCCACCGCCATGCCGCCAAAATTTAGAGGAAAAGGCGCAAGATGTTTTACGAACATTTTAGTTGACAAATGTTAAGACATTTTTTTAAACATTTAATTTGGAATATACGCTACACATTTTTGCAACCGAATTAAATAATTTATTTCAGCTTAAAACATTGTTACATTAAAATAAAATGTATAAAAAAAAAATTTAAAAAAAAAGGAAGACAAGAAAATTAATTAATTAACAGGACGGGACCTCTGATTGATGGGGGCACATTTTGATGTAACATTTGTCAAAGGTAACGTTTTCTCAATCGGCTGACTGAAGCTAACGTTAGCTGTCATATCCTCACAGTTTGAAGACACAACGAGGCTGTCAACAACCGGCAAAGCAACTTTTAAATTGTCAGAAGTTGGCTAATAGTTAACGTTCGCTACATATTTATTTACGAAAGTGAAGAGGAGCCTGTAAAACTTACCCGGACTGATCTTTTTTGAACCCACTTATCAGGCTGAACAGATCTGCCATACTGAGCAGCTGCAGGTGGCTTCAGGTGAGACACATTTACTGCAGCACCCTGTTAGTCACTTTGTTAGTGTTAGTGTTATTTTTAAGGTGTTGAAATGCTTAATCAGTCACATATTTAAGCTAGCTAGCTAACCATTTACAACGGGATACAGGCAACCTGCTACAGTTGCTCCCTCAATTTCACCACCTGTTAACGCCTGTTAAGTTTCCCTGTGTGTTCAACTTGTGTCAAAAATACAACCTCACAAATGAAATTTAAAGGCAGCCTGTGGCCCAAATCCACACTGTGTATACTTTACATCATAACTATGTAATGTTACTATTCATTTTCACATTATTGTGTTCTGATAGAGGAGGAAATTAATTTAATGTCACTGTTTTGTACCAGCAGGACCTCAGGACCTGTGACTTTTGAAAGCTACTGCCAGCAGTGAGTGAGGAAAATAATAAATAGTGAGTAAAATGTTTGCCTTGTTTCCTGAGATGTTCTTGGGACTGTCACACTACATTAGTTTTAAGAAAGAGCAGTTCCTCATGAACAAGTGTCCATGCACAGTTCACTGAACAATCATGTAAGCATGCATGAAATTGTTCTTAGTCTGAACATACAGAGAATGCATCTGAAAGACAAATATTATCATATCATAACACATGGTGGAGGCTAGATTTATATCAAGTCACAATGAACTGAATATACTACATGGTTAGAGATAATAAATAAAGTGACTTTTGAGTAAACATCTCCTCATGAAGAACACATTCTTTTAATAATAATAATAATAATAATAATTTAGATAATTTATCAGTCATAAGATGCTCTAGATATTTCCTCAAGCCTCTTAAATGTGAGGATTTTCTGGATTAAAATGCATTTGTGTAAATTTAGGGGTGTTGTGCTCAGGCATTATGACTTCAGATTTGAAAGTATAGCGCTGTTCCTATCTATACCCAGATACCTACCCTGAAATCTAGAAACAGCTGGAGGGTTTGGGTGTTAAACTCTGCAGAGGATTTCCTGAGGATGCACCTTATTCTCGCTGAATGCATGAGTGACTAGAAAAACAACAAAACACTGCAACAGGCTCCTGAAACAGCTGCTTCATGACATGAAGAGACAGTACAGGTGCAAACTGCTTACACTCACTGACAGTCATTTGCTGTGTGTCATGAACTGAAGTGGTCTTAAGAGGAATAGTTTAGTAAAATCTGAGATTGTTGAACATTTAAATCACGTTTTGCCATAAACCTCATGTCTACCAAGGGCCTATATAATAGATTATTTAGAAATTAAAATCATTTAGTTGATCTTATAAAAAAAATCTCTGTGTGTATTACTAGGCCTACTAAAAAAGACAAAACTCATGTCACAGCCAGTTTTTACCACTCAATTGTCAACTGACTGAATGATAAATCAACAGTCAGTAATAATTAATTAACCAATGGAAAAAAGCTTCATAATTTAATAGGAATCAAAAAAATCTGTATAATTTGTAGCAAGGTAGAACAGAATTAAAATGAAATAAAATAAAATAAAACATTAGTATGGAATGGTTGACAAAATATCTTTTTGGAATTAATGATTATATTTTGTTAAATGATTTAAAAAGAAAGCCTTACAGACTATAGGTATTTTACTTTTTTTTTTCCCAGAGCATACAATCCAGTTTCCACTGAAAGAAATTATTCGGTCCACATATTTTAATTAGTCTACCTATAAAATTTCTCACATTACATACTCACACACGCATTAAATACACATGTCACGTTAATGTTATTTTCTAAAATATGTCTTTTGTTTGCCATTTGCATCAACAGTTATGTCCCATGTATGTTTTCACATGTGTTACTTTGGGTTGACTATTATTTTTAATGGATGTTTGTGAAGGTGGACCCCGGGAAGATTAGCGGTGCTTTAGGGCACAGCTAATGGGGATCCTAAGAAATAAACAATACAAATAAACTTTATAAAAATAAATTAGGTAAATTCTATGAGCTACAGTTACATAAATCCTCACAGCCTATTCATCTCAGTTTTATTCAAATTAATTACATAAATGTTGATTTAATATGATGGAAATTTTCATACATAAATGAAATGCGTAAACCTCACAAAACAGACCAAATAATCTTTTTGAGTGTGTGACCAGGCAGCGAGGAGATGATGGTTTTCTTTTGTGTTTACCTCTGTAAAGTTTACTCACCGGTTACAAATGTTCATTCTCTCTTAGCAGAACTTCTTCTCTCCCGTCAAACTCATAACCTGTGAACAGTCCACAACCAGAATAGAAAGCACAGGGTTACTGCCACTGACAACACTCATACTCCTACGACTACTTATAATAACACTCTTATTCCTACTTATCCTGACAAGACTGCACCACTCCTATGCAATAAAATCGTGATACCAATACGTAAAATTGCAGTACTGCTCTAGCTGTTGATGGCACTACAGCCTCAATTAGGCTACTGATTTTGGTGTTGATACTACTTCCATGAATAATAATATGGATACCACTTGAAACTACTACTATTCCTTTGTCTACTACGATGACTATTAATACTCATCGGTGGATGAATTACCTCAGAGCCATACTTGAGTAAAAGTACAGATATCTTACCAGAAAAAGATTTTGGTAAAGGTTAAAGTCACCTATTAGGATATTACGCGAGTATAAGTCCCAAACTATCTGATATTTACTGTACTTAGGCATCAACAGTAACTTTATCCAATTAAATGTACGTATAAGCATTGAAAGTAAAAGCACAAGAAAATGATATTTCTTCATAACATGTTCACCACTGTAAAAATAGAGCCTGCATTACACTTGAAGAAAAATAAGATCTTTTTCACAACTTAAAAGATTAAAGAACAAATCCAGTTTTTCCCTCCCTCCCATATCCTCACTCCTCTGTCCATCCCTTCCTTCCTCCTGGCTTTCTCCCTTCCTTCCCTATGTTGTAGTAAGTAACTAAGATGCTTAGGGAAAGTGTAGTGGTGTAAAAGTTTATATTTTATTTAGGAAATGTTGTCGAGTAAAATAGAAAGTTGGCAGAAATATAGAAACTCAAGTAAACTACAGATATTGCCATAAAATACGTAAGTACAGTGAGAAGTATACACCACTGTCACTTCCAATACTACTATTTCCGGTTCTTGAATATTAAAATCACCGGCACTGCTTGTATAATTTCTACTGGTATTACTACCTGGCAAACGTGTATGTGTGAGGTTGTATGTGCATGTCTCTTTGCGTGTATGGTATGAAGTATGTAGATATGTACGTGTGCATATAACTATAATTTCTAATTGTCACAGCTACAACAGCTACTGCTAGTGACGGTCACACAGTGAAGAAAGACAGAGCCAGTCGTAGCTTGTACATCATAAATTATCTCTGTTTTCAAATTATACCTGGACAAGAGTTACTATATTTTTTGTTTTCATTAGTTTTTATTTTATTTTTTTAAATTTTTGTTTGCAGTTCAGTTTAGCTTTAGTTAGTTTCCAGTTTAGTTTTTATTGCTTGAGATTTTTTAAGTTGTAGTTGAGTTTTTACTAGTTTCAGTATTAGTTTTATTTTTTTTTTAAATTAATTTTGACATGGGGTACATATGATAGGGACAAAGTTGAAAAAATTTAGAATAGGTATTACAATACAAAGACAACACTTTGTGAAGGCATGTAGACATCCTAGTCTCAGTAAACATGTGCACTAATCTCTCTTAATGCTTGTTGTGTCGGCAAATTTGTCCAAAATGATAAAGACTAAAACGAAAAACATCTTATGTATATTTTACTTTTAGTTTTGTAACTGAACAGCACAGTTCCAGTTACTTCTAATTTTACTATTTCTCAGAAGCCTAGTTTTTATTTTTGTTCAGCTGACTAAAATGTTTTTTTCACACCTATTTTTAGTTTTAGTTTAGTTTTATTTAACTGACCTTCACCTGCACATTTCTTTATGTTTCTTTTTATATTGAACTAAATATCCTTTCATTAGACATAGTACACACAGATATCGTCATCCTGCACAACCTTCTTAGTACTGTATAAACACAGTGTAAGCTCTCAATTGTGAACACTTGAGGGCAGTGCAATACTGAATGAAAGTCCATTCATAGAGCTCCATTCAACATGTGTAAAGCAGGTAAACACAAGCAGACTTTTATTTAATGTGTGTGTGTGTCAGTGCTGCACTGTACACACTCAGTGTCTCCGTAGAAAAACGCCCTCTTATGTCACACCTAGTACTGTAGGACACACAATGTTACACTACACATTGTTCAACACACAAAACCTGTTGTATCAGGGTTTTGTAAGATTAAATTTATTTAAGTTTTTAAAGAAATACTTGGTAATCAAGGCTCATGTGAGTTCTTGAAGGTCATAGTTTGTTATAATTTTTAAAAAGTTAAATATTTGTACCCATGTGTATAATTTAGTGGGTAAGCTTTTTGTTGTTTCCTACTTTAAAATGTAAAATATACTACATGTTTCCTATATTTAGGTGGTGCTACTGTGTTTTGTTAGTGTTCTTACTGGTGTGTAATTGTTTATAATTTACTGTAGTTATTTTCCTCCGTGTGGCTGCATGTGTGTGTGATGAATGTGAGCCTCTGTCCTGTGTAGGCTGTGAAAAGTGTTGGTCATTGAGATCTGCTGAATGGCTGCTGAGAGCACATTGTCCAGGTGAATTTCTAGAATACCTGGTGTATCGTATTTAGTGAGCAAAGCTAAACAAGGCGAAGATATAACCAGCTTCTGTTATAGATTATTTTGTTTTCTGTCATGCTGGTTGAGAGTGTCGCTCACCACCCAGCAGATAAACACATCCTGACACCTTTTACACCTAGTCTTAATTTATCTGGTGTTAAAACACTGCATGTCTGCATCTAGGTAGACAATTAAAAAGTAGATTCTGATAAAGTACACACAGTGTGATTAAATATAGCTACTAGGGTAATAAAATCAGTGTCTTACCTTCACCTGAGCTTCTTGGCAGGCCTACAGTACGTGATGGTTCCCTTCTCATTTGACAGGGTCGTGTCAGAGGGCAGTCCAGCCCCCCGCCCCCCCACCCTACCTCCCCCCTCACTGACCCCCCATCCCACCCATCCCTACCCCACCCCTCAGAGTGTGACGCTCCGCCCACAGTGGCTCAACACCAGCTAAGCCTCTCGTCAGCACTCTGATTCCCGGCCTCTCTGTGAGCCAAAAACACCAATCGCTCGCCCAGGTCAATTGTTTGTAGGAGCGACAAACACTTCCCGTCATCCTTCTGTCCCGTCCACCTTCATCCATCTTTCCCCTCTGCCTTCTTTACTCCCTCACTCCTTCTCCTCATCCTTCATTTGATTCCCTTTCTGTCCTCTTTTCTTTTTAAATTCCCTCCTTTCTTCCCTGTATTACTCTCTCCTTTACTCCTTCCCTTTCCCCCCCTTTCTCGCTGCCTTCTCTTCCTGCGAACTTTCAACCCTTCCTCCCTTTGTTTTATTCATGAATGTCTTTGCGTGTGTTTTCATTTGTTTGTTTGAGAGAGTCTGTGTTTGAGTCTGTTGTACTAAAGTTAATGCTTGACTCCTTTTTTAATTAATAGTAAATCTTGTTGGCACAAGCAAAACAGCTAAATGAACACTAGCTTTAATTTTGATCAATCATTAGATCTGTTTCCTTAGAGCCAGAGGTGAGGACTCAAGTCACATATTTGATGACTTTAGAATCAATTTGACAAACTAAAAAAAGACGTGCAACTCGATTTGGACTTCATGACTTCACTTGGACTTGAACCTTTTGACTTCAAAACACTTGATCCGTTCTCCAAAGTCAATTTGGGATGAGAAAATTAGAGACATTTTCCCAGTATGAGATGAGTTAAATACAACAAGACAGGATAATAACATGCAAAATTAGTGCTATATGCCATAAAGGTATGTAAGAACTACTTTTTTATGCCATACTTGAGTAAAAGTACAGATATCTCACCAGAAAATGACTTTGGTGGAAGTTAAAGTCACCTATAGAATATTATTTGAGTCAGTTTCCTAAAGTATCTGATATTTACTTCACTAAAGTATATTAAGTATATTAAATCTAATTAAGTATTGTAAGTAAAAGTATAAATAAATGCTGGTAGAAAGCAAGCAAGCGGACAGAATTTTAAATATTATGAAGTTTATTTCTTTTTACATAGATACTGGAATAAAACTGGAGTAAAATACTTTTACTGCAATACATAGAAATGTATTGCAGTAAAAGTATATTTATAATTTAGGAAATTTTTGAGTAAGGTAAGGTATAGTAAGGTAAGGTAAGGTAAAATGTGAAAAGTGAAACTTAAGTATGTAAGTAAAGTACAGATACTCCCAAAAGTAGTATTGTACCAATATTCTAATAGATTACTTTAACTTCATCCATAACTGAACTAAACAGAAAAAATAGTGCTTACATTTCACTTATATATTAGAAATATAGATATGTGTGTCGATCAATTGATTGATCTATCCATCTATTAAAATATTTTACAATACGCCACGTATTCACTCATTTTAACAAATAAATCTTTTGTTAATTTAATATATTATTACTCTTGTTAGAATTATCTTACATATGGTGAGGAGCATATTGTCATTTTTTAGGACTCAGAACTCAAAGTTTAGGACTTGAGACTTTTCAGTCTTGACTTGAGATGTGACTCTGGACTTGCCTTTCTCTTTTTTTTTTAAGATATTTTTTTGGGCATTTTTGCCTTTAATGGACAGGACAGGTAAGCATAAAGGGGGGAGAGAGAGATGGGGGATGACATGCAGCAAAGGGCCACAGGCTGGATTTGAACCCGGGCTGCTGCAGCAACAGCCTTATACATGGGGCGCCTGCTCTACCCACTAAGCCACCGACGCCCCGGACTTGCCTTTCTTGGCTTGACTTGTGCCATGACATTAGACTTACTTGTAACTTGCAAAACAATGGCTTTGTCCCATCTCTGCTTGGCGCTCTTTAAGTTTGGAAGCCTGAGATTTACATTTTGGTCACAGATTGGAATATTAAGGAGTGTGTGAGGCACAGACTTGATCCAGATCTGATCAAACACAAGAGACAAAGCCGAGAGAAAGACAAACATAAACCTTGTGAGGTGCCAGGGCTCTTTCTGGAAATGTCAAACTTGTCAAGTGGAGTGTGGACTCTGACAGGTGTTTTGAGGGTCTTTACATATAAAACACAGATGTCCCAACCTTTGATATCATGAGCTTGTTATGTTAGGGTCCCCACTCGTAAGTGATGGATCGATGGCAGGATGTGAGGGAAAATGCTATGAATGCCACAGTGTCTCAGCTCGCTACGGACGAAACAAAACGCCTCGAGAAGTTGTTCAAGCATTTTAAAACAGCAGTGGGGTTGCAGTGATGTTAAATTAGATTCTCTCGCTCTTATTCCATTACGGCTATTGAATTGAATTTACTCTTTGTAAACGTAATATCTTTGGTAACAAAACCTGGCTTCTTGAGGGTCGTCCGTCTTTCTGTGTGCATCTGAGTTTATGTGTTTTATTTTGGCTTTAGCACAAAAGCCTGTGAAGGTGGAGCCGAAGGCTAAATCTGACGAGTTGGACCTCCACGGGGGAGGTGTGGGTGTTACCTGCACCGAGAGGAGGTGCAAATTGTGTTAATCCACAGCTGGCCTCGATGCCTAATACCGCAGAGTTAGATCTGGCTCCGGGGCGGCCGTACTGGAGGTACTGGACGTTCAGCTGAGTGGAAAACCTCTTCCACATGCTGGTTGAGGCTCTGCCCCGAGGCTGCGGCCCAGCACGCCGCGGCACATGTGTGTTGAATTGTCAAGGTGTTATCATGCCCTGGCGAGGTTCTCAGCTCCTCCACCTCTGTCTCTCCCAGGTTTATTATCAGACTAAATACAGCAGAGTCCGCCGACACGGGTTGCAATTTCGTGCAGCCTTTCTTTTGACTCTTTCATTCTAACCTGACAGCTGTCCGTCATTGTTTAAACCTTACACACAAGCAACAGAAAGGGAAATTTTATTCATGGATTTATTTCTTTTTAGCTGGAATAAAATAGGGTAATGTTAAAGTCATTACGTGCTGGGGGTCTAACTCAATACAAGCTGTTTCTCAGCAGATTTCTCACACACGTTAGGACAGAGGAGCAAAGAAGTACCACAATGATTAAACAAGACAGAACAGAAAACAACAAAAGTAACTGAATGGAAGGGCCAAAGATAAGACCTCTCTGTTCTTAGACCATCAGTTTTGTGATGATGTATTACAATTGACTTTATGGAGGAGGCTGCATATGCACCATGTCATATATGTCAATATGTCATCAATCACAGGCAGAAAAGTAGCTTCCACAAGTTTTTTTTTTTTTGACTCTTAAAGTAAAACAAGATTTATTTTTAAAATAATAGCCAATCTTCACATTGAGCTTCTTAACTACATAAGCGATATGTACACTAAATAAAAGCTTGTTGTCAGTCCAAATACCCTGTGACACTGTGCAGTGTATTCTGGGTTATTTTCATGTATTATATAAGTTGGCGAGGCTGATGTTTTTAATATATCTGAGTCAGTTTCATACTGTAAATCCATTATATTTGGGATAACTTACATCTATGTGGTATTGTTTCCTGAAAAGGACATTTAAAAGACATTTTAAACCTGAGATGAGACCACCAACCATGAGATCCCGTTTTTGTAAATTTTCTTGAAATTATTAAACAACTTTATGATAGGATAAAGTGGACTGCTTGTAAAAGTTCTAAAAACAAGTCAATTTGTATTGGAGTCAATGTGAAATATTATAGATAAGTTGTTGTCGAAAAATGTCAGAAAGTGGTAAAAAATGTTGATCAGTGTCCAAGATGGCGTCCTCAAATGTCTTGTTTTTTCTACAACCCAAAGATATTCAGTTTACTGTCACAGAGGAGTAAATAAACCAGACAATATTCATATTTAAGGCGATTGAATCAGAGCATTTAGGGGTTTTTTCCCCTAAAAAATGACTCAAAACAATTAATTGATCAATTATCAAGTAAGTTGGTGATTAATTTTATAGTTGACCACCAACTGATTAATTGTTGCAGCTCTAGCCAGAATAGATCTTACAACTGTATGTTAAAAACCTTTCAAACATTTGACTGTATTTACATTTGGGGAAAATTAATGGACTCTTAAAAACAGAACAGTCTTTCTTCTCACATAAACACAAGATGGATGGATGTTGGCGTCATCTTACATCATACCATAGTTTTGATGTTGAACCCAATGTTCACGTACCTAAAATACTAATTGTACTTTATGTGGTACTTTTAAAATTATAAGTAATTGAAAAGAGTTATGAGTTTGGGATCTTTGAATTGACAACTTTTTTTTTAAAGGTCAATAAGGTTAAAAGCAAGGATTGTAAGTCATCAGAAGTCATTTAAATGTTATTTTTTTATGGAGGAGTTGGCTGAGAAAAGCACTCTTCTATATCCGGGAGTGTGTGGCTGCAGTATTGCTGTGTTTCAGTGGAAAGCATTGTTCCAAGTGCCAAAGCAAAGGCAAGGGAGCGAACACATCAGTGGCTGTAAATGTCATGTAGCGGCTGAGTGATGGATGTCCAGAGCATTTGATGTCTGGGAGAGATCTGAGCATAACTCACAGTCCGCAGTCACGCCATTTCAGGCGCTTATGATTCAATCCATACAGCAGCCGCAGATTGAACAAAGGATGGTGGTCCTGTGTGAAAGTATTATATTTGTGCTCACATTTTTTTTGCCTTAGATGAGGGAGGTGCATATCACAATCTGCGTGAATGATTCCCTGAAGAGAGCTTGAAGCTATGAAAACTTGATCGTGACGACTGTGAACTCTTCTGCGAGTACATTAATATATGAACTCTAACTTAAGTCTCCATGCTGCACATAAACACCATTTCCACCTCCTTACTGCTCCTTTATAGTCTAACTTTTACTTTTTAGTGGTAAATATCAGCGTGTTCTCTTTATTCACGTGCCCATGGATTGTTTTGAGCCCTGTCCCGTAAAGTTATGTGAAATTAACCTGATTTTCTTCAAATGCACAAGTCAGAGTAGAATCAGCTTTCCAAGAGAGGGTTTAGTTAGACATGACATTAAACAGGAAGTAAAACAGCTTGTTGAAAAGTAAGAGTGAGGGAGTCACAGTGATGAGAGGAGACATTTAACTTATGTCAGTCGTCTTTTATTTCATTTTCATGTGTTGACAACAGGTTTGCTAAATTGTTCCACCAGAAACTCAAACCTGACTTCAGGTATTTTAGTTGCTTGAATGTGATGTTTGCGGATCTTTTAACATAACAGAAAATGGCACATTGTTTTTGACAAAATGATAATTCTTCCAAATTTCATGAGGGTTTATTTGGTATTTCTTTATCAGGACCTGAAGATACATTTATTGATGCATTATCTATCCTAAATTTGACGTTGATTTTGGATATACAGTCTGTAAGCATATTTAAAACCAGGGTATTTTCATGGAAAGATACCAAAAGGTCCTCCAACATATTCATAGGTTTGGGGGGTTCCTACCTTATAATTTGACCCACAGGAGTGTTTTCTGAGTTAGTGCCCCTACTGGTGGATGGCAGGGTCCTACAGATACCAGGAGAGTGACCCACAAAAAAGGTGATTTTGGGGTCATATTTTGTCTTAACTTTTTTTCTGGGTTCAGTTTGGGTGAGAAAAAGAGCCCAAAGGTTGGATCGCTGGTGCTGAATGATAAATATATTAGAGTTAAGTGATAATAATAATCATTTATTTTATTGTGTTAACGTTTTAATCCTCTGACTGCCAACATTGTGTGTTGGCTTAGTCTACTGTGCCAGCTAAAATATGAGAGCTGCTTCAATTACATGCGGCACAAACAGACACGCAAATGTAAAGCTGTGGTATTACGAGAATAAGAAAAAAACATTCATTTGAATTCTGTTTCCTGAATTGTCTTCATTTTAAAATACAATATCTCAGTTTCACGTGTATAGAATGGTCCCAAAATGATCACTTTAAACATGCTGCCTATCCGAATTACATTTGAACAAGGCATGGTTATTGTAGGATTTGTGGATTTGGTTCGGGGTGTGTATCTTCTGCCAACAAGTTGTTGATCATATGTGTGGGTGGCCGGGCGGATGTGGTATTGCACATTGCAGTTCCGGAGGGGGTCTTGAAAATTAGACCCATGCAAGACTCTGGTGGAGGACAGAATAGCTCATATATGACCTTTACAGCTCACAGTTTTAAACACGTGGTTAATGTTGTAAAACAGTCACAGTTGCACAAAAACTACATGGTTTAAAGAAAACATCATAGTTGGGCTTAAAACAACTGTTTCTTCCAAATAAAACTTTATATATCTCATGTGACATACTTCAACATACAACTTCAAGTTGTTAAAATAACTCAAGGTTGACTTTTGACAATAATAAACAGTAAATAGTGAATATTTAAATAATTAGCCCGGATTTCTTTAAGGGGTCTTCACCTGGAAATTTTTTAAATTAGCAAGCTCCCATTTTGATGCTTTCTTATGCATTCTGTCTCCTTATATAAATTCAAAGTACCAAAAAACAAACAAGATTCACAATAAAAATAAATGGATTTACCAGGGAATTAGAAACCCTATTGCGGTCCAGATTTGGCCCACAGGCCATAAGTTGAGCATCACTGACATATGTTGTTGTACTTTGAAAGAGGACAGTGTCAGAGATATCTGCCTGACCTTAATGACCCTTCTGAAATCTGTTTGACTTGTTTGTACGTGTTGGTGCACACAGATTTCGTAGTTTCCTGCTTGTACATGTGTGAAGTCATACTTTGTGGTCACTCAGTATGCATAGTTTGGTTTATTCATTGTGATGTGTAAAGGATGGTTCAGCTTATTGTGGTTTACCCATCAACCCGTAAACTGTAGCACCAGACCAATTATCAGCCAACTTTTTTTTGAGCAAATCCCAAAATGCAAAACTGGAGCTTTTCCCATCCCCTGCATGTCATCAGAGGGTTTCGCTCTGTAGCTTTAGTTTAAAGAGGAGCCGAGTTTTGACAGGCTCGACATCTAGTTTGAAAATCTGTGACGACAGGTGGCAAAAAGTCAAGACAGTTGGCAGCTCTTTGTGTTTTTACAGTTTACTGTCATCTCTTATTAACACCCGCTAATATTTAGTTTGTCATGTATTAGTAATCTGAATGCAGCATCAGGACTTACAGAAATGGCCTGAGGGAAAGTGTGTGTGTGTGTATGTGTGATACTTCATAGCTGTCCACCACAGACACAGCTGGTTGTATTGAGCAGCTCCACTTCTTCAGTGTCTAGTTTGACTGACAGCAATTATAGAAGAAGAAGAGAAACAAGTCTTCTTCGCTTCCTGGAAACACATTTTCTCAGCCTTTTTTCATTTTAAACACTTTTGTAATCAAGTGTCTCCACCAGTCTGTTATGTAGAGCACCACGTGTCCAGGCCCAGCGCCCCATTGTGTCATAGTCTGCCTATGTTTACAGTATATCTGGACTTCTCTTAATAACTATAACAACCATCATAGAGATTTGGTAGTATTAAGAAAATGCAGATATGGACCTGCTAATGAGGACTAGATCTATATGTTACATACTGGTCACAGTTTTAATGTTTGAGTAAATTTGATAACACTTTAAACATAATTTGTACTATAAATGGACAAAGGGTTTGTTTGTCCCATCAATGAGAGATCCTTGGTTTTCCATTTTTGAATATTGGTTATCAGCAAGATATCTCCAGTTCAAATTTGAATTGTTTAAAATATTGCTACTGGTCCTGCCTGCAAGAGTTTGTACTTAATGTTAGGTGAAAAAAAACATTGTTTTTATTTTTTAAATAGTTGTAAACAGGAATGTTGTTGAGTTTGAACTAAACTCAGTATCTTTTATTAGAGAATTGTCAACCACTATATTGTCAACACTTAATATACACTCTCAAAGATCCCAGTTTCTTTTCTTTGACTGTACAGATGGCGATAAGCCTTGCTCTTTTCTTTGTTCAACCATTGTAAGGCTACGTCAAAAACAGGTGAGGTCATGAGTGAGTCTGTTGCGTTAATTCTGCCTGTACTCTTTTGTGAACCAATCGTTGCTGGGTGATGGAAACGCATCACTAACAGTGCGGCGTTTGTGATTTTCCCAGAGAATTGAGAAAATAAAGCAATTTATGTTCTTAATTTGTTTTTTTCTTCCTCAAAAAGTATCGATAAGAGTACCGTTAAAATACCGGTTCGATAAGCAGTATTGATAAGAGTAGTAGTACCGTTAAAATCTTAACGATACCCATTCCTACCTATCAGGCAATAGATATCCCGCAAACATTGGTTGGACGGTGACCCTCTGTCCATATCCACAAATGTTGCTGGTTGGACGCCAAAAATAGCAATGCAGTTACGAGGTGGACGGTCAGATGGTGGCTTTGTTTGCACGTCCAATAATTGTCCACTAGCTCACCTGATAGGGCAGACGCCCCATTTGGAATGTTTGATTCGTGGTTTTGATTCGGCCCTTTGCTGCACATCGTTCCCCCTCTCCCCCTCCCCCTTTAATGGTAGAGCTGTCCTATCAAATACAGGCAAAAGGCCACAAAAAGTGTCTTTGAAATAGTCAACTTCACGATTATAACTTTAAGGTTAAAGCCAGTAGTATGAACGGATATATTTTGTGTGAGTATAGCTTTAACTATCCAACATGTAGCAACAGTTTTCTCCTCATAGTCGTACAGTGCAAATCAGAAGATTTCCTGCTTTCTTGTAGCACTGTGAGTGACAGACATAAAATCACTGTTGAAAGTAACGTGACTGATAACTTGATTTGGGGGTGTTTGCAGTGTGGGCACAGAGGAGCAAAGTGTCTGCCAGCAGCCTCAGGGACTGTTAGCATGCGTGCTGTTGTCTGTCATTCTGTTTGTCTCTATCTTTCAACAAAACACTCCGTGGAACAATCTCGTGTTTTCTCCTCCATGAAATAATGTTCCATAATAAAAAAAAGACCCCTTTGAAGTTTTGGGGGCAAAAGCTCGACTTGTATAATAACCCGCTTGAAACTTTGTGTCCTCATGCCTGGCTGTGTGAACTCTTTTACAGGGGTGAATACTTGAACTTGACTTGGGGACACAAAGACTTCATGAAAATAAAAAGACACATAAAACTCATGGAGCGCGGCTCTTCTACTTCATAATGTGTAATAAATACTCTGGAATGATTCTTTCTGATCATTGGAAATCCAGCAAGCTTTGATTTAATGCCTCCATGAAATACGAATGGGATAACAATGCTCTCCAGCTTGCCCTCTGCGCCGCTTTCTTCTCTTTCTTCCACGTTTTCTTTTTTCCTCATAATCTGAGGACTTTTCATGTGTCCTCGAGGCTCATTTGGAAAGCTTCATGTCCAATCAGTTGCTGATGAAATGTGAATCCACTGTGACATTTTCTCTAATCAGCTCTCTCCGAGCCTCCCAGTTGCCTTCGTACAAATTATGCAAATCGCAGCATAATAACCTGACCAATTAGAATCAAACTAAAACTCCTTACTCATTCCTGCTGCTTTTTTTGTTTCCCTCTTGAGGGGAGGAGGAGGAGGACACAGCCGGTGTATTGTGTTGCCAATATTCAAATTAGTTGTTCTCCTCTACATCTGCTGAGTGGAGTCTCTGACCTTCATGTCTTCTCTTGGCTGAAAACGGGATGGTGTTGAATAGAGACAGGCAGGTACGCTCATTTAGGGTGGACATATATGTGCATACACCCATGGCAACATGCATACACATACAAATAACACTACAGACTTGCACATGCTGGATACTGTAAGTCGGCTGTTCTGGCTGAGATTCAGCTCTGATACAAAAGATTTTCACTGTTTACCTCTGAGAACAAAGTCGTCTGGGATTTAACGGGCGAAACCTTCATTTCATTTTTATTTCGTAAGCTAAAGCAAAGGTCAGGGAACTGTCTGTCTGTTCAAGGTCTGGTTTTTTTCAGGAGCATTACAGCACTGGGTTTGGTTTTGTGCTTTAAATCCAAGGCTCAGAGGTCCTGGATGCGACAGGAATTCTGTTGGAGCATTGGACCTATGATGATTTAGTAAACATAGTATTAGACCACAGATGTATTTTACGGAAAAATGATAACAAAAAAATAATTACAGGCAAGATGGCTACCTAGCAGCAGACAGCAGCAGACCGCTGGTGGAGACTAACAAACAACAAATGTGGGTATTTTTTACCTACCCGTTGGGACATTTCCAGCTGTTTTTGTTGCGACAAAACCGGGTATTTTTTATTGATGTGACAGAACATTTCCAGTTGTGTTTATTGCGAATCAGTATTTTTGTAAGGACACATTCAGACATTTCCAGCCATGTTTGTTGTGGCAAAACCAGGCGTTTTTAACTGCACACTGGGACATTTCCAGCTGTCTTTGTTGTGATAAAACCGGGTATTTTTTTAACAGTGCATTGGGACATTTCCAGCTCTGTTTGTTGCGATGAAGCCAGTTATTGTTTAATGTGTGTCAGGGCATTTCCAGCCATGTTTGTTGCGACAACATTGGGTATTTTCAATGACGCATTGGGACATTTACAGCTCTGTTTGTAGCGACAAAACCAGGCGTTTTTGACGACACATTGGGACATTTCCATGTCGATGTTTGTTGCGACAAAACTGGGCATTTGTTTAATGGCATTTCACGTTTCCAACTGTGTATGTGACAAAACAGGGTATTTTGAAACAATAGGTTGGAACATTTCCAGCTGTGTTTGTTGCACCAAATCCAGGTATTTTTTTAAAGAACAGTCAATTTTGTCGTGATAAAAACATTCTTTTAGACAATATATTTCGAGGTGAGTTTGTTGTGACTAAACCAGGTTTTTTTTTAAAGCCAAAACACAATATTTTCCTAACTAAATGTAATGTTAAATAAATGTTAAGTTTCAACATATTTGCTATGTATAAATGTACAAATGTAACATATGTCGTCTGCAGAAACATATATTTATATTGCCAATTGGGTTGCATAGATCATTTGTATTACCTTTTAATTGTGTTTATATTACTATATCAGTATTTCACTTTCCTCCCTAACTACCATCACTTTGGGAGTATTAGTTCCATCAGAATGCTGTGCACGTCCATTAAAAACCCACACTCAAGTACTTGAATGCTGCAACTAATTATCTGTTGATTGTAAAAGCAAAAACCAAATAAATATTGCAGCTGTGAGTCCGCTTTGCATAATCTGTTCCTTGTGGAATTGCACACAACATTAGCTACTTTGGAAAACACAGTATGCCGAGTTAATTCAGGGGAAAGGAGAAAACGTATCCTCTCCATTACCGAAGTGATGGAGGAGTAACATGCCTCATTTAGAAGACTCATTTGAGGCTTTGGAGGAACGAGTGAAGAATAGGGAAAGCCACAACAAAATGCATTACTCTGCAGAAAGGCGGATTGTAATATGAAAGCAACATGTCAGGCAGAACAGGACAAATGAGCTGTGTAATATGTTAAGATGAGCAATAATAGGTAATAAAAATGAAATACCAAAGTCTTTTTCGTGTTTCTGGAAGTAAACAACAGAAGGCATCAGTCTGCACTCTGGCCCAAACAGTGTGGTGTGCAACACTAATCTGTCACAGGACGGACACAACTGATGAAAATCAGACACCTGATGTGTGACAGCTGCACATAAAGAAAGTCCATCACCATTTCTCAGAGCCCAATCAATCCAAACACCACTGGAAAGTATATTTAGCTCAAAGGGCCAAGCGGGAAGTAAATATTTTTACTGGATTTTTCCATTTAATGATATGCAGCAGATGTGGAACGAGATGGAGGCGAGAGGCATGGGAATCACTTTACTGACTGACTGTGTCACTGCCAATATGAAACCAGTCAGAGACAATAGAAGACTTTCAAGTTAGCATTAAAGAGGTTAAAGGTTAAATATGTTTTACTGGGGCTCTTGTATGTACGAACCCAAGACCCTTCATCCCCAAATAACTGGGTTTTTACAACAAAAAGCCTACAGTTGTTTTTGTCAAATCTGGGCCTTTGATTGTATGGTTTGGCACAGGGGACCAAGGATTTGTTATGCATTACAGACAGTATGCTAAACTCTCATTTTTCTACTCTGATGAAATCTGGACAAATTGTGGGCTTTTCTCGGGACCAGTTGGCTCGGGCAGGGTATGCATGTGCACGCATTTGTTTCTGTGTGGAAGCATGCATGTGCGTGTGAATGAATCAAAATAAGGTCCCTGAATCTCCCCTCTAGCCGTCACTAAAAGTTGTCAGTCATCTCCTCGTTTAATTCCAAAAAGATGAGCACTCACATGCTAAAGCTACGCCCACCCCGCCACAGCATTTGGCACCGAATCTGAAGCCCGTCGGTCTGTCCCTCGGCCCAAAATGTGGAACCAGGGTGCCCGGCACACAAAGCATATTTACCAAATGAAAAGTGGCGCCACATTAGTTTTACACATTTTCTGTTTGATTCAACAAAGCATTAAATCCACAAAATAAGTCGTATCAGATAGCAAATGGAAAGCATGAGTGTTTGAGTTAGTGTGTGTGTGTGTGTGTGTGTGTGTGTGTGTGTGTGTGTGTGTGTGTGTGTGTGTTGGTACCCCTCGGAGGATGAAGTGAGATGTTGTGCTGTACTTGGCTGTGGGGTGTTTCATTTCAGCCCCGCACAATACCATAAAGTATTCATTTTAAGGAGTCATTTAATCCAATACACAGAGCTGCGATCTCACTTTATTGAAGAAAGAGAAAATCGATCTCTAATGCAAAACAGCTTTCTGCAGCAGCCTTATCTGGTGGAGTGATCAAATATTCCTGTTATTTAATAATAAAAAAGCCAGGTAAAACTGTGCTGAAATATAGTGGAATTGTCTCACCTCATTGGTATTACAAGATAAAAAAAATAGGTTTGACAGGGTTTTTACAGATCCTTAAAACGTTTTACAAGATTAAAATCATTAATCTAAAAATAAGACCTTAATTGGTGTCTTAAATTAATCATTCAAAAGTCTTAAAAATGCTCAAACATGGGAAGCAGGATTTTATGAATTGTTTTTTTCCCCTGATGATGCATTTAAAATCTCTAAATAACTTAAATAACATCTACATATACAAAATAATCTCCTGAATGCCTCTCACATTAACATCATGTAGATCAGGATAGTGGAACCTCATGTTTTGTTTCTGTCCGGCATGCTCAGAGCAGAGGATCTACTGCACCCTGGACGACATGGGGAAGTATGGCTGAAACCTGTACGAGGCAGTGCACACAAGGCTCTGTGTATTTCATGCAAAAATGTTTTCAAACTTGGCACAATGTGAATCAAAGCAGTGGAATCCCACACGCAGAGTGAGAAATCTCCAAGAAAGCCCACCAACAAATGCCATGTATTTCCCAATAACCACACATTAACCACAGTGTTGTCACAACATAAACTGAATTTTTAGATTAAAATAAAAGTAAAGTTTCAACATGTGTGCTGCATAGAAAATGTACAAATGTAACTTATCGGTGGTTTTCAGAAACATACATTTATTCTTAAAATGTCTCAAATCAATTATTCAAAAGTCTTAAAATGCTCAAACATGGGAAGTAGAATTTTATGAATTGTATTTTCTTTTTTAAATTATTTACTGAATGCCTCTCACATTAACGTCATACAGATCAGGATAGTGGAACCAACAACATACATTTTCTTTTTGGCCGGGATGCTCAGAACAGATGATTCACTGCTAGCTAGCTGTCACTGTGCCCTGGAAGACATGGGGAAGTGCAAATTCAACAAAAATTGTCTATTTAACCAAGATGTCGTGGCATGGCTGAAACCTGTACGAGGCAATGCACATGAGGTGTGTTGTATTTTGTGCAAAAACTTTTTCAAACTCGGCAAGATTGGTATCACAGCAGTGGAATCCCACATGCTGAGTGAGAAAGAAAGCCATCAACAAATGCATGTATTCTCCAAAAAGTCATGTTTTATGTTACAATAAACATTAGGACAAAACTGTCCCTAACCCTGAGCAATTGTGGTCGATTCATGTTTTTTTTTCCTTCAAGTTTGGCTTTGTAAATTTGGTCTTAAATTTAATACTGAGTGACAATAAAAACAGTCTTTGACAGTCTTAAATCTGACTTGCCCCAAGCTGCAGGAACCTTTTTTGACTTTGAGACTAAATTTCTTGTTTAAATGATCTTTGTCTTTTGCAGCGTGGAAAAAAACATCCAAACCAGGAACACCAGTTCAGTCTCAGCTACTCAAGCCTCCTCCAGTGCCAGCACTTGGACTCTGTGGGAACCTGCAGGTCCAAGGTTGAAAATGAGGCGGAGAAAATGAAGGGGCCACTTTGCCACGTCGTCTCCAGAAGACATGCGACCCATACACAGTAAGTTACTGTAAGTTTACTCTGATTATCTTTGGATTTTACAGGACGAAATAGTGGTGATCGAAGGCACATATTGAATATAAGTTAGGTTTATCTTTACGCCCTCTCTTTGCATTTCCCGTCACTCTTCTCTTCACATTAAACGAGAAATATCTGATAACAAATCTCCGAACGAAACACTTCACTGACCAGTTCACATGGCCTCAGATCTCAGGTTGTGAAATACTTTTCAGGAGGCGATAGAAAGCGAGAACAGGATGGTGTTGACAGATTTATTTGCACAGGATGGATGTTATAAGCTCCTTCTGCACTGCATATCTGTTATGGTACCTGCAACGTGGCCTTTGGTTTCCACCTGCCATCCACAGTAGGACGCCCCCACCTGGCCACCCGGTGTCTTCACTGACAGGTGAAGACAAAGATCCTGCAGAGAGCGAGGCTCTGCACGTGGCATCAGGTTTAACAAGCTGTCACCAGGCTTTAGGGGATGAAGAACTGATGGAGAGTTTGGATGTGCATGTACGTGTGCCCGAACGAACCGTACACCCGAGCATATGTACACGTGTGTGTGAGTGTGTGGGACACTGCAGAAACACAGGAGGCGCCTGGAACTGTTTCCAGTTAAAAGCAGAAGCCCCCACAACAAAGGCCCTGGCCGGGGGAGTCGTAACGAGGAGAATATCATTTTTCTTTGGCCTCTGTGATCTGCCATTCTTACGTTTCACTTTCAAAGCTCTGCTCGCTGGCAGAAGTCCTCAGCTCCGCATCTCTGATGGAAAGAAGGAACGCTGCCCTCCGCCTCTCCTCTCCTCACCTCTTTTCCCTTCTTCCAAAAAAAAGACAGAAATGAGGAAAAATTCCCCACATGCCCGTCTTACTTGCCACGGCTGATAAAAGAAGCATGGATGTGTTGGAAGCTGTACTTCTCTGTCAGTCCAGCTCTAAGGAGATCCTGCAGTAATCCCCCGACAGGCCATTTAAGGCCTGTGGCTTCCTGGTTAAGATCTCTTTAGGAATCCCTGCACACAGGGCGGAAAATGGCACAACTTCTCATCCTCCATGGCCTGCCAGCAATTACTGGAGATGCAAAGGAGCAAGGTGGATGTAGTGGAACCGCTGAGGAGAAGATCATAGTTTCCCTGGGGTGCCTCAGCCTTTAAAGAAATATATAGATGTGTAAAACAATGCATACAGTACCACATGCTCAGGTAAAGTTTGGCCACACCTGAAATAGCTATTTTCATCTCAAGGCACCATCCTGTTGAACAAAGGTTTAAAATTGCTTTTTAAATTGGATAAAAGTGGAACTCTGGTCTTTCAATGACCCGGAGGTACAAAGTTTTATGCTAATAATTTCACACTTATATTTGCTACAATTATGAATAATAATGCCTGTGATTGAAGATAAGAAATGTTTGGGCACCTGAGCGTTCTACAACACAATCTTTAAATGCAGGATTTCGTAACTCTTACAATTATTTTCCTCTATGTCAACAGGAAATTGGCCAGACGCCACTCCTTACCCACAAAATCCCTTCATACTGCCTTTAAAAAATTCACAAATCATCACTGCTTTACCACATTGAAAGGTCTAATCAATGCACTTGTCAACAAGCCAATCATCCTAACTTGACCCACGATTTTTGTTAAACCTCTTATTTCACCACAAACACAGAAATCAAAACAGAATGTCCTGCACTAATACGGCTTCAGTGTGCCTCTGAGCACAGCACTTAACCTCTGACCTGTTTCTAGCGGTCCTTACCTGACAGCAACATGGGAACAGAGTGTGAGAGTGACTGTAAAAAAAACCACAGTATGATACATTCATTTAAAAATGTGTTTTTATAGTTTTTCTCTAAATGTTTAAACACTAACATGGATTCTTGAAGCACTGTCTCTGAAACTATTACCACTTGTAGCCAATGCGTTTCATATTGTGGCAAACTGACTGCACGTTCTCTGCTTTACTCTGTTTGTAATTTATAACATACTTTTGCAAAACTGTAAACACAACTCAGTGCTTTACACTCAGTTTGTATTTTAATAACACACTTCTAGCAAAACTGTAAACAATTTTCTCCACAATGCTACACTGCTTTGCCAGTGACCTTTCCACACTGACACATGCTGCCTGGCTCAAGACAACATCGCATGTGATGTGGAGTTTTATGGGCGGGGCGGGCCCACATAGAAGACGAGAATTAGCCTTTTTTCTGTTGGATTTGGATACCTGTATGTATGTGTATTTACTACATGTATGATATCTTTATATCAGACTGCTAACGTTATAGCCTGCACACAGAAAACAAAAGGGTTTTTCATTTATACTATCAGTGCATAGTTGTTGCTTTTTGTGCATATTAAAATTATGGTTTTTGTGTCCTGTACTGACACAAAAACACATTTTTGAAGAGTTTTGCAAAAATTGTTTGCTTTTGCAAGAGATGTTTCATGTTCTGCTGGTTTGGTGGAAGGTTTTGTGGTTAGTGGGCAGAGATTTGCAAAAAATAACCCCAGTTTCAAAGACAAAAAAACTAACTACATGAGTCAGGGGATGTGATGGATTTGTCCACATATTGCTGAAATTATTATGGCTTCAAATCACAAGTGAAATACTAACATCACAGTAACTACATCACAACTCTTATCTAAAAACAGCCATGCCTATAACATTATGCATTTAATGTCTTAACAATGAATCAAATGACTTCAGCGAAGGATTTTACTATCTTTCCACCTCATTGTTTTGGTTTTACAGTCCACGAATTTACTGATAGGTTCACTCTCATCCTTGTCACCAGTCGCCAGAAAAACTGTTGGCATTGTATATTTCTCAACATGTTGAAGCTTTGTGCTTCTTTAATTCAACAATAATGTGTTTAATGTGTGGTTAGGTTTGGGCACAAAAAACACTTTGTTATGGTCAGGAAAAGATCATGTTTTGGCTTAAAATACCCAGTTTGGGTGGCTCTGTTTCAGTTGCAAATGCAGCTATGTTGCAGTAAAATACAACCGCTTTTCATGACACTGTCCCTGGCTAAAACCTCCCCCCATTTGGTGACAAAAAAAAAGCCCCTGGAAATGCAGAGATAACACTAAAAAGCAATCAGTTTTGTTGTTTGTTGGTCTCTAACAGTGTTCTGCAGCCTGGCAGGCGTCTCGACCATCCCTTCCACCTTCCAATGACAAAGTCAGCTCATGTACTAGGTCACCTCAAAAATGTTGATATGATCTGCATGAAATACACAAATGCAAAGTATTTTTGGTTTTCAGAAACATACAATGCCAGAGTTTTTCCTCTGTCCACTGGGCTGCTCATGGACCCTGTCTCTAGCTGCAGCAGGAAGCTGTTTTCAGTTGTTCTCAGAGCCAGATATTTCCCACAGGAGTTGGATGAGATCAAAACCAAACTAAAAGTAGGGTTCATATTTCACTTTATTTTATCACGTGGCTATAAACCCAACTCAAAAAGAGCGCTGATGTTGCTCAAGGTCGGCTAGACATATGAATTGATAACAGTTTGCTAACATGTTTGCCATAACAATTTTACAGGGGGATAATATATCAACAATGTATGTGTTGTGTTAAAGTTTGCTTCACTGCCCCCAAGTGTTCAAAACATCAGCTATTGCAGGTTTAAGTTGAAATAGTTTGTCAGCACATGATTTATCCTGTGAACTGATGTACAATTAGGGCCTTATCTTTACCATCAGGCCGCCTTGTTGCAGTGGCCCATATTCTATGGGCCATTGAGTTTTCCTTCAAGTGATGAGCGTGCCTCTCATGTGCTGAGCAGATCTGTGATTTTGACTTGATGCCCGCGGTGTGGCGGGGGGGATATTATTCATTGAGCTGGTATTTATGGGCGGAAGGAAAGCGGCTTTGATAGAGCCTCTCTTGAGCGTTCTCCAAGATGAGATGTACTCATGTCCTCGACCTCTTGACTCTTCCCCTCTTCATCTCTCTTTATTTCCCATCAAACAATACGGCAAACCCTTGAAGCTCGATGTATGTGCATGTGTGTGTGAGAAGAGAGGGAAAGATCTGAAAGGCTCTGCTCTATTAAAATGTTAAAAGACTAAAACTCCAGTTGAACTTCCTTGTAAAAAAATATTATTGGATAGATAGGATTAGAAGACATCCAAGAGGTGTAAAGTGGATGTTTACTCAAAGGGAATCTCTGATCAACTCAGGGTGCAGAAAGCGCACAGCACCCTGATGTCATTTAGGTTTGATCTTAATTTCAGATCATATGCATGCTTCCTTAACTGTCACGTTCTGTAGGACAGCGTTTTGAAGTGGAGTCAGAGCTTTGAAAATGATTCAGCCATGTGTTGCTGTTGTTTTGTTATTGTTGTAAGTGCTGAAATCCATCTCACATATGTATGCCACATAGGAACCAGACAAAGGGCCGAGCGCTGCCTGTGTGCCAGTTGTTGTCTGAGTTACGGAGCTGACTCCACAGGGTTCCTCCTCGCTGGGAGCCCGTCCAGCCTCGGAGGCTTCGGGGGAAGTACTGAAGCTTTCATGCTGTTTTAACTACAGATGTAGCCATCATACATAGTTCCACATTTTACTGCTCCAGCAGCATGTTGCAAGAAATTACCTCCAAACTGTGGCACTGCCCCCAAGTGGAAGTGTTTGGGAACCTTTGCTGTCCTCCAAGTCATTAGAGGAACTGATATGGACAACAGATGACACTTTGAAATACAGTGAGTCGCAGCAGAAATCAGAGGTCAATAGACCTTTTTCACAGAAGAGCACAAGTGAAACAAATTTCAAACAAAAAGATGGCTCAGTTCCATTAAATGTTCCAGTAACCAATGCCAGTGAGCCAGCATGCAAAATACAGAGGTCGAGGGATCAGTGAAATGGAATGTACTCATTATTAATTTTATTAATTACACCTGTGCTGTCCTGCTATGATATGCCAAAATGTCCGCTGTGAAAGTCTTATATCAGATACATCTGTTAGTACGCTTACATGTAGTACATTGTGTACACTATCTACTTCTTTGCATAGGACTCAGATTTTCACAGGGTAGTGTTACGAACCATTTTTGGCCGTAGAGCACTTACCAAAAATATCCACTGCAAAAAAATCTTCTTCTGCTCAGCAAATTACAACCAAAGATCCATCAACACCAAATGTAACCCATGTCCACTGGTCATATAGCTAATACCACAACACATGTAGCGTCAATGCCAGATGGTAAAATGTGCCACTGTTAGCTAGCTAGCAATCTAACGTTGGCATTCGTGCTATGGTTCGACGTACCAAATTATGACAAAACTAACCCAATGAACAGTCTGATGGTTTCCATCTGACAACAGTTTGGTAGTGGGGAAAAAATAAAGGTGTATAACTTTACAAGGCTTTACTGTTCACCGTGGTGGTCACTTGTACATTTCATATGAATTATATCAACGTTTCTAAAGTGAAGGAGTATATGAGCTGATGTGGTCATCAGGAGGTGGAGGGGATGTTGGATGGCATGACATCTGAGCCAGAGTCCAACCAATTGTGAGCAGCACCATTGAACGGCACACACAGTTGTCAATTATTGCACCAAATCCACAATTTATAGCAATAAAGAACTATTTTAAACCAAACTTATCAGAAAAACCAACACTTTAACAAACATCAGGGTGATCAGAACCATGGTGTATGACAGAAACCATCTTTAAGAAAATTTCTTCAATGGTGCGATGACTTATACTGCAGTCAGCCACCGGGACGTGATTGGTGCCAATCTGCAGACCACAGTTTGACACCAACAAATGACAAAACTGGTTGTTTTTTTAACCAAGCCATTACTGCGTCTCAGCTGCTTTTTAGCCATCAAACGTGGGTGTTTTTTAGTGTTGCTGTGCTTTCACTGGGGATTGTGCTCCAAAAAGCGTTAGAATTATGCTTTTTGCTGAGACGTTGCTGTGTGTCCAGCCAGGATAGAGCCACAAAAAACAGGTACTTTAAGCCAAAACATTATCTTTTCCCAACAATAACTAAGTGGTTTTGTGCCTAAACATAAAGACATGTCAACCACAGTGTTGTTAAAATGCAAAGAAACAAAGTTTTAACATATCTGCCACATAAAAACATACAAATGTGTTGCATTCAAGGTTCAAAGAAATGTAAAACGCCAACGTTTATTCTGCTGATTGGGTTGGCATTCAATCTCATGTCTAAGTACATAAATGAACTGTGATGTGGTAATTTTAGCTTAGCATCAAGACTGGAACAGGGAAAAACAGTTAACATGGCTCTGTCCAAAGTCATAAACAAGCAAACAAAAACAAACACAAGTTTTTTCCTTCGCCCAGCACTTGTGTGCAGCTTCTCCAGCCTCAGTGGGGGTTGCCAGTTGGTGAGCACAGGGGTTTTGTTGTGGTTGCTGTATAGGCACAATTGTACCAAACCTGGCAACCTTAATGCAACAACAGGATTTAGAGAAACTGTCTGCACGTAACTCCCCAGGAAATCACATTTCATATCTGTTTGTGTACAGATTTAACAAATATGGTATGATGTTGGACAAACAGCAAAGATGTTGAACCTTTATCTGTCCCCCGGGGATACTGAACAAATGTCCTCCTTTAAAACCTTTGAACACAAAAGCAAACCAGGTGGTACTGCAGGTTCTACAACAATGCTAAATAGCTGCATATATGAATATAATTTGTAGGAGATAAAGCTGCTTTACAGCCTTATAGCTGAGTTTATGAGCAGGCCGTCTGATGTTATTCCATATATTTTCTCACATCTTCTCTTTATCCGTTTTGGTATCTCAGATTGAGGTTTTTATGGCGAAGCTCACAAAAGTGTCAGACGATGCCGCATGGCCAAGAAAAAAAAAAATTAAATCTCACATCTCGACTTTTCTGTACTGTTGTTCTGAAATACTCTCGCTCTCTGTTTCTCACTCACCCAGACACACCAGCGTGCATACATCTGTACAACAGGTTGACTATCAGGGCGCTCTGCTACATGTGCAACATCAATCTGCCTTAGAAGTCTGCTCCACATGATGTATCGGCTGGTGTTAATGTGTGTGTGGGAGAGTGTGTGTGTGTGTGTGAATAATATTAAGTGAGTGTTGGTGTGTGTGAGTAATAGAGAACAGGGAGGGTGTAAATGGTGATATGATGCAAATTGTACCAGATTACGGTGCTGTGATTAAGCAAATTAGGCTATAAAGAACCAGAACCTGTTATTATGCTATGGTCTGAATGATTTTATGTTTGTCACTGTTTCTGCCAAATAGAAAGGATTTGACATAATCTGTATGAAAGTGATTAAATGACTGATCTTTCTCCTCACAGTACACTTAACTCATACAGTATATTATCAGTTTTAACAAGGGGCCTTAAACATTATTCAGGACAAGGACTCCTAAGGTCAAAGAGAGAAACTGAGTTGCACTTGAGTAGCTGCTTGGTCAGCAGCAGTTGCAGCATGGCTAAGTGCAGCATGATACGCAGCCGGTCGGCATTATTGTTTGACCGTGCCTGGCGCCGTCAAGGGGAATCAAAAACGAAAGTTAAGGCAGCTAAAGTCAGAGTGGGGTGGGAGGGGTGGTGGATTGGTCCAGTAACTACTGTCGCTGCCCGTGCATGTGTTGGCAGAACATAACCATGTGCTTTTGTTGTTGAGGAGAAAAAAAAGGAAAACGTCAATTTGCGGTGTTGTACTGACGTGGTGCTTTTATTTTGAAAGAGACTGTATGTAAACGGTACATTTCCTGTGAAAACAGAAGTGTATCTTGAAAGAAGACAATGCATGTAACAGGCTGAAGACAACCAACACACCCAGGGTACCTTGCACGTCGTATGTGGACGTGGAAAATCCATGACCAAATGTCGATATGTGACGAGGTGGAAGTGAGAATGTGTTGCCAAACTATAACTTGGTAGACCCACTGCAGTAACTCTAAGACCCCCTGTAGAAGTCCCAGGGTTTAAAGACATTAAATACACAATACATAACTAGTTACTGCAGTGATTCAAAACTGGATCAGACAAATCATTCTTATATTAAAGGATCATTTTACATCAGGAAAACCTAAAGCCAATTTATTTTTACATGTAGAATTATGTCTTTTATCACCTTCCTTAAGATCAATGATCCAATTTCCTCTGAATTCGCTAAAATATTACTGTATACACATATGTTTCGAGTTCATTTAAAATTGATTTAAAATACAGGCCTCTCATCCTCCTGCAAATTGAGTTTTAGGTCACAGAGATTTTTTAAAAGTAGAACATGAGCCTGAAACAGAAACAACACTCGTAGAGTATCTTTTAGTTTACATTATGTTAACACTGCTGTTCATTATGACTACACTTGAATTTAGGTTTACTGCACCACTTAAAGGATAAACAGAGGCATCTGCTGCACCCAGTGTTACTTGCTCCACCTCAGTGTCTGTGGTTTAAAGTTTGCCAAAAATGACGGTTTTGGATCAGGTCCGGTCGAACCAGCAGACTGTTGTTGATGAGGATTAGAAGGAAGTTAGTTAGTTAAAAACAAATCCAAACTTTATCAGATGTTTTCTCATATCATCAAGCAGACTAATAAAATAACAAACATTACCCAGTCCTGTACTCTGAGTCAGTTCAACTGAAAATCCTCCTCATCACGCAGGACCCCTCACACCCCAGTTCACTCCAACAGTAAGTCCCTAAAGCTTTCAAAAACACCATAAAAAAAATCACTTATTCCAAATCCTGTTAACATTTGGAGGAATTACTTAAATACACACCAACTTCTTACATTTGATTTCTTGTGTATTGCTTTATATGTGCTGTGTGTATATAATTCATACAGTCAGAAATATTACGGACTTGGTCGGCTCGGCACATCAGTATTTGACATTTGTACGTCATTAGAGAAGCTGTATATCCTGGTCTTTGCACAAGTCAGCGTATAATGCAGACCAGGAGGGAGGTCAATCCCGACTCATTTACACTGCTAAAGAGGGATAACCACCGTGAGAATCCTGGTTCCTCCTGGAGGAGAGAAAATAACACTACGCCTTGTCCCTGGTCCCCGGGGTCTGGCCTCTGCAGTGAAGTGAGAAGAGAAAATGAACGCACCTCACTCTCAGACGGAGCTCTGGGAAGGAGGGGGGAGGAGGCCCAGCCCCGGGCGGTCTGCTGCCAGCCGAGGTGAGGGATTGTGGGGGAAAGGAGACATGGCAGCCTCACTTCCTCTTGGCTCGACGGTGGAAGCCAAATTAGAGCAAAAGAAGGAGAGAGCGTAGTCTTTGCCCCGTCTGTCATATTCCTCTCATCTCTCACTTTGTCTTTTTTATCTCTCTATCTCTTCAACCCCACCATCAGCCCCACCCCTCCTCCTCCTCCATCCTCCCTCCCGCTCCGTCTACTGGTTTCCAGTACATAAATATAATCCAGATGATGGCTAACCACAGGTCATTGGAGAGCAGAGGGAGACAACCAGAAATCACCAGGCCTGATAATCAGTGTGTGTCTTGATTACGTTGGCCAGTTTGGGTTGGTGTTCGTGAAGTAGCTCTCTTTGGTTGGTTTTGCTGACAGCTTGAACTTCTGCACTGACTTGTGGAGTCATGGACAGTATCCAGGATTTTGTTTTCTCCACTTTCTCTATTTTGTTTCTTTCTATCCAAGGCTTTTTCTCTCTTTTGGCGCAATCACACTCTTGAAATTCTTCCTCCATCTTGACTCCTGGCCCTCTTGGACCATTACCACTAATTCGGCTCAGTTTGTCTTAATTCCTTGAATATTTGTCTTTTCTCTTTGTTGTTGTACATCGTTTCTTTATCAAGTTTGCATCTCTTTTGGTAAGTCATAAATAATTCTTACTTGATTTATTTTGATGCAATTGGAGCTACTCATGACAGATTTTTGAACACTGATATCAGTATCAGAAAATGATCTATGAAGGGATATTTTTTATTTCTTTTTACAGTTTTGGTAAGAATCCCTCAAATAAATAAGTAACCTGCAAAATGACCGTTTGGATATCAATTACTCGCCACCTATTGCATTGAATTTGTCTCACATACCACCACGGTGAATGCAGAATTCAAAAAAGGTGAACAACCTTCATTTGAAGTAAACATGGTGCTGCATTTATCAGCAGCAAAACTTCATACAAACATCCTTCTCAAACCCTCATACAACTTGTGCAGTATAATAGAAGTCTTTTTTATCCAGTTGTGTGCTCAGTACTTTCCAAACACATGCATTTTTGCTGAAGTGTTACAATATAAAACCCTATAGTGCGCCCTGAGTGTGCCGAGGCATGTGTCTGCATTTTAACGAAGCAAAATGAGCAGGGAGATCTGGGCGCTGGCAAATTAAAGGGACGTTTAACATAGTTCATTTACTCATACCATCCACATTGCTATAGAGTTGAGTTGTGGTACTTGGATGACACAAGTATCCAGTACAGCTAATGTAATTTTAATGATTACAATTAATTTGAGTAAAATGTGAAAAGCCATGAACTGATGAGGGATGAGGGTGATGAAGGAAGGTCCTTGTTGTGTTCAGTCTCTTTCTCTTGTGATCAGAAATGAAGCTCATTCCTGAGGCTGTTCTGTAGGTTGTTTTCTAATAAATAATGAATATAGCAACTTCTAATCAACCTGCCAATTTCAGGTTTAAAAAACGACTACTAGTTATGGCCAAACTACGTCTGGTTTAAGCTGCGCCAACTTCTGGTTTAAGATCTGGATGCAAAGAATTAAGCAGGTTGAACAGATACAGACACAGATACAATACAGAAAATGGTTTTCTTGTTCATCCCTCGCTGAGCTCCACAAGCCGAGTGTCATCTAGATCCATTATGTTGGAGATAGGACATCTCTACAGCTGATAACTCAAACCAAATCTAGATTGATAAGTTACACTACAAGTCAGAGGAAAATATTCATTTTTGATTTTTGGGTTAACTGTCACTTTAAGCATGCTTCACATAGACTACATGCTAGTTTTAGTTCAGTTAATTTCACTTTGATTCACTTTAAGGGCCTCATATAGTAGCTAAGTTGTCAGTGAAAAAAATATAACACCTAAAATCTATCATCATCACACAGTAACAATATAAACTACACAATACACTTGATATTCCTGTTAATATCTGACAACGTATTAAAACTATAGGAAACAGTTTCAGCTCATGCATGCTGCTCAGCATTTGAATTTAACCTTATTCAAATAAACCAGAAACATCGTTTCTAGTGTGGAAAAATTTTTCACAAAGTCGATGAAACCACAGTTGTATTGTAGTAATCATCAAGAGAAAGTGTGTCAGATCAGGAAGTTACACTTTTCCCCATTATAACGTGAAGTTTTCTTCCTCTGTCAGCAGTCAGTGTTTCCTTCTTCCTCTCAGTCTGGATCTCTTTCACTTACATCTACAGCAACTTCACACAGTGCTGTGTTTCTCTCTTATCTCTTATCTCCTGTCTTCAGCCTCTGCAGTGTGTGTGTGTGTGTGTGTGTGATGCTGACAGTTCGCCTCTCTCGTCTCCAGCTCTTGATGACCGGTCCTTCCTGGTGCTGACACACACATCTGGATGACGGCTTTGAGGTCTGCAGTTTTCATCAGAAATCAACACAAGCCATCAAGTTACATTATACTTTAGGCCTTTTTAGCCGAGACAACCTGTTGAGACTCCGGCCGTTTTTTTTTTACCAATGGTGCTAAATGTGTTGCTAAACCGGGAGCTGATTACGGTAACGGCTAATTTCACAGTGTCATGTTGATGAGAGACATGACATCTGGTTAAGACAACAGCAAACAAACTGGAGGCAAAAGTAAAAAATAAAAATGAAGCTCAAAAATAGTAATCATGTTCAATCAAGGAAAAGTTTCATGGCCGAATGGAGACTTATTTTGGTCTCCTTCATCCAGTAATTTATTGACCATAATCTAATTTACATTTTCACTAAATTAATGTCTTTGAAACAAAAATTCCAAAGTGCTGTTAGATTTTTCCCTCTGTCTTCATTTATTTTTGCATCTTGTCAACATCAGTTTCCAACAATAGGGCAGTAAGCGTGTTGCAGGGCCGCTCCACCAACACATGCAACAGTTTTCCAGGGTGACTGTCAGCTGCAGAAGTGCATGTTTCAGATCAAGGACCCGATTTGTGGTTTAGTGGCACTTTGAACATAGTTAAATATACAAAGTAGAAAACACTTGAAAATGGCTTTGTAATTTCCATCACAAACATTTGTTCAAAGATGGCACAGACAGAGAGATGCCTTAAAAATAGCTGGTAGCACCACAGCCGACGTTACATTGGAGAAAAAGTGGGGAGCCAACAGAATGAAGCATTTTGCTGCTGTGGTCAGTCGGCAGAGGACGAGTAGAGACAGAGGCTTGACTGCTGACAGGGTTCGTTCGACAAGAGATGCCTTCAAGTTCATTTTAAAATAACTTCTTCATCCAAAATGGCCAGTGTGTCTCTGTCCAAACTGAGTTAAACTTTAAAGTGAGACATCAAATGAAATCAGTCAGGGAAAAAAAAAAAGGAAACTAAGCTGGAAATACATTTTTAGATAGTTTATAAATAAAGTTTAAAATGATCGTCTTGCTAAAATTAAGTTCCTGTTTTATCTCGCTGTTCCCTTTCCCCCTTTTTAATAAAAAAAAAACAACAGTCATTTTCAGACATAAGTCAAACACACACACAAAAAAAAGTAATATTAACTTTACTTTTGAAGCAGTGACAACCAAAGCAGGTTTTGCTGTCTGAAAAGGTGTAGACAGAAGCCTTAGCTTATTGCACATTCCCCAGGAGCTTTACACAGACAGTGCAGGCAATGTGATTGCACTTAGGCCCCTAGGGTGGTGGGGCCCATGAACAGAGCGGCCCTTGCAAGTGATTCAGATTGCCACATATGAAATATACCTGTGTTCAAAGATAAATTATTAAAAAAAAGAATGTTATAAAATTTAAAAACGGTACCATTTGCTGTAAATGTCCTCCAAAAAAGTCAAAACCATCTGCGTCATCTTTTTTCTTTTTCATTTATTTAAATAGTCAGTAGGTAGTTAAAGCAAAATTATATGCTTTTTCTATTTATGCTTAAAATCCATTAATATACTATAAAAATTGTTCAATTAAATGATAAATTTCTTACTTTCTTTGATATTTTTGCCAGATATGCGGGTGATGATTGTTGGGTAATATTTATGTTGACACCACTGACCTACCCATTTTACATTTATAGTTTTGTACTGTACCCTTAGATTTCTATAAAGAAAATTAAAGAAACAAGCAAAACACAATATTTGCCAATCATATATATACAACAGTCCCAAACAAAAATTCATATGCACACACTAGTGTTCACAACTCGGTTTTATATTTGTTAGTCATCTTTCTTTTTTATATTTTGAAATATTTTTAAAATCTTTTCAAGTGAAAGACTGAAACACCTCTTTGTGTTCGCTTTAATCAGTCGGCAGCAGATGGGACTCTTTAAGGCCATTGCACATTGAGTCTGTATTTTTAGTCTGTAATTGCTGCACATTTAATAATAAATACAGCCTTGCTTTTTGTCAATCACATTTACACATCATCTTGGTAACCTTCATCACTCTTCAAGTTTTTGCAACAGGGTTGATTTTCCATCTTTGTGTGTCCCTACCTAACACAGGCTGCCAGCCACAGTTCAGGATCAGTTAGAGTGCAGATATTGATGACGTTCTTTTTGAAGTGTGATTCCAGTATTGCTAGCCGCACATCAAACTGGACCACGGACATCCTGAAATAGTCACCTGGAAACAATGATGAGTCCACAGCTCCTTTATCAGCAGGTGAAACCCTTCTTGTTCTGGACGCTTTCTCAGGGTTTCTTTTTCTACTTTCAAGAAGTGAGATGACTGCAAATCACCCTCACTGCTTGACAACTCCTGACTGTCTCATATTGCGAATTTCGGTTTCTGTTCATAACAGCTTTTATCACGATGGATTAAAAGAGGAATAAAGAATAAACTGACTTGGTTTGTTAAAGCTTTGAGGCTGGGTTCCTGTGACATAAACGGGCCCAGTGAAACTCAGATTACACCTATCCATTACACCCCAAAAGCCCCAGATCTGATGTGTGTAATTAACTTTTTATTAATTTGACTACTTGCATATTTGTTTGGGAATTTGCACCACTATGATACACTGACCACTGGCCCTGATGTATTGTACAGTATAATCAAAGTCTACTTCTACCATATTTAATTTCATTTTATCAAATTACCACAAAACTAACTGACATACAGAAACCCTTGTGGTAGGTAGTATTCTATTATAGGAGTAAAAATGCGTTTCTAGTTCTCTTTGCAAATATAATTAAGCTGTCATCTGCAGTGAGCTGCCCATTGGCCACTAACAGGTTAATCCCATCATGCTTTCAGCTAAAGTCTCCATGGACGTTGAGTCTGAGTGATATTTGCTTAAAACAACACTCAGGAAACGGCTGAGCATTTCTAAAAATGAAACTAAATATTTGTGACCGGGTTTTGAAGATTTAATTCTTCGGTAGGAACCAGTGGGCTTCGGGCTGACAGCCTCAGTCAGGGTTGGGAAGTTGGAAATATTGAGAGTGAGACTGACACGGGATTTGTGGACAATCAGAATAACACACAATAGCACTTCATCTGCGTTGTCTCCATCAGTCGCTGCAACATGTTGGATGTTTGAGAGCGATCAAACAGTGGTCAGTGCAGGTTCTCTCTCCCTCTTCCTCTCTGGGTTCAGTGTATAAGTGTTTTAAAGTTATGATAAATACTGATCTGGTCTGCGTTCTCTCCCTCTCACTGCACACATAGCACAAGAGCTGCACTCCACTCTGTGGGTCTGGTTTCAATTTCTGGAAAATGAAGAGGTTGTGAGAAGGAGAAAGGAAAAAACTCCTGCCTTGTAAATCCATTATTGTTCAGGATATATCAGAAATCCAGCTTTAATAGCACTGTTTGTGTAGGATCTACTCTCAATCCCCCACTATATAATCCTATTCGCCGACCAGGGCTTAGCTGCACAAATAAACACGGTAATGGATCCCCTCACATACAGCAAAGAGAAGAGGCAAAGAATGAGGCACCCTTCGGCCCAATCTTTTCCAGATGGCACCAATAGATCACATTATTTACATCGGCTGTGTTCGGGTTCCCAAGGCAACGCTGCTCTGTCTTACAATCGTTGCTTCAATGACCCGAATCCTTTCTCTTTTTTTTCTTACCCGGGCCTTGATTAGCGCAGAATCCGAAGAAGATGGATCTCCTTCGTGGAACAGTATGCTACTGATGCACAGATGTGGTGTCACTCCAACGCACCTTCTCGAGAAGATAAACCTCCCGTCTCCCACCTCCCCCCATATGGGTTTCCTTATGACATTCAATCCCCGAGCTGGGCGTGCATTATGCACTGATCAGCGCGCATCGTTTCCATTAGCGTAGCTCACTCCCCTTCGTTCACCCATGAACTGCGGTACTATCTTTGGGACTCATTACCCCTCTGCTCTCAGTGTGGTTACGGATAGTTAGCTTCGTTCATGACCCTTAATTGTTTCTCCTTGTCTTTTCTGCTCAGAGATGAGCAGCCGGGTGGACGAGGATGTACGCTGCAGCATCTCTCCGGCAGGCGGAGACCTCTGCACGAGAGAGAAATCTGCTGCAGTTGGTGTTTGTGAGTTAGCATTCTGATTCTGCCTGCATGTAACCTTTTTAATCACGGTAACAGTCAATCTGGAGAGATATGGGGCAAACTGCTGATGCATGCTGCAGAAACAGAAGGATCTCACATTGAGTACAAGAGGTCAAAGGACATTCAACGGACAGATAAGTTTTCATTGCTGGTAGCAGGGAGGGGATTCCTGTGAGGATTTCAGCTGCCAGAAGTATCTCTTGCTTGTTTATCAAAGGTTAGTCAGCTGTGGAGTCTGGACGCAGCATCTCTGAAACCTCAAAAAACAGCATGAAGGTCGTTCAGCCTCATGAGAACGGTTCAAAGCTGTCGTATTTTCCCTTCCATCTGAACTGGAAAGGTACAGTACTGTAGTAGTGTAGTGAGGAGATCTCTCTGCCCCTGCCAAATCTCACTGTCTTCTCCTTCCTCTGCTGCTTCTTCTTCCTGGCTGGGAGTCAAGCCTTCAGGCTGTTTGCCTCATGGGTCTTTCCACTTCTAGCAGCGAGGGAGACGGAGGAGGCTGGCGTCGGAGGAGAGCAGAGAAAAAAAAACAACAACAGAGAGGTCGGAGGATGTTAAGACCTGGTCGTTCTCCAGAAAGTCTGTGTTTTCGGAGTTTGTTGCCATGTTTCTGCCAGATACACAGTGTGTGTTTGTGTGTGTGTGTGTGTGTGTGTGTGTGTGTGTGTGTGTGTGTGTGTGTGTGTGTATATATGTGTGTGTGTGTGTGTGTGTGTGTGTGTGTGTGTGTGTGGGCATAAACTGTCTGTGTTTATGCGGGATTTGGCTATTACAGGTTGTGAAGGCCAAGGTTTCAGTGATGTGCCAGTAGCCAAGTTTTGTAGCACTACTCTATTAAGATTTGATGATTCTAGAATCTGCAAAAATGTTCCTCTAATCAGACTCGTGCATTTTGTCCCAATCTCATGAATTACAATTGCGTGTTGTTTTTTTAGTCTGCAGCTTGTAAACATTGTACCATAGCCAACCCTAATTATGCTGTGGTTAGCATTGTCGCCTCATAACAAGAGGGTTCCTGGTTCAGACCCAGGGTGGGGTGTTCTAACCTGTTGGTGTAGGAGCCCCTCTGTACTTAGCTTGCATGTTCTCCTTGTGGACTGTGGGAGGAAGCCGGAGTACCCAGGAAACCCACGCTGACAAAGACATGCAGGTTAATTGGTGACTCTAAATTGTCCGTAGGTGTGAATGTGAGTGTGAATGGTTGTCTGTCTCTATGTGTCAGCCCTGATGACCTGTCCAGGGTGTAACCCACCTCTTGCCCAATATCACTTGGCATAGGATAGGCTCATAATCACCCATTTAACATGGACACCTTCTACGACCCAACCACTCAGGGGGTCTTTGGGGGAAGCATTTTTAGAACCTTAACAGTTAACCATATTAGAGTTTTGAAACAAAAATGTTAGATTAGGGGTTCCTGAAGTTTTGATAACTGGGTGCCATTTTAGGGAGCCAGATATGATTGAGGGCTGCATTCCAGCCGGCAGCTACACTGTTTTGGTTCATTCTCACTGCTCTTATCATTTTGGGCTGCAGCTGTTGTCACTCTAAAAACTCACCGTACACTACCTGCTCAGCTCCAAACTGCAGACAGACACAGTTAGCAACTAGCAGGGGAACATATCTGAGTGTTTAGCAGCTGAAGTGACATATATTTCCCTCAGGACAGAAACATTAGTCAAGATAAATGCTAATATATGCAGATTTTTGCTAACATATTCACTATATCAACTTAACAGGTGTTGACATTAGCTTGTTTTTGCAGGTTTAACTAAATAAATCATAAAAACAAAGTGGTAAAAGGCATGGAATAATAAAGCTCTACAGATATGTGCAGGGGTGAATGGAAGTCATCACAAAACAAAAGATTAAATGAAGTGTAAACAACATAAGAGCTGTTAAATATATGTATCATAAGGCAATGATTGGAAAACATTCAGTATATGATAAAAGGCCAGTGGTGGGACATGAGCATAATCAGCATGAGGTAAGATGTAAATTATTGATCCCTGAAGAGGAAATGGTTTGAGTGAAAATTACGGATAATTTGTTGTCATGCAAATATAGAGCTCCTGTGGGCTGCGAGCCGTCTCACTGTGTTGTTTATTGACAGATTTACGGAAGAACATGTGTTTGCAGTTTTCAGATATACAAATTTACAGTCCACTGCAATACCTTATGTGCATCACTGGCGACCTTGCAGCTGGAATTGTGCAACCTTTGACAAAGAAACACACTGATGAGCCTGTGTTAAACTCCCTGGTCACTCAGCCAGTCCAACATCGACCGCACAAGTGTCTCCCCCCCCCCTGCTCCCGCCTGGAAAAATGCACTCCGACTGCGTGTGTTCGATTCCTGGCTCGACCTGCGCTGTCATATTTCTCTCACTCCACACGTTCCTGTCTTTGGGGCGATAAAAACTAATAAAACATTGCCGAGAAGTGGCTGCCCACCGCTCCCCTTCCAAAAAACTCAATTAAAACAAAACAATGAGCAGTTACTGCACATTATTCATCCTGTAGCTCCCTGACAGGGATAAATCATCCTGCTTAATGACAGATCGGTGCATGATTCTGGCAAATATATGAAGTGACAGTGAGCTGTTTTGAACAGATGTAAGCTGAAGAAGAAGAGGAGGAGGAGGAGGAAGCTGGAAATGTAATTATAATTAATGTGGGTGGGTTGGAGGCCGGTGAGTTCGGACAGTAAGCAGAGGCTCGTCGGTCTGAACCCGGATGGTTGCGGGTGCGAATCCCTTGTTGCTGAGGCCGCTGAAGGCAGCTGAATAAACCCAGCAGAGGAATGTAGAGGCAGTAGACAGGCAGCAGAGAAACTCATTAGGAGAAAGCTCTGTAATTTCAAGGATGTGGTATTATGTGGGACAGGCGTTTTGGAAGGTTGGGCAGATATAAGGGATCGACCACCTGCCTCCAGCACCTACTTAGTATGTATAGGCTGTTTATTTATACAGCAGTTAGGTCCAATCGAATGATTTCACTGGACAAGAGGCATTCAATGAGTGCTGATGTTGAAAATAACATCAGTGGGACTTTTAACTATCCATAATCACTTGGCTTTACAATTAACCATTAAATAGCCAGCATTAATTCGTGTTGTAACAAACTTTGTATGGCAAAGATAAATATACTTCCACAAATAACATTTGAGTAAATATATGAATGGAAGTCAGAAATAGGAAGGAAGAAAGGACGCCTGGGTACTTCACTGCAAAGTCATCGAAATCTGGCACTTGGTCAGCGACTTCCAGCATCAGACACTGACAAAAAAAAGCCGTCGTTTCATGTCGGCATGTTAGCGACGTCAGGGGGAAACGTGGCAGGACAACAGCAAAAGTTAAGGCAGCAGAAGTCTGAGTAGGGTGGGTGGGAGTTGTGTTGGTGAATTGGTCCAACAACCACCGACTTTAATTAGAGGCCAGTGTTCGCATCCCGTAAGATTTTCCTAAACCCCACCATGTGCTTTTTCACGTGCGTGTGTTGGCTAAACATAACCACTTGCGTTTGCTGTAGAAGGAAAAAAAAAAACGGCATTGTTTAGCATTGTTGTACCAACGTAGTGCTTTTATTTTGAAAGAGAATGTATTTAAATGTTAAATTTCTTGTGAAAACAGAAGTGTATTTTGAAAGAAGACAATGCATATAACAGGCAGAACTTGACACAGCATCCCAGAACATCAACAACCAACACACCCAGGGTACCTTTCATATCGTATCTCACCTTGAAAAGTCCATGACCAAACGTCTATGTGAGACGAGGTCGGAGTGAGAATATGTTGGCAAACATCCAAGTGTGCTCAAATGACATCAGCTATATCGCGCCGGTACTGTCTGATCAGAACCGTGTGGCCCCGTGTTGTTAAAACAGGACAAACAAGCTTTTACAGCCAGTCACCAAACATGTTTGTGCACTGTCACTACCAATGTTATTTACATGAAACAATGATTTAGATTGGTCTACGATGAGTATTGATGCCTTCAGGTAAAATGGGACATTTATCTGAAGTGAAACCAGCATGTTTTTAGTCTGCCAGATGCCCTTCAAATCATGACTCATGCTATGGTCTGTCACCCTGTTATATAACAGACATTTATAGTATTTTTGTCACTTAAAATAATTAAAGATGATGCAGTGAGTCCACATCAGCCTCAATAGTCCAAAATTAGTCATCACTGTTACACATATTCATGTCCATTGTGGACAATATGGCACCAAGGAAACTGGCAGCAAATAAACAAGGAAAGACAATCTTTAACAAGCTTTATGAACAAATAGCTATGGGTTACATTAATGATTTACTGAATCAATGACTGAACAAGTAAATGGATTTAACCATTTAAAAATCAAACATGACTCTTGCATTTTACCTGAACATGCCATTGGAGTGAGGAAGGGGTTCTCGATGTGTTTGGAGGTCCAAAATTTGCTTGGCAACATATTTTCTTTTTAGAAATATAGCAGAGATGAGATCCAAAACAAGTTATACAAATAACACTCAAGGTAGTTTTCAGAATTTTAGGTGGTTTTCTTGGTAATCAACCAAAAAATGTCCCAAATTACCTGACTTTACCGTGTAACAAGTAACCAATTATTTTATTGCAATTATACAAAAAAAAAAGATTTTATTTTTATAAATCTACAACAAATATGTATTAATTTAGAAATATTGTGATAATAATATAAAAAAGCCCATAAATTAAAAAAACTAAAATGAAATATAAAATTAAATATTGTCAGATCTTAAATCTGTCTCATTTTTTATAGTGGGAAAGATAATCCTCTGAAAATTAAGTCTTTCAAGTGTTTGCAGTCAAGGGTGGAATAGACTCGAGCCTTTAGTTAAAACATGACAAGCTAAAACTTTTGTGATACAGATTTATCTGTATAACAAATGACCATAAAAGAGAAGAGAAAAACATCCCTCAGAGAGCAGGTGTTGACAGACCCACAGTCATCCATTGACTGTGTGTGCCACTAATTATGCTGCTAATTATAAGCTGATGTTGGAGTTTCTGTTTTTGCTCTGACTGTCTTTCTCTGAGTCAACGAGTTTCTAATTTGGCTCGTGAGTAAGTGAGTGAGTAAATATAGTGTATGTATGCCATACAGCTAGGTTTGACAGTAGCTTTAGCACAGTGTTAGGGAGGAAGTCAGGTGGGCGCGAAAGAAGAGGAAGACGAGTTGAAGTGAAAGGCTCTGCTCATGCTGCAGCTTAAGGTGTCAGAGTTATGAATTATTATCAACAAATGTGTTTTTATTAATAAAAACTCTTAATTTTTTTAAAAAAAAATGAATATTTATGAATATTTACTCAATGCAAAATAGTGTTAGGACACAGGCAGTGTTTTACTTGGAAGTCTCCCGTGTGTCGTTACTGTCGTTGTGCAGACATTTGAAATTTAATTATTGGTTTTTGGTTCCAACCTAAAATAGTTGCCATACAACAATCATTTAGGGAAAATCAAAAAGAGTGTGACACCACGTCGCAGTTCAGCACGAAGGTCTGCAGTGGGAAGAGAGAAGAGAGACACAAATGAGGGGAACTTCCCCGTGGATGACCTATAATTTCACAGACGAGGAGCATCTTTGTGTCACACCATCTCTTCTTAATCACGTATCTGCTCATAAACATGTCTGCTGGGAAGCACTCGTGTCTCCTCTCATGGCAGCGACGCATTACTCAGGTCTTTTCATGTCCTCGGATGTTGTTTCCAGATGGAACCACAAGGGAAAATGCCACACTGTTGGACTCAAAAATAACTTCATAATTTTACATCCTTGATAGCTTGTTGGCCCCTCTGATGTTCGCACTCTGTATACATCACTGCGTAGATGGATAATACCACTATTACAGTGCATGAAACAAGTTTTCCCTCCTTTCCAAATTTGACCATAGACACACACACTGCTTTACTAAGCTAATTTCCAGTTTGAATATGCAGCAAAATTAGTGCCAAGTTGACACATTGCACTTCACGGTTACAGGCCTCCATGTTTATCACAGTGTGTAAACGTCTGCTCTGCCTTCCTCTGCGCGTGGCTCCGTGTTCGCTGAACCTGATCTCGACTGCGGCTCTTCATGCTCTTCTCTTTGGTGTGTTTGCAGCTCCAGCAGGACTTGACCCAACATCCATCTGGGCCAGACCCTCTTGGCCTGGGCTGCAGCTGGAGAGCACACACACATCAGGACACAGACACATGCCCCAGCACTCTATAATGTAGACACACACATATTGACACACACATACGCAGACCTAGAAAGAAGGCAGGCACACACTGATCTCTCAAAAGCATGCTTACAGACATTCATAAATACACATGCATGCACACATATGCATACATTTGGAGGTTTAGTTATACCACTTGTAAAAATTGTTAAAATTTATTCATTAGGAAGGTTAATTTCTATTTTTATTTCAATTTTTTTTGTTTTGTTTTTATTTTTGTATTTTATTGTTGTTGTTTTTTTTAAAAATGGTCTGGTAATAGTTGCTTATCATGACAAAAATTTGTGATTTTTTATTTTATTTTATTTTTTATTATTATTAAATTTAAGTTCCTAAGTCATACATTTGTTTTTTCCCTTCTCATAATTTTAAAATAAAAAAATCATATGCAGCATTACTTTTTTTTTAACTTAGTTTTCTTCTTCTTCTTCCTACTCTTGATAATAATACATTTAATTATTCATGTCAAAATTACAGACAGGCATTTTTTTCCTCTCATTTTTTCAAGTCATATTTCTTAGACTTTTTTTCTTGTATCACCATTTGATCATTTTGTGGTCAAAAAACAAACTTGATAATGACAAAAGCATAGCAGGTCATTCTTAGAGGCAGACCTGGACCTCAATATCATACATCTACTTATACAAATAAAATCATAACCTCACCCCAATCCTGCTTTTTAATCGTAAGTCAATATCACTTTTAAATGTAATAAATGTGACCTTTGCAAACCTGAGACTACTGATGTTGCTCCATTTTGTGAAATGATGCATTCATAACTTATTCACTGGTGTTGTATCATAATAGTGACACACAATGACCTTGTTTCATATGTTCTACAAAAATAATTGCATGTCTGGTTTCCCCCAATTCTTAAAAAGCAGTGTAATTGTCCTCCCATCCCACAGGAATCCCACAGGACCCCAATTAGACACACAGACAGACACTCCACATACATTCACACATAGATGAGCACACGCTCAGCCGTGCACTCCCTCCCATTCACAAACACACTACATCACGGATAAACACACACTCTGCTGTCTCGCTGAAGTTTCTCTGTTTTCCACAGTGAACCCGAGGGCGGCGAGGCTAAGATGAAAATGAGCAGCGGGTTCGGCGGGCGGTTCCAGCTGCATGACTTCAGTAAAACAATCCTCCGTCACACACGCTGAAGATCTGACGTGCTGACAGCAGTGATGAGGCCTCGGAGCAGATATTACACATCTATTACACATGTGAGCAGACCCGCACACATGCACTAAAACACACACTTACATATGTGGTATCACTGCTCCTGCCTCTTCCTCACATATGCACATACACACGGTGAAAGGACATGCAGATATGGCTAATGCTTTGGGAAAATGTTGAACTTTAAAGTTACCACCAACCAGACAGAAAAAATAACATTAAGAGAAAGCATAAGGCAGCAGATGGAGAAATATTTCTGAAAGTTTAATAATACATTTTGGCTGTTTCTTAAATGACTGTGAAGATCAAACAGTGGCCCTTATTTACCTCCGCTACAGAGAGAATCCAACAGGATGTATAATTTACTTTGAATTCAATAAATTAATTCAGTAGATTCAAGATAATGCATCCCTCTACTGCTCTCTGATTGGACCGAAATACTGTTCTCACTTGCTAATTAATTGCAGTCGATTCTACTTTGCAGTTTTTACGTCCAGTGTTAAGCCAGTGTCACTGAACCCACACACTTCCTGCACAGATGTTTCACATTAAAAGCCTTCCAGTGGCTCAGCAGGTAGCGTTCCTCGTGCAGAGAGTGTGTTTTGTTGACAGCAATACCGATTGGAAAAAACAGCAAATAAAAAAACCCTCCTCCTCTCCTGACAAATTCATCTTGAGTGCTTTATGGCTGCATTGATATTTGTTCTTTTGAGATCCTCCCGTTATGTTATAACTTTATGAGTTTACGACATTAATCATATCACTGCAAGCTGCATAAGCCACAATTCATCATATGTTTACAGTTGTGGGTGTAATAGTGCAGTCTGTAAACACATAGAAAACAGCTGTGACAAAATGAAACAATACTAAAATTAAAAAGTGTGTTTTTAATCCAGAGAAGTCCAATCGGCTTTATAGATTACCACATAGAAAGAAATATAAATTTATTACATGCAGGTTTACATACTTATATAAATAATAATGCATATATGTACATAAACATACATACATGTACACCAACCCAGTCGCCAGGAATCTGTAAACCACAGATATGTTACAATTGCACGGTTATTTTGTTTTCATGTCGATGTTGAAAACCTTACGTTTCTTTATGTTTCAACAATGCTATTGTTTACATGTGGTTATATTTAGGAACAAAAAACAATTTGTTATGGTTAGGAAAGGGTCATGTTTTGTTTTAAAATACCCAAATCCCCGTTGGAAACACAGTGACGTCTTTGTTAAAAAAAAAAAAACTGCGTTTCATGGCATAAACCGTCAGGGAATGCAGCAGTGTCTCTGTATAAAGCAATTACTTTTTTTGGCACTATCCCAACAGGAAATGCCATGATGTCTTGGTGTAACACAACCACTTTTCATTGCACTCTCTCTGCTGGAAACACAAAAGTGACTTGTGGCATTACCCCGCAAGGAAACGCAGAGATGTCTCGGTTAAAAGCAACTGCTTTTTGTGGCACTATCCCAACAGGAAATGCAGTGATGTCTTGGTATAAAACAACCACTTTTAGTGGCACAATCATGGCAAGAAACACAGCAGTGTCTTCTTAAAAACACAACCACTTTTTTTGGCTGTATCCCAGCGCAAAACACAGCAATGTCTCCGTAAAGAACAACTGCTTTCTGTGGCACTATCCCGGCTGGAAACACAATGATGTCTCTGTATAAAACTAGCGCTTTTTGTGGCACCATCTTGGTTGGAAATATGTCAATGTTTCAATGAAAAACAACTGCGTTTTGTGGCAGTATCCCAGTGGGAATCACAGCAATGTCTCCGTAAAGAACTACTGCTTTTTGTGGCAGTATCCCGGCTGGAAATACAACAATGTGTCGGTAAAAAGCAACTGCTTTTCGTAGCACCATCCCAATGAGAAACAACGAGATCCTGGCAGAATATGCAGAGATGTCTTGGTTTAAAACAGTAATTTTTCGTGGCACTATCCCTGCCTAAAACACAGCAATGTCTCCTTGAAACGACCACTTTTAGAGGCAACATCCTGTCAGGAAACGCAGCAATGTCTCAGTGAAAAGTAACTGCTTTTTGTGACAGTATCCCAACAGGAAATGCAGTGATGTCTTGGTATAAAACAACTGCTTTTCATGGCACTATGCTGGCTGGAAACACAAAGATGTCTTTGTAAAAAGCAACTGCTTTTCATGGCACTATGCTGGCTGGAAACACAAAGATGTCTTTGTAAAAAGCAACTGCTTTTTGTGGCATTATAGCTGGTGGAAACACAGTGATGTCTTCTTGGGGAAAAAAACAAAAAACTGCTTTTCCTGGCAGTACCCCAGCAGGAAACGCAGCAATGTCTTGGTAAAAAGAGCCTACTTTTCCTGGCATTATACCCAGTGGCAACACAGTAACAGGTTGCCTAAAAACATCCAAGTGCGATGGCCAAAAAGCAGCTAAAAACATAGCAATGAGTGGATAAAAAACAACTGGTTTTGTTGTTTGTTGGTCTTGAACACTGCTCTGGAGCTTGGCAGAAGTCTTGCCTTGGTGATATGCCATCCACTAACCCCTTCACCTGCCAGTGACAAACTTAGCTCATGAGAATCGTTGATATGATACATATGAAATGTACAAATGTAACATATCAGTGCCAGCATCAGTGCCAACATTTTCATCTGGTGACCGGGCTGCGTACACATGCGCCCATTTAATATACACTCTCATTTCTTCCATTACCTCAATAATTTCAATTTACATGTCTAAATCATTTAGGCCGTTACATTTCCAAATAGTCATACGTAATTTTGCCCATGCTATTTATAGGTACAAAAATTATGCAAGCCTAATCCTTTAATTTCTCATATTCTCACCCAAAAACCCTTCAGATTGGCCCAAGACAAAATCATGTCTTTGGAGAAGCATATGGAAGCCTGAAGCCCACATGGTGCGGGCTGCTTCAGTGAGTATACAACAGTAAACATGTTTTTTTACATGAGCTGTAGTATAGTAATAACTGATAGCTTACTGGTTACTGTCCCCTCTGATACTGGGAGGTTTGGGGTTTGACTCCCAGGGAAGTCAGAGCAAATCATGACATGGATCCTTTTTTCTCCACTTAAAAAGAGGCGACTCTTTCAGCTCTCCGGGCTGTGGATGTGGGTGCTGGCATTGTGGTCATGAAACCAGATGAAACTTGTGTGATTGCTGTGGGAAAACGGAGCAGAGAGACCGTCTCATAAACATCACCATCCATCCATCCTGTCAGAGTGTCCTTCAGCGTCTGCTGGTTACCTCCCTGCGCGCTGCTCTGGATTAAAACATCAAGTGTCAAAAAATATGAGATGTCTCCTCCAAAAAAAAAAAAATCATCATACTGTAATCATCACAATATTGGAGCCAGTTTTTGCTGCCCAGGTGTAATTTTCTCAGATAAGAAGCTTGCTGTTTAACATCTGTACGTAGAGCAAACACCAACGACCTCTCCTTCACTCTCTCCTGCTTTTAAACGAGAGTAAATTAGGTGTTATAATGTTGCGGCTGTTTTTAGTGGCTGCTGAGAACACACACACACACACACACACACACACACACACACACACACACACATATATTTGTACACACCCATTGGATCGCTGATATTTGGGCAGACAGTTTATTCAGTGGTCTAACTCTTAATCAGTCATCAGGTTCAAGGGGTAGCGGGCGATATATGCAAACATATACACACATACACAGCTAACTGGATAACAAGGTCAGATTTGGAGATCAGGATTTACTTTGGCCCGTGTTGCCGCTCTTTAATGATTAAATCATGTATTGGTTCAGTTTTCATTACTTGTGTTAGCACATATCTGAGGCTGAGGGACTGGCAGCAGCTCAGCCTCACGTGGAGCCAGTGTGCAGTCAGTACAGGTAAATAATGTGACCATAATGTCTCGCACTGTAAGTATATAGTAAATCCTTTCTCCCTCGGTTACTGGCAGTTACTGGTTTTGCATTCTAGCAGAGCACTGGTGGAGTTTACAGTGATAACAGTGACAGATTTGATTTGATTTCTTCTTATTTTAGACAGAACTAGACTGTTTTCTCATTTTGGAGGCCGAGATGATTCAAGTAGACTTTATTATCTGTAGCTGATAAAGCTGCAGCTTGCAAAACACCTGCTGTGACTTGGTTAGAAACTTAATATCTGACTTATTTGAAAATGAGAGGCCTACAGAGGAGGCTTAAATACACATTCATCGGTCACATACTGTTATGCTAAGTTGCAAACCCCTTGCCCCTACCACTTGGCCCTTACCCCTCTTACCCCTTTCACATCTTGGGGTAGGGTGTCCCAATTTAACCCAGTCTCACTCTGAAGACCTTGAATATCGGGGTTTGGTCAGTGACTTCCAGCGTCAGATAAGGCATCAGGGGGAGATGCAGCGGGACAAGAACAAAAGTTAAGGCGGCGGAAGTCCGAGTAGGGCGGGCTGGAGGGGTGGTGGATGGGTCCAACAACCACGACTTTCACCCGGGAGGCCGATGTTCGCTTCACACTTCCTGTATGAACGTAAAGCCATACCATGTGCATGTGCTGGTTAAATGTAACCATGTATTACAAAAATGTCAATTCGCAGTGTACTGACACAGTGTGTTTATTTTAAAAGAGACTCTATGCAAACTAGGGCTGCCCCCAACTAAGAATTTTCCTAGTTCACCAAAAGTAATCATTCAGGGCCATTAGTAGACTAGTCTCCTGCATGTTTACGATATGAATGTAATGATTAAATGATATATTTTGGTGGTTTGAGTTGAGAAAGAAATGTATCAGTAACATTGTTAACACTGTGCTACATTACAGAGAAATACAAAACCGTACTAATGAACCTTCATTAATATAGGCCTATATTTTATCTACAAGTGCACGTCACACACTGAGCGAGCCGCCTGTTAATGACGCTGTGGGCTAATGGGCATGTAGCTACTTCCATGTTTCACATGATACGTCATGTTTGTAGTCGACCAATGAAGATGAGTTTACATATCACCTTGGGTTCGTCCTTCACCTTCTCAAAATGATCCCACACTTTGGATTTCCTGCCCGACATGTTATTAACTAGCCTGTGGAATAACCGCAGGTACCAGCCCTGGAAATTAACCTGACACTTCCTGTGTCTGTCCTTTCAAATTAAATTCACGCATGGTCCAGTCATATAGGTTTTGATTTATTTTGACAAGGTGCAGCCCCTAATAGAGTTTCACGTTTGTTTGTTTTTTTGTTTGTTATTCTACGACGAAGCGACCAATGAAATCTTGCAGACTAATGACCTTTCTGGTCGACTAACGTTTGGTCGACTATTAGGGGGCAGCCCTACAATTAATATTGTGGTAAAAGACATTTTGCACTATAAATTAAGTCGTATGTCAGTGACCTCCCGCATGTGTGAGTATTAAGGTGCTCACAGACTCGGGCGTACTATAAGCGGAGCGGACTCCGCGGCCATTTGAGCTTCAGAATTCATCCTTTGCCTGATTCTAGCAATTATGAAACCAAATATTTTATAGTTTATTGAAATTAAAAAATACTGTGTTATGTTATGTTAAACTAACATAAAATTCCTGTCAGACAAGGGTCATGTGATGCTTTTATTTTGTGTCTCGTCTGCTCAAAACTTAACTAAAAGTGTATATACTTGAACACAGTGGTTAGATTTATGATTTGATCTCAGTATGTTCATACAGTATGTTTCAGTTTTACAAGATAAAAGGATTTATGGACAAGAGTTTTGGAAATGTATCTCAAACTTCCTCAGATCCAATAGACTTATAATAGACACTTATAATGTGAGATTGGCTCAAACTGACCAGGGCTTTTTCCACAATAAACTGTATGAGGCTACAGCTGATAATGTCAATAGTTTATTAAACTGAATGTTGCCCTCTTGGCTTTTGTGTTTGGGTAGTGACATAGTGGCTTTTATTAGAAACAAACACTGTTTAATCCAGTCCTTCAACTCATTATCTACACTTAGACTCTTGTGTTTTTGATTTTGGGAAGGCAGCACTCATCCTTGTGTGTGTGTGTGTGTGTGTATGTGTGTGTGTGTGTGTGTGTGTGTGTGTGTGTGTGTGTGTGTGTGTGTGTGTGTGTGTGTGTGTGTGTTTTAAGTTTTATGGACAGAACAAAATTTCCTTTCATGTCTTTTATAAAATTCATAAATAAAACCAGAGAAACAAACTGAGATGGCATTAAACCAGTGAAACAGATCAAAAAAGCCCAAAATGTTTAATCAAAACTGAGTTTCTCTGCATGACTGTATCGTGGGGGGGTTGTGTGTGTGGTGGTGGGGGGGTGTCGTATTGAGAAGTGACACATTAGTTTAACTTCATGTTAATGAAAGAAGGAAAAGATGAGCGCATAGAGAGGCATCTGACTTTAAGAACAGTGCAGTCTTGAAGAATTACACGACAGAGCAAACAATGAAAAACTGTCATCTAAATTGAGTTTGTCTGCGTGACTTCTAGTTTCTTTGGTGGGCTGTTGGGAGGAGGACTGTGGGAGGTGGAGGGGGGGGGGAGGGGGTTCATATCCAAAGAGACAGTCATTATTTTTTCACGTCGCAGGGAATAAATGAGGGCTGTCAGGCTGACTAATGACCGGGTCTCTGCTGCGGTGGAATCAGGAGAAAGTCTCCGTCTACCGATGTCAGTCATTTTCTGATGGACCCCGGCGCTGATGGATTGTAGGATCTGGCTCTGATTACACGCTGCACTGGCATCCACTCATCCCCCGATCCCTTTGTTATTTTGGAAACGGGTAATAAACACACATACAGCAGACATGCGTGCATTCACATACACGCAGATACGTGCACGCTCGCTGCTGCTCTGCTGCAGTCTTCATCAGTTTTGACACTTTGCTCAGACCTCAGCTCAGTCAGAGGCTGCGTGGCGGAAACCCCCGGAACACACAGCACGTCTGGTTCCCAGAAAGCTAAACACAGAGCTCTCAGTTACACTTTTTTTTATCATTCTAAATAGCTAATAATGGCTTTGAAGTACACTCTAATGACAGAGAGTAGGATTGTAAATGCTTTAGTTGTGATGAAGATAAATACAGAGTGCGGCACAGGGTCAAAAAACTACATGTTGATGATGCTGAAGTAGAAATCAAGTGCTCTTCAAGGATGGGTGGAGTAGTGGCATATGAGTAGAGTTACGTCCAGCTTATTTATAATGGAAGTCCAAGGAACTAAGTCGCCAAAAAAAATGTTGACGTGAAGTTTCTGCAAACAACTGATATGCTGCATTTGTAGGTAATCATGTAGCCGAGATGCTAACGCTGGTTTGTTGATCTTAAACAGCAGTCTGCAGTTGTTTGCACTTTGGTAAGGGTCTCACCGAGGTGTCACATGCCATCGTCAGTCCTCGTCAAAGTCAGCTTACGCACTACGTCACTACTGAGACATTGACATGATATTTATAAAGCATACAAAGTAACGTTATTCGTAGTTTGCAGGAGCAAAGTGCAGACATTGTCTTCTGGCGACTGGGCAATGAAAAGCATCCTTCATTAATTTCATCCATGTATTAATCAAGGGTTAGCAACTCACAATCAGAGCGCCTTGGATGATTTTCAAACAGCTAACCAACACCATGGATCCCATTATGTGAGCTGGACAGTCGCTGTTTTTAATTCTAATTCTCCTTTTGTTGTGACTTTTAATATGTGTTACTCAGCTATGATCACTCCAGGAGTCTTCCTCATGATACAAAGCATCAGGCACACGGGACATGTGGCTGTAATTATGACAAACAGCGATTGTGTGAGATAGAAACTATGGTTACACTCATTTGCTTACATCCATTACACTGTAATAATCAAATACATATTCTCTCACCTGTAGTTTCAAACTATGCAGACAGTTCAAGAGATATCTGCTGCCAAAAGAGTTTTTGCTCCAAATTAATACAGTGGTTGTGAACAGAATTTTATTTGTGCAACACTGATAACACTGTGCACAGATATAAATACAGGTGTGCCTTGAGATTTTGGCCCTTTGGTGTTCCTTGGGCACAAAAAGTTTGAAAACCACTGCTGTAGATTACTCAGAGTTACTGGAGCAGTTGTCTCTAACATTATATTGTCTCTGTTTTTATTGCTTTGCATGTAGCAAACGTTAAACACGCTGTGATTTATTTTAGCTTCCTCTAATATGACAGGCAAAGAAAAACTTATTGGCTCTTTTGAGGTACTTCAGAAAAGGTTTATATTGAGTTTAGGAACAAAAAATGAGGCACATAGATTAACTAACAGGGTTTAGGATAAAAACACAAGTTCAGCTTATAGACCTTCAAGTTGAGGTGTCTCTAATGTCTCCATTCCATTTAGATGTACGAGCTCCAGCTCTGTCTTACTGGCATAGTTTACTAGGAAACCTTAATGTAATATAGATTATTCGCTTTATTACCAGTTTATACACCTGTACTCTGAACAATCACATGCTGAAAACAAAAAGTGAATTATCAAACTGTATGCACAGAATATTTATCTAAAACTCAATGAAATAAAAAACAATAGTTATATGATTAATAATTTTATCAATATTCATATTGAAGGTGAGGAAGTGTCCTTTGGTCTGCTGTAATTCTGTGTTTCACCCTGTCTGCCCCCCGACTCCTGTCCTGTCAACACTACAACAGGCAATGAGACAAGGTGCTGAAACACACTGCCTCCCTGAGGGACCCCACAGTCCCCCTCCTCTCTCTCTCTCACACACACACACACACACACACACACACACACACACACACACACACACACACACACACACACACACACACACACACACCACGCACACACAAGCAGACAGTTGGATCTGATTGACAGCACACAGAGACATCTCCAGCATAACTTTTTATCAATTGCCTGATATTTCTGTATGAATACTATTATAGATGCACTTTTTGTTCATGTGTATATTTAGCACCTCATAATGTACATTTATATAGTAACCTATTCTAGTTTTTAAAGCTACTTATCTTCCATCTGTCAGTACAACTCTGCTGCAGTGACATTTCAGTTTCTTTGCATGAGATCAGGAAAGTTTATTTCATAATATTTTACCTTATGACTCATTTTTAGGCTTTCCTTCTTTCTGCTATGTGCCACATGTACTAAAAAGCTAAATCCTTAACAGGTGCCCAGGTCTGATTCTGACCCTTGGCCCTTTGCTGCATGTTTCCCCCGTCTCCCTTCCCCCTGTCTTATCTGTCTTTAGCTGTCGTATGTAATACAGGCAAGAAAGCCTGAAAGAATAATCCTGATATTTGTTTGAAATGTTCTGATCTACTTTTTACTCGTGTTTTATGACCCGTTGTGTCTGAGACGTGCCTGGACACCGGCATACTCCTTCCTTAAAATCAGGTCATCAGCATCTGAAAATGTGAATGATAGAAAAAATAAATTAAAATAGAACAAATATATCTGCAGCCCCTCCGAATGCTTTAATGATATGAGAAGATCTCAGAGGAGAAAACAGAGATGCTCTCTATGTCTGTCAATTATACATGTGCCAGGCCATCTTGGTGAAGAGGGAGCTGAGCCGGACTTACTGGTCCATCTGTGTCCCAACCCTCACCTATTGTCATGAGCTCTGGGTAGCGACCAAAAAAATTAGATCGCAGAGCTGAACAGCCGTAATGAGTTTCCTCAGTGGGGTGTCTGGGCTCAGCCTTAGAGATAGGGTGAGGAACTCGAACATCTGGAGGGAGCTCAGAGTTGAGCCACTGCTCCCTCGCATCGAAAGGGGTCAGTTGAGGTGGTTCGGGCATCCGATCAGGATCCTCCTGGGCGCCTCCTGTTCGAGGTGTTATGGGCACATCCCACTGGTAGGATGCCCCGGGGCAGACCCAGAACACACTGGAGGGATTACATATCTCATCTGGTCCCATAAGACCTAAATCTACCAGACATTTTCAAAGGATAGCTACCACTGAAGCAAAACCAAGCCAGTCGCCAGAATACATGTTGGCACTGTACGTTGTAGTGATTTTTATTCCGAACATGCAAATGATATATAACATATATATGAACAAGTAAAACAGAAATAATAATACAAAAATAGACAGTCAAGACAATTTTAGAAAAAGAAAACAGCACAATAATTTCACTTACATGTCCGAAAAGGGGTGGGAAGAAGTACAACTTACTTAATCCCGCCCCTTCTCCATAAAATATTAATAATAGTTATTTATTTCCCTCTTCCTTTTACATTACTCTTTTCTTTCTGTTTCTGCAAACCACTGATACGTTACATTTGTACGTTATTATAAAGCAGATGCGTTGAAATTTTACGGGTTTTTTCATGGTTTAACAATGCGGTGGTTGATGTTGGGGTAGGATTAGGCACAAAAACCACTTAGTTTTGGTTAGAAAAACACCGTGTTTTGGCTTAAAATACTCAGTGTTTATGGTACTTTTCCAACTGCGGCTTGGCAGGCATCTTGCCTTGGTGACACACCATCCACTGTCCCCTCCACCTCCCGATGAAGTCAGCATATACACTACCTCACTTGGCGGCGTGGATGTTTCTATACAAATATGCAAATATATGTAGACACAATGCGTTGACATGACAAACACACTGTTCCTCACATGTACAGTCACACAGATTAGTAATGAAATCCAGATTCTCTTCAGGGGAAGCAAACATTTCTTTACACAAAATACTTTACTGAATGTTTATTATGCTTTCTGAGGCTTCACTCTGAGAACAGGAGGCCGGTGAGGGAGTGACGCTGCAGGCTGTGTGCGGTCGGCCCGACAATTCAATCGCTGACACGTTCTCTGCACTGCACAGTATCTGACTTCATTATTATTTTTTTATTCCTCCGGCCAAATTCTACCCTCCCACTGATCGACTGTCTGTCTGTACATCTGGCTGACTGTCCGTCCATACAGGCGTTTGTTCTTTTGTTTGTGCGTCTGCACTTCGGTCCATCTCATTCATCCATCATTCATTTGTCTGTGTTACTCCGCCAACACATCCTCTGTTTGTCAAGGTGTCTGTCATTCTGCTGGCTGTCCATCCATCCATCCACTTGGGTGGTGGACGTCCTGTGGACTCCGAATGCCTGCAGTGTCAGAGGGGAGATCCTGTCTTTCAGCATCGGGATCCAGAGTCCAGAAAACACACTCACACACACACACATCTCTGGCCCCTCACTCAGCAGCCCCTCCACCTTCCCATCATGCCTTGCCTGGCTGTATTATGACAGGTGGAGCGTCGGTCGCCACCAGCCGGACTTTCCTACCAGCATCTCTCCTAAACTCAGGAGGGCTGCTGCAGAAAGTTAGCATGTGTGTGAGAAAGTGTTCAAGCATGTGTTTAGAAGCTGAAAAATGTTGCATATATATACATATATTATATATGTATTTATTTAATTTATTTAAAATGGATCATGTATGGTTTAAAACACAGATATCACTATTTGATGTACCATACCAGAATAAAGCTTTAAGTTAATACATATCCATAGTGCCTCGGCCGTAGGGATGTGCCGTATCATCTCCTTCACGATAATACTGGTATATTTTTAATATCATTACATTCCTCCACTGGGAGTGGCACAAGGCAGAGTAAGGACAATAGAGACAATTATAAAGAAGGGGGTGAGAAAAGGAAGTTGGATAGTGTTGGTGTGGACGAGGAGGAGGAGGAGCAGTAGCAGGAGGTGCAGAGAGCTGGTGAGGATGAAAAATGAATCACCCTGATGGTGAAAGGAGAGCAGGAGGATTTGTGATGAAAGCACAAAGTCTTCACTCATCACCTGGACAGCCTCTTGCTCCTCTCTGGAGATCTCACTGCTGAGTTTCTGTTTCTTCTTCTTTCGCTGCTTCAAACTGAGTGATGGACAGTTTTTAACACTCAAATTCCCCCGAAACAAAGACTTTTTCACCACATTTTATTTCACGAAAAGCCAACTTTACATCATGCTGCAGGAGCTGGCATGTGACTGTGTACTGTATGTAGTTCTCTGTGTTCTGCCACAATTACGATTTTTACATTTATAGATTTATATTTTATATGTATTCAAAGCCATGTGTGCAGATTTGAAACTTTCTCTTATTATTCTACAAACATCATTGATGCTATCCGAATCTATGTAAATGTGGTAGGCCTGTATATTTAAAAAAATATATATTTAAAGGAGGAGTTTTTGACCTTGAGTCCACTGTGAAGCAGTTTTTTATGTGTTTGCGAGTTCCTGCATGCACTCAACACAAAGATGCACCATAGATTGTATAAAATTAATGGATGTAGCCACCGTGATGTCACCCTTCAGTTTATGGACGCTTGTTTTGAAGCCTCAAGCTTGACATTTTTGCCATAGCCATCTTGGATTTTTGGAGCCAGAAGACCTTTTTTTTTTTTTTTTGTAGATAATTGTTTTGGCTTTTGCATGTTTTTTGACAGGACAGATTAAGCGTGAAAAGGGCAGAGAGAGTAGGGATGACATGCAGCAAGAGCAGCAAGGACAATGCCTGTGTACATGGGACGCCTGCCCTAACCACTGAGCTACTGGGCGCCCCAGAAGTGACCATATATTGAACGAGAGGGTGATGATAACCCTAACACTAGCTGCTAGCTTGGTTAGCATCAACACATTCTCACTCCGACCTCGTCACCTATTGCATGAGAAAATGAGACTCATAAGCATGAGACTCACATACAAAATAAATAGATAGAAAGCACGACTCTTGGTCTAAGGAAAGGAATTTCTCTTCCACTATGAAGAAGAGAGGCGGGGGCAGGAGAAAAAAGAAGAGCAGGAGGACCAACCTTTACTGGGTGGCCAGGAAACAGGAGCTGAAGATTCAAACACACACACACACACACTACAAACCCATCTCCTACCAGTCCGCCTCTGCTCCACCGACCAGATCTCCCATCACCCAGGCGTGAGAGAACATGCCGGCTCAGGTCTCCACCATGTGAAACACCAAAGAGCTCGGCCTCAGCGCCTCGGGAAATAATAATGAATATGGAATGATAGTCTGTATTTTGTGCCGCAAATGCAACCAGATGCAAAAGGTGGAGGGGAAAAAAATCAGGAGCAGATGTTTGAGAAACAAGAGGTCTGAAGGAGCGGCCAGCGTGCCCTGCAAACATATTGTAACCCTACCCAGCGTGTAGCATAATCACTTATAGTATGTATATCGCCACTTTGTAATGAGGTATGGTATGGAATAGTTGTGCAGCTGCCTCTCTGGGAAAGTTCAGTTGTTGAGGAAGCAGCCAGGCCTAGACACAACACCACCCAATTAACATATAGACCTCAGACAATAAGGAAACCGCACATGTCTGACACATTTCTATAGCCTACTGTACATGTGCAGTGGGGGTGGTGTGTAATTGCACATCTTCGTCTTCCATAGGCTGCACACGGCTCAGACATGCATATAGATCAGTGCAGGCAGCTGGTGTTCAGTTCAGCAGAGAGGAGGAAGCTCCACCTTCAAGTGGCTGAGTTTTACTCTACATGAATATAAGACCCTTATTTTTTCTCTTTTAGTTTGAGTTTCACCTTATCTCCATTTTACTTGTGCTGAGTAGAATGTAACTAAGTACATTTATTCAAGCACTGTACAGTTTTAGGTGCTTGTACTTGACTTGAGTTTTTTCATTTTGTTGTACTTTATAAATATATTCCACTACATTCTGGAGGCAAATATTGTACTTTATTTTAAAGCTTTAGTTACTTAGCAAATTTAAAAAATCAGTATAAAGTCAACCAAAAATGATCAGGTCACATTATGGATTAAGTGACACTCTAATAATAATTGTTTTAGGTCAACTAAAAACAATGCGACAGTTTGAATCAATCTTTTTGAGTTCTAACAACTTCTAATGAAATTATGTTCAACCAACGAACTATACTGAGTTAGGGGTAAAAGCTTTTTTTTTTTTTTTTTTTTTTAACCACATCCATTTACAACATTTCAGTGCTATGTACTTAATAAGGCCTACCCTAATTATGAACACAAGTTTTTTAAGTTGACAAGAGAAAATAAGTTGATCCAATTTGATTTTCCCTAGTTTTTGTTTGCTTGTGTGTGTGTTTTTTTTAAGTCTTTTTTATGTTTACCATAAAAGTTATTAAAAATAGCTCCACCTTTACCAGCTGCAACATTAAGTATGATTTTGAGTTACTTGTACTTACTCCACTACACTTATAGTTACTTTGCAAATTTAGGTTATTCATATATAAATCTACCAAATAAATTATTATGGATTAAGCTAATCTCTAAAAACAAATGTTTTTGCTTAACAACAAAAATTAACACAATAGATTGAATCAATCTTTTTAAGTTATGACAACTTGTTTTTCATTATCACCACAAAAGTAATTGTGATGAACACATTAATGCATTTGAATGCAGGACTTTTACTTGTTATAGAGTATTTCTACATTGTGATATTGCGACTTCTACTAAAGCACAAAATCCCAATACTTCTTCCACCACTGCGTACACTCAATATTGTTATTTACACAGAAGCTGGAATCCTGCACCCCCAGCAATTACATTCACAGTGTTAGGGCGTAACTAGTTACATGTAACTAGTTACTTTCCTTGTTACATGTAACTAGTTAGGCCTTTTACTCTTGGTAATTTGATTATATTTTGATGCAAATACTTTTCTGCTTTTACTTTCAGGCTCTTTTAGAGTAGGGTTAGGGGGAGGAATTTAACTAAAGTAGTCTTCTTAAGTACGATTGTAAGGGCCTTTTACTTTTGAGTATTTCCATTTTATGGTACTTTATAATCATACTCCACTACGTTTTGGAGGGAAATATTGTACTTTGTGCTCCGATGCACTTATAGGTACTTTGCAAATTTAGATTATCAACATAAAAATCTACAAAATAATTATTAAGGATTAAGCTGCACTCTCAAAATGTTGGCTCAACAGCAAAAAAATAACACAACAGTTTGAATCAGTGTTTTTGAGTTATGACATCTTCTAATGAAATCATGTTCAGCCAACAGATTACGTTAAGTTAGAGGAATCAGCTTTTCCTATAATCAAAGTTGGTTTTTTTTATAACCACAACTTTAATAATTAGGAGCATAAACACACATACTTATAAAGATTAAGTTGCTACACCCAGCTTTTTTAATATTATTTAAAAGAAAATTTTAAGTGTACTTAATTACCCTTATTGTGAACACATGTTTTTAAGTTGACAACTGTTAAAAGATTTAAGTTGCCGCAATTACATTCAATGAGCGGTTTTAACTTTTTCATGTTTATCGTGAAGAAATTAAATATAGCTCCAATATTACCAGCTGCAACATTAAAGTGATGAACACGTTATTTCATCAATAGCACAGTGAGTACTTTCACTTACTTTGGTATGGTTTGATGCTTTGTTGTTTGTGCTTTTTTACTTGAGTATGATTTGGAATGCAGGACTTTAACCTGTAGGAGAATATTTTTACTCTGTAATATTGATGCTTTCAAAAAAGATGTGAGAACCTCTTCACCCCCAGGTGCTAATAGTTGATGAATGTGGTGTTGCTGAGGTGAACTTTATTGAGAAGAATTATGTAGGGAAAAGCCTCCAGACAAGAGAAAAAGCAAATTGAAATTCAAGACCTAATATTGGGCTCCTGTTAAATCAATCAGTGCTACAGAATATATCTGATTTATTGAAGGAAACTCTCACACATTGACACTCTTACTAAAACATTTAACTTTTAACTATTTAACTGGCAGGTGACCCTTCTCTTAGTCGTCGTAGAAGTATTCCTTTTTTTTACTTTATGTCCTGATATGGAGACCCACAGTTTAATGTTCACCATTAAAGGAATAAATAGGAGATTGTGAAATGAATAAATCTTTGTTATGTGGTTGCTCATTCAGACCACACACTGGAAAATTATATTTTACAATAAAGCAGCTGGAATTGAATAATACACAATACACCCGGATTAAACACTGTTTGCAAAAGGAAGCAGCGTAACATAGAAAGTTATAATAACGAGCTTCATTTTAAAAACTGTATTGGAATATTTCACCATGTCATGGTTATGCCCTGCAGTGGTGGAGGAAGTGCTTGGATCTTTTACTTAATTAAAAGTAGAAATTCCATTGTCTAGAAATATGCTCACTCAATATGCAGAATGACTTCTTTCATGGTGTTATATTATTATAGAAAATGATATTCTGTTTTTGTCACTGACAAATATATGTGAGAGCATTTTACACTACTGCATCATTGGAAGCTTCATAGGCCAACTTTTTAAATGTATAATAATGATCATTTTAATGATAATTGAAAAAAATAAGATAACAATTGAAAAAAAAAAGAAAAATATATAATGTAGTGTCAAATATATGTAGTAGAGTAAAAAGTACAATATCGGTATAGAAATATAAAGTAGCAGATATTTTAAATACTAAAGTTTAGTAGCGGTGTCAAAATTGTACTTCAGCAAGCTTGAGTTACATTTTACCACTGGGTTCCTGTATTTGATTTATTTTATTTTATTGTAATTGTTTTTATTCCATTGAATTTAATACAATTTTATTTTATTTTATTTATCTTTTTTTACTTTTTTGTAGTTACAACTTAAGATTAAAATGATACAATTTTCCGACTATTCTTTATTACTGTTATGGGCTGAAACGCTTCCCTCCCTTTTGTCCTTCCAGAGCCACCGTAGGGTGAAGTCAAAATCCAAGATGGCGCTCTCCTTGCGGACTGACTTCAAACATTTCTTCAGATTCATTCAGAAGTTTAATTCTACTCAAAGGTTACTCTGCTCCGGAGTCTGTACGGGAAACAAGGTACGTGACGACATGTTGTTAACGGAGTCATTTTGTGTGTCCTGACCGCACACCGACACACGGACTGAAACGTTACCGGCAACACCGGGACTGTGTGTTTTCTGTTCACACCCTTTAATTCAATTTACACATGACAAGAGTTAATATTGTAAAGGGACAGATACGTTTAAACTTGTCTTGTATGTGTTCGTTCATTTAAACCGAGTCTACATGATATAGTTTATTATTCTTTTAATAAATAAGCTGTTTGAACTAGTAGTGGTGATATTGGCTGCCTGTACAGGAGCACTAAGGTGTCAGCTTTATGGCTTTATATATAATATACTCACTAAACATGTCGTCTGTGAAGCCTCACTGCATTGGTGGGATGTGGGTACTGTACTGACTTATGTATCTGAAGTACTTATACACGAGTATTTCCATCTTATGCAGCTTTATACAGCTTGCTCAAACTATTTTACAGGTAACAATGTTTCATCTCACTTTTTCACTAGAAAACCCACGTGTCTACAGATGTGTTGATGTTGAATATTGGGGATAAACTGAAGCATTAAGTGTTCCCTCATGTGTTGAGCCTCTCAAACCAGTGATTGCCAACTGGTGGGTCGTGGTCCATTCTGAATGGGCTGCAAGTGATCTGAAAACATGTCAAGTTTGGAAGAAAACAGACTTTATTTTGAAGCACAGTGAATATTGGCACGTTTTAATTGCAGTTTCCTGCCAGAGAGTGAGTAACTATTTGACAGCTGTTTGACAGAGACAATAAACTAGCTAAACGACATGGCCAAACACAAGTATGACACTGAATGTATTAAACTGTGTGGACCTTTAACTAATGACGAAGGAGAAATCTGCAGTAAAGTTACAGCTGTAAAATGCAGCACACACATTAATGCAGCAGCAATATGAATCCAGAAACATCAGATATAATATTGTAATTGCTGATGATACATCCATACTTTTACTTACATTTTGAATGCAGGACTTTTACTTGCAGTGGAGTATTTCCATGATGCAATATGAGTACTTTTACTTAAACAAAGGACCTGAATACTTCTTCCAGTGGTCCGCTCCATGTCCAGTAATAGCTAAGCTGACTGACGTAAAAGCAGGCACAGAAATAAGCTGCCTGTTGTTGAGATGGACAAGGTCCTTTAAGTCTAGTTTTACTTCGTACACACACTATAAACATTTTTAGCAGTCAGATATGATACGGATGCATGTATTGGATTTTTTGGCAATATCTCATATACTTATTTGACTGATACCGATATTTATACATTCACTTTTGTTCCCACCTAATTTTAGTGATCATCAAGTCTCATCTGTAGTGGAATTAACATCGTGACGGCCCACCAGCAGATGGAGACGTGAAATACAAGACTTTTAAATGTATGTGATATTCATTCATTGTGCAAAGTAAGAAAAAGCATGTTTACCGATTCTGATAGTTCCTTTTAAAGCCGCTGTGATCTAATATCAATGACATGCCAGTATCATTTTGCATCTTTAAGATATGGTGGGTTGGCACCATCTTAAGTGCTACCTATGCAAGGCAAGTTCATTTATACAGCACATTTCATACATCAAAAAACACTGAGATGCTTTGTGTCACAAAGATAAAAAGGGTAAAAAGAATTAGAGATTAAAATAGTTTAGAAAGACTCAGATAAAAGGGGTTAAAAGTACAGTCTTTAAACATAAAAATGTGAGATCTGCTGGTAGTTTGTTCCATTTCTGTGACTGCAGAATTAGTTATAAAAGTATCATACAGCATTTCGGACGAAACTGTTTTTTAGACTCCCTGAGAGGTAGTGCCCATTGGGGATCTTGCCCGAGAACTTCATAGCTTCAAGGAGGGCTGGGCGGTACGACAAAATTTTCATATCACGGTTTTAAGAAAAAATCATATCAGTTTCACGGTATTTTGCACAAGTTCGGCCAACTTGACATGCTGCTGTGTTGTGCTATGGCCTATTCAAGTGCTGGAATTTGTTATTTACCTGACGCCTGAACGCAACACATGCTCCACTCCATTAGTGCTATGCTCGGTTATAATTGTCTCGGACTCGGGACGGGTCTTCTTCGGTCAGGAAAATGCGTCCCGAGCCGTGCTCTAGTGTGCTCACCTGTGTGTGTGTGTGTGTGCGCGCTTTGTCTGTCTGTGTGTGTGTGTGTGTGTTTGTGGGTGTGTGCGCATCAGGGCGAAATTCCACCGCACACGATACAGAGAGCAGAGGAGAATTGTAAACATCGGTGCGCCGCTGCTAGTTGCATATAGGGGAAACACTGCTCTTTTTGGTATGAGTTCTTCTAGGTCATCGTGTACAGTTGCTTCACTCTCAGGACTGTCTCCGGCAGCCATTCTCGCCTCTAAACTTTTCAATATGCTCTCACTCTCACCCGCTCAAGCATGCCTGTGGTGTGCAGCGGTGAAATGGGTCCCAGCTGAAGCACTTTCCCGCCGCACATGTTCCGGACGTTGTTTGGGCTATTCACCGGTATTGCGGTATATGAAAAATTCATATCATGACGAAAATAAATACCGGTTTTCGGTACGAACCGGTATACCGCCCAACCCTAGCTTCAAGGCCTTTTTTTCCTGTTTTTGCAGCACTAATGGGAACATTGAAGTGATAAGTAACCAGTCGGCAGTTGGTGTAGCACTGTCACTGCCACTTTGATAGGCCAAAGTTGTGCTGTATTTCCACGATATGTGTTGAGCAAAGCCTGGACTTAGTTTGCTGTCGAACCATTTGTCTCTCTTTTTTTGTTGTTGTTGTTGTTATGAACTATTTGTGTTTGGCGCTGTTTGTTGTTTATGCGGTTAAAAGGTTTTTGAAAACGGCGGTTGTCAGTGCTGCATTGGCTGCGTTTGACCAGTCACCATACACTTGCGTCACTTCTCGTGCTGGAAGAGTGCCTACTCTGAAATTAAAGCTAAAAAAGTCCCTGGTTAGTGGCTCTTGGTGTCAGATGATGACGCACCAAGGCACCCTTTTTTGATGCTCCGAGTATCTGCAGTATTACGAAGAGAGAGAAAGTCGACATAGATTGGGGTGGGAGGTGGATGGATCAAACAAATTACGACTTTCACCTGGGAGCCCGCTGCTTGTTTCCCATGTGAAATCAAAAGTCAGCCTTGCCTACACACAGTGTCCAAAACTGATGCTGGAGGGGTACCTAGAGTGTCATATTTTGACATGTGTATGGAGACACTGACCAAGCAACACTATTAAAAGAGTTGGGAGGTATAATGCATTGACAAATAGTATATTACGAATAATATTAGTGCTAATCTTTATCTGCAGCTGTGCAGAAACACAGAGTTTAAACAGAATTAATAAACGTACAAAAAGAAAACGAGCTACGCAGCATTCGGATGCTGAATCAGAATTCAGCTGTCAGCATTATGAAGTTTCAACGATTCAGCACAGCCCTAATTTTTAGGGTTAGTTGATTGCTTTCAGTTGTAACAGTCTCTTCATCTGTTACTGTTGTGGAGAACACTGTCAGAATAGCAGCAGGAAGTTTTGGTATTTAGAGCAGCTGCATTTAGTTGGACAGCAGAAAAAGTTTCAGAGACTTAAAACAGTTACTGTCAGCTTGGTGTCAGTTGCTCCGAATCAAAGAGTGAAGGGTTTTTTTTTCTTCCTAGAGTACAGATGAAAGCAGACATGGTTACGCCCCTGTCTCTGGGGGAAAGGCATTCTGGGAAATGGAGGAAATCATAAAGTGACGTTAAACTAAACAGGTCGAAGCAAAATGCGGTTCTCCATAAAAACAATTACATCATGTCATCACATGAATTAAACATGATTCATTGATTATTTTAGCTGTTTTAGGTTTTTACAAAACCACAAGATTCTGTTATTATCAATTACAGGGTTTTTTTATGCCTTTATGACTTCTGCATAAGTTTAAATGACATTTTCTTTTGGATTATTTTGTTCTGGGCATTTCCCTCTCAGCTCTGAGTGACACATTAAATCATTAATAGTTTATTCCTGACTGTAGCAGCTTTTTTTGTGACTTAAACTTTTTTTCCTTGTCTATCTTGAGTTTTTTCAGTGCAGTTTCCTTTCCCTGTCTGGCATGTGACATCATATCCTCAGTAGCACTCCTTGAGTGTACCTTTTTACTTTGTTAAACATGCCTACTATAACTCAGCGTAGAGTTTCCTATCATTGCACGGCTGCCTTGGAGAAGCAAATGGGGTGTTAAGGCAAACAACGAGTCCCCTGGCACGTGTAAGAATAACCAGTGTGTTTCAGTACGACAACGATGCTAATTATTGAGCTGTTCTTGCATTACGCTGCAGTTAAAAACCTCAGCCATCTGCCCAAAGCCCTGTTGCAGGTTGATGTACGAGCTGTAACACAGTATGCACGTTCACCGCCGTCCCGTCTGTATTTTGTTAGGGCAGAGTCTCCAGAGAGGCCGGAGAGGTGTGCGACGAGAGGGGAGGAAAGGGGTGGAAGCAGGGGGGACTCGAAAAGCATCACAGCAGTGCTTCATTACCAGCAATAACATCAGAAATGAAGTGTTGGTTTTCATTTGTTTTAATTTTCTCCAAATGTGGACGGCTGAGTGCAAAACACCAGCACGCCCACAATGCCCTGAGGTGTGATGTGCGTCAAACAAGACGCTTTTCTGGAGGTTTTTCTGCACTGGAAAATGTGTTTGAAAAGTCACTGAACCTCAACGGACTGACACAGAGATGAAGTGTGACCTTTGTCAGATGCTTTGAATTTTGAAGGAGATGTTTGTGACACAGCTGTGTGTTTCTGCTCTTTAAAATCTTGTTACCTATATTCAAAATTTGCTGTTAATGTCTGCGCATAACAGCAAATATCTGTGCTGTAAGTTGGAGTAATTTGACAGAGTTGATTTATGTGTTCTGGTGACTAGTTGCCCACATGTTTACGATATTGATTTAATTATTAAATTATATATTTTGGTGGTTTGAGTTGAAGGTGTGAGAAAGAATAGTATCAGTAACGTTGTTAACACTGTGCTACATTACAGAGAAATACAAAACCGTACTAATGAACCTTCATTAATATAGGCCTATATTTTATCTACAAGTGCACATCACACACTGAGCAAGCCGCCTGTTCATGACGCTGTGGGCTAATGGACATGTAGCTACTTCCATGTTTCAGATGATACGTCATGTTTGTAGTCGACCAATGAAGATGAGTTTACATATCACCTTGGGTTCGTCCTTCACCTTCTCAGAATGATCCCACACTTTGGATTTCCTGCCCGACATGTTATTAACTAGCCTGTGGAATAACCGCAGGTACCAGCCCTGGAGATTAACCTGACTCCTGTCTGACTGCTGAGCGTGGACACTTCCTGGTGGCATATGCATATGAACTCCGGGGTTTTTGCGGACCTAATTGTATTGCGGAGTTTTACACAGTGGCGACCGGATCTTTGCTCTCAAACCACAAAATAAATGTGATTGCACAACAGTCTCCTTCAGTACATTATTCTTTTATTCTTGCTGGCAGACACTCTGTGCTGTAGTGATGCGCCGGTCGACCCGTAACCCGCGGGACCCGCAAATGGACCTGCGGGTTGGGCAGCAGTGATCGTCTGTTAAATCAGTCTGGAAATGATATTTTGGCATTATTATTGTAATCTATTAATCTATACTCTATTACTGTCATGGCATCAGAAGGTACTGATGCGTTGACAAAAACGGTTCCATAATTCATATTTAATTCAAAAGATAACGAAAAAACAGCTACAAGTTAGAGGGAATAGTGATAAAGTGGTCAAACTTGGCATTGATCCACAGCCTCAGACGGATGCGCTCAAGTGTGCCGTGTGCACAAGCTGCGTTATAGGCTATACTATATTTTCACATTTTTAACAATGCAATTGAAAAGTTTTGATTTTTATTGATAACCTACATTTACCAACAACAAAAAGACTACATTTAGCACCAAAAAATATAAAAAAATATGTATGTATGTAAAAGTTGCAGACAAGGGGAAAAAAGTCCCTGAAATCCCTGTCATCCTGACCAAATATTTGAGTAATTAGCTAATAACCTCTTCATGTTTAAGCCACTGCATAAACTAATTAAACATGAGTTTAGCTGTTGTAGTGTTTGCCTTAAACTGTAACTCTCTACCACCCTGCTGCCTCACACTAACCCCCAGCCTCATGTCAGCTGGAAACACGGGGCTCCCCAACCAGCCGTCCCTCGCCTGTGGTCCTGTTATTGACTGATATCAGTCATGTCAGCCCCGGGCTCCAGGAAAGAGGAAGTGACTTCTAATTTGCCTCTCTGTTCTCCTTTGGCTCCAAATTCACTTACTCGGGTGTCAGCTAAAACCATTAGAGCTGCTCCCGCACCACATGGGAGAGGGCCGGCGAGAGCGAGGAAACATGGCCTTCCCCTTTGAGGATGTTCATTAACTGCCCTATTTATTTTCAACTGTCAGAAAAGCCCGCTAATTCTCAGCAGTCCCCTCTGTGTAATTAGGTCTGTCGTAGTCATTCTGCAGCCAGGACCCTCGCTTTGCACATTAACCATTTCTTAAAACTATCCCATATGTCAACATGTTCCTTTTTTTGAAAAAAAAAAAAAAATTGTAGCTTATAGCTCATATCTAGCTAAGTCGAATTACAGAATCAGCCTCTAGCTGTGCACCTACAGTGGTGACTGGGGAATCTTACTAGTTTCCCTGAGTCTCAGTCCGTGCCTGATCTGTTAAGCGTCTGACACTTTTAATTAAAATGCAGCAAGTATCTGGTGTCGTGCCTTTGAGCTGCGTTCAACAGGCGCTGCCTCTGCAGCAGGAAATGACTGCACTCTTCAGAGAGGAGCTGCTTGTGAAGCTTTGCCACCAGGGCTAATTACATATTGATAAATTTATGAAGTGTGTGGTGCTTATTTTTGTGCTGTGTTGTGAGTTTTATGTGTTTTCTCGGGCGTTATTAGCTCGCCCGTCAGTCATTTGTTTCCTGCAAGTGAAATAAAATCAAACATGTCTATTGTCAACACAGAAGGAGGAGGAAGTGGTTTAATGAAACTATTTGAAACAATTTGGAAGGAAACAAGTAGCTCTGGCATGAATGTGTTTATCTAACAGGGGGAAAAAATCACATGAATTAAGCTAGTCTTGGCTTTTCCAACTGCACACAGCTGCTTTACATGTGAGCTTATTGTAGGCAAACCGCTTTAGTTTAAACAGGCCTCAACTCACAGTCAGTGTTCCTGGTTTTGAGATGATTAGTCCTTTGTATGTAAGTGAATAAAACTGCTGTGAATATTGCAGGTGTTTATCAGGCCTGATTTGTGACTTGTTGGTGGCGTTTATTTCAAGGAGACCACCCCAGTGCTGCAGGCAAAAATCTAAAAAAGACAGGGTCGTCTGCAAACAAGGAGATCTCGCTGAAGTTTCGCCACAACTCAGTGCAGCGTCATCACTCTAGTGTTTACCTTGTGAATATCAAAACTGAGGATAAAATTATTGTTAGAGTGCCAACATAACTTTCCAGAGTTGTAAAATCCTCTCACTACTGCTCAGTGTTTTGGTCTCATGAGTGATAAACTCCTTGATCTTTTACTCAATCTGGACTTCCTGAATTTTATTTCTGGCACTTGAAGCAACCAGGAATGTTTGGTCTAAAAACCCATTTGATATTTGATTCAGTCCTCTACACTGTGTAAATTAGTATTTTTATAATATCTGGTTCCAACTCTATCAAAATCACTGAGGTTTAAAGTTCGTTCTTGACCTTTTGAAACAGCCCAGTCGCCAAAAGAAAATGTTGGCATCGTTCGTTTCTGCAAACCACAGATATGTCACATTTGTACGTTTCGTATGTGTCATATCAGTGTTTCTAAAGAGATGTAGTATATGAGCTGTCATAGACATTGAGAGGTTGAGGTGACGGTAGATGGTGTGTCACCAAGCTACAGACCAATGTTCAATACCAACAAACAACAAAGCAGGCTGTGTTTTAGTTACACATTGCAGCGTTTCCACCGGCGGCAGTGCCACAAAAAGCTTTTTTTTTGTGCTTTTATTATAGAGGAGCTGGAGAGAGACAGGAAAGGGGGTGAAAGAATAGGGATGACACACAGCAAAGGGCCTCAGGTTGGAAATGAAGACTGGGCCGACTTGGGGTTTAAACTCTACCCGCTGAGCTAGAGGTTGCTCCAGAGTGGTTGTTTTAATACAAACACATCGCTGCATTTCCATTTTGGATATTGCCATGAAAAGCAGGTATTTTGGGGCAAAACACGATCTTGTCTTCACCGTAACCAAGTGGTTTTTGTGCCTAAACCTAACCACGTCAACCACAGGGTTATTCAACAAGCCGGTCTCACTCCCAACTCGTCAGATAGCGATGCTTGTCCAGTGGCCCTTGGCATCAGATTCCAAGGCACAGAGGCATCCTCTAGCAGCCGTATGACAGACCGGGCTGTGGTGTGTTTTGACAATGCACGCAACTGCTGTAGGTGTTCCCAACTGATGGGTCGCAGTCCAAAATTGGGTCATGGGTCCGTTCTGAATGGACCACAAGTAACTCGCAAACTTCAAGTTTGTTCAAAACACACTTTATTTTAAAGTACAGTGAATTTCCACCACAGAGCTTTTACTTGAAGTGCCATTTTTTGCCATAAAGACAATGACTAATGAACACCTACTTGACAGAGATGGCAAGCTAGCTTGATGACATGACCAAACGTAAGTATGACGCTGAATATATTAAACTGTGTGGACCATAAACTAATGACTAAGAAGAAATCTGGACCCCATGGCTGGACCAGTTGGGAACTACTGGTATAAAGAGTAGGAAAGTCCGCAAAGGGTCGAAGGGAGTGGAGGTGAATGGGTCAAACAAACTCCAGACTTTCCACCAAGAGTCTGTTGTTCACGTACCATGTGAAACCAAGAGAGTCAATTGAGTTATTTTAATAATAGTGTAGTGTGCTAGTCATGTGACTTAAAGAACCAAACTTTAAGAAGTAAACCTAAAAATGAAGTTCTTTAACCTACCACTGGCTTGTTTGAAACAGGACAAAACACTCTGTTCTGGAGCTTTCAGTCATAACACACAGACATCCTCAGGAGATAAAGATTTCAGTCATGAGCCATGAAACTATAGATGTTAAACTTTCCACTCCTCAGAGCACTTTAACTTCTCAACCTTTAACAGCATGGACAGGAAGTCTTTGAAGTGCTTGCTTGGAGAGCTCGTTCTTAAAGCAGTTTCAGAGAGATGTTTTATTGTGGCCCTTTAGTGTCACATTGAGTAAAGTTTGTACTCATTTGGTTTGAATGTCACATTGCGTATAAATACATCAGCAGGTAATTCGATACCATAGTTGACACAATATCAGCTGTCAGTGTTTGTCACTTCCCAGAAACCAGAGAAGTCATTAAACATTTAGTTTCTAATGAGCCAGATTACAGCTTCCTGTCTTGAGTAGGCACTGCCCCTCCTGGTTATCTCCCCCCAGGCCGCATTGAAGTCTGGTTCCTTCAGAAGCTGCAGCCTGTTAGTGCTGGAGGCTGGAGGCTGCCTCCCCTGCCTGGTTATTTTTGGAGCACCGTCGGACCCTGTCTGCGGGGAGTGCTGTTTTTGAAGGGCCTCCAGTCCCATTAATCAGCCGAGGGACCCCACGGTGCGAGCGGGCCCCGAGCCCTGGCCCGCCACACTGCAGCGTTCTGTTCCTGTACCCCCGCTCTCCGCACAGTGTGAAACGCAGAGGAACCTCATCAATCTCACCTGTCCCACACGTCAACCGCAGATTTAATCAAACGCTCCTTTCGGGCCATTCCCTCTGCTCCCCCTCCAACACACTCACAGAGAGGGAAAAAAGAAAAAGTCCTGACTGGGCTATAGTCACACTTTTATTCTTATTTTGTTTAGTTTTTTACCACATTGCCTCCTCTGTCATTTTTCTTTTTCTTTTCTCTTTTCTCCTGCTTTATCCACCACTACATTTTTTATTTACTGTGTGTGTCTATATGTATTCATGTGTGTGTATGTTTTCTCTGTGGTCATATGCACTTTGTTTCAAGCTGTGGTGTGTGTTCCCACTTTGGCTAAACACACACACACTTTTAGGAATAAAGGGGGGTAATACACCAAACCCCATTTCCTATTTGATACCTCACTGAAGTGCAGCTCTGTTGGTCGCCAGCGTTAACAGGTCCCAAAGTGAGAGAAAGACAGAGATGAAGAAAGATAGGGGGAAGGTGTGTCAAGGTGCATTTCAGCGTGGTGCCGGTGTTAATGGGTTGGCGTGGGGCGCCCAGGACAGAAGAAGAACACTGGACCCTGTGTGTCGGACGCCCAGCAGGAGCGCCGCGGAAAATCCTCCATCTGCCGGCCCATCTCGGCGCAGCCACGGTCAGATCTGGAGCTCGTCCCTCAGCCCACAAAGAGCTGATGGTAATTCACAGCGGGGCAAGCGGCAATGCCCCCAGAGGTGGTTTTTGAGATGTGTTGAAATTGGCGCGGTAAAACGGTGGTGACCATCGGGCCCCGCTCATCAGCCCCTTGGTGAGAGAGATGTCAGTGGGCCACTCCGGGACTCCCAGGCTCTGATATGATGTATGAGCCTCTGAAAAGCAGCCCAGAACAGATCTGAGAAGAGAAATCCACTGTTTTGCAAGTCCTAGCTCGACCAAAACCATGGCTGTGATTAATAACACAGAGCGGAGCGAGACCATGGGCCTGGACACGGTGGAAGCTGCAACTGCTCAATAATATTAATGACCAATCTCAAGTTCAAGTTCTTTATCGTCAGATACAAAAACCAGTGAAGCAGTCGTTCGCAGTGAAATCTTAGTTCTTAGGCTCCCCACGAAAATACTCTTTAAATATGTATATAAAAGAAAATCACAGCAGTAAAATTTTATTAGTATCTAAGACATAAAAAAGTGCAGCAGTTAAAATATAGGAATAAAATATAATACATAAAGTAGAATAAAATACTGTGGTAGACACGTACCACATGGGCCTGCTCTCCCCTTACAGACCATGCTGCAACCAATCTGTATACCCCTTTCTCCACCAAAATTTAGCGCATTTATGCAGGTTTTTTAAACACGAAAAGACCCACTGAAAATGGGCATATTTCCCATTGCCAGTAGACCAGCGCTGTGCACACGACTCTGCAGCAGACGAGTATGCCCTTCTGTTTTTTAGGTTAATAATCAGTAGAGAGCAGCATGGGGGCCAGTGAGAAGATGTTACAGTGGTACTTCTTTTTTTTATATCTGTTACTTATTCACTCTCTTTCTCAAACTCGGTGCTGACAAATCAGAAACAATGTTTGAGCGCTGCTTGGACGGAGACAGACAGCATTTTGTAGCAGCTCATCATCCCATCGCACTGGTGTAGTATCAAAATGTAAATCGAATACAGCTTCTCGCCTGTAAATGCCTCGCACCCCCTTTGGTAGTTAGAGTTAGGGATAGGGTTTGGTTCAGGTTAAGATCCGGGGACAGAGTCTTCGACACATCACTAGCAGAGTGTTTATCTGGGTGTGCTATTTTCAAAACTGCAAATCGCAGGTGATCAGAGTCATTTGTCTTGGGAGTGAATGCTGATTGAAGTCTTTCACATTAAATACAAAAGCCCCCATGCAAGTGCTCTGGGTTAGAACTTCGGAGTCCATAACATGATGACATTGGGCCCTAAAAGACTTTCTGTGGACTTACATTTGTAAAGAGAAAAGGGATTTGATCCATTCGGTTGGACAACATTTCAAAAGCCTGGAAGAGCCGCAAGATTGAATATTTATATCTCCAAGTTAGCCACTTGGGTCATGAAAGTCTGTAGTGCACTAGGTCTATAGACACAAGAAAATCAGAAAATCTAGTTAATTTTACACCTGGGAACTCTTTGTAACTTTTGTAGGAGTGAACCGAGCCCTACCTCGAATGCTGTATCCAGTTCTCTTTATACACCTGTGAACTCAGTCTCTCTATGGTCCCAGAAAAACTTTCCATCCAAAGGTGTTAGGGAGAATAGAGCTCCCCAAAAAATGAAAGCATATCAGTGCAGACAGACTTTGACAGAGTTGCCAAACAAAGCATTTATTTTCGGATAATCAAAAAATGAGTACTTCAGCAATAGTTAAGCCAAAATATTTGTTTACATTTCCATAAGCCCACAAATGCTGCACGGGAAGGTTTTTTCAGATGCTCTATAACTCTTTATGCTGTCTTTTGTTCGGCCTCCATCGAAGTCTGTTTGCAGTGATATGCTTTCATTCTAAGGGTGCTCCGCTCTTGCTAACACAATTTGATAGCAAACTTTTTCTGGGACCATAGAGAGCCTCGGTTTGTCTGAGTGTGTAGGATTTGCAGTGACACATTTGGCAATTGAAATGATGCTACTTGAAGTCGCATTATCTGCGAGTCCGTATTTTAATTCACTAGAAGGCATGCATTTTTGCTCATATAGAAATGTATAGTCTGACTTAATTCAGCCTGCATGATAAAGTAAAATCTCTGCCCAGTTTAACTGTGGGAGCTTTATAAATCTGGCAAAAAGCTTTTTGTACGATTCAAGACCAAACTCTGTGCTTCATGCATCTGGTCCCAGTACGATTTGTCATCGTTACACATCGTTTCTTTGAGGATGTTGCACTCGCTAAAATGACAAATCCAACATTTGTCATTCAGTTCCCACAATGAAGTGGTTCCAGGACCCGCTCTCTTTCGAGAGGAAAAAGAAATGTTGTTTCCATGGAATCCTGGAACCAGATTTTCTTTGGACATGTGGGAAAGTCAGCGTTAACTCCAGAAGAAGAAGACCGTCTATTTGTTCTCTAATGAAGTGAATCAGCTGACTATTGTTTTCCATTAAATAACGCAGCCTGTGCAAAAGATCTGTTACTGCTCTTTTTTCTTTCAACCAGTGTTGATCTTTGATGTGAGCTGTCAGATTCATATAGACAGACACCTTCACAGCTTAACTGATGTTGATTTAGGCAAAGACCACGACACGTGTGGACATGCGTCTATGTTTGCACACGACCTTCATCCCTGCGGAGATTACCACACACGTACATGCACAGACAAATGAACACATATTCCCGGAAAGGTGCTGCGAGTGTGAAAACATGGCCTTTTTAGTGTATGTAACCTTCTAGCTGTTGGCGTTAATGTCACACACACATGGTGTGTAATGCATTCAGCATATGGCAGATGTGGATGAAGAAGGCTTTCGTCACCTTAGCGACGATGTAATACAACAGCGTCATGCCTGTCAGAGTTAAATATGAGGAAAGAACATGTAGCATTTCCCGCGTCTGTTACGTGTCATCAACAGGCATCTAACGACTGTGAGACGAAAATAAAAAGAGAAGGAGGTGAAGAGACGATAGGAGAAGGCAGGTGATGCTTTATTCTTTTATCTGACTGTAATTGGACAAGAGGAGAAAGTATTTTGTTTGCATTGAGCTTGGCGTTCTTGTTGGCTGAGGATTGACTCCGGCCTGCTGTTGCTCAAATGTTTGGCTCAGAAACATTTCTTCAGTTCAGAAGAATTAACTTTTTTTTTTAGCCACGCTCTCCACCTGGTTTGAGGGATGATGACTTTATGTCAGCTGGTTTGGCGGTGAGAGATCCACCACTTTGATCAAGACTAAAATATCTTGATTACTATCCAATGGATTGCCATTCAATCTGGTTCTGATGTTCATGTTTCCCAGATGATAAATCCTAATTACTTTGGCCATCCCCTGACTTTTCCTCTGATGATTTGTAGATGTGAGTGAAATGTCTTGATTACTATCGAATGGATTGCCAACGTCTGAATATTAAGGATTAAAATTTCATTGCTCTTTGAAACTGTACTTGCATCATACTATTACATCATTATCATATCAGTGGCATTAAACTGTCTCAAAATGACAATAATATTGTTTATTGTAAGGCTGCCCCTGACTAAGAATTTTCCTAGACCAACAGTCATCATTTAGGACTAGTCACCGCATGTTTACGATATTAATTTAATAATTAAATGATATATTTTGGTGGTTTGAGTTGAAGGTGTGAGAAAGAATAGTATCAGTAACATTGTTGCCCTGGAGATTAACCTGACTCCTGTCTGACTGCTGAGCGTGGACACTTCCTGTGTCTGTCCTTTCAAATTAAATTCACACATGGTCCAGTCAGATAGGTTTGGATTTATTTTGACAAGGTGCAGCTCCTAATAGAGTTTCATGTTTGTTTGTTTGTTTGTTTTCTACGTCTAAACAACCAATGAAATCTTGCAGACTAATGACCTTTCTAATGATGTTTGGTTGACCATTAGGGGGCAGCCCTAGTTTATTGCAGTTATTTCTGGGACAAGGGGTTAGAGGTAGGGTTTAGTGCAGAATGTGGTGGTTCTTTTAACAAAAGTGGGCCAACTCTAGAACTTTCTTTTAACAAATTTACGAAGTGTTGCGTGACCGTCCATCGTTTTGCCCTAAGGAAGAAGACATGGCATATCTCACTGATCACTGAAATACATCTCAAAACCAGCAGGGTTTTAATTGTTTTAAAGGTTAATTCAAAATCGAATCTCAGGACAACAATAACATCTACATTGCTTAGTTGTGTTGCGGTGGCCACAACCTCATTAGGGATGCTGCAACAGGTGTTCTGTCAAAGGCGAAACACCTGTTGTGACATCACTGAGAGGGGTGTGGCCAAAAGACAGACATGCTTTGAATACTTCAACCCAAAGAGAACAATTTCGACACTTCTCTGCCTTCAACTCAGCTTTATTTAATTAGCAGTTTAAACACAAAGCAGTTGGTCCGACGTGTTGTTCAGCTCAGACAGAAAAAATGAAGAACAATGAAAATAAAATAAAAATAAAAGTAAGATAAAACTACTACAGATTTCCAGTGTTCTTCTCTGTATACCAAATTCAAGCTCCATATTTATAATGGCTTCAGGTCTTTAATAAAGTGTTTAAATCTCGAATATTTCAGTTATTTACACTTCATTGCATTTAATGTATCATACTGAATTTTTTTTAACAAGCCACGCCTCCAACATATGAAGGGACTCACTTTACAAGCACGTGAATGTTGAGATGAATTCACTTGCACAGGTTTAATATGGTCCATGGCCAAAGTATGCTAAATGATAATATTTCATTACTCTTGGCCTTGCAGTGCAGTATTCATTACCAACATTAATTGCTTTACAACATTTGCTGTCTCCTCTGTCATCATGCAGTAGTTGATTTACGTCTTTATGTAACCTACTTTCACTTCCAACAGCTATAGAGGGGCATGTTTAGAGACACTTTCCTCTGACCAACAGTAACACTGAGGTGTCTGGCTGAAGCAGCGTAATGCGTGATACTGCGATTGCCCAGTGGCTAGTTAGCCGTGGCGTTGACTCTCATTTGACACTCGATTGGCTCAAATGACACCATTACCATGTCTGCATGGCTAATGGCTTCCCCTGGGGGCCGGAGCAGAGGGGGAACATGCGTTTGGCGTGTCAGCTCGAGGTGAGAACACACATGAGCCAGACTCGGGGCCCCGTCCGCACCCAAATCAATCCTGACACCTCTTAAGAGGCTCTCAGCATCAATGGCACTCTAGTGCAATTACCCCGTCGGTAATGACATAAGCACCCAGTTCCTTCCTGCCTCTCTCTCGCCAGGCAGCGACCAGCTCCCTCAGGCCAGTAGATGGAGACTCTGCGGACGACGCTGGCCCCAGAACAGTTGTTATTCGATCCCTCAGGGCTGAGAGATGGAAAAGCTGTGGGACACGCTGGTGAGAGAGCAGCTGTTATCTGATCTCAGAGGCTGTGCTGAGCCTGTCCCTCAGTCAGATTGGATGTGATGTAGCTCAGCTAGCTGTCAAGATAACCGATTTCTCCGCAGCGGCTGAAGAGGATATCCTCTGAAAGCTTCAGGTTTTAATGATTAGTTATGATAACCTTGAAGAGTGCAGCCGGGGAACATACGATCGCCAGTCAGATTTGAGGTGATAACACCCGGATCCCATGGGTTTTGTGGGGGAGCGTTTTGAAATGGCCTCCTCTGTCCAGCTGTTGCTGTTTACAACCAGTCAACACATCTGAAACAAACTTAACCTCGTCAGAGTTGTGGGTCATTTTCTTTGGAAGTGATTAAACAATAAATATATCAACCTCAAGATGTAATCTGAACAGTTACTGGATGAATAGCCATGCAGATATCATGATTTCCTCCGGATGAGTTGTATTAATTTTGGTTATCACCTGATTTCTGATCTAGCACCATCATCAGGTCAAATCTTTATGTCCAATACCTTGATTTACAACCAAATACCTGCAAAACTAAAGACGTTCCCATCAGCTTCAGCTGTTCTTTAAAGTTTTACTAATTAGCAAATGTAGCACGCAAAATTAAGACGAAGTGAACATGGTAGACGTTATTCTTGCTAAAAATTAGCATGTCTCTATAGTCATTGAAGTATGTTAGCATGCCAGTGTAGCTTTGAGCTCAAAGCACAGCTGTGTCTAAGACAGTCTCACAGAACTGCTAGCATGGCTGTAGACTCATTAAAGGGGACCTAAAATGCTTTTCCTTATTGTCCTATATATAATATCAGAATGGCAGATGTTCACATTAAATGTGGCCAAAATTTCACATAAGTAGGCAAACATATGTAAAAGTAATCCCTGTGAGCAAAAACGTTGGGCTTCAGACTGTTCTGAATACTCCATTTCCAATGTTTTTTCTACTTTGGCTACAAGATGTCAGATCCTGACGGACACCTTGCTCCACATTGCTGCAAGTGTTTACCCTGCTTAGCCTACATTGCTACATGTAGCTACATGATAACACCAGGGAAACATGTAATCTTGGTTACAGATGTTAATTTCTCCCTGATTTCAGATCATTTTCCTGCTGGAATTTGTCCAGTTATGTTTAGAGGCTTTCATTGATGATTTTTTAACTGGAGAAAGTCCTGCTATACACAGTCATAGCTGTGTAGTACACTCCTGCAGGTACACTGCAACATGTAGCTACATGCTAACGGCAGGGAAGCATGTAATCTTGGGATGCTGATGTTGTTTACTTCCCCCTGATTTTGGATCATATTCCTGCTAGAACATGTTTGGTTTGACTTTTCATGGCAGAAAGTGGTGCTATTCTCTGTTGCAGTTTTCCAGCTGCATTTCTGGTGCAGCAGTTTTGCCAATATTTGCAAATAGCAGAATTAACTCCAAAGTTGCTAAAAGTCACCAGATGACAACATACATGCATGTGCATATTGGTGACATCATCCCGCATTCATTTGCGTATATAAAAATTTTGAATGGCTTGAGAGCTACACCACTTACCATTTTCTCGTGGTTCTAATCCAGTGTCAACATAACCATAGAAACACACCACAACTGAACCTCCACTTACACAACTTTGTACAAGTTGTGTACTGCCATAACTCAGCAGATAACTAAGCATACATGGGAATCAATTACAATATATTTCTCTCACTTTTTCCTGGACAGGCTGAAGAAGTCACTAAATTGGCCACTCGTCCCTTAATAATAGTGATGACTAAATCAGGCGAGAATGTTGGCAACACTGAGACACCGAGATGCAGAAGACCTGAAAACACTGACTAATCAGAGTAGACTGGGCTTTTTTGGGAGGTGGGCTTAAAGAGACAGGCTTCAAAATGGAGTGTCTTAGACAGAGGGTGAAAACAGGTGTTCCAGCACCGACTATGAGGAAAAGTTGTTTGTTTTGGATTTTTTTTTTTCCAATACAGCATTCTAGTAGAAACCTTAAATAAAATGTAAATTTGAAAATGAGCATAATAGGTCTTCTGTAACATGGGTGTTGAGACAGCAGTACTGTTTACCTCACAGTACAGTTAAATAAGTGTGGCTGTGATCATTTTCCAATATGTAAAATTAACCAAAATAGAATTTAGCATCTGATAAGTCTTAAAGTAGAGGACATATTGTCACCAGTCTCTTGTACTTTTTAAACACAGTGCTGTTTTTACTCCGAGCACATTCTTAATACGTACAAAAGCCCCGGCACAGCTGGCCCGTCTATTAACCTGGATTTCTTCAAACCTCATGTGTAATTCTAGCCCTTGTGCACGTGGGGGTTCATGTTATCTCTACCACATATTCCACATCCCCATCCCACCTTCTCACCTGTGAGCTGGAGCACTGGGCCAAGCCACAGCACCGCACCTCTGCCGGGAACTGAACCCCGGCCTCCATGGTGGGCAGGCGAACATGCGTCACCCAGTCACCAAACACTTTGTCTTCCTAACAGCCCAACAAAAATACCCAGTCCGGTCTGCGTCTTTGTGTGTTTCTGCTCCGTCAAAGCACAAATCTACTGTGTAACGGCTTTGGTGAAGAAGCCCTGGATTTTTGAAGCCATTGCGGTTTCACATCTCATGACAGGTGCCGCTCTGCTTGCCCTCTAATTGTATCATGTGGTGCTCGGTGCCACAAGCCGTGGTTAGGACTCTCTTCCAGCAGGGACAATTGAAAGCCAAGGTTCAGTGGTGCGGGCCCATGCCAGAAGAAATGAGGTGGTCTGGCCTGCCCAGCTCTGCAGAAAGAGAAACACAATGTTTGCCCAACGATACAAACACAACGAGTGATCTCCCTCTTTCTTCCAGAGGGGGTGAAGAGCTCGCTGCTATTCTAGCTCCAGCTCTGTAGAATAAGTTGGTGATATGGTGGGCTGCATATTGTATGGTATTTCCGTGGTTATGTCTCCCCCTCCTCTTCCACTGTCCCTCCCCCGCCGTGGTAACAGAGGCCTTGAAGTTGGCTGGACGGATGTTAATTATTATTGTTGGCCGGTGAGGTGATGCATTCTTTGTGCAGGATGTGTTTGGGAGAGAACAGAGGTGCTAGCCATGAAGTTAGCATCTCGGTAATACAAGCGTGACCGCTGCTGGCCTCCAACCTGCCAATAGTTTAACACTGACACTTCAGTCTCTGCAGGCTTTCTCACCTTTTCACCTTCACCCTCTCTCTAAACACTAGTTTCTCTCCTCTCTAACACTTTTAGCGGTTTTTCTTCTGCCCATTATCACTTTTTTTTCCTTCTTGTTGCAGTGTTGAGTTTAAAATCAACAAATTATTACTGGATTGATTTTGAGCCACTGACATGGAAACTATTCATTTACATATTTCATACTTTTATAATTTCTACTGCTATAATTCTCTACGCTTTACATCAGACCAACTGTAACATCACAATTTCCCCCTGGGGATCAATTAAGTATTTCTGACATAATTTATGTGTGTACAGTCTTTATTTTAAGAAAAACCAGAACCAATAAAGGTGTGAGATACAGCTTAACATCTTGAATAATCTTGTTCAACTTTAAATATACAATGCACAAATTGTGAGCTCCTGGAAGCCAACACCAGCTTTGTTTACTTGGCATTTTGCTTCACAATATTTGCTTTTTTTTGGCCCATTTTTGTAGCTTCCTCTTGGATGCCTGCTGCTTACAGTCTGGCACCTGGACACTACCTTTTTATAAAGTCCGACCTCACCAGCGCACTTTGCCCAGGAACATCCCGACCACTGCAAAAATAGAAAAACATAAGACAATGCGTGATTAATTGAAGAGGATTTTTTAAGGAACATACTTAAATCTTTGCAAAGAGTCATTAATTTATAAAATGTAAATGAAGCTATTCCCTTTCTTTCCAGGAGCCTCCAGGAGGTGGGCGTGTATTCTCAGGGATCCAGCCGACTGGGGTGCCCCACCTGGGCAACTATCTGGGTGCCCTGGAGAACTGGGTGTCCCTGCAGGACCAGTATCCTTCGGTGCTCTACAGCATTGTGGACCTGCACTCCATCACACAACCTCAGGACCCGGCACGACTCAGGAGCAACATCCTGGACATGGCAGCCAGCCTGCTGGCCTGTGGCATCGACCCGGAGAGGGCGATACTCTTCCAGCAGTCTCAGGTGGGCAGGAGAGTGAGGATGGATGGATGGATGATAGATGTCAGCTGTGTTTCACTGCACGCTGGAATTCAGGGTCAGTTTTGAAAACATGATTTATTGTGTTCTTTGTGTAACAGTCACTGTTTCTGAAGCGTCATAGACTGACATATAGAACCACTGACCAAGCATCTGTATTTGACGAGTTGGGAATAAGAGACATGTTTGGGAACTTTGAATTTTATCTCTTTCTTGGCATGCCCTTGCAATGCATTATTAGTGTTTAATTAATGTTTAAGCTCATAGACTATATAAGATAATGGATGTAGCCACTGTGATGTCACCCATTGGTATTCTGAAGCCATATTTGGATGAGAGGCTGGCACTATGGAGGAGTGAGGGGTGGATCTGACTGAGAAGCTGAGGACACTATCATCCTATCACTCAAAGTGGCCCCCCAATAATTATGTGTGACTCTAAACCTTCATAAAATGTAAACTGGTGAGCTAAATAAAGGTTCATTTCCTGTACAGATGTCATGAACAGGGAGATTAGCTTTAGCGGCTTAAACTTTTTTTTGTACCAGGCTGTTAACGTGTTAATTTCTGCTGTAAAGTCAGGCATTTTAACATGAGGGTCTATGAGGATTGACTCACTCTTGGAGCCAGCCTCAAGTGGCCATAAGAGGAACTGCAGTTTTTGTCACTGTCATGTTGGCTTCATTTTTTGGCCCCTTAGGCTGCTGCTTGGTCAACCCGGTTTCGCTCCAAAGTCATCGAAATCTGGCAGTGTGGCAGTGCCTTGTGCCGTCAGACACAAGTGTCTGGGGGAAACGCTGCGGGGCAAGAATGAAAGTTAAGGCAGCGAAAGTCCGAGTAGGGTGGGAGAGACCAACTTTCACCTGGGAGAGCAGAGTCTGCGTCCTGTAAGATTATAAAGCCAAACCCTGGTCTTTTTTCTTAAACCCAACCACTTGCTTTTGTTGCCTAAGCCCTGGCACAGTGCTTTAGTTGTTGGAGGAAAAAGAAAAATTAATTCATGTTGTTGTAGTTACGTAGTACATTTATTGTGAAAGAGACTGTATGTAAACGGCAAATTTCCTGTGAAAACAGAAGTGTATTTTGAAAGAAGACAATGCATGTCACAGGCAGAACTTTACACGGCGTCCCAGAACATCAACAACCAATGCACCCAGGGTACCTTTCACGTCATACCTAGAAAGTCCGTGACCAAATGTTGATATGCGGCGAGGTCAGATAAATGAATAATACTACTCAGTAGAAAAGTTATATTCATAAGTGATCACATATGAATAACTCTCGGCTGATATATGTTTGTGCTCTTTAGTTCATGTCTGCACATTTGTATCTCACGTTTAAGGTGGTTATTAAACAAAACATTAACATAATCGTTGCTGCAGTGGACTTTTGTGGAAGTATGTCAGCGCTTATAAATGTATGTTTCTCTTTTCAAAAGGCAGCTTCTAGTTTTAATCTCTCTTTAAGTTTGCCTTCCAGACAGCCATCTTTGACTGTTAATATTAAAGCTGCTGGCTCATGTTAACCTGTCAACATGCCAGCCGGCCCCCAAATTGCTTATTTGATTGCTCTTGATTTTTATCTCCACTGTACACTCTGCGAAATTCACAGGGACTATAAAAACACATGCATTAAATCCTGCTTTGGCCACATGAAGTCAGCGAGACAGATAATGACGGTCTTAACGTTTGTGGTGGAAGATTTCAGGGTAAAATGTACAGAATCAGAACAGCTGTTTGGTTCTCCCTTACATGTATGTGTGTGTTTTCTGTTCTTATTCACAAGTTAAGGAGCAGAAGTGTGTGTGTGAGAAAGAGTGTGAGAGTTCAGTCCATCTGTGTTTCTCTGACCCCCTACACACACACACACACACACACACACACACAGTCACAGTCCTATTTTTATTCCCGTTTAGCTTCATGCCACATAACTTGGCAGTGAGGCGACCCTCCTGTTGAACACGCCTGCTCCACATGTAAAAATACAACGACTGCCCAAAGAAAATACTCCACTCCATTGAAGAAAAAAAAAAAAAAAAGAGCAGATCTGGTGACGAGCTGAAGTCAGTGATATCAAAAAGGAAGTGAATGAATCAGCAAATCTGCGAATCCTCTGGGGTTTATAGAAGTATCGAGGACAGAAGTGGATTTATAGTGCGGGGCCAACTGTTAACTCACTATCAGTGTAATACTCACACCATCCGTAACATCAGCATATCTCTTGTTGCAGCGCATTCTTGCCATGCAGCATGAATGGAGGCCTTGTTCTTCCCAAGCTTTTAAATATCAGAGTTTTATTACACTTCAAAACCATATCCATCCCGTTCTGCGCTGTCATCGACATCTGTCCCATCTCTTGTCTGTCTGCAGTGTGTAATGAATACCGGCCCCCTACACGTTTGCCCCAAATCCTGCTTTATGTCCCTGCTGTCTGCTTTTGACGTCACACTGAGAAAGAGGGGATGGCAATATAGCCAGCATCCATAAAGTTTAATTTGCAGGATATTTCCTGCATCCCCACATACACTCGTACACACAAGATTTTTTTTCACTGTCAGAACAGCCTCCATGAAAGCGGATATGTATATGCAGTTGATTTACCACTGCCAGATGCACATGTTACGCCATATTAACATAGGTTGTCTGCAGGTCCTTAAAAAGTTTTAAGATATTTTAAATACAATTTTATAAATATTAATTGTCCTAATCTTATTTATCCATCTATTAATTTCTTTTTGTCTTCTTCTAATGTCTTTTTCTAATACTTCTCCTAATACCGTCTTTACTTTATATGATGTGATTTAATGTAAATTAACTGGGGCTGCCAAGTGATGAAAAAAATATATCTAATTAATGACATGCTCTGTAATTAATGAATCTAAATTAATCTCATACAGCAGTTTTTGCCGTGAAAGTGTTGAAAGACTTTTCAGTTGAAATAAACTTTGGCAGATGTGTCGCAGTAAAGCTGCTGTATTTTGGACACAATTGTCCCCCTGTCCTCGACGACCGAAACTGGTCTGCAGTCCATTCTGCAAGGGAGTTAGTCAGTCACAGGTAGACTTACTCAGTTTGCGTCTGAAATTTGCATCCAGAAATGAGAAGAACAAGTAGATTAATCAGTAATAATTAATCAAGTAATAAAAATACATATTATAGTTATAGGCTTTATTAAGAAGATATGTTTTGCATTGTCGTTTAAAACTGTCCACTGAGCATGCATGTCTAATATTTAAAGTCAGGATGTTCCTTATTTTTGGGGCGTAGCAGCTAAAAGAAGCATCCCCAAACATTTTTGCAGTGACTTCAGGAGCAGTTAAAAGGGCAGTTGCGGAGGATCTCAGGGTTCGTGGAGGGACATAAAGTGATAGGGACTCTTTTAAACAGGAGGGGGCGATGCCATTAAGAGCCTTAAAAACCAACAGAAGGATTTTAAAATCAATTCTAGTAGATACTGGGAGCCAGTGAAGGTTACATAAAAAAGGAGTTATATTGTCTCTCTTTTTACTTTGCATATTAATCTCTCATTTTTAGTTTAAACTTGTCCTCACAGTGAACACAGGTGTGACCAGGTGCACCTGTCTGTGAGGAGTCAGGACAGATAGGGAGGAGCAGTACTCTTCTCTGCCACTTAGAGGCGCTAAGGAGGCGCCTTCCTCCTGTCCCATAGCAGAGCTCTCACCCATTCATCTGTTTGTTTAATCTGCTGCTTAATTGATTTCTTCTATTTATGTCTCAAATGCTTTTCTGTGGTGAAGACTGCTTTGTACAACTTGACTAAATAAAGTACAACACATAGTCAAATGCAGAATACATGTGTATGTGTGTGGATATGCATCTATCATATGTCCACTGTGTACACACATATATAACTTACTTAATCCAGACCCACCCAAACCACCATACTATTACTGAACATTATCACTGTCAGAACCCCTTATCTAAAGCTTTCGTTTTAAAATGCTTTAAAACGATCAGTTTAGCTGGTAATGGTAATTTTTTATAATTTCTCCTAAAACAGGACCAGACTTCAATGTGTGACCCAGTGAAATTCATTGGGACAGAAATATACTGTCTGTGTGTCCGTGTTTTTTTTTTTTTTTTAAAGACGATTATAACAGGTTATTTTTCACTGACAGTGGCACTGGATGTGTTCCCCTTTCCCTCACCCCTCCCTGCAGGTATCCGAGCACGCTGAGCTCTCCTGGATCCTCGGCTGTCTGACCAGCATGCCCCGCCTCCGACACCTGCCGCAGTGGAAGGTTAGACTCTAAAGATTTCCTGCAGCCGACACTCACACATGCACATGTAAAAGATCGGGCAGCAGTTAAATAACATAGCATAACAAATAACATTTATATACAACTAAACTGAAACAGCAAATATATTTTTGAGGGAAATGTAATGCTGAGAAGTTATGTTATCTATTAACATAATGAGAAAATGTTGCTAATTAACACATCTGGCAAATCACAAAAATGTTGATACTGAACAAATCTGCAAAATGTTCACTGTCAACGTGTTTCAGTTGTTTTTCCATCAAAACAGGCAGTCATGCAAACAGTATCCTCTCATAGTGAGTACAGAATAATTTATAATCCTTTTTAAATCAACATTTAACTTAAATCACAATCTTTTCCTGACCTTAACCAAAGTGCTTTTGTTGTCTAACATTAAGAGGCATAATCCCGGGGCTCCTTTGTTAAGGTCCTGCACTGTGCACCATGCTCCACAATCACCTCCCTCCGAAAGCTACACAGTACATGAATGAAGTGTTTTGTTACCTGAGAGAAACGTCTCTGAACATTATCCAGGCAGCGATTACATCACCACAACAACGTAATTAAGAAAGCAGTTAAGTAACAAACAGACATACCTTCAAGGAGACAGCGTTGCAAAACAGAGACTGCAGTAACGTTGCTTGCTGCTCTTCACTGAAGCTGCTTAAAATTTGTCTGAGCTAGTTATGAATCACATGCTGAAAATAAAGGAAGTACACATAAAAAACTTGTGTGACAAAATTGATTCTTCTTTTCCAACTGTATAGACGGTCATTTTGGAGATACAATGGCAAATAATGTTTTGAATTGACTGATGTGAAATCAAATTGAGCCAACACTGATATCCTGTTACTCACTGTGGTCAGATCTGTTTCCTACTAACGGTCTCATCAGCTGAGGTTAAAAGTATTTATTTCATATCTAAACACATTTAATCAGACACTATCGTTAAAATCCAGCCTGGATTTCTCAAATCTTTTATCAAACAAACTGCAATCTGATGAAGGAGAAGATGGATCCTACGATAGCATCTAGAGATTATTATTGATATGATATGTCTATCAAAGGTTGATCCTCGTTCCACTCACTCACTGCTTCACAATCATGCTGATTTAATCATCGCCACGTCTGCATTTAACTTCAGTAAATTAAGATCATTCCCTTTTTTCTGCTCCCTCCGACTTTCCGGCATTTCTCCAACATTCCTATTGTCTGTTTTATCTTTTTGTTTTTCTACCCCAAAAACTCTTATAATTACAGTGATTCTCCTCTGGGCCCCGTGCAGCTTTAATACATGTTGCGACCAAGCGAGAGAGCCAGCGGCTCCCTGTTCTCGGTCTCTGTTGCTTCATAGAAAACACCTTTTGTTTACCCAACACATGAGTTGATCTCAAACATGCTGGAAAAATGTCACGTGAACTCATCCATAGCCCGTTTGTCTGAGAATCGATGAGTCGTAGAGGCGAGAATGGTTCTTTCAGGGGGAAAGAGAAAGTCAACTTGAGTCAGTCTTTCCCTCCTGTTAGCTTTTATCCCTGCTTGTGTTTAGTTTTTCTCTTTCTTCCACCTCAACTTGCTCATTTTTCTTTCCTCTATCACAGATGAAGAGCAAACAGAAGAACGAAGGCAGCGTTGGTCTCTACACGTATCCTGTCCTCCAGGCCGCCGATATCCTCCTCTACAAGTGAGATCTCAATACGAGTAGGACGTTGTGTGTGTGTTGTTGTGTGTTGTTCTTAAGCATCATAGACAAAGTTTTAAGCCTCTAAAGAGCTCCTGGACCTCATGGTTTTCCAACTTCATGGACATTTTGGCCACTGTTTTTCCTCTTTGACTTTTCAAATCTCAGGTGGTGGGTCGCACGTATAACACATTGTCATAACATTACACCCATGCGTTACTACCTCAGTTCCTGGCTTAGAGGCAAGACAACTCTGTCTCCCCATTCCCCAATTATACCTTTTACACAGAACAGTGAGGCGGCATAACTGTGTGATTTTCCCACCTTGAACAAGCAGTGAAAAAGGGGCTTGTGGCTGTGTGCAGCAGCAAGAGGCAGGGCTTCATGGCTCTGCAGAGTCAAGCATGTCTCGCTGTTTTACTGAACCCGAGGAGCCGCGGTCTTGGTTGAGTTTTTCTTTGCCATGCGAACTGATTACACTATAACGTTTCCACCTGCAAAATACCTCAACCAGTTAAATCCATGCCCTACTTTATACATGCAGTGGTTATGTCAAAGCAAGCAACTGTTACACCTATTTGAACATTAATACATTTGTTAATTTTATTTTACCAATAAGGTTGCTGACTGTGAGTAGCTGCGACTTGAGTGTGTTGTTCAGGGGCAGATTTAGTATTGTGACAGCCCTAAGCAAACACTATCTTGCTTTACTTTTCACCCTTTCTCTAGATGGGAATGGTGGTATTTGCAGTGGTAGAGGAGGTATTCAAAACTGTTTTTGTTTCTGAAGTAAAACTATTATTTATTAATATTCAATCTATTAAAACCACACAGTCAAAGTCCTGCATTCCAATTTTTTTACTTAAAGTGAAATAGGTGTTATTAAAGGTAGAACTTTCAATTCTAGTATAATTCTGGATAGTTTAATGACCAATAATGTGTCATATTTTATCTGATATATATCCATGAGTAAACAATCATCTGCAACATAACCAATAAAATGTCTCTGTCAGGTAAATGTAATCATAAAATGTTTTCCTCTGAAGTAGAAGAACACAGGTAGAAGTAAATTTTGAGTTGCATTTTTTAAAGTGCTTTAGGGGGCTTCTGTTAGTTGTTTTGGGGCACAGTGAGTCAGAATGGCAACATATTTCAATAATTTTCACATCTAAACATCATATACTGGTTGAGAAGTTATTTAGATAATAGACAATATGTACAGTTAGAGTTAGAGTTATTGAAGATTGGATGTGGAGTCCCACAAGGCTCTATTTTGGGGCCATAAACTTTTTATTTTGTATATCAGTTACATATGTGTCAAATATATTGTAATTTGTGTTGTTGTATTGTTTGTGGATGACACATTTTTTTTTATTTCTAGAGATGATTTAAAAGTGTTAGCAGGAAGTATTACAAATGAAATGGTCAAACTGAAAACATGGTTTGATGACAACAAGTTATCCTTCAAATGCGACTAAAGCTAAGTTTATGGTTTTTGCAAATCAAAAAAAGGATTAAATTAGTTTCACTGTCAATAGATGGAGTTTAGATTGAAAGAGTGTCTTAGTTCAGATTTTTTGGGTGATAAACTGTCGTGGAAATCTCATATGGAATATGAAAGGACAAAGGTGTCGAAGAATATTTTTTATTTTGAGCAAAGTAAAGTATGTGTTAAATTACAAGGCAATGAGAATGAGGACACATCAACAGACTGTTCATCAAGTCCGTCTTTTTGGTAATAAAATGTGTGAATTGGGGTTGATGTGCACTGCTAAGTACACAAAAAAGCGCAGGTTCAAGTTGTTTGTATGAGCAGTTCTTGAGAAAGCTATAAGCAGCAATACTACAGGCCAAACAGTCTGCACGTTTAACAGGGATGTTTTAAACGAGCACTGCACTTGTATCACAAAAGAACAAATAAAAATGCATTTACTCACTTAACTCTTGTCATTTCTGAAGAAGCAAATAGTTTATTTTTTTAATCCAGGTTTTGAGATTTCAGCCTTCATCCCAACAAAAGACATTCAAAAAGCTGAAAAACCATGTTTAAAAATTCCACAGCAACATCTTCCAGAAACGATGTTTGTGTTCCTCTCGTTAATCCACAACACATGCCAACTGTTCTCACAGGGACTATTTTCTTAAGTATAAAGTTGTTCCAGTGAAAACTGTTAACAGAGTGTTCTGTGGTTTATCAGGAGAGGCAGTAACTTTGCTTTTGGAAAGACATGTTTCAGTTCCATTCACCTCACTGTGTGTGTGGGTGGAGGCTGAATTCTCAAAACCTGCACAAATAAAACCAAAACTATCTCCTCCAAAAAATAGATTTTATAAGTATGTGTGATTCAGCTCTTTAATACTCCTAAATGTGTTTAAAATGCGGTAAAACTGGGTGTTTACTTGCTTTATATAATTTCTTGTGTCATATTTTAGTGTGGAGATGTTGTCTGATGCAACCTAGTGTGCTGCTGCTGCCTCAGCATATTTTGATTCAAGCTGAGTTAGCGATCACATCAGTTGGTGGTTAGATTATTTCACGTTTCCGCAATGAAAATTAAAAACTTAAGCTGCATATTTCTACTTTCTCTTCAGCTGTTTCTGTTTGAACCATCAAACAGCCAGAGCCTAATTTCCTGAGAAAAAAGGGCAACGTACCAGAGAGAAACTCATCTCTAATGCACTCTGGATCTTATCAAAGACAATATTAATGGATCGCTTCCTCCCGGGTGACAGTTGCAAAACCAACCCTGAAAAGCTCCAGCAGTCACTCCAAAGTGCCTCCAGTTTGTGCTCACATCTTGCTGTGTATTTCACCTCCTGTGCCGTCAGTAGCTGAAGAAGCTCACGTTGTTTCTGTGGCTTCATCTCTCAGGTCCACTCACGTCCCCGTCGGAGAGGATCAGGTCCAGCATTTGGAGCTGGCTCAGGATCTCGCTCGCATCTTCAACAACCACTACGGAGACCTGTTCCCTGAACCCAGCGCCCTGCTCAGTAAGAACACACACTCGTACACACACATTTGCAGGCATGAAGGCACTCGTACACACACTAGGTTTTAATCAGATATGTTCGTTTGAAGACTGTGTACTGCCAATTAAAATAGATCTCTGGTAGCTGGTGATAGGGGCAGGAATTAAGTAGCTTTTCTTTCTATTTTTATGTTAAAAAAAAAAAGGTTACAATTAATCGTCATGGGACATTAAACTTATTTGAAATACACACTAAATAAATTCAGTCAGTCACTGTGTTAAATGTAAATAAAACAGAATGCAATGAATTGCATATCTTTTCGAACTATACTAATACAGCAAAAAGATATGTTACGTTCAAACTCATAAACTTAGGTGGGTTTTTTTTTAAATATAGACCTTTTTCTGAATTTGGTGCCTGCAACATGTTCCAGATAATTTGTGACAGCGGCATGTTTACCAGTGTGTTACATCACCTTTTTTTCACAACACTCAGTTAGCATTTGGGGACAGTAATTGTTGAAGTTATAAAAGTGAAATTTCATTCCCAAGATTCACAAACATACCTCCCGAAATCTGTGTGGAAGGCTGGACCAAAATCCCATCTGAACACTGTGAGTGATTAATTTCTTCGTACAGGAAGTGTCTTGTAGCTGGCATTGTAAACGAAGGCTTCTCCGATTATTAAATAAATTTGAGTTAGTGTGTTTTACACTTTTTTCTTGTGTCATTCCACTTCACTGCACCTCGATTTTATGGATTGAAACATTCTGATTTCTTTATCAGTGTAGTTTTATTAAGTTAATACCAACGTCTGGTCTAATTTTAATTTGAATAGCTGCGTTGGAAGTATGTTTAATTTTAAAACTAAAGATGTGTTGAGACTTATTTCCCTCACTCTATGCTGACAAGCATTTGCAAACAATAGCGTTCTTGTTTTATATACATTTTACACATTGTCCTGGCTTTTTTTGAATCAGGCTTGTTGCTGTGAGTTGTGTGACATTTCTTAATTAAATTCCCACCCTTTTTATCTTTTTTGTCCATAACCAAGCGTTAAAACTTTTTTTATTTAAAACAAGTGAAAAAATCTGTCAGAGCAGTCCGAATATTTCATCCAGTTTTAACAAAGATCAGCTTGTTTTATTAATTTTCCATAAATGAGTGTCTGTATTTAGAAAGAACCGAGCACTTTGCTTTGCCAGAATTAAGACCAAACTTGTGTGCGAGTACTTTTAAGTGCCTGAATTAAAAAAAGGAAAAAGTCAAGTACTCAAAAATGCTTGGATTTAAAAGAGGATCTTAAAAGTGTTTGGATTTATCCTACTGGGATCTCTCAGTGTGAGTCTCTGTCGATTGTTTAACTCTCAAAAAAAAATCAATATTGTATTTGGATATTAATGTCATGTTAAAAATGGTTCTAAATCACCAAAATGTTGTTTTCACTTCTTATAGAAATTGCTACTTGATGTTTTTATATACAGTGGAAACTACTTATAGTGATCACATCTATTCGCATCAAAGTAACACAGAAATAAAGCTTACTTTAGTTTACTGTAGTATTGGCGGTTTGTCGTAAGCTTCGAGTAGACTGTGATTGTTAGATGGATTTAGACCGGCATATATGAGCATCTATGTGAATTACTGGCCCTTACGTTTGACGTAATTTCTCCTTGAATGTGCTTGAGAAGTCCTTGAATTGTATCATTTCAGCAGAGTGGCGACCCTGCAACATTTTAGACAATTGCAGTTTGATTTGAGTTGGAAAAAAGGTTACATTTACTTTACTGCACTTGTTTTAAGAAACAACTGTCTTTCCCTCTTTGGATTTCTTAAACAAAACAGCAGAAGCCCCTCTCTGTAGGCATCATGATAATTACGATATCGACCTATCGAGGTCAGCAAAACTTTTTTGAGGTCATTTCCATATATCATAGAATATTGCTGTTTTGTTTACATGTCTGTTTTTTTTACTAAAGACCACCAACCTTTTATCCAACATGACGCCAGAGTAAACAGCAGGGGTTCCTGACCATTAGACTTTATGTGTTTTCACAGCGCCTAACCGAAAAGAACAGAGTAAAGCTATGCTGAGACACGTTTTGATGTCGTTTCTGGTCGCACTGCTTTTATCCTTCCGTCTGCTCTCTGTGTTAGAGTTTCATCATGGGCAGAGCTCAGTTAATACACACAAAACACACACACACACAAAAACATACACACAGCCACAGTGAACCAGGTGAAGTGACGAAAACGTTGGAGCTAATAGATGTTTTTCCCAACGACAACTGACTAGCCAGAAAGGTTTGGAAGAATACGGCCAAATTTACTCTGTTTCAAAGCCAAACTCCACGACTCATGGTGTGCACGTTTTGTGTTTAAGCCGACTGAGAGAGGAGAGCATGTTAACATGAACAACCCGATATGCTAACTTGTTTAAAAACAGTGGCAGCGAAAACTGGCAATACAACTAACGTAAAGGCTAATGTGAAACATTTTACTTTGTTGTACATGTTGTTGTCACTCGTCGCTAACGTACAGCTAATATGTAGCTGCATTTTTGGTTAACAAAGGTCGTAAATGCTGAGAAACTGGATCGGCATTATATTAAGAAATAAAATAAGATGTACCTCTGTTCCAAATGTTTAATATAAAATTAAATGCAGTTGTTTTTTTAATTTATTTCAGATACTTATATGATACTTACTTATATTTTTCAGGTCCGGTGTCTGAGTATTGTGAAGAAGTCAAAGTTCGTTGCTCTTTGTAAGGCTGCCCGATTCCAAAAAAGTTGGGACGCTGTTTTTGAAACGGAAATCATAAACAGAATACAATGATTTGCAAATCCTTTTCAACACACAGTGAGGGACGTTAACTGAAACACATTTAATACGTGGAGAATCCTTTGTTTACAATGCCAGCTGCAAGACACTTCCTGTATGAAGACACTAATCGCTCACAGTGATCAGATGGGATTTTGGCCTGTTCACTCACACAGACGGTCGTTTAATTCTTGAAGATGTTCACCTTCATAACTTTAACAATTAGTGTCCTCAGTTCCCAAACACTTAACATAGTGTTGTTAAAAGACGAGGTGATGTGATAAACATACCTCTGTTCCAACTGTTTTGCAGCGTGTTGCATAAATCAAGTTCAGATTGAATGTATATTTACAGAAAACAATATTATTTATCAGTCTTTGTACTGTTTTCGACTGATAATAGGTCGAAAAGGAGTTGTTGTTATTACTGTGACAGGCTTGATGGTAGTGACACGAGTGATTTCTACCATCAAGCATCAGTTTTAGTCGCTGGAAACATGTGGATGATGCTGTAGTGATTGTCCATCAGACCACTGGAACAGGAAAAATACATCGGAAAAGCAAAGCAGCAAATGTCAGCAGCTGTGTGTTTTATCAGAGCTGCAACTCTAGTATACTTCTGTTTTGTATTTGCAAATGTATTTCTCTTCTTTTACTTTTTTTTTCTCAGCAGTTTATATTAATAGATAAGAGTAGTCAGAGAGATGACAGGAAACAAGGGAGAGAAGTTGGGAACGACATGCAACAAAAGTCCCCAGTTGGATTTGAACCAGTGACGTGGCTGTGTATGGCTGGCATCTTAACCTCTGAAGCTACAGCAGAGGAACTTATATCACAGAGTTTATTTTGCAATCAATACATGTTATGTTCATTTGCTGTTTAATTCTTGGGTAGTGATGAATAAGGTCACAGTGCAGTCTGTTGAATGAAATTAAGCAGAAGGAACTATTGCTGGCAAAGTTGAGAGTTTTTGAATTTGTATGATAAACAATTCTTTTTGTAATCCGCTCTTTCTGGCCTTTATATTTTTAATTTTGTGTGCTGCCATTTTGGCCACGTCTCCCTTGCAAAATAAGTCTTTTCAGAAGTTTTCTAGTTACATAAAGGTCAAATTAAAGAAAAAATATTCATGGCCAATCACAGGTTACACTTGGAAGGAAAAATTTAACAAAGTATGAACATACAATGATGTTTTCACTGATTTATTTTGAAATTACTGCTCTGTGTTTTTCAGTTTTACACACACATGGCTGACATGTTCTCCCTGTTTCATCCTCCTTGATTATCGGTATCAGAAAGCACAAGATGGAGTCACTCATGTGTGCAGCGCAGCTTTGATTAAAGAAGTATTTTCTTCCTCTTGTATCAGAATAATAGAGTGATAATAGATTTGGGGAGGATGTCCTAGAGATGACTTCAGGGAGGGTTTTGTGTTTGTGGAGTATCTGGCTCAGACCGGTTGATCCCATCTTCATTTCTAGTCTTTGGCAAAGCAGAGCTGCCAGTCACCACCTTCCCTTTGAAACTGAACCGAAGGCTTTTTAATTTGCCTGAAATTAAGTCGTCTGACGGACCGATGAACAGGATGTGGCGTGTGGGAGGGACGTGGACTTCTAGTTTGGGATAGAAAGAGAGTCGGAGCTTGCAAGATGGCGGAAGGACGGGGGCTGATAAATAAGACAGGAGAGGAAATCTCGGCTCCCGAGGTCTGCTCATCACTTCACACCAAGATACGTCTGCTTCACACTGGGACGGTCTCTCTCTCTCACACACACACACACAACAGGCAACAGTAATGAAACTATAACTCTTCGATTAAAACGCTCCTGCACAAAGACTCGTTTCATCATTTCGCACCAGCTGACATCGACCAGATTCAAACAGTGAACGCTGAATCTTAACTTGTTACACGGGCACGTCGTTCACATCTCACCTCTAATAAAAAACAGAAATTCACCAGCCGAAATCCATCAGTAGATATTCAAAAATATCCTCAAAGACGTAACTATTTTCCACAGTAGTATCTATACAAATTAAAAAAACTAGTACTGGAATGATTTTACAAGAATAAGTTGATTTACAGGAAATTAATGGACAAATCAAAGAAAAAGTGAATAGTTTTAAATCATTCTCATGTGTTTGAACATTTTCAGTTCGATTAACCCCCTTAGGCATTCTCTTGGTGTTCAGTCAACAAACAAAGAATAAAGAAGCTCAGTCGATCATGAACAAATATTAGACAGCTACACACAGTGACAAGAACCAACTAACTCATTCATCGTACTTATGAGAGCTTTAAAATCAGGCCAGTTTTTTAAAGGTTATTCCACGTGAGAGGAGCAGAGCAAATTAAAGCTTTCTTTCTCAGCTCAGTCTGGGCACCAGGAACAGACGACAAAACTAAGTCTTGAGATGTTATGCGACGGGAATTTACCTGGTACGGCTTTATAAATGAAATACAATATAAAAAAGACTTAAAAATGCAGGGGTAATAACGGTGTGATGTTATTTTTTCAGTATGACAGGGAAAATATTACAAGTATAGAGAGCACCAGTTAGTTTGCTTCGTCTTTGGGCAGAGATGTTTAATGTTGTCCAACTTTCTGCATAGGAGTGTGGAGTGAAGGGCCACAAGGGATAAAAAAGTTTTCCAGTAGCAGGCTTTTTGTCCTTTGATGTCAAATATGGTTTAAAAAAATTTGACAAAGAAGTAGGAATTTTGAAATGCAAAATGTGCAGGAACCCTGTTAATACTGTGGTCATTGTATAGATCTTCTGTGTTTCCGGATATATATCATATGAGTCTGGACAGACATGGATGTAAACTGCAACTTGACTGGTTATTGGAGGCACACAAGGCACCAGGCAGTAATATTAGTTTCTTATTTGGTAATGAATATATTGTTTTTCATTTTTTTTGTCATCATACTAGCAAGTTTCTTAATCTGATTTCCTCCCTCAGGCTCTACACGAAAGGTCAAATCCCTCCGTGACCCTTCTGCCAAAATGTCCAAATCCGACCCCCAAGCAATGGCGACGATCACCATCACAGACTCTCCTGATGACATCGCCCTCAAGATCCGCCGTGCAGTCACTGACTTCACCTCTGAGGTCACCTTTGACCCAGAGATGCGGCCAGGCGTGTCCAACCTGGTGACGATCCATTCTGCCATGGCGATGATCAGCGTGGACGAGGCGGTGTCGCAGGCCAAGGGGATGGACACTGGTGTCTATAAGAAGCTCGTCACTGAGGCTGTGGTCCAGAGGCTGACGCCCATCAGGGAGGAGATTGAGAGGCTGAGGTCTGACCCTGCTCACCTGGAGGGAGTGCTGGCTCAGGGGACATGCAGGGCTCGGGAACTGGCTGCGCCGGTCCTCGGAGAGGTCCGACAGAGAGTGGGATTCTGCTGAGAGGCAGCTGGAGGCCTCATGGGGCCACAGTCACACCGCAGGCCTCTCTCAGTATTTAACTGCTGCTGATATCAGATTTTATTCCGATGACTGTTTACAGCTCTGAGATATTAAAGGATGTAACTCATGTTAAAACAAAATGTGTTGAAAGATGTGGAACAGACTCAGCTGCAGAGGAACAGACTGCGGACCAACTGACAGTTGGCCTTTTCTTTTTGTCCTCTGCTGTTGTCTCATTAGTCTTTTTACACAGAGATCCAGTGATGGAGCCGCAACGACACCCTTCATCACATCGCCTTTGCTTTTTTTATAAGGAAAACAAACCATGCAGCATCATGTCGCCCCAGTGTGTGAATTTAAATAGCATGCAGGCGTTCCTGAGGCAAAAGAGGTGTGGCGGCCTGACGTGTAGTAGCGTCGTCCTCTGGTGTGACATGGCAGCGCTCGGTAAACAATAACAACGGCATAACATGGCAACAACAATCCTTTACTGTCTCTGTTACATTTCGGCTCATCTCTTCCTCTGCTCGGAGGGAAACAAGCTCCCGAATCTCATTGTTTTCCCAATTTGCAGACATTTTCGGACTCCGCTCCTCTTTGAGTTAGCTGCTAGCTGCTACATGTTACTTTTTAAAACTCAGGCAGTGGGTCGCATGGCATAACACGTGGTCAAAACATCATTCAGTATCAGTTTTAATTTTCTCTATAAAGCTCAATTAGACGTGCTTGAACGCTCACAGCCGACAAGGAAAAACTCGCCAAAAAAAAAACTTAAACACGTCATCAAAACTTAACACCCATCTCGTCCTGCCAGCTCTCCCTTTTACAAAGATATCAATTCGGTGCTGTTACTAAATTTGCTGCCACGAAGAGAACACTCTGTCCCCCCATTCTGCAATTGTAGCTTTTATACAGAGCGGCAAGGCAAAATAACGGTGTGACATTCCTGCCTTCGACAGGCAGTGTAAAAGGGGCTGTTGAAATAAATGAGGAGGCTGTGTCTTGTGATGCAGCTGTAACGTTGGTCTGAACGTTGCCAGACAAGAAGATTTCACTTTTGTTTTTGTACATATAATACACACTTGTTCTGAAGACGACACAGGTTGTTTGTCTGCTCATCTTGTGGCTGTATGTGTTTCCCCAAATACCACACAAGCTCTGTTTTTCATGCTCTTTAAAATATTTTGTCTTCTCGTTCCCAGTGTTAACAGCTTTCAGCCAAACTGCCACCAAAACAACGAAAACACTCTTCTTATTCAAACAAATTTCATTTACTTTTTGATTTCAGTGTCCAAATTGAACTTGACTTCAGGTCACTGGTGTTGAGATGTGACGTTGTAGCACATGTGCGTGTTTCTGTTCACACTGGCAGCTCAATGAGACGCTTGTTTAATCTCGATTGGAATCAGATTGGATTTATAAAGTCTGGACTGACAAAGACAAAGAGACACCAAAACCTAAAACAGATTTATGCAAATAAGATTCAAGCCAGATTCATCGTTGGTTTTGACATCTGTTCGGACAGAAATGAAAGAAAGGAGAGAAATAAAAGAACAGATTCAAGAAAATGCACCTCAGCTCCTGCAAATATGCAGAATGCAACATTTGGTTTTGGATAAATGCACAAACATGTCAATGGTCAGGCACAGTTTGAAGCTAGAGAGTAAAAATACATATAAAAAAACAACAGCCCACAGGACACTTTTGATGTTGTTACCGCCTGCACTGCAGACAGTGTGTGAGCAATTAAAATGTAAGAGATGACTTAAAAGGTTCTGTGGAGATCACTGAAAATAATTATTGGGTGCATTAATTCAAGTCCAGTGGTGGAAGAAGCAGTCAGATCTTTTACTTTGATAAAAATAGCAACACTGGGATGTAAAAATATCTCTTACAAGTCACATTCCTGCCTGAAAAATCATACTCAAGTACAAAAGATTAAATTTTATACTCAATGTACCAAAAGTTAAAGTACTCATTTTGCAGCATGGCCCCTTCCAGAATAATACTGATGTTTTAGTGTTTATCATGTTGATGTTGCTGCTGGTAAAGTTGGAGCTCATTTTAATTATTTCATATGCAGCTGTATAACTTAAATTATAATAATGTATCGTAATTTAGTAGTAGATTTTTCTATTAACAATGTAAATTTGCAAACTGAATTAAGCTTTAAAATAAATGTAAAACATTTGCTTCTGAAATGCAGTGGAATCGAAGTGTAAAGTATCATAAAATGGACGTACTCGAGAATGTTATTTGAGTAAGAATGATTGACTTTATTTTGCGCAAAAAAAAAAAAACATCAACAGACGTGCTCGAAAAGCAGCAGGAAGAAGTATACACTTATATAATCCCACCTCACTCTCAGTAGTCATGTCTCATTTAAAAAAGAAATTGTCAGCAACTATCCCAAACTTATTTACAACCATTGATACACATGAGTAAACAACAGTCTTAGCCCAGATAAATTAATAAACCAACCTATCAGCATCATCCCTCCTCATTACATTCCAACACTGTTCATGTCGTGGCGTTGAAAATCTGACCTTCAATACAAAAAAACTGAAGTTTACTCATGTTTGTATTTGTGCAAAAGATGACTGGAGCATCGTCTCCGAAACTACAGTGACTAATGTCGGCTGATTCTTGATCGCTTGCTCATTCTAAACAGTCCAGTATGATGTTTTTTACTGTTCTAAAATCAGTGTACATCTTTCAGTGCGCATGTGACGACCGTGCATGCAGCCTGTTGTAGTTGCTCCTGCTTATTTATACTTGTTATTTTGCGTTTTCTTATAAATCTTCATGCTTTTATTTATTTGTTTAATCTTCATTTAACCACTCCTTTTCAACAGTGTCCCAAGAGTGTCCTGGCCGAGACAGGCAGCAACATAAAGTTCCAGACAACACAGAACAAAAATATTAAATATAAAAAATATACAGCTCTAAAACAAGCAATATGAAACACAGAATAAGATTACTACATAGAAAAGCCCAAAAGTATGATAATATATATTAAAAATGATCCATAGAAATGCAAAAACAGGCGACTGTACATGATTACAAAGACCAGCTTGTGTCCAAAAATCCTGCAACAGTGCTTTTAAACAGCCGAGAGGAACCAACGAGAGATGAGGAGCTGCAGACATAAATGCTTGCTTGCCAAACTCTGTACGTGCCCTTGGTACAGACAATAAGAACATGTTCTGTGAAAGGAGAGCAGCCATTTTCAATGTTTTGCTAATGTACACACATAAATCTACTGGTAGTGTTCCAATGATATCTCTGTAAACAAGAGAATGCCAATGACAAAGTGTAAGAAATTGTAAAGAGAGCCAGCTAACCCGAGCAGACAGGATACAGTGATGAGTCAGTGGCTTACAGTCGTTAATGAATCTAATCTAAGAGGGACTGTAACGTGTCCAGATTTCCTCATTTCACAACAAAATTGTGCAATAAAACCAGTGATGCATATTGTCTCAGTTCAGCCACTGAATAACTGTCTCATCTGGTGATCTTCAACTGCTGCAGGGAATCGGTCTCAGCTCGGCTGCTTCAGGACACATCGTGGTCATCATCATCATCGTCACCATCATCATCACCTCATGAGCGGTCAGTATGTAGAAGACTTGAATTCAGAGGTAAAGACTTGAATCTGAGCACTGATGTGAAGGGGATATAAGCGTGTGTGAGTGTGGTGTAGTCACCTGGGAGTTTGTGTGTTAGTGTGTGTTTGTTTATTTCATTGTTTTGTCTTTTTGGGGAAATAATAAATGAGAATATGTGATTTTCTTTTTAGATATTTGCAGCACTGCAGTTTTTTTCCTTTGTTATTTTATTAACATTGATTTTGCTGACATCTTGGGATACACAGAGAAACATATTCTGAGTGAACACAAACTAATATGTGCACACAAATACCTTACACCTAATTAATCAACACACACACAGCCACATTTTCACTTCCAGTGGTGGAAGGTAATAAAATATAACAAACAAATAAATTATTCTGTAATATTACAAATTAAGATAAAACTTTATTGATCCCAGAGGGTAAATTCACAAGAGCCCAGCAGAGTAATATATAGTGATTAAAATTAGCTCCAGTTTTACCAGTTGAGACATTAAAGTTATGAACACATTAATGTGATCATTTGACTTGTGACAGAGTGTTTATACACTGTGATTTAACATTCAACATGTAACATGAAACTGCTTTATTCAGTGTTTTACTGGTCTAAATCACCAGGTCAGTTTGTTTTGGAGAGAAAGGGCCTTATCCAAATCCCAATCTTGTGTGACAGATCCTTTGCACATAGTTTACACCACTGTGAGCATTTATATTTGTGCGGTGGTGTCTGTGTCACTCTGCAGTTACACCTCCAAAACACTGGTTGGCAGCGGAGGTTTGTGAAGTGCTGTGAAGTTTAGTTGATTCAAAACACACATTAAACATGACTTAACAGAGACCGTTTCAAACACAAGTACACAAATCAGCTTCACTATAACTCGCAGCATTCACAGACAAACACTTGTCTTTATCTGGACACATTTTCACCACAAATACAACATGCTAACGTTATTAGCACAAGCCTATGGCATTTTACATTGTATAAATTAGCCTAGCAGCTAGCTGACTTTTCCTCTACTCATATGAAGCCAGGGACAACAGCAACATTTAACAAAGGTAATGTTACAAAATTCAGCTCCATTACAGCTCACAAGGTTCACTGACAAAACAACTGTCTTATACTAAACATGTTTTCCAAACTAATACAACATGCTAATGTTTTTAGCACAAGCCTATGGCATTTTACATTGTATAAATTAGCCTAGCAACAAGCAGAGATTTCCTCTGCTCACATGAAGCCAGGATAAATCACACACAAGACTTAAAATGCTGTTTTTGTGGAGGCTTTATTGACTTCACAATTTATTTTTTTATATCTGTGATATTAAAGTAAATAAAAGTTTTTTCCACTGAGGGAAATGGTTTCAGCTTACAGAAACAGACAGGAGGTCTGCGTCACTGTGACTTGTAGTTACATTTCTGGGGAGGTGCACGTCAGAGTATGGCGTAGGGTACTGCATCGATTTGACACAGAAGTATAAATTCTGCCTTACTCCCCTCTTTCTTCCATTTGTCTCATATGACCTTCCCCTCATTCTTTGTTTATTATATATCCTTTTCTTTGAGTCTTTAGCTTCTTCACCTCCCTCCTTTTGACTCCTGAATCCTCCTCATCATCCCTCCATTCCCTCCTTTATTGTCCCCACTCCCACTCACAGTCCATCCTCCTCCTCCTGCTGTTTCTGCTTGTAACTCTCTGCTCTCCGCCATCACACTTTCTCTAATTGAAAATGCACCACACACACACACACACACACACACACACACACACACACACACACACACACTATGGGGAGCTGGCCCGTGCTGTGGTTTTTCCATCCCGGTGTTTACCTGGGAACAGAGCGCTGTCCTCGCTCCGCTTATTTCCTTCTGCTCCGTCTCTTTTCCTCCTCCTGTTGGCTGCAGCAGCTGACAGAGTATAAATAAAAATATATAGACTACATATACACACACAGCAGCAGGCTGTAAATCAGTGCGAGCTGTGAGGACCGCAGCATTATGACAAATACATGTGTGATATCTGTGCGCTGTAATGAGCAGGTTTAATGTGAAAGCGACACCGTAACTGAAGCGTTTTATGCGCAGAGGTAAAAACTTTAATGGAGCCCTAATAAATGTTACTTTTTAGAGAAATGGTGGTAAATGGAAACAGCTACAGGAGAGGACAAATACATGTAAAGACGAGACTTTTCACTCGGGTTGAACTTGAGCAGGAGAGGAAGCCAGTAAAGCTAAAGCCTCTTAACCTGCAGACACTGGAGCCTTTTTACGCATTCAATGACATCTGACGCTTTTTACCCAATTTACGCATTATTTTTTACCACGTGCGCACTTTGTCAACAGATATGAAGTGTTTCATAAAAATAAAAATGTGTGCATGATAGATAGGTAGATAAAGAGATTTATGATGTTTGAGTCAGGGTGGTACCTTTTGTAATTATTATTATTATTTTTTTTTTTTTTAATTTGTTCAGGGACTGTTCTTTACTTACCAGTGGCTGGGGATGGCTTAGATGTGACTTTTGTTTATTTGTTTTCATTTTGACCCTTGCCAAAGAAAAGCATCCTGCAAACAGTTTTGTATTTTTGGGTTGTTTTTTTTGTTGTTGTTTGTTTGTTTTTGGGTTTTGTTTTGTTTGTTTTTTTACATATTTTTAAGAGCATTTGAGGCATTACACCTGATGTGTTCAAGCACTGTCGGAAAATCCACTCCAATAATAATTTCAGTTTTTACAAATGATGGAATTTTGGTAATTTTGCGGGCAGATTTGGAAGACATGTTTTCTTCTGCGGTAAAATAAATATTAAAAACAACCATTTAAATTTCCGCTTTTTTTGTACCACCCCTTCCCCCTCACAAGTAACAAACAGTCCCTTATTTGAGAGGGATACTGCACAGAGTCTTAGCGGCACCGGAGTTATAAGCTCATTTCTATCTCTAGTTCTGGGCAGGAAACTGACAAAACATCTTAGTTAAGAAAATAAAAACAGAGCACATACTCATAATACAACAACAAAACATGAAAACACATCAAGTGACACGTCGCTTTCTTCTGTTTGTAGCTGTAATGTGTATGATCATCTGTAAGGGATCATACAGACATTACAGCTGTTAAATCTGTCATTTATTTTACTATAGTTTATTTGTTTGTAATAATCGCAGCTCTGCAGCTGAGTGGCGCAGATGTTTAGTGTCTAAATCACATTTATAATCTCATAACTTGAAGAAGAAAAGAAAACGCACATCCAAGATCCGAGTTTCACACAATATCGATTCATTTATTTATATAGTCGGCTTTCAGGCAAAGAATTAGAATATAATATTTACCCATAAAGCTGCGTGATATTACATAAAGACATCTGCGTAATATCCGTTTACGATTTATTGTATTTTTCGAGAATTTTCCTTTTTTTAATTATTATGGGCTTGTTCTCATTACTTAAAAAAAACAACAACATGGCGCTAACGTTGTCTTTTTAAATATTATTATATATTGTGAGACACTTAATTTTATTAGAGTGTCTGTTGAAAAAAAGTAGAAAACTCAAACTGCAATCACCAAGACAGAACCACGGGCTGATTTCTTGTCGTCACTGCGAACATTATCAGAGTTTTCACTTCCAGTTTTGATGTTTGTGTTTTCTTCTCTTGCAGAAAATTTCTCGGTAAAACAATCGTCTTGTCTGATTAGTCACATGTGACGCGTTTGGCATCATCACAATCACACTCTTTCTCATCAAACACATAATTTAACCATCATCTCAGAGCAGCCGGATGCTGCTGATTTCGCATTTTACGCGTAAAAACAAGCGTCAGGTGTACGTAAGGATCTCTGCCACAGGCCCAGCACTGACCAGTCTCAGTCCTCTCATCTCCAGCTCCTCCAGAGGCTCCTGCAGTTGCTCTCCGCGCTATATATAGAGTCCTGCATAGGGGAATCACAGTCCTTTGCCCGAGGCGGAAGGTGCTGAAACGGCCCGAGAGCTGCTGTCACATTGGGTGCTTTACTGCATACTTTACCCCGGGGTCAGTCGGGGTCAAGCGCTTTTTGGGACTAATTGAATATTAACGCCACGTTTGACCGTTTCCGCCCACCGTCCACGTGTCTGTGTGGTGTTGAGGTCAGAACACGAACGGAAACCAAACAAAACTGGCGAGAGCTGCGTCTTTTAGGCCTGTATTGTAAAAGTATATAAGTCCACCGCGAGAGAAAATATTTGGATGCACTCACTGTTATAAAACATAAGCTCCATATAACCCTCTGCAGATATTTATCTGATTTAAAGGAGTAGAGGGTCAGACGCGCCCCTTGTGCTTCAGTTTTGGGTGAATGAGATGCCATTGGGGCTATAATTGGGATCCAAACAGCAAACAGTTGGTTTTACTTTTAACTGCTTGTGTTTAACGAGTTTCCTCCCACATGGATTTCAACCCACCCTTCTAACACGCGCGCGTGCACACACACACATACACTCACAGAGAATATTTACTTGTTTACTTTACGCACAACCAAAACCAACACAAAAATATATCCGTGTCTTGTAGTTGCGTAAATAGCAGTTAAAATTATATCCATATACATTCAAACTTCTCGTTCCTGCCTGATCCTCTGATTTGTTGCGCAGTGATTGGTTTTAAATTCAAATGTAATAATGTACAATGTAATGTATAATTTCCATTAAAGCGGCAGAAACGCGCACAGGTTGCGCAGATCTTTACACAAAATAACACCAGTTTACGTTAAAAACTGTAAAAGTCAATGATGAAAAGTGCATATGCAGGTCTGTAATGAGGTGTCAGAGCGAAACGATTAATTTATTTATTTATGTAGTTTGTTGTTTATTTTAAAGGCTGTGGTCACTAAAATATTCTGAAAGAGTTTATTTTTTTGCACCGAATCATAGTGTTGTTACCTGCCTTTTAATTTGTTGTGATATTCTTAACTTTATTGCGCATTTCCTGCAGATTTTGCAGCGTTATAATCCACATGCGCGCTTGAACGCGTCTGACAAACGCGCAGCGGTGACCTTTTATTTCCAGGAGCCGCCCGCAGGTTGTCTTCAGGCCTGCAGACTCTCCTCTGCAGCTTCTTCTTCTTCTTCTTCTTTTCTGTCCTCATCTTTTCGTTTTGGGCCGCTGACGGGAAATGTGTGAAATATTTTCTTCCTCGCGGTAGAAACCGATCCGCCGCTTGTCTCCGGGCTGTGCGCCTCTTCCTGAGCATCAGGCCTGCAGACGGTCACACAGCCCGGAGACAGAGACTCAGCACAGCAGCTGGTTTAAAGACAAATGTCTGATCGATTATAGAGTTTAACGTCAGGCTGCTGCACCAGTAAAACCTGTCTGTATTATTATTTATTATCACTAATATTTATAGTATTTTTTTTTTTTTACCAGTAATACAAGTGCTATTAGTAGCATTATTATTATTATTTTTGTTATTATCTTAATTTCCTCTTTGGAAAATTTGGGCCACAAAAATACAATTTACTCGACTTAATATTTATTTAATTATTATTAATATAATTATACTGTAATATTTAATAGCAGCGTTTAATGTTATGCTGGCCTTTATATCTGTTACAGTCGTATTAAAGATTTTTTTTTCTTAGCATTAGACCAAATTTAGAATATCTTGTTTTTACTTTATCAAGACCATATTAGCCGCAATCATTTCTTTTCTGATTTTTAAAATAAATAAATTGATTAATCATTGATCGAAAAATTGTCTTTGCATTCAAAGTGAAATTTCGTGTTTTATTTAAGTAAATTAGCTCAATTATTCTTTTCATCGAAAATAGGAGAAGAGCGGATTTGCCTTTGAGTTTTTGTCTTAAATAAAATTATTGAAAATAAATTGGTGTGAATTTAATAGGTGAATGAACAGCTGACAGGCCGCTGACTGAAGCCTGAATTTTAAATCTAAGATCTCCATCCGCTCTTGAGTTACCTCCATCTAAACTCCGCAAACACACCAGTTTATGGTTAATAATATTAATGTTTTTTATCTGTGACCGACCCGGAATAATAAACTCAATAAGTCGAGCAGCATTTTTACTTGCTAATCCTCTCAGTTGTTGTTTGTGTCCCGCCGCAGCTCTGCTCTGCCTCCACAGTGACGCTGTGATGTGACTGTTAGAGCCCCTGGTCATGATGCATCAGCGGCTCGGACGCACTTGGTGAAAAGACGGATATTAAAAAGACTGTGGGATGATCGCAGTGAGGCGAGGGCCTCGGCTCTCAGCCTCAGGCCTCCATGGTCAAGCATCTGGGGAGAGGAGAGGAGAAGCTGCAGGATCTGAGAGTCACAGCAGGGAGACATCAGTGTTTGGTGAGATCAGTTCATACATCACTCAGCTCAAACTGAAACATATTATATAAAAATATTTTATTTCTCTTTTTCTATTTAAATCTGCGTGTGAAGCATGTTTAGGTTAAATAAGATACAAGATAATAAGCTGATGTATTTTTCCACATGCTGCATTATGGAGTCAGTTCATCAGGCTGCAGCAGTCCGGCTCACGGTTCCTCTTCCAGGACGCGCGTCTCCCTCCGCCGCCATTGGACCAAACACTTAGTCTCGCTGTCTTTCCTCACTTCTCATTGGACGCGCGGGTTTGACAGTGCGCGGGAGGGGCCGCCCCCTCTGCGCCTGAAAAAAAAGCTCCTCCAGAAGTGAGTATCAATCAGCGAGAAGTTAGGGGGACAGAAAGAGAAAAAGAAAGACGCGGAGTGGAAGGACGGAGAGACGCGCAAAGCGGCAGACCGCATCAAAACTATCAATCCTCCCGGACTTGATCTCACGCGCAGCCAGGATGGCACAGTCTGCCCCCAAAAGTTTGACGCGGCGTTTCTAGTCACAGTTGGGATTACTTTGGACACTTGGTGAGTTTGCGCCCCCGCTGTAAACACTGACGTGTGCATTTTTCACTGTTTTGCTTCACTGCGTTGGACGGACGGAGTGGGTTTTTCGCCGCGTCCCCCCCTTCGGGTGGATTTGAGAGAAATGAGTGAGAGGAGGCGATCTGCCGCAGCTCTGAGCTCTAGAGCCCACGCTTTTTCCGTGGAAGCCCTGATCGGCTCCAACAAGAAGAGGAAGCTCCGGGGCTGGGAGGAGAAGGAGCTGGAGTTGTCCATGGAGAGCCTCGCCACGGACGGAGAGGACCCGGCGCACTGTCTGGATATGGACCCGGGTCAGTGCGCAGACATGCACCACACCGCTCAAATGTGCGGATCTCCGTTATATCACTGCAGCGCAGCGCGCAGCGACGAGTCCCGAGTCAAAACATGGCTCCACTTTCAATGACCCAACCCACGACAGGGCATGTAGCTAGAGGCTCCACGGTCTCTGTGAGAGTGTGGAGACGTTTCTCTTGTGCTCAGTGGTTCCGCTCTGCTGCAGCGCTGTAACACAAAGAGGAGAGTTTAACTGTTGCAGCCTGACGCGTGCAGGCCTGTAGAGAGAGAGTCAGCCACACTGTCCTGCCGTCAGGAAAATAACAGAGAATATGCGTCAGGGAGATTATCTAAAGGAGCCAATTTGCATCAAGTGAAACATCAAACAACTTAAAAATAGATCCGAGTACTCAGCAAGAGGCAGAATGATTAGATGTGTTTTTGTCCCGGCGGGTTGGCTTGTCCAGGTTTTGACTCCGGACTGGTGACTCCCACAGTCAGATCTAAGTGACATCAAAAATATGAGTCCAAAATGAGTCAGAGTTGTGCTGATGTTTGGACGCTGGTTGTTGCCAGAGTTTGGCTGCAGGCCTGAAAGGAGGCCTCGGCTTCTACACGGAGGTGCACTGGCATGAAGTAAATGAGATTAAATAATGTGAGCTGACCCCGGTGCGTTTTCTTCTTCAATATAAACAAATTGAAGACATTTTGAATTATATTATCCGCTGCTAAGAAATCAATTACCTGCGCGGGACAAGAATTTATCTGGTTGTTAAAGCGTCCGTCTTGCGCCACACGCTGAAGAGCCAACATTTTCCTGGTATCAGAGCGCACAGAGAACTTAAAGGTAAAATTAAAATCCTAATCCCTCATAGAAAAATGTGTAATCAGCTCGCAAATGGTTTATAAGAAATCAAAAACCTGTGCGTAAAATGTGAAGATGTGATACACTGCAGCAGCAGAAATGCACGGCATTTGTACCAACATCATCCAAAATGAAAAATGATAGAATACAATTGACAAGACGAACAGCAATGAAGACGATTTTTAAATTAAAGTATAATAAAACAAATCATTAGATGATTGAAAAGTGGGAATATGTTGTTGTTTCAGCAGTTTCATGTTTCGTATACTCACAACGAGCGCCTTTTTGCAACAAGTTTTACATGAGCAATTTATTTTTTAAATTCACGGCTTATTTGCATCAAGTTAAATGCTTCAAATATTCTTTGGCATAAACTAACAGAATTAATTAACCACAGGTGTAATGCTGCTCTGTCCTCTACTTTTAGATTTTAAAGATGACCTGATCACGCAGAGATAAACCTGCTGAGCCTGATGTGACTTTTAACCTTCGAGTTGAGCCGTCGACACACACGAGCTTCACTTTTAAACTGACACACACACAGAGCTGCGCGCCCTGCTTGTGCCAAATCTGAAAAGGAAAATCATTTAGTTTGACTGGACAGTGTTCAAGTTTGCGCTTGAGAAATGTTAAATTTGGTGGAAATGATCTTCGTGAGGATTCTGTATCCAAATACGGCCCGGTCTTGATAGTGATTGAATATTTAATTTGTCTTTAAATATAAAATTCTTCTTATGTGTTATGTAAATCTCTGTAGGAATGTAGAGACAGGCAGAAATGCAGCTGACCTCTGCGTGCTGCTCAGACAGTCTCAGGCCGATGGTGAGTCTCAGTGCCTGCTGCAGTCTGACCTCTGGGGCGCAGCGCCTTTACGCACGGCTCCTCTCTGCTCCAGAGCTGTTTTGAGTTGAAAAGCAAAACTTTAAAAACAAGTAAATCACTGGGAGAAAGATTTAAGCAGGGTGCTCTGATGTCTCATGGAAAGATCGTTGTTCAAGTGCTGAGCTGTCTGCAGTGTGTTGAATGAGGGAGGTGAGACTAAATGTTAATTACAGCGCGGCTAATAACAAACAGCTTGTTTGTGTGCGTTTGAAAAGGGCAACTTTAATCCACCAAAATTAAATCTTTGACATCATTAAACAACCCTGCAAAACTCTTTCTGTTCATCATCTCCTAGTTTTTTTGTGCAGCGGAGTTTTAGGATTTGTGGCTCAATGAATTACCCAGTCCCCGGCTCCTCGCCCCCCCTGGCCCCACTCATTAGCAGACGGGTTCCTGGCAGGTTCAGCGGGTCCCTGCTCGGGTCCTAAAGCCTTCGCTTTGGCGCGTCGGGCGGCGGTGACCGAGAACAGCGAGTCTCTGTGGTCAGATTATGTGGTTTAGAGGAATCCTTAACGGAGTGATTTTATTTTTACTCAACTCCAGGCGAGGCTGGAAGCCGGCTGGTCGTATAACACGTTTATTAGCCTCAAAGACAAGGGCAGGACTGAGAAAGGCGCAGGCTCTGAACCAGGCTCGCATTTAACGGTCTGCCTGTTGGAGCTCAGCAGCTCAGTCAGCGCGGAGAAAGTAGTTTTGTTAGACCTCACAAAACTACTACAACCACATCTCCATAATACTCTCCATTTAAGACTTTAATTAACAAGTTGAACTACATCTAATATAACTTGATATTTAATGCCACTTATGAAAGGCCTGACCCAAACTGTGATTTACAAGGTGACGCTTTTCGCTTTTACGCACAGATTACGCACAGGAATAACTCCCTACAAACACCTGAAGCCTCAAAATACATCAACATTACCGCACAATAATACACCAATACTTCTTATGCAACGCTGCTCCTTTGGTTCAGTGTTTCTCTAAAGACACATTTCTCAGGCCACTTTAAGTCACGCAGCCTGATGAAAGAGATGTGTACATGAAGTTTTTACTGCCGGGTCTCCATCAGTGGAGAAACAGGTGCTCTCAGTGCGTGGATTGGGTTACTCAGTGATTTCATGGTTGCTACTGTCCACTTCAGAAATTTGCTGCAACTTCATTAGATACACCAACTTCCTTTGTAGAAGATAATTTCACTTATTACACGGCCACAGCGTGCACGTTCAGCACCTTTAGTATGAGAGTACATCTTCTTTCTCTAATGTGTTCACCTCTTGATCTTTATACGTTTCCCTTCAGAATTAATTATGTATGAAAGCTAAATATTTTTGGCGCTATTTCACAGTATCACATGCAGCATCGTGCGCATTCTGTATGTGCTTGTAATGCCCTGAGTGCATGTTCGGGATGCTTTTTTATTGCTGCAACAAAACATGGGATGGATACATGGCGGATTACACGAGACAGATTTTATGCAAGTTTCACAAATTTCGGCCTGATATATTTGGTGTCTTTGGAAACGTTTGCATTAAAATAAAATAGAGACATCTTTAAAAACCAGACTGATAAAACTGATTTTAAAAAAAAACAGCGTGTCAGACTGGTGATGAAGATGATTCACATATCCCACATTCTTCCGCATCATTAAAACCAACAAGAAGCATCAAATGTCTAAATTAAAAATAGCTACAACTTAATCACTACTAATTTAATTCATAAAAGCTCTGCGTCAGAGGAGCACCACCACAGAAATAAACATTTTTATTCATCCTCTGATTAAAAGCCTCTTTATGACTTTAGTAAAAAACACTTCCTCTCTGTGTAATGTATAATTTAATATGTGCATTGTGAGCGTCAGGCCTCCTCCTCCTGCTGCTGCAGCTGTGTGGAGCTGATGTTAGTGTGAGAGCATGTGAACTGTGACACAGAGGACAGTTTGATGTGCAGCAGCGACTTGATTGAATTCAGACCAATTAGTGGCCGATTATGGATGTTAGCCTCGTTTTAATGAGGCCTGGCATGAGCTGATTGGGAGCCGGTAACCGCAAGATACTGTGTGTGTGTGTGTGTGTGTGTGTGTGTGTGTGTGTGTGTGTGTGTGTGTGTGTGTGTGTGTGTGTGTGTGTAACCACAGCAGATGTCGGGGGCAGTGTGTTCTGCTGAGTGCGCAGATTTTTCTTCATCAATAAATGTCACTTTTTATTCACCCAGCTTAAAAACAAAAACAACAGCTTAGAAACTGAAAGCAAACCATATAAATTCGATGCTGTGTGACTGAGAGTGCGTCTTCAGGCATTATGTTTGTCCCTATGAACACATGCAATATCCAGCTCCTGGTTCAGGGCTCAGACCCGTGTGTGTGTGTGTGTGTGTATCTGCTGAGTGGCGGAGGACAGGTCCTTCAGCCTGATGACAGGGAGCCCGGGCGGAGTCGACAGGCTCCTGCTTGGCCGCCGTTTCCTTCCTCCGCATCTCGTAGGCGTTCCTGCCAAATTATCTTAATTAATCGGGCTGCTTTTGCTCTCCGGAATGCGTCTCTTGCCTCCAAACATGCAGTTTCAGATCCTCATAGTAGATGTGAGGTCGGTGAGTGCGGCTTTTCAGGCTGTGTTGCAGATTTGAGCTTTGATTCCAGAGATCTCTTATGTGATGTCGCATTTCTGTCACAGCGGGGAAGCACTTAGATTATTGTAAGACCCCAGATCTTAGATTTATGGCCTTATCTGGTGGAGGAGGCTAATTTTAGGCCTTAAAATGATATTTATTCACTCAGATTTTTCCTCCATTTACTGACCTGCTGATATTCCTGTCCAGTCACCAGAAGAAAATGTTGGCCTTGTGCGTCTCCAAACCACGAATACGTTACATTTGTACATTTTATCACAAAAGTAAGTTACTATATGAGCGGGATGGGATGTTGGCAAGTCACTGCCAAGCTGCAGGCCACTGCTGGAGACCAACAAACAACAAAACTGGTTGTGGTTTAAATATTCATTGCTGTGTTTCCAGCGGATTTTACGCACCAAACGTGTGTGCTTTGCCGAAATAGTGGCGTGAAAAGTATTTTAAGCCAAACCCTGACATTTTCCCAACTATACCCAAGTGCTTCTGTGCCGATAGTCAGTTCAATAGAACTTTATTCATCCTGAAGAAAATTCTTGTGCCAGAGATGCTTCAAATTACAGTAACCACAATTTTAACTATTCACAACCAGTGGGTTCACCGGGTCAGGGTCACTCACTGGGCCCAGTTTAAGAACAATAGAGTATTAAATATCTAAAAATACACAAGTTAGAAGTGTTTTCAAGGAGCAGAAGCAAAAACCAGTGTCTAATAGAGAAACAATAGGAGCACGATACCAAGAGTTTCTAAAAATGAACAAAAATGGTGGGAAAAAATCAAATTCCTCCTCATAATCAGTTATATTGAATCTGATATAACAATGAGAAGTAGTATTGTGCATGATATTGTAAAAATATTGCCTAAGATATTGAAAAGATGAGACCACACTTTAAGTAAATAAAAGTTTTTAGGTATATTTGCGGCATAATAACGTACAAATGTAACGTATCCATGGTTTGCGGAAACCTACAGTGCCAACATTTTTTTCTGGAGATTAGGCTGGATGGTTATTAAAGCCTGAAATTGAGAAATTATTCTAAGGCAGGTTTATTTACTCTTGTTAACATGATCCACTTTAATGTCCGAAAAATGACGTAGAACAACAAAGGTGGCATCTTACATCTTGTATATATAATCATAACTGTAATAACCTGCGCACAAAGTGCACGATATTAAATCGTTCCAAACTTAACGCAAAGAGCAAGATATGAATGTAGTAAACATTAAATTATGCAGGTGCAAAATAATGCACAGAGGAAAACGAGACAATCTGGATGCGTCCTCGTGAAATTGCATCTCATCTTACAATATCTAAATCCAGTTTGCAGCACTAAGATCTTGTTTGGAGTCAGTTTGTGCAAAGCATCTTGAAGAGGAGCCCCATCAGTGCAGGAGGCGGAGATGCAGCTCACAGAAAACGCAATACAACAATTCAGATAGCCACCAAATGTTCTGTAAAACTCAGGAATATAGAAACAAATCTCCAAAACAGACGCGCAGAGCAGGTTTAGTCCAACTCTGTTTAACACACACACACGCGGTATATAGAGTCTGTATGCAGTGTATAAATGAATCCCCAGAATAATCAGATGTCCCCGGTCTCCCTCTCAAATTAAATGCCTGTTTGTGAGATCTAATCTTATTGGCCCCAAGTGAAGATTACGTTACAACAGCGCGGCCTCGTAGTTTTTTTTTTGTGTTGGGATTTGAGCCGTCCATCCTGTCCTCTTCCTGTAACACTATCAGCATGTGTAGTAAGTGTTTTTATAGAGAGCGAGGGGGCAGCTAACTGACTGATTGTGTGTGTGTGTGTGTGTGTGTGTGTGTGTGTGTGTGTGTGTGTGTGTGTGTGTGTGTGTGTGTGTGTGTGTGTGTGTGTGTTAAAAGCAGAGGAAGGGGGGAAGAGTAATCATGTGTGACAGTCCTCTCTGGCTGCAGCGACACTGGAAGGATCTCCCAAGAAGATGATGGAAAGTCTCTCTCTTTCTGTGTCTCTGTGGTCATTACAGCCCTCCTCCTCCTCCTCCTCCTCCTCCTCCTCTCCTCCCCCTCCTCTTCCTCCTTTTCCTATCTCCATCACTCCTCTCCGTTGCTCTTGTTTCCAGCGGGGTTGGCTCGGCCTGCGCTGCGGCGGTTTTTGCGCCCGGGACTCTGTCCAGTCTCTCAGCAGCTCTGCATTTGCATAACCATATTTGTGTGCCCTTAGTCTGCCAAGTCAACCTCCTCGTGTCAGGGCTCCCAATAAATAATACATTATTGGATTCTTTTTTAAAATGTTTTTCTGGGTGGTGGTGGCGGTGTTGGATATTCAGCTGTAAACTATTTCGGAGAAAAGTGAAATAAGAGATATTATGTGGTGATCTGAGGGAGAGTTTTATCTGGGTACAGTGGAGCTTTGAGGTGTCTGACATCCCAGCTGGAAAAACTATGATGCGTTTTGATATTTAACCCCGAAAGGTTTCCAGTATATTTTAAATAACAGCGCACATAAGCGACATTTAAAGGTCGGAGGCAAGTGAAAGAAATCCCTCCTTTTTATGGCAAATTCTGTTTTTCTTGAAGTGGATTTTGATGTTTAAAGTGTTGTTATTAATTGCTAGAAAAGCGGGTTTTATAATTTCCTGTTTCACTTTAAAGAGATTAAATAATGTGGTGAAGATGAGCGTGAACTGAACTTTATAACGGTCATGCAGAGGTTTGGATGATTTTGTCCAGCCTGGGCTGTTGGTTTAAACTAAGATGAATTAGTCAAACGTACAGCAGGCTGAGGTCATCCTGGTTGGTGTCTGGGAGTTTGAGGCTCAGTCGGATGGAAAGCTCTCCTGTAGGTCTGGAACTTTTTTATCTGCTCTCACATTGTGACGGTGTTGATGACTCTGAATGGTCAGTCTGTTAAACTCGCTCCAGGAGGAGCACTTCAAGGGAAACTTCATTTGCAGAACGCTTCCCATCGGAATCCTTCATTGTGTGGCCCAATTTAAAATTTTATATTTTCTACATCGCATTTCAAAGGCTTTACGCAACATTTATTCTGCTCTTGACATCAGCCCAGAACTCCATGACGAGTTGAGCCGGCGAGCCAAACTCGGCCGCTCCTCTCCAAGCTGCAGACGGCAGGTGATTTGGAGTCAGCGGAGAGAACCACTGCACTTTAACACCGCGCCAAGTTTCCTGCGTAAAAGCCTAAGCATATTAATTCCACTGTTTCAGACCTGCCTTCTCATCATCTTCCTCATTTTCCCTTCAGACTCGGAGGCGAGTCCCGGCTCGGACGGAGAGGGTCTGGCCGAGAGGACGTCGTGCTCCTTCGGCTCACCTGCCGAGCTGGCCCCGGTGCCCTGTGAACCGTCCCCCCCGGCCTCCATGGAGGAGATCCAGGTGGAGCTGCAGTGCGCAGACCTGTGGAAGCGCTTCCATGACATCGGCACGGAGATGATCATCACCAAAGCGGGCAGGTAGGCCCAACACACACACACAGCTGCTGGAAGTAGCCCTGAAGGTGTACGTGCAGCTCTGCGGCGGCCTTATGGCGCAGAGCTACCGTGCGTAAAATGGGATTTGCGAACTTTTACGCCAGAAAGCTTTTTTTTTCACTATTTCATGAGGTCAAACCGCCAATATAGATCTTTATTAATTAAAGTAGGAGCTATTTAAATAAAATTATTGTAAGGCAATGACAACTAAGACTCGTCACACAGAGACACACAGGTTTTATCAAGTGTGTAGACGCAAAATCTGGAGACGCACCGACCACAAACACTCAAAAATGCGTCATTTAAAAAGAAACATACTCTTCAGTTACACACACACACACACACACACACACACACACACACACACACACACACCTCTGAGCTCTGTTTGGAGGGTGTTAATGTGTTGCACATGCAGGCCGCTCTCTCTGTTGTGTTCAGGCCTTCGCTTCGTGACGCGGCAGGTTCCTCCTGATGTCGGAGAATAAGGAGAGCTGGTTCTAATTAATCTCTCTGTAACATGCTCCGTGTTTTTCTCGCTCTCTCGGGCCAACAGTACAAACCCAGAGCAAGCGCACAAGTTGACCTGCGGATCCTGCAGGAAGGACCTTTCTCCGCAGTCTGCTGCGCCTCCACTCCCCCCTCCTCTCCCGCGCCCTGAGCGCCGCACATTTCAACTAACATTTCCCCCTCTGTTCACATCAATCGACATGACTGACATTAGCTCTAATACTGTTTCAACTCTTTACGCAAATCCCCGTTTAACAAGCTCGTTATTATCGTGTTGAGTCTGTAAAGCGTTTGGTTGTCTGATGATCGGTGAGGTGAGATAACGCTTTATATGTCCAACTAAAAATTTGATTTTGTACAAAACATATTTAATGGAGCAAAAAATTCACGAGTGCAGCGGAGTGTTGGGACTTTAACAGTGAAGTAGCGCCGAAAGATTTTTCTCACCTGTATTTATTTTGTATTTAATAGCAAGGAAAATCAGTTTAGGCGCTTCAAAAAATATTTTTCTAAATTCACTTTCCCCCTAAAAATGCGCCAGGTGCTCTCAGTGCACGCTAATAGCGCGTTTTATATGTGGGTTATTTACATTTGCAAAATGGATAAAAAATGATACGTAATCTGGTGTGTCAGCAAGTCTTATCAGGCGGGTTTATTTATCCAAGAGGCTTTTACAAAATGGAAAAAAAATCTGTAATATTTGCTAGTATAAAATTATGGATTTTTTTTTATTTTAACCTGTTATTTTAAAACAATTTTTATTTATTTTTCTGCAAAATAAAACCAGGGTTGTTTTCCAGTTTTTCCCCTCTGCTTCCAAATTTACATCGAAATCAACCCTGTTGTCGCCCTCCTCTTCCTCCTCTCCTCCTCCTCCTCCTCCTCCGCGCGTCACAGACTCCACTCGGCTGTTTTTATGAATTGGCTTTAAATTGGCAATCAGCTCATAAATAGAGCAACAATCATTTTTTGCGCTGAAGCGGAGTGAAGGCGGACACGACCGTCGCCGTGTGTATTTCACGGCCTGCTCATAATAAGCTCATAAATCCCGGGAAGAGAAGGGAAGCGAGAGCACAGCCCTCTGTTCTCATTAGGCAGGCCCCGGATTTACGACCTCTAAATGAAATGGGGAAAAATGCAGCGTTTGAAGTGCAAAACGAGGAATTAAGTCGAAATGTCTCCCTCTCCACATTCAGACTGTTAATAAAGGTAAAGCCTTTTTTCTTTCCTTTTTTTTAGACTGTAATTTTCATGGGGTTTTGTCTCCAGCTTTAAAACGGGAGGAGCTGGAGGCTAAAAATAATCTGAGGATAAAAATAAATTCACTCAAACATAAATAACATCTCCAGTTTGACAGTTTTAAAATGTTATGATAAAATCCACAACCACAGAATCTCTGGAGTGCAGAGGTCAGAGGTCACTGTGTGTTCATGTGGAACAAAATAATGAAAACTACGGAAACATTCAAGGGATAAAAAACGAGTTTAGTGGAGAGACTGGAAACATTTTTTTTTTACTTTAAGAAAAGAGCAAAATAACATATTTGTTTAAACTCCAAGGACTCAAAGTAATTCAGCATAATGATGCTCAAGAAGCTTTTGAAATAAATGTGATTTATGTGATTTTATTAAATAAATCTGAAGACTATACGTCCTTAAAATACAGAAAAGCTGCAGAGGAGATTTTCCACTTCATGAGACTGGGTGGATTTCAGCAAGTCTTCAGTTAAAGGATCAGTTACTGCGAAACAAATTGAAAATATGACAAAAACAAATAACCACAGACACAGAATGAAATTGTCTAAATGTTTTAGACATTTCTACAATATACATATTTAATCAGGACATCTTGAATAAACAGTTTTAAATGTGTTTGCTTGCTGTGTGATGTGTTTACATCAGTTAGGAGGTTGTTGACTGACGCAGTCAACAGAGAAGAACAGAGACGTCTGCTCAAGCACATAAAATAAACCTTTTAAAATGTATGTAAAGTTTCACCAGGTAGATTTCCAGTCACTTAATAGTGTGTATCCTGTAATCCTCGGTGTATTCAGCGATGAAGAAACAGCCACAGTTGTGTCCATTACCAGTTAATCCATAGGTGTAGATTTAGGGGGACTCAGGGGACACGCTCCCCTCAGTATTTACAACATGTGCATTTCTCCATCCCAGTAAAAACGTGAGCGTAGCAGAAGACTTTATTTTAATTTTAAGACGTTTACACCACAAATTGATGCAGAAAAGACTCGTAGGCGAATGAGATTTCACCAGAATGCAGGAAATTACGTGTTTGATGGTTAAAATATTCTAGTGAAGGACTTTCTCTTTCATATTTGTCCCCACCAGTGTTGGAACGAAACCTGCGCCCTGGAGTTAATCCAGCAGTTGCTTCAAATCAAATGCTCGACTGCACAAACACTTGCGATAATCAACAGTATTAAGAAAAGTCAGCATCGCTCAGAGTGATGGATCTGCAGCTTTTCATATTGAAGATGCTCCTGCGTTCATGTTCTCTGTTACTGTGACCCTCTTTACTTGATTGTTGATGTTCCCCAGTTCTTCCGGGCTGTGGCTCATAATCAGGCGACATTTGTTTCCTCTTTGTTTAATTTTTACCAACACGGCAAGACAGTACTAACACATCCCAGCTTACGGGGACAGCGACTTCTCTTCACTGTTAGGCACGAGGCGCTCACTGTCTATTGGGCAGGTAGGAACCAGTCAGCTCATAACCAAGGGAACAGTGACTCCACTTAAACACTGCACGTGAAAATACAAATGACAGTGACATAATAATTTGCCAGTAACTCAATAATGCTTAATCTATGTACCCATTAATAAATAACACAGAAGTAAATATAATGTGTGCAGTTATTATGGTTATGTATTTAGAGCCTTTTAATAAGGTGACCTACAGTATATGGAAGTGTTTTCAATTAAGCCTCTGCAGTGTTGAATTAGTTTCTCTACATGTGGGAGGTGCAGGCTGATTTGTTCTCTTGAGAAATAATGACAGTCGCCTCTCTGAACTGTTTGTCTTTACCATGGGTGCAGATTTTGACGTCAAATATTCAGAACATGAGCGTTTGTCCCCCCCAATAAAAACATGAAAGTAGCAAGGGACTTTTAATAAACTCAAAGATGTTTACACCACAAACTGATGATGAAAAGGCTCATATTGCTTCATAAAAATACACCACAATGCAAGAACGTTCTCGCGAAGGACCCCCAAACTCTCTGTTACTTATGTGGTGAAAACTGTGCCGTGATGGAGGAACAACCAGCAGAGCTGCATCCACTGATCTAGAAATATAAAAACATGAAAGCAGCAGAGGACTTTTAATAAATGTGAAGACGTTTACATCATGAATTGATGCAGGAAAGGCAAAAAATGGAGCAGAAAAAATACCACAATGCACGACATCAAGTGTTTGATGCTCAAAAACACCCCAATTGTATGAGAAAATAAACATTTGAATTTACCATTACATTTCTGTATTTTGAATCATCACTTGCTGCTTGAATTACGTGTTTTCCTTCACATTAAGTAGTTTCCAACATAAGTTGGTGCGTAAAAAGTCACCAGAATGGAGGAAATGAAGTGTTTGATGCTCAAAATTTCTTGCTTCATACTGCACATGTGCCCCGCCACCTGTGAAACACAACCTACGTCCTTGGTTTTCATTGTGTTCTCCTTGCGAGTGTATTTTGGTGTGTTTGATATCACGCAAACTCTGCTTGTGACAAGAAGGGAAACACTTGCTTGAATAAAATAATTTAAAGGGTCGTCCTTTGTCACAGCTGCAAAAAACCGACATGAAATCTGAATTTAATTTGTGTCTTTAATCCTCAGAAATTAATTAGATACAGGTATTTCTCTACCTCAGACAGTGTTGTGGGTCCGGCTGCTGTATAACAGCTGCTGAGTTCATCAGTCTGGTTTCACTGATTCTTTTTTTTAGCACTGGTTATTTTCAGAGGTATTTTTAAAAAATGTTGATTTTTTTTTCTTGATCTGTAAAACAGGAGGAAAAGAGAGAAGCGAGTATCACTCCGTCAGATTTATCACCACATGTTGCTTTCTCCCCGTCAGGAGGATGTTTCCTGCCATGCGGGTGAAGATCGCCGGTCTGGACCCCCATCAGCAGTATTACATCGCCATGGACATCGTGCCTGTGGACAACAAGAGATACAGGTACCCTCCTCACACGCAGACACATGAATGAAAGTGAGCGCCTGCCAGCTGTTCAGCGTCGCCCGGAGCAGAGAGACGTTATATTTAATCGTCTCCCTGCTGTTTCCCTCCCCATCCAAATGCAGAAATGTATCCCAGAGTTTCACACTGCTGCTAAACCAAAATGATTTCATTCTTTTGGGTTTCAGTGGGGAGTTTAATGTCCCATGATGGTCTGAATGCTGTTTCAGAATGCATCTCAGCCATGACGGGAATTAAACTGCTGAGAAAACGCTGAGTAATTGTATTTTCCCATAGGCATGACAGAAATGTACAAATGCTGCACAAAAGAGCAGCTCTCGGCCACTTCAGCTTGCAGAGAGCCGACTGCAGAGACCCTTTGTTAAGTGCACAGCTGCACATAGTATGCACAGTCATATCTGCATGTGTAAATGCATGAGCGAGCCCCCACCTCTGCTACAGCTGGAGCACAACACTGTATTTTCCTGGATGATTCTCAAGTGTCGGACCGAGCATAAACATTCTGACCCAGTTGGATTTTTCTCATCTTCATGCCATTTCTCGTGTTGGAGTCGTAACAGGGTTTGGAGTGAATAAAAGATATTCCAGCCTCATTTTTTAGATTTCTCATAACTTGCCGCGAGATGTGTTCCTGTCTTCTTCTCCTTCTTCTTCTTCTTCTTCTTGGCAGCGCAGAGAGAGTAGTTACTCCCCATCATTTGCATCATTGAAGTGAAGCAAGAGTGATTAAAGTGTGCATGTGCTGGAGGAAGCCTCGCTGTATGATGGATCTCTCTGGATATGTAATAAGACTGATATCCTGGCCCTCGGTACTGGTCCCTGAAGTCGGAGCCAGAGAGAGGAGATTGAAATGTATTCATCATCCCACTGGCCGAGCAGCAGAGCCAGAGGCTGCAAATAGGATAACTCTCAACATTCAGGTCTAATGACGGAAACGGGAAAAAATGAGCTCGAGACGGAAAGAAAACTGGCTGCGTGTGTACCTGCGGCTGTCGTAGTCGACCGTGGAAGTTTTATAGAGTTACTTTTACGGCTTTTCAGGTAATATTTTCAGGTATCGTGACAGAAACGAGGAAGTGAGACGATGGAGAGAATCGTGTGAAGTTTACCTGCGTGTTCAGTGGTTGTGTCTGGGTTTATAGAAGCTGATGTGGACGCTGGCTGTTACTGTGTGTGATGAAGTGATAATGTGGCAAATAACCCAGAGCTGCCTCATTACATCAAACCAGTGATGGCCCTCTAGAAGCTGACACTGCTGGTTTTGCACTAAAGCTGCCAGAAGATAGGCCCATGTGTTTGCGCTCATATTTGGAACTGATGGGGAGAAATACTTTGTTTGATTCAACATTTAACAAAAGTAGCCGCAGAAACAGCGCTTAACCTCCTGAGACCCTGCGTCCTCATATGAGATTGCATTCTGGGTTTGCTGCACCTTATACTACCTGAACTCAGACCTATTGTCCTCGCATGTGGACGCTTTTATGTGCCATCTGGTGGTAGCAAAAGCACAATACACTTCTACATGTAAAAACAAGATGCTGCCAAAGTCTGCAGCCGATCCTGACACAAAAGTGGACAAAAACCTGATCACATTTTATGACTGAAACCTGGTTATTTGCGATTAATAATGTTCAACGTGTAGTTTCACATTGCATTCAAATCTGACTAATTATAGCATTAGTAACAAGCTAAAATGCCGTCAATCAGGAAGTACTCGTTTAAGGACACTGGGCCTTTAACACTGAATTATTGCAGCATTACACACTAATTTGGTGTGACAGACTGTTCCTACAGACAAAAGGGACGTTCGTAGCTTGGAGTATGGGGCAAGGAGAAAAACAAACACATCACAAGGCTGTTGTTTGCAGTTTTATTTTTGCACAGCCACATTCAGGCATTGAAATGAACACTTTTGAACAGTTTTAGACTTTAACAGTGACCTCTAACCCTTAGAATAACTAATCAGTGAACAAATGTTGCATCATTTGTACTTTTGATTTTGCACAACGATGTTCAGGCATTGAAACAATCAGTTTTATACTTTATAACACACTTGTGACAAATAAAAACTAAACCTCCCCATATGAGAATTTTTTATTTAATTACTTCCTTTTCAAAAACAGTGCTTAGTTTTTTAATCTTATGAGGTCCTACTTATCCCAAATAGTTGGGAGGAATTAAAAGTGCATACCAATGTAAAGCTCGGGTCTCAGGAGGTTTGACAAATACGGAACACTGGAGCAGACAGATGATTCTCATTTAGCAAAAGGTGGGAAGTGTTCACCTGAAAGGACGAGGCTGGCAAATGTACTTTATTTTCTTTGACTCCACAACAAAGAGTAAAGGCCAATTCACAGTTCCAGGTCTTCTGTATCTCTGCGTGTCTGCACCATCATTGCAGCCAAGAAATGACTCTAATGGAGAATAGTAGCACAACAATATGTTCCTGCAGGAGTCTGATCTGAAATCAGGGAGAAATAAACATCAGCAGCCGAGCCTGCGTGTTTCCCTGATGTTAGCATGTAGCTACATGTAGCAGCAGTGTGTGTGATCGTGAAGCAGAGTATATAACGAAATCTGTCATGAGCTGATGTGAGCTTAGACAAACCTTTGGAAACAGAGTATTCAGAACAGTCTGGGAGTGGGATGAGGATGAAGGCCTTATTCAGTCAACTTAGTGGGAAGATTGTTAAAGTAGTCCAGGAAGGTAGTATTGTCTCAGATCTTCTGGCCTTAGGTGCGCCATCACCTCTCTGGAGCCCTGTCCTCCCACTGCAGGAGAATTAGTGCGTGAGCCAGAACGGACGCAAAAGCCATGGAGCTGCAACAAGTGCTTTTAATGTTTTGGGGTTTTTTAAACTGTAGCTCTGCTCTTATCTCTCTATCTTTACTCAAGTAGAGAGTAGAAACTTAAATTATAAAGTGGAAAGTAAGTGGTAATGTGAATAATTTATTAACTGAGAACTTTTCTACTTTTACTTTAGTCTTTTTTTTTTTTTACTGTGTAGTTTTTTGGTATTTCACTGTTATATTATACATATGACAGAAAATAATGAAAATCCCCTTTAAGCAGTCACACGTATTGATTTTTTCTTTTTATGTTGTTCAGTCGAATTCAAAAAACAAAGGAGCTCTTCTTCTTGCTGTCAGAGGTCACTATCATACGTACACAGAACCTCTGATTGCAGCATGTACAGGAGCACACCCACATGCAAACCTGCAGCTGTCTGCAGCTGTACTGGATCATGATCAAGTTCATATACATTCCCAGGGGCGTAAATATAGACAGTGCAGTCAGTGCGGTTGAGCTGGGGCCCGTGATGTGTTGGGTGGAGAATGGGCCCTTATGAGTGAAATATGCCTGTGTTCAAAGAAGATCTCATATTAAATTAAATTCAGTGCCATTTTATGTAGAATATATAATAATATATTTTTTCTTTTTTTTTGGTAAGATGGTCAGTAGCATCTATTAAAATAAATTCTATGCTTATTCCAAATAAAATTAAATAAACTATTAAAACTGTTAAATTAATAATTTTCATATTTTCTTTGGTAGTTTTCGTCACATGCAGATATGCAGTGATGATTGTTGGGTGATATGTCCAGTCTCTGATCATGTGCGTGCACTGGGGCGCGTCGCATTCAGCTCACAAATGTTTTTTTTTTTTTCATTTTTTAAAAAGCTCAGCACTTTCCTAAAACAGCTGGGCACTGTAGCTTCTAGCAAACTTTACTCAAACAGACATAAATAGTGCAATTATTGGGGACTATTTTAAGCTGCGGAATAATACATATTTGGTGCTCTAGTGAGTGTTTAAGACACCAGGACAGTGAATGTGAATGTTCCAGAATAAACTACAGTGTGTTAATGAAGGAACGTGTCACTCAGCGGCTCACTGAAGAGCATCTGATAGTTGGATAACGACGTCCCACAGAGAAATAAAACATGGGATTTTCTGACAATAATAAAAACATAAAATGTCCCCAGACTTATCTATTGAGTTCAAATGTAATGATACTCATTCTTAACTACATGCAAATGCAGACAAGTTTCCTCTCACAATCAAAATGGAGAGTACAGAATTGAAACCTGCGATAAAGCTGCTTTAACAGCTGCTGAAAGGATGGTACGTGCGCTGTCGGTGAGTGATTAGCTCTCCTCTGCACAGCTAGAGCTTTTTCCAGCACGTCTGCATTATGCTGAGACACATGATATCATTTGTTGGTCAAAGACTCAGGAAAAGATATCTTCTTTATCGGCAGTTATTCTTATTTATTAGCTGTGTTATGTGTTTGCTACTCTCTTACCTGATTGGAATGTTATAAATATATCTTATGTAAACTATATGTATGTGTTTATTTTATGTATCCTCACGGCTATTTCTGAGGATATCATCGTGGATGATGGAGGACATTTGCATATATATTTAATTCCTTATTTACATCTATAATGGTCATTGGATTTCTGGCTGGTAAAGGGGTGGGGTTGGAATGGATGACATAAGAGAAGGGATGTGTCTTTATTATTTTTTATTTATGATTATTGCTTTTATTTTATTTTATTTTAATTAAATTTTATTTATTTTATTTTAATTTAACTTTATTTTTATTTTATTTTATTTTATTTATTTTATTTTATTTTAATTACATTTTTTTTAATCTTATTTTTTTCCCATCTTTTTCTGCGTGTTTTTGGTTTGTGCTCGTTCTAAGTCGATGCACATCGTCTTGTAGGGCTGCACTTAATAGTAATGATGCTGATGATAATTACGATGACAGTCATAAGTGTTAGTCGATACCTGCCTTACTTAACTAAGCTACTAGTATTTGCAGCTCCAGAACTATGATCTCTCCTTGTCAGGATTTAGGGGATCAGGGGAAAGGCAACAAGGGAAGTGAGGGGGGGGCAGAGAAATGTCAGATTTTTTTCTTATATTGCACACATGTGTGACGGCAACATTACCTTTCCTTCCTATAATATAAACAATTAACCAAAAAAACTGCAGTGAAGCTTAGTAACAGCTGACATATCGAACTATCACCAAAAACTCATATATCCTAAAAATCCTGACAGTAATTCCCTTTAGGAGACGTAACATAGAGACTTGTCTTTAAACATGTTGTGTAACAGGGTCAGTCGTGTGTGTGTGTGTGTGTGTGTGTGTGTGTGTGTGTGTGTGTGTGTGTGTGTGTGTCTGTGTGTGTGTGTGTGTGTTCAGTGGTGTATCAAGTGTACCAGCAGTGTCTTAGAGGCCTCTCTTTGCAGCTGGTGAGCACATTTTAAAGCAGAAATTTAAATGACATAAAACATGTTTACAGGGAGTCGGAGTTTTGTTTTCATGCATTGTTATGTGAGAGTGAATATCTGATTAAAGGCTGAGCACGCCACAGATACATCCCCTCTCTCTTCCCCATCGTCATGTCAAGGCAGATTTATTTCTGACACAAAGCAGGTTTGTCTGCATAAAAACAAACAACATAAATAAAGCGAGTGAGCTGAGCTTCCTTCATTTCATACTGTTGTTTATTAATATGAAGTTTTCCACCGGAGCGTAGCAGGCGTTCTGCCCTGCCGCCTCTCCCTGCTCTCCCCACCAGCGAACCAAGACATCATGGAGGATTTTTAGAGGCCAAAAGATCTTGTAAAATTAAATAGGATTTTCTTCCTGGCTTGGGAATTTACCACAGTCCTTCGCAAACTGAGCTGGGAGCTGTCACTGGTGTGTCTCACGGGCCCAGGGAGCTTGGGGTCTGGAAATACGGTCTTTATTGGAATCGACTTGCTTTACTTGGGCTCCCTGCCCCTCTTTAGGAACGTCTCATTGGTACCACGCTCATTAAATCTCCATATATTACACTGCTTTTATGTGGACAGTCGTTCGGTTTGCTCCCAGCTCAAGCCGCTGAGTGTGGGGGCTGTCTGGCTCTTCAAACATACCTCATTCCTTTAACTGTGTGTCAGAGCATGTTGCAGTTCTGCTTCAACACAAACACACACACACACACACACACATTCATAAAGGATAAAACACACACACAAACACATCTACAAGCATTTACACTGTCATTTAGGTGATGTACTTAAAACATTAATTCAGTGAACTCTAGTTCTAAGGTTGAACTGCACCTGTGCAAAATTAAGGACTGTAAAAATTACGTCAGATTAAGAGATGTTTCTTCTTTATCTACCTCTGTGAGGACATTTGGTCCTCATAAGTCCAGAAATAGAAGAACAAAATCAGAAGCACATTCTCAAGCGTGAGCATTTAAGTTTCTATACATGTGAGGACAATACGGTCACTCCCAGAACCCCTGATTCTAACCTCGCCTTCACCCTCACCTTAACCTAGCCTGAATCTGACCCTAAAGGAGCGCTATATGACCCTTAGAGCATGTCTATAATTCTGAGTTTGAGTCAGGCTGTCTGCACATAGCTCTCCACATGGAGGTGGCTCAGATGGCAGCTAGTGGTGCTAACTGTGTAAACACTGCTTTCCACAACGACAGTGCTGACAGCGCTAATGGTGCTAACCAGCAGGGAAGTGGAGGATGAGCAGTATGCTTTGCCGTGACATTTCTGGAAAAAATGTTGCCATTGAATGTTTCTGCTAACCACAGATACGTTACATTTGCACAATATTATGTAGCAGTGTAATTTAACATTTGAAATATGCTGTGGTTAAGATGTGGTTAGGTTTAGGCACAAGAATCAATAGGTTGTGGTTAGGAAAAGATCATGTTTGGGCTTAATATACCCACTTTTGGTTGCACAATCCTGGCTGGAAATGCAGTAAAATACAACTGCTTTTCATGCCACTATCCCCGTTGGAAACCCTGTGACAGGTTGCAAAAATATATCCATGTTTGGTGACTAAATGCAGCAATGACTGTCTAAAAAACAACTGCCTTTCATGGCACCATCCCGGCTGGAATTGCAGTGATGTCACAGTAAAAAAAAACAACCACTTCTTGCAGCACTATCTCCAGTGAAAACATAGCAACAGGTCACTAAAAAACATTAATGTTCAGTAGCTAACAAACCCCAAACCTGATTTTTTTTTATGGTCAAATGGTTGTAATGTTCCATCCGTTTGCAATTAGCCATAAAATAGAATAAAATAAAATGGAAAAAATACAGAATAAAATGAGAAATATAAAATAAAAATAAATTGAAAATTTATTCGTAAAGCCCTTATCTAAACAAGGTTACAAAGTGCATGAAAATAGAACTATAAAAATAAATTTGCCATAATAAAAACAATAATAAAACAATTTTAAAAGCTAAGAAAAATTTTGAAGAAGACGAAGGAACCTAAATATTGCAGTTGTCATTTCCAATAGGTGCACAAAAGCTGTGCTTGGTTTGAGACAACACCAGCCGATCGAAATTCATGCACTACTCAAATAAGTACATAGCGTACAATGTGTACTACATAGAGGCATCCGAATTGAGATACAGCACTGATCTCAACCCCAAGCCTAACCAGCTTCATCCTGATCTTTTTAGAATATGAATCCTGTAAACACTAATCCTAGTCTGAAACTGGCTCAATGTAGAATTAATCTACCTTTGTGTGAGGACATTTGGTCCTTCTAAGTAAAAGAATCCAATAAACATGGTCCCACAAAGCTGTTGGTCTTCTCTTACAAACTCAGAACACACACACAAATCAACCCTGAATTCTACAGTAATACTCTGTCAGTTCAGTAACCCAAGATACAGTCTGGGTCAGGCAAGTGTGTAAATGTGTGTGTTTTTATGTGCATGCCTGTCTGTAGTAGAGTATGCGTGTGATGAGCTGAGAACGCACACACACATTGACGATTAGTGTGTGTGTTTCTAGGTGTGAGTCTTATATGTTTGTCCCAGTGGGTGTAGTTGTGTGTATGTGAGAGAAAGAAAGAGAGACGTAGAGTGTGCATTTCTGTTTGCTTGTGTCAGCTGTGTGGTTTGGTGTTGGCTGAGAAGGGAAAGGACCCCCTCCTCCCAGCTCCTCCTCCTCCTCCTCCTCCTCCTCCCCCCCATCTGTCCTGTAAGAGTGTCACATAAAGTCCAGTCTTTATTGATCGTGCCGGTGCCAGATGGCAGATTTATGAAAGATGAAAGCGGGGGGACTAATCAGATTTCCAGTCCTGTTTGGGGCTAAAGTTTCCTCCTTCTTTAACACTTTCCCTGCTATGCTGAGCGTAACCCTAAACAGCACTCCAAACAGGAAATTACAGAAACGCCTGGCACCCTTTGTGGATGTTCGTGTGAGTGTGTGTGTGCGTTAAGGTCAAAAGTCAGAGCTCTGTGTGGAGGTGTGTGCTTGGTATTAGAGATAGTAAAAATGTGGAGTAGCTAGCTAAGTGTTTATTTTGGGTTGTTCATTTAACAGGAAGCAAAGACATTTTCTTACATCTCTATATTTTAAGTTATATACCACCTTAGTAACAGAACTGTGTGGGGGAGTTTTTAGTTATCAAAGTTTTAAGGAGAGACTGTGAAGCAACTTTAGGCATATTTATAGTTTGTCATATTTTTGCTGTATTGATAAAACTGACTCAACCTACACTGGGTTGCCATTTCACAATCCAACACTTGCTGTGTGGTCGCTCTCTTCTGACACACAGCAAGTGCATGTTTCTCATTTCCAGGTTGTTTGAAATAAACTCAGCATGAGCAGCGACAACTTGCATGTCTTACTGGTGAAATAAAAGAGCACACAGAGGAACATAAAGATGAAATTTAAGGAATAATCTGTCAGGAGAGGCCGCACTGCAACTTGTGGGAAATGCAGAAACACAGCACCATCGAGGACTCAGTCGAGATATATATCAGAGGTGTAAGCCAAGGTGTAGGTTTCGTTTCCACATTGGGGGATTTGGGGTTCCTCCAATAGCCAACCAGCCACAACTCAGCCCTGAGCAGAGTGACCGTCCTCTACTGACCAATCAGACTGCAGTGTTCACAGCTCTGCCTTTTAGTTCCAGATCTGTGTGCTAGGTACCCCAACAGAGGGGGGACCAAACATGGGGACGGCACAGAACTGAACCGAACCGTATTGCTCGGTGGAAACGGTGCTTTTGTGCCCCAATTTGTACCTTTTCTGCATCAATTTGTGGTGGAAATGTTTTTTAAAGTCCTCCTCTACTTTCATGTTTTTATTGAGAGGGTGACAAATGCACATGCTCTAAATATTGAACAGAACATGTCCCCTGCGTTGCCCCCCCCCCCCCCAAAGTCTACACTTCTGCCAATAAGGGCTGTTGGGTTTCATTTTAATCTTTATTTATAACAGAACAAAAAAAAAGTAATAAATTAACATTTTAAAAAAAGTTTAATGGGCTTATTAACAAATCTTGCGCGACCATGGAGTCCTGGTGAAAAATGGGTGTGTGATGACAACATTTTGTGTTGCGCAACAAGCAGGACAGAAAAAAGGGAGAAACACTAGTAAAAGCTTTTGGTTGTGGTTTTGTTAAGTGCATCAGACATTAGGCTGTTAACAAAGACCATTTGCAGATGTAGCCTACAAATTGTTTCTGGTCTCCAAAGTCCAAACCACTTAAGAAAACTTTGATTAAATGAATCCAAGTCCAATATGAAAAACCTCTTTAAGAGTTTAATATTCCTCCATAAGTGTTGTTTGATGTTTCTCTGGCAACAAAGTACATAAAACATATAAATAAAGAGTTCAGTAATGATGGTGAATCCTTGATGATGCAATATGCAAGATGAATATTGACTAAAATAAAGGTAAAACTTTTTTTCTCAATATTTTAACTTTTTTAATGGAGGAAGTGAACATGCACAGTTTAAAACTACAGGTTCAAAGCTTCATTTCGATGTATAATTTGTAGAGGTTGAAAGAAATCCTGCTGCCTACAGATTAAAGCAGTAACTTTTCAATTATGCTTAGTAAATACAAGTAGTAGTTAGTGAAATCAGAGTCCTATATTGAAAACAGAATGGGCATTTTTACCCTGTGTTCATCCAAAATAACATAAATAAATATGAAGAAAATATATATAAGGGAAATATGTCCCTTGAATGAACATATATGAGCCTCAAGAGCCTCAAAGAAGAGACTCAACATTACCACAAAGTGGGCATAAGGAGACAAAAAGGACCACAGAGAGATGCACAAGAACTGCAGATAGACACACAATGACAAAGAGACACAAAAGGACCACAAGGAGACACACACTGTCCACAAAAAGACACAAAATGACATCAAGGAGACACAAAATTACAGAGTCCAGACTGATAGTGAAACAGAATGTTGAGCTGAAGTCATCAGGACGGTCTGACCATGCTAATTATATAAGATATTCCTTTAAAAGTTTATTGGACTGCAGTGTAATCTCTCTACAGGAAGCCATGAGAGATTGCGGCACATCTGAAAAACATTTGTGTGTACTGACCAATAAAGAGCTAATCTGGCGGCTGTGTTTTGAGCAGTTTACAAATGTACTGTCAGAAAAGCAGCTCACAGCCACACAGAGCTAACTTTACCTCCAATATGGTGGCCTGAGGGTGTGTTTGCCAACATCTCCAGAAACGCCCCGATGCTTTTTAAATATGTGTATGTGTGAGCTGTGTGTTTAGTGGTGGAGAGGTTGAGCATGTATGTTTTGCTTGAGTTTAAATGCACTCATATACATATATATATATATATATATATAGAGTGTGTGTATGTGTGTGTAAAGGGGTGGTGCAGCCCTAGGAGGCAATAACAAAAGGACCAAATGAGAGTTCTGTCCATGTTTCAGGAGTGAGTGATGACTTTGGCAGAGACGCTGCAGATAAAACACTTTCAACTGAGCGCAGGGCCAGAACTAAAGGCAAACAGCTGTGCTTTACACTCGCACTCCTCCACTTACTCTCAACCCCGACCTCCCATTCTGTGTTTCTCTCTCTCGTTTCTTTATATCTCTCTATCCATCCACTTTTCATCTCACTCGCTTTCTCTGTCTCGATCTGTCTGACTGTCTGTACTCTCTCTGTCCATGCATTTCTGTATTGTTTCTTCCTTTCTTGCATTTTTATTTCTTCTTTTTCTCTTTCATTCTTTCCTTTCTCTGCCTTTTGTCTTTAATTTTATTTTTTAAACAGTGCATACAGTGTTGACCGGCGGTTTGTGGACTTGGGGGTAAAAGTCAGTTTCTTTCTTCTCTCTCCCTGCTGTTTAATGGGTGGGACGCCCCGACGCTCCAAACTCACACAACATCATCAAATATTATGGCTGTGTTTAATTGAAACTATGCAGCCGAGTGTGTGACTGCATATGGGATATTTTATGTTGCTCTTCTTAGAAAATTTCAAGCACAATGAAGAAACAACAGATGAGTTCCCTAAAGCCGGTGTTGTGGCAACGTGGCCGAGTGTTTGGAGTTTGTTTTCCAGAGCGAGCAGAGTGAAAAAATCAGAGCCGCTCCGGCCCTGTTGAAATCCAAACGGCCTTTATTATAACCCGTTCAACCCTGAAGCGACCTCAGAGATTCAAATGAGTTTTCAAAACAGGGAAGTGATGAGGGAATGTTAGTCCTGTGGATTGTTCAAACCTCCTGTGGAATAAAAACTTGGTTAGCGTAAAAAATCTGAGTGGGGGCCTTCTACGTGTCCAGGCCCAGGACCCGTTGTGTCATAATCTGCATATATGGATACAGTAGGAAGGAGGGGAGGTGGATGGGTCGAACAAGCATGGACTTTAAACCAGAAGATCACTGTTTGTGTCCCAAGCGTCAACGTAGTTACATAACTTTGCGGACTTTGTGTAACTGTGCAAAACACATTCTTTCCATCACTTATGTCCCGTATAAACCTTGCTAAACCTAGTCTCTCTGTCTTGTCTTCCAGGTATGTGTACCACAGCTCCAAGTGGATGGTGGCGGGTAACGCAGACTCCCCAGTGCCTCCGCGGGCCTACATCCACCCGGACTCTCTGGCCTCAGGAGACACCTGGATGAGGCAAGTGGTCAGCTTCGACAAGCTCAAACTCACCAACAACGAGCTGGACGACCAGGGACACGTAAGGGACCTCTTCTCTTATCTTCACAACTGAATTCTGCAAATGTGAACATTTTGTTACGATATCTTTGTGTCTTTATATGACTCAGGACCATATTACATATACATATGTAATGTGTATGTATGTAATATATACATATACATAACGTTACTCTTGTACAGCAAACGGTAAATAATAAAATGAGAATGATTCTTTTAAAGAAAGTTCACCCTAAAATCAAACATAAACATTTTTCCTCTTACCTGTAGGACTGTTTATCAAGATTCTTTATTGTGTTGGTGAACAGCCAACTCTCTCTCATTCCCAGGGCCTTAAATACAGCAGCTTGGTCAATGGCCCTCGGCTTCTTTTACCAACACACAGGGCACCTTATAGCATCTGTATGAGACACACCAACCTTTCATATGACTCCTGTGTAATCCCTTCCATGGCAATAATGCTTACAAGAGCAAAAAAATCCAAGAAGGATGGAGAGGTGGTGGATTTTCAAACACATACTGGACTTTCACCCAGGAGACCGGTGTTCATGTTCCATGTGAAACCAAAGTCAACTTAAGTTTTTCCAGGCACATAACATAGTTAACGGCGTACGTCATGTGACACAGTTGTAAAGTAACATAGTCATTGTAGAAGCTAAGCCTATTACTTGCAACTACAGAGGTGTTTCACCCAGCCTGACGTAGATGATGCACTTTCCAGGGTTGATGCTTCCTTGGGTGTGTTGAGTTCAGACAATAAACTGCAGGTTTTAACTGCAGGACAGCCATGGTATTTATTCATACCAGCAAACACAGGCTGAATAAATGTCCATTTCTTCATGTGTTCAAAACTCCCAACAAGAGGAGTACCTGGAGCGTCGTAGTTCAAAGTGCAGGGCCACTGACCAAGCTGCCATATTTGACGAACTGGGAATGAAAATGTTTTGATATAGCACTACAGGTAAGAGGAAAAATGTGTGTTCTTGATTTTGGGTTGAAGGTTTACATCATTCCTGGACAGCGGGAGGGAGCTCGGAGTAGAGCTGCTGCTCCTTCGCGTCAAAAGGGGTCAGTTGAGGTAGTTCGGGCATCTGATCAGGATCCTCCTGGGCACCTCCTGTTAGAGGTGTTCTGGGCACGTCCCACTGGTAGGAGGCCCCGGGGCAGACCCAGAACACACTGGAGGGATTACATATCTCATCTGGTCTGGGAACACCTTGGGATCCTCCAGGAGGAGGAGTGTTGCTGGAGAGAGGGACGTCTGGGGTGCTTTGGTTGGCCTGCTGGCCTGGATGAGTGGATGAAAATGGATGGATGGACAGTTTTAGTGCTTACTTTTCCCTCTCCATATGTTATTTGTTCATGCAGATATTTCACCAACATTGAGGTTAATTGATTAAATCATTAAAATTGAACCCATTTTTAACACAGCTGTTGCATCATGTTAAAACCCTGTAGACCTCCAGACCAATCACATGTCAAGACTTTAAATATAAATTGCTCACCCTGCATGGGATCCTGTAAGAAAGACGACAGATATTTCAGCTGAAACACTTTGGCTTCAAGCTGTGATTCATTTATTTAATTTTTGTGCTTCATACTTCATGTCACTTCATGGTGCTGTAGAGATGAACGCACGGTTGGAGCTGTGAGGTCGTTTTTCTGGGCTGAAATGTTTTTGATGCTTTTCCTTGAAAGGAAAGTTGACGCGGTACTTCACGGACTTCATGCTTTCATGAGTCACGGAGCTGTGAGACTGCTTTTCTGCAGTACATGACAGTGTGCTCTGCCACATTCTGCCCTCGCACACTCATTTCTGTTTGAAGATGGTCCACCCTGACTGAATATTATTAGGTTTGAGGATTAGCGTGGAGAGATATTAGAGGTCTGGGATTTGAACCCATGCCCTTGTTTTAATATATAATATTCATTTCCTTCATGGCCCTGTAGAGCATTTTGTAATGAAACGGTTTCGTTAAAGGCACTTAATGATTGAATATGATTTGTAGTACGCTCCAGCAGCCACACCACTGAGCTAAAATTTAAGTCTGACCACAATCTGGCTGATTTACGGCCTCGCCTGCAGCCAGTCGGTAACAGAGGTGGTGAACTAAAGTAAGTCTCTTATTGGTTCTTGGCCACTCTTAAAGTGTAATGTCGGTTTCATAGGTGAAATACTTAACTGCAATGCAACAAGTTAGACCACAATTTGTTAGATTTACTGCCTTCCTTATGTATAATCAGCAAGTGGGCAGCGAGCTGAAGTGAGTCCCTTATTTGCACTTTATGCTTCTCTATAGTTAGAAACGGGTTTCATGGGAAAGAGGCAATATTAGGTGGAAGAAATCTGTATTAGCTTTTGATTATTAGCTGTGATTGGCTCCTTATGTTTAAACCTATAATGAAAGCAAAAACACATTCAGCCAAGTGTTAAAATTAATATAATATTTGTAGAACTTATAGAAATTTAATTGTCTGCTGCAACCCCTGCGGTAAACCGCTTCCAGCTCAAGAGCTCTGATAAACCATCTGCACAGTTAATGTGTAGCTGGTAAACATGAACAGAAACCTGACATTAGCAAGCTAAAGACTTTGTTATTTTATGTCAGAGCTGGTGAGACCATCGGCTTCACTAAAGCTTGAATAAATGTTGGCATTGTATGTTTGAATGAACATTTGTTCATTATTATGTTGCAGATACATTGAAACATTGCATTGTGGTTAATGTGTGGTTAGATTCAGGCACAAAACCTACTTGATTATGGTTAGGAAAAGGTCATGTTTGGGCTTAAAAAACCCACTTTTGGTGGCACAATCCTGGCTTACATCACACCGATGTCTCATTAAAGAACAATTGCTTTCTGCGGCACTATATTGGCCGGAAATGTGGCAACAGCCCCCTTCTTTTTAAGGCACTTCCCCGGTGAAAACACAGCGACAGATCACTAAACAAAACCCACACTTGGTGGTTAAAAATCCACGGGAAACGCAGCAATGTCGCACTAAAAACATTGCTTTTTGTTGCACTATCCCGGCTGGAAATACAATGATGTCTTGGTAAAAACAACTGCTTTTCATGGCCTGTTCCTGGTGGAAACACGGTGACGGGTCGCTAAAATATACCCATGTTTGGTGACTAAATATGCTGGAAATGCAGCGATTAGTCTCTATAAAACAACTGCTTTTCATGGTCCTATCCCCGGTGGAAATACAGTGACAGGTCACTAAAATATACCCATGTTTGGTGACTAAATATCCACTGGAAATGCAGCGATGACTCTAAAGAACAACTGTGTTTCATGGCACCATCCCGGCTGGAAACGCAGTGTTGTCTCAGTAAAAAACAACCACCTCTTGTGGCACGATCCCGGTGAAAACATATCAACAGGTCGCTAAAAAACACGGACATTTATGCAAATATAAACGTACAATGCCAACATTTTCTTCTGGCGACTGTGCTGGGATGTCTGAATGTGTCATTGCTTACTAATACGTTAGCTAAGATAAGGGTGCTGTCTGCTTGTTTTGATGTTTTTCCGCCCCCCAGAAATTGATAAACTCAGCTTTAAGGACAAAAGCAGAGCTCATTTAAGCTCACAGTCCAAGTATATTTATTACCGACTCCACTTAAACTGGATGAGGTAATGGTGTGTGGATAATGAGAACACCGAGACGCACTGAAGTGTCACTGAATATTTCATCTCAAATGTCGGTTACAGATATAAAACTGAACTTGTGCAAAGTATAGAATTTAAAGACCATTAAAATCTGAAAAAGGCGACTCTCAGAGAAATTAAATCTCATAAATCAAAGCTCCACTTATATGATGTTTTCGGCAAAGTAGAGCTACTCAGAACATCAATTTCAGTTTTATTCTGTCTTCTGGGGAAATTAAAGCATATTGAATTAATAGCGAAGTCTTTGAGTGTCCCAGCTCTCCTTGGAGTGTTGAAACAGTGGAAGATGGCACAGTGTCATGACTGTCAAGCTATTTTAGAGCCTTTGATTGCTACAGATATTGTTGAAAAGAGCATGAGGAGCTGCTACAAATCAATTTCCTCTCAGAGTTCGCCGGAGCTGCCAGAAGATTAGAGCAGCGGTGTGGTGATGTTTCCAGCGCTTTGACAAAATGGCGGCGTCCATCGCGGCTGGCAGGTTCCCGCTCTGTCACAGCTCTGCAGATGATCACATCAGCTCAGCGGTGACAAATGTAATAACATATGGATTGTTCGTGGGCGAGGATTCAGGGTGAGGGGAGGCTGTCTTTCCTCTCCTGCTGCTCAGTTAAGGGCTTTTGTTTCCCCAGAGGATTTCAGAGGCCAAAGGAAATTAATTTTGGAGCTTCCTGTGTGGGAAAACCTCACCGCTTCTCGCTCATCCTCCTGACTTGTGGTGTCGTGAAATGTCTGCCTCATCAGAAACAGACACCATAGACATGTAATGAATCATCAGACGTCACAGCGTACAACAGAAGCAGAGTCTGTGAGAGAAAAACATATTTATTATGTCTGAGACGGCTCATTGTCATCCAGACTGATAAACAGGGCCTCCACTAGTGTGTCATTTTGTGATGAGGTTTGCAGGTTTAACTGTTGACTGCAGTTTAATGAAACCCGCGTGTCATTAAAGTGACAATTGTACTTGTTAAAAACAGTCTTCTAATTAAAACATTTAAGAGTTGCTCCCTCCTTTGGTGTTTTAAAACAACAAGCAGAGAAAGTGGTACTGTACTTAACGCATGCACTGTAAAATAAAATTAATTCATTAATAAAAAAAAGAAATAGTCAAAGCTCTCAAAGTGTAAAGTTAAAGTAAAATATTCTACTTGAAATAAAGTGCAAAAAAATTATTTACCAAAATTCTGAGGTTTTGCAGAGAAACGCTGTTATTTTACATATTTTTCCTAAAGTATTATTATAAAACACCTTCAATATAGTGATGGCACTAAAAGTTCAACTGAGAAACACTGTTACTTTACAGGTGTTTTATTTATTTATTTTTAATTATTACGATCACAGGCAGACAGAATTTTTCAACATTTCATTAACACTAAATATTCATGACTAAATAAGCAACAAGACAAAATAAAATTAGAAAAAATCCTCAAGTATGATAAAGTCTTGATGAGTGCATGGTGGCAGCTAAAAAAACAAACTGCATGAACTAAAACTGTTATAACTTTTCAGGATATTTGTACAACCACAGCATTCATAGTAAAAAATATTTTTAAAAATAAAGAAAAATAAATTTTTTAAGGCCTGTAAATACTTAATGCTCCAAAAGGAAATATACTAGGTCCTGTGCAGATTAAAATTTTCATACAAAGTAAATGATCAGTTTATAAATTAAAAATATATATTATAAATGTAAACAACATGTGCATTTGTTTCCCCCAATAAAACACAACAGTAGCAGAGGACATTTACATCACAAATTGGTGCAAAAAAATCACCACAATGCAGAAAAGTAAATGGTGATTCTCAAACTTTTTGGCAGAGCACCCCCAAACCCCCTGTTTCATATGTGATGAAATTTGTACCGAGATTGAGGAACAACCAGCAGAGCTGCATTCGATAATCTAAGTGAACACCAAGGCACGTAGAGGGGTCAATAAATCTTAAAATAATTTGGATGAAGGTCATTTAATGGAGCAGTGTGTCAGATTCAAGAGGCATACGCCATTTCCCACGCAGAAGTTGTGATCTATCAAAACAGGCTTCATAGGAAAAACTTTGACCCAACATTTCAGAGATGGGAAATTGGCAAAACAGATGATGGTGAAGGGGAAGCCTAGAAATTGTCAAATCATTTTTGGTGCACACTATTTTTGGCTTTTGCCTGTACGTACAAATTTAGTATGGATCCTACGCAGTCTTTTATAAATGACACTCCTGGTGATTAAAACCAGTAAAAACACTAGCTAAAGCAACGTAACATTACAAATCAGTGTTTCTCCCACGTTGTTTGGCACGTCACAGAAGGGCTGCTTGCCCAGCACCTGCTAATGTGAGCTCACCTTTTTCCTCTGATAACTTCAGGAGGTTTTAACCAGGAGCTGAATTATCTTCAGAGGTCTTTTCCTCTCCAAAACAAACAGAGGAGGTGATTTAAATCGGTAAAAACACTGAATAAAGCAGTTTCACTTCTTTCACTTCTTCATCTAGAGCCAGTGTTTGGTTTGTCTGTTCTGGGCCCCTGTAGAAACATGGTGATCCCCGTGGACGAGGCCATTCTCCCTATGTAGATATAAACGACTCATTCTAAGGTAAAGAAAACACAACAGTTCTTATTATAAACATACTTATTATATTTTATTTCTGCCAATCCTATGCACTGGACCTGCAATGCTTTAAAAGTGATTATTAATATTTTAAAATCAATACAGAACATAACGTGCAGCCAGCGTAAATTGGCTAGCATAGGAGTAATGTGTCAACAGTCAGGAAGCAGCGTTCTGCACCAGTTGGAGTCAGTGAAGGAGCTCTGGCTGATACCAGCATGAAGTGCATTACAATAATCCAGGCGAGTAAGAAATCACTGAAATAAAACTTTAATAAAACTCAGGATATTTGGGATTATTTTTGCACTGTTGGATCTGATGCAACTTTGTCAATGTGGTGCTGAACTGAAAGGGAAAAGTGAAAAAGCAGCTGCTGCAGTCGACATTTGCATCCTGACTTTGTGTTCTCTGTCACACATCAACTGAAAAACAATCAAGTAGCTTGAGCACTACGAGCCAGCAGCACTTTAAAAGGCTTTGTCTTCGGACTCGTTTGCCTCCGGCTTCATTCTCGTGGGTTCATATCCGCCTCACACTGTCACTCTCGCCTGTCGTATATTTCCTGTCTGTCCTCGCTGGTCTATGGGAAAACCTAATAAAAAACTGAAGCAGGACGAACTGGCCAAAACATTCCTTCTGTTTCTTCTCTTGTGTTTCATAGTTGCTCTGTTTGTTGTTAATGATGCGTTGCATCGTAATGTGTCAGTGCTGTTGTGTGAGATCGCTCAGAAAGCAGCAAAGGATTTTCTGCATGTGTCTGCTCTGAACATTTGTCTGTTTTTATTCAGCTGAGTGAATCTGACCTTTCAGAGATGTGTCATGTGACTCCTTGTAGCCAAGCTCTGTGGTGGAGGAAGTCCTCAGATCCTTTACTTGAGTAAAAGTACGATGAGACACCTTTGTAAAAGTCCTGCATTCAAAACTTTACAGAAGTAAAAAGCACATTAGTATTATCTGCATATTACTGACAGTATGGAATGTTTAAGTCATTGTGCAGTAAAATGTTTCCTTTCTGTGTTTTACTATTGTATCTGATGTTTTTGGATTCATATTACTGCTGCATTAATGCATATGTTGCATTTTCCCGCTGTAGATATTAAAGGTTGTGCTCGATTTAACTCCTTTATACACTGTTGGGTAGTTTAATCTACAGCAGTGCATCATATTCTATAAGACCATCTCACACTCTTAGGAATAAAGGTGCTTCTTCAGCTTGACCCCACAGGAGAACTCCTTTTTAGTCCCTTGTAGAACCATTAATAGTGGTTCCACCTGGAGCCCTTTCAGAGGAACCTACCTAGAACCCAACAAAGAGGGACATACCTACAACCATCTGTGAAAGGTTCCACCCAGAACACCCCAATATATCTCTTCACCACCAAATTAGCTCTGGTTCTTAAACTGGTACCATTCAGGACTCTTGGATCTGTCTAGAAAACAAGTGTTTCCAGCACTTTTGATCTGAACCATAGTAATTAAGGATGTGTCATCAATTAAGCTTATTGCACAACACACACTGCAAGTAAACAATAGTAGCAAGATGGTGGATCGCACTGCTCACCTGCAAACTTTTGTCCAGAAATTGTTTCTATCCAAAAACAAACACAGACCAGTGCTCAATGAGACCAATGCACGCTCCTTTTGTTGTGATAATTCCTTACTTGACGTCTCTATCATTGCTTTCTCCAACCTCACTTTCCAACTCGTACAATATGATACGCCCACTGGTGTTATCTTGGTTTGCTCTTCAGGTCAATTAGAACCCACTACTGTTTGATTTAGCAGGGAACCAACTTTTTGGGTTTTGTTGAAATGCTCCGAGCTGTTCAAAATTTGGTGTGGGAGCCATTCCATGTTGGTTGGAAAGGGGTGTGAGAGGTTTTACAGGGACCTCTTCCAACCAGAACCCTCTGTAGTAACCTTGCCTCACTGTAAAGTCATCAAAAACTGGCGCTTGGACAGTGACTTCTGGCAAGACAAGAACAAAGTTTAAGATGGTGGAGGTCTGAGTAGGGCAGGTGGAAGGTGTGGTGGACGGGTCCAACAAACACCCACTTTCACCCGGGGGGCCGTTGTTTGCTTGTTCCTAAAGCCAAACCCTGTTGTTTTTTTCCTCAACCCAACCATGTGCGTTTGTTGTTGAAGGAAAAAAGAAAGTTGCTGTGAAAACAGAAGTGTATTTTGACAGAAGACAATGCATGTAACAGGCAGAACGTGACATGGCGTCTCAGAACATCAACAACCAACACGCCCAGGACACATTTCCTATGAGTGTATGGTGGGAGTATTTCTGTCCTGTGAGAACCACATACTATATCTGTGTCTCTGAAAAGTCGACTTTTCATGGTGTCAGAAAAACAGCCCTGTTTTCAGCTTTGCGACGATGAATTTTCAAAATGATCCAGAGGGTTTTCTAGGAGTTTATTTAGCTGAAGTAGTATAAGATTTTCCTCAACACATACGGACACATTTCATCCTCAAGTTTATCACAGTCAACATCAACACATCTCGAGATACAAGGATTCCACTGGATTTGGAAAAGTGTAACTAAAGCTGTCAGACAAATGTAGAAGAATAAAAGTACGACATTTCACAGTCAAATAGATAAAAACACTCAAGTAAGGTAAAAGTACCTTGAGTTTGAACTTTAGCACATTACTGGACTTAATGCACGTAGTCCTGCTCACACACAGCTAATACGGTCTCTGCTGCTGACCCCCAGTGAGAGTCCCATCGTTCTTGGCTGTAACAAGATGTAATTTCACAGATGAAATAATTATTGCTTTGATCGCTTAGTTTTTCATTCAAGACTTTTTAACTATGTTTGAAAATCAATTTAGGCCACACCGCTGTGTAAAATGTGCTTTATAAACAAAATGTGATTTGATTTGACTTCATGGAGATACATCTGTTACACGCGGGACGCGCTGGTGTCTCCCGGGTGTGAATGTCCAGATGATTTTTTAAAAAGGGGGTTAAAAGGACGTCATTACCTAGCATGAAAATGAAAACATCACATATTTAGCCTAATTGTATTTGAGCGTGAACAACTGTCAGCTGATGTCCTCTGGCTGGCCTCTGAGCCGTTTGTTCTGGGTTCAGCGTGTCGATGTGTGATCCGCTCTGACTTTGCATCACCTCAGGCCGACCGGGGACTAGAAGCATGACTCCTCTGGGCTGTAAGGCAGCTGTGTGAGTGTGTGAGTGTGTGTGTGTGTGTGTGTGTATGTGTTTTGAAATCTCTATCGCTGAAACATGACTGTGTTCCAACCTGTATCCACTTCATGAAAGCTCTTCTGTTCACTGTATAACCACTTGTTGTCTGGCAGGTTTTTCTTTGGCAAATATAATCTGACACACAGGAAGTGAGGCGTCCCTTCACAACAAAAGATTTAAATAAATTACTGGATTTTGATTACAGCTGAACAGACAACGAAAATCTGCCTTCTTTAAAAAATAGAACACAAAGAGACTGATCTGCAGTCACTACACTGATTAAAACTTTTACTTTGAAAGGGACTTTATGCTTTCCATTTTTAAAAATGCTGCTTTACCAAGAAAAAATACAGTGGCAGGAAAAAAATCCCACAAAATTTTAACGCATCTCTTGCCTCTCTTGTAAAACTGATGCTGACACATGCAGTCTGGAGACATTTATTTCGTTTATGAGGAAACGTGATTTTGCGCAACATCTCCTGAGCACCAGAGAAACGAGACACCGCAGCCACAGGCGTACGGCTGCGGCTGCAGTGTCCCGACACAGGGGACCCATCGCCCTCAATATGTAGAACATGTGCATTTGTCCCCCCCCAATAAAAACATGAAAGTAGCAGCGCACTTTTGAAAAAAGACATTTACATCGCAGAAAAGACTCAAACTGGTGCATAAAAAATTACCAGTGTACAGAGTGTTTCACATTCAGTGACAGACTCACTCCCCCAAGATGCACCACAGAGCGCCACAGGAAGTCGTCCTGCCTGTGGCCATAAACCTGCACAACTCCTCCCTCAGAGTGTCAGTGCTGAGTCAGTCGACTGGCATCTGGACTATAGTCACCGTCTGAATTTATAAATAATAAGTAATTATTGGGTGCAATAATTTAACTGCTGTAATATTTTTCAGTGTACGACTTTATCGTGCACATAACTGCACATATTTACATTTAGTTTTATTCTATTCTTGTTTATTCTTTTGATGTATATACTGTAGTTAAAGTTCACGCTTACAGCTTCAGCACAGTGCCGAAATATATTTTATTTTTAATATTTTTATATCTTAAGCACTAGTGTTAAACACTGTAGCATAATGCACTTTTTTTTAAAATTTTGTTGTACATTTTCATTTTCATTTTATTTTATTGCTTTATGTTTCATACTCTTATTCTTACTTCTCATAATTCTCTTCTTTACATCGGAGCGACTGTAACAAATCAAAATTTCTCCACGGGGATCAGTTAAATATATATGATTTCTGATATGTCTTCCCCACAACGATGACACAAAAGCTACACCCTTGCACAGAAAAATAGATATTTAAAAATGACATAGTGTCTGAGAGCCTTACTGCATTGTATTTCATTATATTTTGAATCGTCACCTGTAGCCTTAATCTGGTATTTTTCAGAATTATTGTCCACCCTAAATTGTTGCATAAAAATTCACTGCTGTGCAGAAAATGACCCTCAAATTTCCAAAATGTGTTCCTTCCTGTTACAGAATATTATGTTATTCTGTTTTCATCACTAATTAATACACGTAAGAGCATTTTAATGTTGGAGCTGGTTTATGTTTTAGGTACTTTGTAGAGACCAGGGTTGGTTGGAACGCTTTTCACTCTGTGCCGTATTTCTCTACCATGATTTACGTCAGAATATGATAGCCGGCAGTAAATAAAAGAATAAGGTCTCAGCTATAAATAAATAAGTTTTGGTGTATGAAACGTTTTCTAGAATTAGGTGATTTGTGATTTGAGGCATCCTGTGTACTTGTGCCAACCAGCCCCATCACAGGGTTGTAGTTATGTTTGCCAGCTGCCATCAGGGCTTGGGTCTCTAATCTTAAAGGACGCCAACACCTCTGTCACCGGTAAAAGTCTGTGTTTGTGCCAAATTTCGACGACTTTGCTGTGAGATCAGGTTGTAACCCTCAGAAGACCAAAGAATAGCTGTGTGCCAACCAGCCCTGGTCACCCCTACTACTGGGTAGATTAGTAATAAGGTCCAACATCATATCATATGTTTTTAACTATTGACTACTCATGTCAAATGAATGTAGTGAAGTAAGAAAATGCAACACATCCCTCTGAGATGTGGTGAAGTTGAAGCATAAAGTAGCAGAAAATGGAAATTAATTAATAGTATCTCAGATTTTTACTGAACTAAAGGTATTTAGTCACAGTCCACCACCGACAGCTGATCTCTGAGCACAGAGCGCCAAACACCACAGAAACGAACACTGAGCAGCACAGATGGAGGCTAAATGTTTAAAAGCATGGATCACACATTACAGCATCCATCTGCGTGTATCTCCATCAGCCCAGTCATCGTCTCTGTGCGGCAAGCGTGTGATTTGAGGTCTGGAACGTTAAATGTAGCTGTTCCCCCCGCAGGCCTGGTTTGAAATGACCCCCTCTGTTGGTCTGGGGTGTTTGGCTCTGTGTAGGTTTTCTCACTCTCAGATTAATCAAGAGCAGACTGAGGCCCCGAGGCGAGGCTGGGGCCGACACCGCCTGACGCCTCCCTTCTGCTGTGAAATAATCCTTGGCCCTGTGGCGAGCGTCATCGCAGTGTGAACTCAGTTTCCGCTTCGTGTCACGTGGCCCTAAGGAGGAGCAGTCGGGCTAATTGATGCTACAAAGGACTTGCATGTATTATGTGTTTGCTGAGAGGGAAATTGAAGGCAGAGGCTTCAAGTTTTGTGTTTTGGAAAGTTCAGAGGCACAAATCCCACAAGCACACACAGATTTGTGAGACATCACTAAACTCATGAGGGCCCTCATTCACCAAATCCACTTCCTAACCCATAATCCTTCACAACTACAGGCCCAATCCTCACTGAAACCCAAAACCACTGTCAGAAGTTTGACATCCCTCTGTGTATGTAACTTGTCATTGTGCCACTAAAGACACATTAGAGTCTATACATTCTGTGTTTTCTCTGGACATCAAGCAAAAACAGAATAATACAAATTTAAATGGGATTTCGCTTGCGGGCACTTAAACTTCAAACTCAAATTGGAAGATGTCCGTCATCATTTGTGCTTATTTTCCAAGATATTTGTATAACAACATTCACCTTTTTCCCTTTCCTATTTTTCAGATCATCCTGCACTCCATGCACAAGTATCAGCCTCGTGTTCATGTCATCAGGAAGGACTTCAGCAGCGAACTGTCTCAAAACAAGCCGGTGCCCAGCGGGGAGGGAGTCAAGACCTTCAGCTTCCCCGAGACCGTCTTCACCACCGTCACTGCCTACCAGAACCAACAGGTGTTACTATTATTATCATTATTATTTCCTTACAGGAAAACCACCTTAAAGGTCCAGTGTGCAGGATTTAGATGGATATAATGGCAGGAGTATGTTGTCATTAAATCCAGAAAACGTTATTTCCATTTGCAGTATTGTATTTGGTGGTATGGCTCTGTTCTGGGGCCTCTTCCATGCGTCTACATAGAAACGGACGCCGTAGGTCTCCAACTCACATGGCACACGGGAGAAGTTTAAGTTGGTTGCCATCTGCAACCTCCTCGCCAGATGCCACTGCTCACTCACCCCACAAATTATAAAATCTTGCCATTTCAAGAATGAACACAAATTCAACTAATCTACAAAATGTGTGTCATCTTGCAGTGTTTTTAAATCCCTGCATCTAGTCCTGCAAAAAAGTGGTTGAATTAAAGGAATGTTTCACCACAGATTTTTCTGTTTTTTAATTGTGTTATAATTCAGGAGCATTTATGAGCCACAGTCAATTAAATACAGAGCCTCAGTCTCTGCAAGGTTTTCTTAAAACTCCATTGTCTCCCTAGAACTTGTCTTGCAGGTGGTGCTTCTCTAATTGGCAATATAAAATAACAGAGTGAAAGGATGACTTTCAATAAGCTGTTATTATTAGGACAATTTACTGCAAAATGTCACAGGCTTTGCTGATTCAGTTTAAGCTGTGATAATCAAAAAAATCTCCTTCTCGTCTGCAGATCACCAGACTAAAGATCGACCGCAACCCGTTCGCCAAAGGATTCCGGGACTCTGGCAGAAACAGGTAAATTATAGCATCACAGACACACAACACAGCCTGTTACAGTGTTCCTCGTGCTGCTCCACACAAATGTATTATTTTATTATTTCTATTGTGTGTGATCTTCAATATGAAAGTAATGGTCTGAAGATAGCACTTAGCACCATATGCTGCCCCATAAAACAGCTGCTTTGTCTGTTGCCAAGAGAAACACTTTGAATCTGCAGCACAGACGGACAGAGAGTCACTTCATCACCACTTTACCTCGCAGGCATCTCGCCTAGGTGATGCACCATCCACCATCCCCTTCACCCCCTGATGACATGGTTACTGTTTATTAACATGCTCGCCATTAAAAGCCGACCCTAGATTCCCCGCCTCGCTATATATTTTTTCTGCGCTGTGTCCTCTTTTTACACAGATCACACTATAGGACCACTACAAAGTCCCCTCTTCATGCCTCCTTTGCATTTCTACACAGAACTGTTGACGGCAACATCATTCCTCTCTAGTGTGTGATTATACACTGCATCACAGCGTTGGGGAAACAAAAGAGGCGTGATGGCCTCTGGTGTGACATAAAACATAATTGCTGAGGAACTTCATAAACAACAACAGTGGCACTGACGTGTCAAAAACCATCATTTACCGTCTCTGTTATGTTGCAGCTGATCAGGTCCTCTGCTCAGAGGGTATGGAACTACTGAATCTCATTGTTTTCTCAAGTTTCAGATAATTATGACTGCTGTTCTTCTTCTTTGAGTTAGCCGCTAACTGCTAGTAGCTACTTCTTAAATCTTCCACGGTGGGTAAAACCCATAACATGTCGTAAAATGTCACACCCATGCCACCCATGATCCCATCTTACAGGCTGTCCTGTTTATATAGACATTTTTCATGTTACCACCTCCCATGGCAGTTAAAGGCAAGTCCCCCAGTTTCACAATCATACCTTATATTTACATGATAGTATTCTACAACTTTTCTACTCTTAATGAAACAAAACAACTTGGTCTCACTCCAAAGTCGTTAAAGTCCGGCACGGTTCAGTGACTTGCTGCGTTAGACACTGACGAAAAACGTCCTTTAACATCGGCATGATCCGCGGCCAGTTTAACAGCGCTCAGTGGCATCAGGGGGAAACGCAGCAGGACAAGAGCAAAAGTTGAGGCGGTGAAAGTCCAAGTAGGGCAGGCAGGAGGGGTGGTGGATGGGTCCAACACAGATGCTTTTGTTGCCTAAACCCAACCCTGTGCGTTAGTTGTTGGAGGAAAAAAAATCTAGTGCTTTTATTTTGAAAGAGACTGTATGCAAACAGTAAATTTCCTGCGAAAATGGAAATGTACTTTTAAATAAGACAATACATGTAACAGGCAGAACTTGACATGGCATCCCAGAGCGTCAACAGCCAACGCACTTAGGGTACCTTGCACCTCGTATGTGGACGTGGAAAGTCCATGACCTAACATCTGTATGTGACGAGGTCAGAGTGAGAACGTATTGAACAAAACACAAAACTACAAGTGTTACTGGTGTCCAAATAACTCTAAATTACGTATTTTCAAGTCAGAGTGTGTAACTGTTCAAAAACATGCATTTTCTATAAGTTTTCAATAACATTACCAAATCCATGAAACCAGGAAGTCATACAGCATTAATCATTATACAACTCAAACAGGATGAAAGCAGGATGGAAACACTGGAAGCAACACACACACACACACACACACACACACACACACACACACACACACACACACACACACACACACACACACACACACACACACACACACACCATGACGACAAAAGACAGACAGGGTGTTACAATGTTTCCTGTGACGAACACAACCCAACTGTTCAGACCCTCTCATCGCAGCTGTGTTGTCACTACCTGTGCGCTGATGTCACCCAGAGAGAGCGTTCCTATTGGCTGTTGACAAAATGGCATCATAAATAATGCTGTTGATTATCACACACCTTTTTAGTGAGCTTATGATATTACTACATGTTTGATTTTGTTGGTAAAGACAAGCCCTCTCTGTCTCTTCCTCACCCTCTTCCTCTCTGTCTCTCCTTTCTCTCTCTGTCCGTCTCTCTTCTCTTAATTCATCTCTCCGTCTGCCAGTCTCTGAATTATCATATATAACATTTGTGGAGGAGAGGGGGTGCACTAAACCACCAGACCCCTCCGCACATGAAAGCAGCCCCCCCCCCTCCATCTGGTCCGCATTATTGGCACAAAGATATTTGAGACATCTTTTTTCATTTTTCAAACAATAGACTGTTTGATTTATGAACTGCCATTAGAATTTCACTGCAGAAAAGCTACAGATGAAAAGATAACGGAGAGTGAGATATTTGTCTGGAGGGAGAGACAATGAATTTATCCTCACGTACGGCTCGTGAGTCCTTCCCCGCATGCAGCCCTTTTGGGATTTGTTTCGTTCAGATTCAAGTCGCAGCCTCAGAGACTTCAGAGTGAGGACTCAGCTTCTGTCACTGGAGCTGCGTTTCATCTTTGATCATTCATGAATATTGTTAGCGAGCTGCAGCTCTGACCTCTGACCTTCATATTGCTGCTTTGGCTAATTATGGTGATTTAGGATTTTAATTGGTCACATACTGTCAGTAACTCTGGATGAGGCTGCCTGCTCAACATATTGTGTAACTGTAGACTCTGTATGTTTCAGCTCAGCACACTGTAATATTAGATTTCACACCACAGCTGGAAGTTTTTTTATTCTGTCCATGTGGATCAGATCTGATTTTTAGCGTTGCTGATGACAGTAACATTTTGGCACACACTCTCTCTTGAATTACTGGGATCAGCCTCATATTTAGGTTCTATCATTATTATTATTATCATTTACATTTTTTACATTTATTATTTATTTCATTTTTTAAACAAATTGTTTATTGGTTCAAAGACAGTTAGCACAGTACAATATCCTGATCAGCATACAAACAGTCAAACAAATACATTGTACACTATCCATACATGATGGAGAAAAGAAGAAGAAAAGATACAGAAGGTCATAGAAAAATAAATGCTTAAAAAAACAACAATAACAATATATTTATATTTAATATATTTTTATTTATTTTTTATTTATATAGCACATATACAAAAAGGTAATAATAATAATACACTTTTATTTATATGGCACATACACAAAAAGGTGATATTACATGCTTCACAGTAGATGAAAAGTAATAAAAATAAATCAGGAAAAAAAAAGCTGAATAAAAAGGGACATTTAAAACAATTAAAATCAACAAGAAAAAAAGCAGCTCCTCCACATGGACATGGGTATTTTTGAAAACAGGATTTCACAGTCAAATCCAATCTCAGTCCAATTGACAACGCAAAAACACAATTGAAGCATTGTCAACAGCATGCCAAACCAACAGGTGTCAATATAACCGTAACCCCAGAGCCATGCAGTAGAAAGAAGGAGAAGAAGAAGAAAATGGCCGACCAGAAGCCTAGTTACTGAAAGGCTATCTGGCTGCACTGACATCCGCATTATATTCTGACACCTCTGTTCCTCAATATAGTGAAAGAGTAACTGTACATTTATGTGTTAACATGTAAAAAGTCCAGTCCAGCCACAAATCCGTTGTAGTATTGAGGAATCTGACTAACCTCATCATTGATTAGGGTGGAGTCTTGGTGGTGGAGGTGATGGGTGGATGTTGGCATCAGTGCCAGGCGCAGCTAGTTGGGTTAATAATGTCTGACTTGTGATTGGTCCCTGTGTGCCGTCACTCCAACGTTTGCTTTTTCAAGTCACGTTTGAGACTTTCCAGCCAATTTTAAATAGGACCGCTTCTGCTTGCACATTTTACGGATCAAGACACATAAAAGCTTAATCAGATTTCCTGCTAATCCTCATCAGGGTGTTTTAATAGGAGACATGTCTTTGCCCTAATCTGTCACTTTACTGCTTCTCTCCTGCTTTGTTATTTTTCTGACTGCTGCTGCTAGATCCCATAGAATCAGCTTCAGTTCTTACGTCATGTGTACACTAGTAAATATTACAAGTAGTCCACTAATTATTGTGTTAAGATATGTGATCAGACAGGAGCTACGAGCTGCAGCTGAAAAAAGAAAAATTAAGGGAAAGAAAGAGCTCTCACTTCAAAACTGGCTTTCAAGTAGTTTACATGCTCCTGCCACTTTCTGTAGATACACATTGAGGTATTAAATACAGTTTTTATCCATTTTCCTTCAGTAAAAAAGTGACATTTTCCACCCTGTCTAACGGCATCACATTCATTCTGTATCTAAAACATTTAAAGCCAAGACTTTCTGGCTTCAGCAGTCGATCAGATCGGATCATTGTATTCACTTTTCCCTGTAACGTTCCAACTTATCTGTCACGTTTGGACTTTCCTTGTGTCTTGACTTAAATTTAAAGTGCAGTTTGGCGGTTAAAACAGTGCACGTTACGCAACCTCAGACGTTGTGAAGGACATGCTGACAGGTATCAAGAAGGTCAAAGGTCAAAATTGGAACTACAGAAATAGATACATACTATGCAACAAAGTGTGAGCTCAGATTAACAGGTTGAAATTCCAATATAATACAATTGTCTTGTTGCCATGGCAACAAATAATCTTGTTATTTACCAATTATGAATATTTTGATGCCCAACCTGTTATCATGCACGCACGCACACCGACAAAAAGTAATGTATCAGAATTTTGTATGTTACTCACATAATTTTGAAGACTGCGATCATGTGATGAGAGGGAGTTAGAAGAGCAAATGTCCATGTTTGGAGGCAGGTAGGAAACACAGGACTTTCTCCCAGGTGCCCTGTGTTTATGTCCCCTGTGAAACCACCAAAGAGATGTGCCCTGTCATGTCAGCGCAGGGCTGACAGGGCACCCTCCGCTGAGAACAGAGAGGAGATCTGACAGTCATGTATTTCCCCAAAAAACATCTCTTAATGCACGGTAGAGCGCACCCTCCAATCGCCAATATACGATTTGATCGCTGATCGTCCCAGGCCTAATGTATTATACTATAATAAAATAGTTTGACTTCATTGAATTGCCGTTTTGCCAAAGGTGAAGGCAGCAGCTGCGACTAAAAGTGTTGGAAACAATCATAAAAACAGGCGTGACATCTTTTGTTTTTGTTGCTCTGCCACACGTGTCTGTTAAATGTTACTCGGTTTATATTAGTATCGGATATGAGCGACATTAACAGTCATCACAAAAGCTAACATGCTTTTCTTTTAGCAGTAAAGTGGCTGCAGTGTGAACGCAGCCTGTTTTCTGTGGAACGTTACCAACTCATTCCACACTGAGGGGAAATTCAGAATTAATATAAAGGGCAAACCTGCACTGCTAATTCTCAAATTAAGCACCAGCTTGTTTTCCTTTTTCTGACTCTCTTAATAGCATCTTAATATAGAAGCTCTAAGTTATGGTGGTGTCGTCAGTTGTGTCTGGTGCCCGGGCTTTATGGCCTATAGCGGAGGGATACAGCTCATTTGTTGGGTTTTGGTCCCGCAGCAGTGTGACTGGATGAATGAGTGCAGTGATGGTGAGGGCCCGGTCGATTAGCATGGCGCACTAACGAGCTGCCACGGCCAGGGAGTTAGTGGCCCTAAAATAACACGGTGAGCAGTGACGGGGCGCTGGCTTCCCTGGGACGGGGGCCGAGCGGCGTGCAGGGAAGTAAATCAAGCAGGAAGGAGAACTGTGTACAGATTCAAGATGAAACGTCACCCAGATTTATGTGCACAGTAAAAACCTGCTCCTTTTTAATGGCTCCAGTTTCCTCCGAGCAGGACTCCAGTTTCTCCCTCCCTCTCACTCCTTCTCATTCAGTCTGGCTCATTTACTGCCAACCTCTCCCTGTCTCATTCACACACACATTAACCAATATCACTTCCCCTCTCAGCTCAACTGAGCCTTTCAATATATCTGCTCTTGTTCTTTATTCACTCATATCCATCTCTCCTGCTTTTATTCACGTGGCAGCTTTTCAAAAACAATGTGAAAGTATATGACGGTTAAATGAGGATAACAGGGAAAAAACTGACTCATATCTTGAGACTCAAAACAATGACATCAGGATACAAATGACACCATCTACAGGACTGCAGAAATGATTAGCATAAATGTTTTTTCACAGGGTTTTTAGTTATTATATAATGATGCAGTTTTCATGTAAATAAAGCTTTGGCAGGAAAGATAAACATCCTTGGCTCAACACATTTTATGTTGTGTTCAGGTTAGGCGTAAATGAAACAATTGGCGTGGGTGGATTACATGTAAAGTCAATGTAAAGATGCGAGTTTAAGTGGTGCAAATGAAGCGAGTAGCATGATTTCGCATCACATTGTTATCCACGACAGTTGAAAAATCTGAACTTCAGCAACCAATTCGCGCCACGATAGCCAATCAGCATTGAGATTCTCCAGGCATGTATGAAGCAGAGGATGTAACGGCAGAAGTTAATTAATCAATTCAGCAATTTGACACGTGTATGACGCAAATCAACACAAAATGTTATAGTGTTCAAACTGCGCAAAAAAATTGCATTGCGTTTGTTGTGAACATAACATTAGAAATCCCTGAAGGACTAAGCTCTACCCAGACCCAACTGCTTCTAAAGAACCCTTCATTTTAAAGACAGTGTTCTTAAAGGGTTCTCTGTAACTCTTTTTGGAAGAAAGAGTTCTTCAAGGATTGTTGAAAGATCCTCATCCTCAAATATTCAAATGTTCTCTCATGTTCTAAATGGTATTTTTAAATGTAGATGCATCTGAAATCCCTCTAATCATCTTATTTTAGCTTTTTTTTTGCCATAGCTAAAATATTTACCATCATTTAATGTCATACAACACCACATGATCTGCCGAAAGGTACTTTGCTTTTTGTATTTGTTTTGATTTGGAACCAAATAGTTCCCATGTTTGGTTTGGAGTTTTGGTTCCCCACCCTACTGCACCGTTAGAAAAGTAAAGGCTGTAGTAGCAATGATTCAACAAAATCTCCACCTCCTAAAACCTGATTGGTAACCATCAGTGTTGTGGGTTGTGCTGCACCACATCAGCCTCAGTCCTTCAGGAATCTCATGAAGTCCAAATGTTCTGGACATGGTTCCCTTGGCCCCAGGCTGACCTGTTCAATTAAACCCATGATTAATGGGAGAGAAATCAATGAGTAATGTAGAAAATGACCACTGTTGGAGCCCCCTGGGTGGGTTCTAGATGAAACCCTTGGATTATAGATGGGTAAAAACCCTTAGGTGGGTTCTTGTTAGCACCATTAGAAGGTGAAAAGGGTCTGGACAAAACCCCCAGAGAGGGTTCTGGGTGTAACCATTACAAATTAAAATAAACGGGTTCACTGTAGAACTTCTCAGAGGAGGGTTTGGGTGGAACTTTTCACAGATGGTTCTTGGTATAATCCCTCTGAATCCTCATTTCCCTGCAGTTATCTGTGCCGCCCACAAATTCACGTGAACCATCGTTAGCCTGAGCTTCTACGGCAATTTACTGTGCCAGGTGAAGGCTTCCTTATCAAATCAGTTGCACAAAACACATTGTTTCCTTCAGGTTTTCATGAACGTTTCACCTAAGTATTTAAAGTTTTCTCCATATCTTGGTCTCAATCTGAAGAAATCCTTTAAAGTTAGTTAAACTACTAAAAAAGACTTAAGGTATCACAAGCTTTAAGCACAAGCACAAGGTTGTCAAGAAAACTGTAGTATTTTACCACTGAAAAATCTCTTCAATGCAGTAACATTTTTTCTTTACTAAGGAAACCTTCTTTGGGATTCTGGGCAACACCCTTAAGTAAGTCCCTCAGCGAAGGAAAATTATGTCTTTAGTTTTAAACTTCAGGAGAAAATTGAGGGTGTTTTGTACGACTGGCTCCTGACTTTTAATGTCTAAGATCCAGATTGCACAAAGATTTCAAAAATGAGATGATAAAATAAATACAATGAAAACCCACCAAGGATCATAATTCATCATTTCCCCTGGAGGATCAATAAAGTATTTCTGATTTTGATTCTGATCTCAACAGCTGAGGGTCCTGGACACCACAGGTCCTGGTCAGTCGTGGTGACAAGGAGAGATTTTGGAACGACTGGTTCTGTCTGAAAATGATCAGGCTTGTGGGGAATTAACAGATCACAGATATAAGCCAGAGCCTGACCATGTGAGGCTCAAAAAATAAGCAATAAAATCTTAAAATCTGCTCTCTCAATCTCACTGTGCACCAAACCTTTTGTCTCTGTGTGTTCGTGTCATCTGGTCAACACACACACACACACACACACACACACACACACACACACACACACACACGCACACACACGCACACAGGCCTTTATTGGCCCATTCTCCTCTTTCTTTTTCAATCCTGCTGTTTCTCATGTTCTGAAATCTCCGTCTCTGTGTGTCTCTTTGTCAGAACTGGCCTGGAGGCGATCATGGAGACTTATGCTTTCTGGAGACCTCCTGTGAGGACCCTCACGTTTGAAGACTTCACCAATATGCAGAAACAGCAAGGTGTGTGAACCCATATTCTCTCTCTGTGAGGGAGAAAAGCCACATGTCCAACTCCACGACGTATATTCCTCTTGAAAATCCCCCTTCAGCCTCACTAGATGACTTCTAATTCAATTTCCTCCTTTCAGATTTTTACAGAGATATTTAGCGCAGAAGAGTAAAAGACAAAACATATTTTTTCATGTGTAAAAACTCGGTCACAAACCCTAAGATACAGACTGGTCTCTGTGTCTCCACTTTGATGGATTTGATGGATGAAGTTGGTATTACTGTCAAAGATACGCACAAACTGACTGACATCCAAAGTGGTTGATTTGGCCTCCACCCAACGACACCCAAAAGAAATGATCCAAGATATGCAAGGTAAATGCATGGTAGGTTTTGCGTACGGTCAGACACCTGACCACCTCCTCAAACAGACACATATCAACTCACTAACCCCGTTAGATCAGCACCATCTGCTCTTGACATCTTACGAAATGAATCTCTGAAAGCCACGACTCACATCCACTGTATGGGAGAAGAGACAAACTAAAATATGTCTCATTCAACATGTGATCTGAATCCTTGGCGACCACTTTGAGAACTCCTGTGGTATCTCGTCATACCCATCGTTAAAGGTGGGGGAAAGCTGATACAGCATATTATCGTAAGACACAGATGGAGTATTGATCATTTCATTACATGAATTATTGATATTGAAAATATAAATTTAACTTTTGATACCCTTAAGTAAAGTTAGGATTTGGGTTTAAGGAGGGGTTTGGGTTTAGAAACAGTTGCTTTCTCAGTCCATTAGATCCAACAGACATTGACAAAGTTTTCCTTTGGGGACATGATTTGCAGTTGAGAAAATTGCAGTATGTTATTGAAATGCTCAGCATATTGCCAAAGGATTAAAATTACAACAATATTATATCCAGTTCAAATTCAATTCAAATTCAGCATATGCACCCTCTGTCCTTGGATCCTCACAGCCGATTTTTTCTCGTGATTCATTATCACAGTTTACAAATCAACATAAATTTGCTGCTAATTACGCAACATGTAGTGTTTTATTTTTAGTTTAAAACAATGTAAAGTAATCAATTGCTGCCTATGTGTCCATCTCTAAAACTGAAAGTAGTGCACAGTGGTAATTAGCATGACCTTGGTGCACGTGCTGTCCCAACCTGAACTCTCCTTCTGCATATTTTCCTTGCATATATCACCACACACTACATCAGCTATGGTTGTCCTTCATTTGAGCTTGGCCATACGCTGCTCCCCTGGCAGGTTCGGCAGGCGTCTGCTGAACTTTTCACATCGCGCGCAGCCCTTGAAAATAAAATCGTTAAACGAACCCTGTGGCTTTTGGACGGCTCCGCGACACGAGTCAGCGTCAGCGGGGCCACCTCCCTTTGTCCTGGCTCCAGCTCAGGCACAAGGTCTTAGTCATCATGGCTCGTATCGGGGGCCGCGCCGCTTTTAAAAGCAACTCTGTTTCCTCGCAGGCCCTATCTCGGTTACCTCTGGAGGTCAGCATGACGTGACGCTCCGTATTTTGTCTGAGCAGGCGGACATGTGTTTGTTATCATTAAACTCCTCCGAAGTGATTAGGATTTAATCAAAGTCGTTGCACCGCCAGTGAACCCTGTGTCACCCTGACAGGACGCTAGTGTATGTGTGCAATGACTGTGTGTGTGTGTGTGTGTGTGTGTGTGTGTGTGTGTGTGTGTATGTGTGTGTGTGTGTGTGCGTGCGTGCGCCTTTGCCCTTATGGCACCAGACACCCTTTTCCCTTCAGCTAATCAACTATTCCCCCTCGGCACTGAAGCACCTCGAGCCCCTCTAACCAGAGGAAAACATGACATCACCAAACTATCGTCCCTCTCTCCCTCTTTTTCCTCATATACCTTGCATTCTCTCCCTCTCTTTCCCCCCTTTACTTTATTTCCCTCCCTCCCCCCTCATCTCTTCGAGCAGAGCAGAGCTGCAGTGATATTATCGAAGGCATATGGTGCAAAATCAGAACCCCAGCCAAGCGAGTCCTGGATTATTTAGTTATGCCTCCTCCTCATTCCGGGTTCAAACTGAATTTCTCCAACAGCAAGATGAACCCCGGCCAAATTCTCATTAATAGAGAAATATGCGATTGATATCCCACAGCTATCATTTCGCTCTGAAAGGCTCGACTTAGTGGATACAATTTGTGCCAGCCCCCCTTCAGCTGAATCACTACAGTACATGTCTAAACTCTGAGAGTCTGTGGCTTTTTATTGAGGAAAGGACTCGGGATGTGGGGCGGCTCTGTTGACCAGACATGGTCAAAACTGAATCCATATTTATCTCCACATACCAGCGATAAATTTTATGATTCGCTTCATGATCTCGTATCCAGTGGTTTCAAAGAGTAAGGCCCTGCAATTAGTCTGAGGAGGGGAGTTTTAAAACGTCCGTGCGGATCAGCAAGGTTGTGTATTAAAGTGGCGACAGGTGAATTCATAAAGCAGCTTAGTCTGACTCATGCGCACCGCTGGGACATGCTCCCACTGGCCACTTGTGTCTGATCAAACCTAGAAGATACATGATGAGGAATTATCACAAAAACTTTGATTGTGCCTCAAGAGGACTCCTCAGTTCATTCTAGGGACATTACTACCATTTAGTGTTTTACAACAATACATTCCAACCTGGTGTGGAAGACATTTCTCCTGCACTGCCACGGGGTAGAGAGGATGTGGAGGTCTGGCAATAAGAGACAAAGGGCGGGGACACATGCTGCGCCTTTAACTGCCTGGGAAATGCCAGATCGGGAGCCTGGCACTGCTCTTGTGCCTGCTCTGCACCAACTGTTAATAGCGGCGTATGATTGTGCGTCAGACCCTATGCCACGGCCTACACACATGGTTTACGCCGTTGTGAGCATTATACTTGTGTGGTGGTGTGTCTGTGTCACTCTGCAGTTACACACATTAAACACACATTAAACATGGCTTAATAGAGACAGTTGCAAACACAAGTCCACAAATCAGCTTCACTATAACTCGCAGCATTCACAGACAAACACTTGTCTTTATCTGGTCACATTTTCCCCACAGATACAACATGCTAATGTTATTAGCACAAGCCTATGTTATTTTACATTGTATAAATTAGCCTAGCAGCTGGCAGACGTTTCTTTCTGTATTCATATGAAGCCAGGGACAACAGCAACATTTAACAAAAGTAACGTTACAAAATTTCAGCCCCGATCATACAGAAAGCATTTTAGCAGCTGGAGGCCGCTTTTTGTAATTGTTTTTAATGTGAGAAAAGCTTTTTCCTTGCGATTTTTGTGTTGTGTTGTTTTTGCAAACTCAATTGAATCGGTTCCCAACTGAATTGAATACAATATGACTGGGATTTGGAACAGTTGAACATCAATTGAATCGGTTCCAAAGCCAAGTCCCTGTGGACCGAGCTCCTGCCGCCCCTAACATAAACATGATAAATGCTGATGTCTAATTTTATGCATCATTTATAGGGGCGTAACAATATGTGGATGTGGATTGATATGTCAATTGATTCAATAATCAGTGATCCAGTATTACAGATGCAAAGTGAAAACACTGATACGCATTTTTAAGAGATGCCTTTATTTTGAAATTCAATTGGTCTGTGTCACTAGTTCACCAAGATATTGTAAACAGCCAAGGAAAAGACAACCATGATTTACTGTTACTGTCTCATGCATTCATAACCAGTCGGTGCTTGCTCTCTGGCATCAGCAAAAATTTCCTCTTGTGCCTCCAGCTCATCCAAAACTCTGCTGCCAGAATCTTGACTCAGACTAGAAAACTTAACCACATCACACCAATCCTGGCTTCCCTACACTGGTTACCTGTTGCTTTTAGAATTTTAGGATTTTATTAACTACTTACAAAGCCCTGAGAGGCCTCGCTCCAAGTTCCATAACAGATCTTTTATTGCCCCGTGTTCTCTCTCGCACCCTGAGATCCTCGGATACATCTTTTTTCTTGTTGTTCCGAGGTCAAGATTAATTCACAAAGGTGACAGAGCCTTTGCACTCAGAGCTCCTTGACGTTAGACTGACCTGCCTGAAGAGATCAGGGCCGTAAACTCACTCTCATCTTTTAAATCACTTCTGAAAACCTACTTGTTTAAAACTGCCTCTGTGTGTTTTACTGTTATTGTATTCTGTTTACCGCTTTTATCTTGTTTTATTTGCTTTATCTTTGATTTGGTTTTGTATAGCACTTTGTAACTGTGTGTTGAACCGTGCTATGTAAATAGCAGCTCAAATAAAGCAGCTGCGCTCGTTTATGCCTATCTTAGTGAAACTTGTTGCGTATTTCTGCACTGATTCAAACTCAAATTGTCTTGACTGCATTTTATTTCACTGTTTCTGTATCTGTGTGTTTTCCAGGTGGAAGCACAGGAACTTCTCCCACCACCTCCAGCACAGGGACCCCCTCCCCCTCTGGTGCGGCTCACCTCCTGTCTCCCTCCTGCTCCCCTCCGACCTTCCACCTCGCCCCCAACACCTTTAATGTGGGCTGCAGGGAAAGTCAGCTCTGCAACCTGGGCCTGTCCGAGTACCCAGCCTGCGCTCGCAGCAACATGGCGGCCCTGCAGGGCTACGGCGGCTTGGCTGATAGTTCCTACGGACGCCTCCAGGCTGCAGGGGGCGCTGTGGCCTCTGGTCAGCCCTCTGAATCCTTCCTGCCACAGAGGACTTCCTCCTTGATCGCTGCTGGCATGCAGGGCAGCGCTCACGCCTCCCTGAGTGGCGGCGGTAGTGGCGGCGGCACTGGAGGCAAGATGGACGCCTATGGCGGTCAGCTCGGCTCCTTCCCAGCCTCGCAGCTTCAGTACGTGATGCAGGCCGGAGGTAGCTCCAGCTCTGCCTCCTCCTCCTCATCCGGATCCTCCTCTTCCTCAGCCCACATGTTCAGCGGGAGCCACCACCACGTGCAGCAGGGCTCCTACAACGCTTTCTCCCTGCACAACCCTTACAACCTGTACGGATACAACTTCCCCACCTCTCCTCGCCTGGCCGCCAGCCCCGAGAAGCCACAGGGAGGTTTGCTCTGCTCCTCGTCTCCTGCAGGGGCCTTTGCTGAGCGCCAGTACCTGTCCAACGGAAGCATGGACACTATGCACATGATTAGCAACACCAGTGGTGGCCAGCAGGGCAGCAGCTCCTGCGATGGACGTCAATATGGCTCCTCATCTCAGATGTCTATGCACATGGTGTAGAAACTGGGACTCGCAGTCTTCGGTGTTTCTAATGTCTTTCAGCTGAAAAGCAAATCTCTCATCTATGAACCCGGTTTGGTGTTGATGTTGAACCGGTGTTTTCACACGAAGCGTTAACGTACCGAGGTACAAAACAAACCTTTCAGAAAAGGACATCATTTGTTTTTAAAGACACTCCGCCACATACGAAGCATTATAGAGGGAGTCAAAACTATTATTTAATTATCTTTGTATTAATGAAGTGAAAATTGGGACAGCAGCCTGACTCTCTTCCTGTTTCTGACACAATAGGAACAACAGATTGTAATGAGAAGGAGAGGAAGGAGCCCACATGCTCTGGTTCAGAGAGGATTATCAGTTGTGAATCTGTTATGGTGCAATAGTAGCAACACTCTTTTCAAGTGACTCACTCTTGATTTTTATTGGGACTCAAAGGCTATGCAGTCATGACATCATGCAACCAAAGAATCTTCACTGTGATCCAGAGGTTTTGACTTCACGCAGCACTTGTGCCGATTCGTTTTCAGAAATGTCGGGGGGTCAGTGGTTCGCCATCACAGTCTGAAGTGTTGGCTGGAATGAAAGGGACAACTGGACAAGATCACTGAAGGACTCGCTGCTCCACAGACACGCAGGAGATGAAGTATTTGGACGCCGCGGGGTGAATGCAACACGTGGAAGCAGTAATTCAAAGAACTGCGGGTCGGGCTCTGTCTTCATCCTGAAAACTCCCAGCAGCAGGCGCGTGTGTGAGAGTTCAGGACTCCACCACGCATCGACCCGTCGTCCTCACAGACTGGAATGGCTTCACTATTTTTGAGTGGATTATGTTTTTTAGCATATATATAAGATGGCGAATGCAATCAATAACATAAGCTTAAAAGTTGTTGTGTGAAAAGTTATAAAAGAAGCAATAGCAAGACAGAGTAATTAAAGTATGTTTTGGTGTGTTGTAGAGATGTGTATTTAAGTGCTGAGCAGTATAACAATTTTACAGGACAATCTGTTAAAAAAAATGTGTGAAAAATGGGAAGTAATTCTTTTCTGAGGCATTTTGAAAAAATGTAAATACAGGTGCCAAGCACGTAAAAAGCTCAATAAACGTTTTAATTCATGTACATGGTTTGGATTGTTTCTTCTCCTCCTTAGTGACAAGTTATCAAGGTAAACTTGATATTTAAAGGTCCAGTGTGTAGGATTTAGGGGGATATATATCACCTGAAAATAATCTTTACCTTAAACATCAGTTTTGGATAGGGTAATTGACATTTTCACGTCAGCCACCATAGTTAGAAGCCCCTCAACAACAAGCAGTGTTGGAAAAAAACACTGAACTGTAACAGTAATACTGCTTTATTCTGGGTTTTCACTAGTTTAAATCACTGGTTCCATTTGTTTTGGAGAGGAAGCGACCTCTGCGTATAATTCGGTTCCCAGTGAAAACCTCCTGAATTTCTGGATCAGAGACAAAGGTGAGCGCACATGAAGTTATCAGAGGAAAAGGGTTTATGCAAAAAAGCAGATGGTAGAGAACTGTCAACACATTCTCACTCCAACCGCGTCACATATCGACATTTGGTCATGGACTTTCCACGTCCACATACGACGTATTAGGTACCCTGCGTGCGTTGGTTGGTTTTCACTGTACAACACCGCGAATTGATGGGGTTTTTTTTCCTTCAACGACAAACACACATAGCGAGGTTTAGGGAACAGGAAGAACAGGAATTGGCTATATAATCTCTCGGGTTAAAGTCGTGGCTTGTTGGACCCATCCACCCCACTCAGACTTTTCCCGCCTTAACTTTTTTGTCCATGTCCCGCCATGTTTTCTCCAGATGTTGCCAGGCACCATTAAACTATAACAGTAACTGACCACTTATCATGCCATTGTTAAAGACTGTTAAAGTGTTAAAGAACCTTTTTTTGTTGGTTTCTAACGCCGCAACTCACTGCCCAAGTGCAACATGAAACTGTGGTGGACATTGGGAATGGAGATGGTGCTGTGGAAAAGAATTTCCTCAAGGAGACAAGAAAGTCTAAGTCTGAAGCTACTTTGGGAGAGGAAGAGTCCTCTGTGGATAACTCGGCTCCCGTTAAAACCTCCCGAACATTCAACACTGAAAGAATTCTAACCGGCAAACGTTTCAGCTGGCTGCAATGTATAATCCTCACCACTAGACACCACTAAATCTTACACACTGCTCCATTAAGAAAATTACTCTGCAAAAATTAGGAACATGCTGTGTTCTCCCAAAACTCTGGAACATGAGTTGCTCATAAAAAAAAAAAAAAACAATTTGGAGCACAAAAGCAAAACAAATTACAGTGTTTATTGTAAGTAATCAACAAGAGAATGATGCTTTTACACACTGGATGTCGTGCGATTAACAACAATTCAGTGATAAATGATTATCTTAAAAACTGTAACTGTGGGAGTTAACTCGCCAGTCAGTCACGGCCTCGCGGCTACAATAACAACAAATGACATGATTATTAATCACACAAGAGAGTGTTCTGCTCTTATGAAACACACACATCTGCTGTGCACCACATCACAGGCGCGGGCTTCAAACGCTGATGCAGTGCATCGATCATAAACCAAACTGGGAGAAAAAGACCCAAAAAAGACAAATTTTCTCCCTGCTGGTTCTGTTTATTACGAGAATGAAGAATAAATCTCTCGTGCCAACTGCACTCAGCTGCACTGCTGTTGTGCCTGACGCACATAAATATGGCACCTGTTTAAAGAGACAGAGAAATCCCCTTGTAATCATTTGAACCTCCGAAAGAGGGAAAACATGCAGCATTTAGGATCGTTCCTACTCCAGCTTTGTGGTTCCCCCTCTTGTTACACAGGCACAGACTCCGGGGGATTTACCCGGGGCCAATCAGCGTCCATTACACGGATGTCTTCAGAACGGCTCTCCCCAATCACTTCCTATCATGCGTACGGCTCCAACCATGAAATATCATATCTGAACCATCATCAGAAAATAAAGGGGGTGCAGGACCGTGGAGACAGCGACCCAGTATTGGAAACACCTGTTTTTCCAAGCATGACTTCAAATAATGAGCAGGGTGATGTACCGGAGAGAAGCGCATGATTTCATAATTTGGCTCCACTCCATCTATCTGGACATTATTTCCAATAATTATTCACATTATTTGTCTGATATACACCCCCGCTCTTGTTCCAGCAGCATGCCCCCCCTCCTCACCCTCCCCACCCCTCTTCACCGCAGATTTACCTCAGGCCCTGTTAAATTAGGAGATGTATTTGTAAAGAGGAGCAGTGCACATGGGTCCATGGAGCAGCCGTATGACATAATGCACAGCAGGTCTGTTTTTATACCGTAAACTATCCATCAGGTCCTTAAGTGGAAAAGAATGGCCGAGCTTGAGTAACAGCCACTCTCTGCCTTTCATCGTGGCGTCTTTCATTAGAAACAAAATATGCAAACGATCGCACTGATTGATTAATGGCAGAGTGCAGCCAGGCTCGCCGTAAAACATGAAACTGGAACAATTGGAGATGCAGGACCGGGTATTTTAACGAGATGCTCTGACAGAGATGAGAGAGATCTGGTGCCTAATCTGCGGCTTTGAGCCCATTTTGAGTGACAGCACGCTGACTGGAGGGTATCCCATAATCCCCCTCCCTGTCTCAGCCATTGATCTTTTCCTCCGAACACATTTCAGACATTTTAACAGACTCAGAATCACTCTCTGGGGAACTCTACTGGATGCAAGTCCAGCTGAGGGGGGTCAGCGACCATGTGCGGAAAAAAACTTGGTTTGATATTTGGATGTGAGAGTCTGGTTTTGATACGGCACAGTGTGAGTTTATATCACTGCAATCAGAAATTCCTGGTAAACTATTGCCCTCTTGTGTTTATTCCTCTCTCATGCTCGAGATTCATGACTAGACTCATCTTCACAGTAAATTATTGCTGACAGGAGACGCAGACCCACTTTTCTGAGGTGTTACAGTGCGCCTGACATGTGTATTGAAGCACTAAATCACTCCTCTTTCACAAAGGGCTCTCACATACCTTCAGCCGCCTTACGCTGTTTTTTCTCTCCCCGTCAGGGAACATCTTGAAGCTATTTTAGGATTGATAAAGTCATGATACAGATGTCAAGCTGAAAAAAAGGAAACATACAGACTCTGGTGATGTGGCCAATGTTTTTACAGTCATAGGAGTACAGATCTCTGAAGGCGAGTTGTGTAGTTTCTGAAGTGTGGTGACTCAGAGTAAGACAGGACATGGACTGTGAGGGTTTTAACGACCCTATCTGATGTGCTGCATGTGCCACACATCCTTGCATATTGCTACTCTTAATTATGACTTTAATGTTGTTAATAAAATGAAATCTGGTTTGAGAATAGTCGACCTCAACATAACCCTTGTGAGCTTGTGATCTTTACATAAGATGTTCTAAGAATGAAGAGGAATAGACAGGATGACATTGTCAGCATGGATGAATCACTAAACTGGAACAGGCACAAGCTCAGTGGCCCTAAGTGTCAGGGGCCACCCTGGCCTTTACCCACAAAATGCCACTTAAATGAACACAAACTGACCAGGAAGTGACGGAATTGTAAAGAGTCACAAAATAATAATTAAAAAAACAGGTAAAATAATCACAATGAATCACAAAATGACTACTAGGAGACAAAACAACAAAAACAGAGACACAAAATTACCTCACTAAGATACAAAGTTACCTCATAGAGACCAAAGCAACTCCAAATAGACACAAGGGAGACACATGCAGCAGCCAGAGTTTTAACAAAAACTAAATGGTATCTTATCTTCTCTTCACTGGCTCCTAATAAATCAAAGAATTGATTTTAAAATACTTCTTCTTGATTTTAAATGTTTTAATACCCTCTATCACATCTTGCTTGTTTTTATATGATGTATCTTAAGCACACTGAGTTTGGGCTTGTCGTATGAAATGTGCTTTATAGATAAAGTTGACTTGACTTGACAAAATGACCACAATCCCAGCTGCACCCCAACGTTGTTAGATATTGATATTTGGTTACATTTAGATTGTGATGCCAGGTAACCAAAATTCAATACTAGGACGACAGCTGATGCCGATGTTAATTGTGACATAGAAAACTGATGATAGGTGGCATTGATGTTTTGATGGTTTTATGTTGTGTTGTTAAGTAAAAAAACAAAATCCAATGTCTTCCCAAAGTCTCATGACAACACCATCGTGACATAGAATAGTTGTAATGTACAGAGAAGTCATTGGGACTGCCCACTGCCCACTGTGACAGAAAATTGGGTTGTCGACCCAATTTTCAGGAAATTTCAGGAAATTTCCACTAACTCCACCTCTTCACCACACCTACCTGCCAGCCTATCACCTGTCCGCACATCTCCCACCCCTGCCAGTCCACCACACCCACCTTATCAAGCCAACTGCTCTCACCTGTGGATCATTACCTCTAGTAAAGTCTAGTATAAGACTCCAGCTTCACAGACTCTCATTGCCAGATTATCCTTGGTCATTCTATGCAGGACTTTCCAGCTTGTGTTCCTGGACTGCTTTGGTGTTGCCAACCTCGCCTGTCTCTGACTCTCCTGCTTCGCCTGCTCCCCGGTAAACCACTCAGCCTTCTGTCCCCGATCTAGAGTTCTGCTTCCATGTTACTGGTTTCTGTTCACCTGTTCCCTGTGGCTGAGTGGAGAGACTGTCAGCCAGCTCTACGTTGTGAGTTTACCTGTTCTGCTGCCTGTGATTTCACACCTGCAACATTTTTATTCCAACCAAAATTTAATGCCTGTCTAATGTAAGAGTCCACATCCTTCTGATGTCGTACTGATGACCGTTGCCAGCTGGGAAGAGGCACCAAACCATGTGTCTTGCTCCAATAGAGGAGAGGTGGTAGGCGCGTAACATATCTGTGCCCAGGGGTCAACTGTCTCATAATCTGCTGTTTGGGGTAGCAGTGGCTCAGCCCATAAGGACTTGGGTTGGTAACCAGGAACAAGTGAACTGGTTGCTGGAAAGATGCCAGTTCGCCTCCTGAGTACTGCTGATGTACCCTTGAGCAAGGCACCGAACCCCCAACTGCCTGGGGCGCCTTTCCATGGGCAGCCCCCTCAATCTGGACCTGTGTGCACATGACAACAGAGTGGAAAATCGAATTTCTCTTGGGGATGAGCAAAGTATATCTTCTTCTTCTGAGTGTCAGATACATGTTTTTATTAAAGGAAGACAGTTTGAGTGACGATGAAATCACAAGATAATTATAATCATTTCTGCATGAGCACCAGAAAAGTGTTTAGGGTCAAGTTCACAGACAAATTAATCTGTAAAGACCTCATAAAACAACACTTGTTCTGGTTTCCTCTTGGCCCATCTCGTCACTGAAACATTCAGCTGCTGTTCGTGTTGTCACCCAACAAACACGATCAATGAACCACAAAGCAGACTTGATTCACATGGGGACCGACAAAAAAAGAATCTCATTGGAGACAAAATGTTTGGCCAACTGTAACACTTTTGTTCTTTTCTACTCTCAAGGAAAGATGGACAGTCGAGGAAATGTAAATTTGTAACAGATTTGAAATAGAGAGAGACGAGTTCAAGATCAGAAAATGAGATCTGGGGAAAGATTTACAGCTTCCTGCAAGACAGACATAGACACAGACTTCTTGGGTAAGAAGAGAGAAAATACTAATATGAATATATTTTCTTTTGTGGCAATAATTAATGATGTGTGGGTACTTATGGCTGGTCAATTTACATCCATTAGAAGTTATTCTTTTTGCCACTTACAGGCTCAGATTGTTATAAGTGTCACTATGGCACTATTGTGGAAAGGATCCCTACTGAGAGAGACCTTTTTGTTAAAAAGTAAGGGTGCTTTCAGACCTAGAGTCGTCTGCTTTGGTCTGAATCAGGGACTAATTTTGTAACAAAGTTGTATAATTGCCTAGAGCTGGTTTGTGTTCTCACGGCAGCATTTATAAGCGGACCAGATCAAATGCCTTATGTGAGAAAGCTGCTCTTGATTGGTCAGAATTTCCATGTGGGAAAAATCCAGGAACAGAAAGGTCTATCTCTGATCTGTCAGACACTTAGAATAACAATCTGAGCCTGTCAGTGGCAAAAACAAGCACTTTTAATGGAAGTAAATTGACTGTGCACAGTTGCCCCAGGTGATTACTTTGCAGCCTGTTTCGCCACTACAGGCTGCAGCCCTGATGCTCAATACTGGACCAAGTTTAAAAGTTCCTATTGGACACAAAAACATGGGAAAATGGGGTCCAGGCTGAAAAATACTGAAGTTACCCTTTAAGTAAATTATTCAAACCCAACATACAAAATGTTTCTCGTGGTTTCCCATGACTGCAACATGACCTTAAATGTAAATACTGTGGATTTCTCATGTCATGTTTTGCACATTTTCCCCAGTTGAGAAGAAAACACTGATTTATTGATTTAGAAACTTTAATATGTTGACTAAAATTCAAAATAGTCCTCGTAACGTCTTTGTAATGATGGAACAACCAGTGTGTTTGGCAGAAGCTAATAAAGAGGGATTTTCAAGTTATAAGCGTGACCTTACACTTAACCATAATTCTACCCACATATGCCAAACCTCAATCTGTATCCTCTTTTAAAGACAACCCCTGATCTAATCTTGATCCTATACTCAGACTATAAACTAACCTTAATCCATAGTTGAATCAAGACCAAACCAAAACAGATTCAAGAACAGAGGAGTGGCTGCAGTTTCCATCATTTTAGATGCTCAGTCAGACACACACACACACACACACGTAGGGCAGAAATACACATATTCTCACACTCTCAGAAAAAAAGGCCTCAGCAATGGCATGCAGGTCAACAGGAAACAGCCTAAATGATTTTTCTTCTTCCTCAGGAGGGAAAAGAGATGTCTGAGATATGCTCGACCCGCACGGGCAGGTGGTTCTGATAAAACCCCCGGCCCAGGCTGTCCCATGGTGCCACGCCTGCTGAGTACAAAGACGCCCCACTGGGAAGTCCCCGTGTCTAAATGAGAGAGGTCCGGTGCTGTGTGGAGGTTTGCAGTCAAGTCCTTGGAGATCCAGCGGATAGTATGACTGACCGGGCAGGTGACCCGGATACTGAAACCCCTGTGGAGGGTTGATGTTAGAGTGTGAGAACTGGAGTGGTGGAGTGGTGGATGGCTGTGCACAGTAGTAGTGAAGGTAAGATAAGTGGAGTTGAAACATAGTTGATTAATCTATTAGTTGACTAGCAGAAAATTAAGCAGCAACAATGTTCAATCAATCAATTAGACTTTATTTATAGAGTTGATCAATCACTCAAGAATCCAGTTATTTTAGAGGCAAAAATACCAAATTGTCCTTATTCCTGGCTCTGTTAAGTGTGACTGCTGACTGCTTTTCTTTGTTTTACATAATTGAAAACAGATTTTGTTGAATGGGAAACACAAAGCAATTTGAAAACCACACTCTGGGGTGTGGGAAACTGTGACGAGCACCCCAGGAAGCATTAACTAGTGATTAGCAGGTCAGAGGACTAAAATTAGTTTAAAAGTGAATGCTTTTTTAGGTGTCAGGGTTAAATACAACAGTTGTCTGAATGTTTTAAGTAGCTAACTATATTTTCATATGATGCAGGTCCTAAATACACAAAGAAATATAGTCATTGCATTCCTTGTTATCATGTGACTTCGACCCCTAAAAGGCATTCAGCCTTTAGCTAAAATGATCTTAGTTGATGCCCTGTAATCACTGACTGTATGCCTTATTATGAAATCTTACTGGGAAAACAAAGTAATGGACACATTAATGGATGGATCACTGAGTGGGTCTTTTGGGCACAGACCCAGGGGCCCCAAAGTGTTAGGGGTCCCCTGGCCTCCACCTGCAAAATACCACTCAAATTAACACCAGGAAGAGACACAGAAAGATAACAGAGAGATGCAAAGGAACTGCAAAGAGACATAAAAGTACTACAATGGCAAAACAGCAACAAAGGGACACAAAATGACCAAGAAAAAGAAAAAATGACTTAAAAAAGACACAATTATGACAGAGACACTAACTACCACAGCTACCTCAAAACACAGAAAGTTATCTTAACGACACACAAAATGACAAAGCAACACAAAATAGTTACAGACATTGACAAATACAACCAAAATCAGACACAAAATGATGGATAGATTACTGGGTAATGGAGAAAATCGTCAGCTGCAGCTACAATCAACCTGGCTGTTTACACACAGAGGCAGCGGCAGGGGGCGCTCGAGCTCCCACTCAAAAAAATGTCTTCTTTTTTAAATGTATTTTTTGTTTAAACCAAATGTGTGTGTGTTATTCATATTAATGTATAAATAAGTTTAGTTGTTTCGTGTAAAGAATAAATAAATAATTTAAAAAAAATATCGATCCTTGGTGTCCCGGTCTTTTGATTGGCTGCTCACATGTCACGTGACAGAGAGTTTGGTTGTGACATTCGGAGGGAAGCTTGACTAGTTAGCTAGCTTACTTACATGTTAGCAAAGAGTAAACGAACAAACACGGAAAGAAAACATTTTTTGAGCGGTTATTGGAGCATTTGTTGTTCCGTTAAAACGCGAGAGGTTGTAAATTGGCTGTGAAACAGAAAAATATCCCAACATTGTGGAGTCAGTGACGATAAACTGTGAGCTGAACTTCGCCTAGCAACCTACAGTCTGTGCTAGCAAGGCGCCATATTGACAGGAAAGTGGGATTAACGTTACTGTCACTGGAGTTATTTAGACAGTATGAGGACGTTTTCCCGGACTTACTCAAGTTGTGTGTATCTTTTTGACATTTACTCGGTTGTCTGTGAATGTTTTTTATTTCGGCAAGAGACACACCTGAGGAGGAGCGGCTATATGGAGCTACCTGGCTCTGCTGACCGTTAGCGCCATGAGAGCTAAAGAAGTGGACACTGAGGCTGTGACTGACCGTTTGTTTTGTGTTACGGGTGAGTACATATTTCTTTAAACTGACTTTTAGCTGCCAGTTAAGAACTGTAGTATTGTGTTTTGCGTCACTGTTAATGTGTGTGCCAGGGCTCACCCTCTATGTTGTCCGATTGTTGATAGTTTAAAGTGGTCGGTTATATATTAGTTATATGTGCCTTATAGTCAGTGGTGATAGTGTTTGTGTCGGTAGTGATGGTTGTCTTGTGAAAGTGGTACTAGTGCATTCAGGGGTGCAGCTCCAAATTATGGGGCCTATGTATAAGCAGTCTGTGGGCCCCCCAATCTTCCTCTTATGATCCATGTCTCTTTTTCACTACAAAGCCCATGGTTCAGTTCAGTGCAGCTCAGTACGCTTTTTTTCCATTTCCACTGTGAAAAGTTGTGGATGGTACCAATGGAACCGTTCCGTACCGTCCCCATGTTTGGTCCCCCCTCTGTTGGGGTACCTAGCACACAGATCTGGTACTAAAAGGTGGAGCTGTGAACACTGCAGTCGGTTGATTGGTCAGTAGAGGACGGTCACTCTGCTCAGGGCTGAGCTGTGGCTGGTTTTGAGGCTCATGTAACCATTGTTCATACCAATGCAAGTCTTACATATATTAGTAAACTATAATGGTAAAATGAAAGGATGTTTTGCTGCCTTTTACAGCAGCTGACTGCTGGCAACTTTTGAGGTGGAGCGTTAACTTGCAACTTGTAATGGCATCAATTACTTAGAAATAACAAATAACAGGGGCTTTGATTAATCAGCCCCACGTTTGAGTTCATTTTAAAAGCACAAAGAATTGATGATAGTGTTGTTGTTGTGAGCTGTATTATTGTTGTGTTTCAAAATGCATTGAAAATGTTTTGTGTGGCTTCTGACTGCATAAAAAAGTGATATCCATAATCGTGTTGGGCTGCATAGTGTTCTTGGATCTGCTGTTGGTGTTGCAGTAATGTTTGTACAGTCTCATAACAGAGAGGCAAAAATACTGTCTTAAGCTCGCAGAAACACGTCATGCTGGTTTGATTTGGACCTCAAAAGAAAAACACCAGACCCTAATTTTATAGCACTAAAAAGTGTAATACAGTAAAAACACACGTACACATTTAAGTCATTTGTTTTTCAGGACAAAATGTGTAGCACGTGCTAAGACTAGTTAAGCTATCCCTTCGCTCCCCTACTAACACTTAGACACACATAGATACTGGTGAGTCACACATATAAACATTCATTTTCCTGCTGTCCATCAACAACAACACAACAGTTACTGAAACAATACTGTGTTGTGTTATGTTATACCATAGCAAATACATTCATTGCAATGTACACATTTACACATTTACTTCAACTACCATTCAGTTTGTAAGTGTGTCTGACTTTGAGGGAGCCTGCGTATGAGTGTCAAGAGGCCTGATGTTGGGACTCAGTCTAACACAAAGAGGAGGGGTGTGTGGTGGCAGTGAATGGAGTGTTAGGTGGTGTGTAACGGCACGCAGATGCTGGTTGGGTGAGTGATTGGCTGTGTTGAGATGAAGAGGGGAGGTTGTAGGGAGTTGTGGGTCCAGATACAGTAAAACAGGTGTCCCCAGGACTCGAGCAGGAGAAGTGAAAATTTGGAACGGGCGGCTCGTTTTCTCCCCTCTCACATTATCTGACTTTGTTGACTTGTGGCAATAAAATATGAGAGTTCTTGATTTCCCACTTTTTCAACACGACATATATGATATGCTGTTTCATTTTTATTTGTTTTGATTCATCAATTGTTTGGATAAACTGTCCATAAAAAAATCTATTTATCTGTCTTTCAAATTCTGTGCCGGCTAATTTGGAACAATGTTTGTGCACTGCTTGGACAGAGAGGGCAAAAATTAGTGGGTTCACCTTGTGTCATGTTTTTATTTCTGCTGATGGAAGCTGATTGGAGCTGGAGCTGATAAGTACCTGTGACTACTGCAGTCATTGGTCCTGGGAATGAATGCAGATTGTAACCTTTTCCGTGAAAGACAAAAAATGGATATTTGTGAGTGTTAGCATTTTTAATGTTTGTCCACTGGAGAAGGGCTTTATATTGCATCTAAAATGTGCAACTAAATTGAGAAGTAACAGTTTTGGTACCGCTGTGCCATAAAACATGGGTATGAAAGGTTGTAAAAAATGATGCTCTCTCAATAGTGCAGGTTCTCATCTTTATATTAAGCTACTGATTTTAAACGGTCTTATAATTAGTATGTTCTTAAGAGTTTTGACTGGGATGCTCTGCAGCCTTTAACCCAAAAAATGGTGGGTCACACAATCCAATCAGGTATACTTAAAAATAAACTAAAAAGCTGAACTTTTACAATGGAAAACTGATGTGATGGACTTGGAGCTACTCCCAGGGAAGTGTAGTTTATTCACAGGCTGACACAAGTAATTTCTACTTGTGTGACTGACAACTCAAGCTGTCCAACCTGTTCCCACTGAGCTCCACTTGTTTGCCTCTGCCGACATTTCACATCAAAGCTATAAACCGTTTGCAGGCATTATAGGCACTGTGGCCCAGGTCTGCCCTGAATGAAAGAGCACAAAGCAGAGCAAGCCAGAGGTCAGCGCCATACATAAAAGGCCATCCCATAAAAACAACAATGCTTATAAGTGTGTGCTTGCAGCAGCATACTTCCCTTGTCCTTGTCAGGCCTTCAGAGAGGGCATTCAGAGTTTTCCATTCGCCACGCTCATTATTTTCACAGGAAGTTTGTTTAACGGTCAAAGTAGGGACGATGCGAACAACCAGGCAGATTTGAAAATGCAGACCTAATACCCCCGGCTAAATATTCTGGAAAATATTCAGCCCAACACACATGCGTTCTATAAATCACCTTTATAATGCTTGTCACATAAAATGTTACTACGACTGTGGGCTTGAGAGCGTGTCCACTGTGTTAAAACTGGCCTGATTTCAGGACAGCCATGCAGCCCTCGCTTTCCCCCCGCCACCATCAATCTATCTATGGGGGCCATACATGCCCGCTGGTGCGTGTCTGAATGCAAGTTTGAGAGTGGCAGCTGCGCTCTCTCATGGACCTCACCTGCACTGGCTGGGCAGACGCCAGGGACAGATTCGCAGAAATTTCACGGTGACATTTCTGAAGCCGTCAGTGAGCAAAGTGTGTGACTTATTACTCTGATAAAACAACATTCTATTGTGGTCCGGATAACCGTATTAAACAACGCTTGGGTAATCCCCGGTAACAGGCCTGTTGAAAGCTGAATCACACCCGTGCTCATTGTGCTGCCCAGCAGCTTGGCTGGGATCGCATTGCGACGTGCGCTGAGAGGGGAAAACAGGAAGCCGGGATCCTCTCTCTTTCCCCTGATGGAATTAGGAGTGACTGCAGATGATCAGGGACTCCTGAAACCCGTGTGTCAAAAACACACACTGACCAAATGCTTGAACTCTGCCAAACCATCTTTTAAGTCCCTGAAATGCACAGCTGGAGGACATAGCTGTAGATGTGTGTGCTTTGTGTGAATGTTTTCAGTGTTTGGGAACAAAAGGAGTTGTATTTGTGTGTCATTGTATAACTCCAGGACGGTCTCTTGTGTGGGTTTCATGAGTGTACTTTAGGGTCAGCATTATTTACACTTTATTTCCCTGAACTAATTTTGCCTAACTATATTTGAAATCCATTTGTCTGCAAGTTGGCTTCGTCTACGTTTCATAGATTGGATAGGTAATCAAGCATTATGCTCCTACATAATTATTTTAAAACAAAAGGTATGAAGACTAGGAGTATTGACATGGGAATATATTGTAGTACTTGATCTTGCGATATGTTCTCAATGCACTGGCGTCAAATATTGATATTTTTCTAAAATATGCTGGCTCTCCCATGGATACCCACGCCACTTTGACTTACCAGAGTCAAGGGCTGCCCCCTTATTAGTCTTACCAAACTTTACTTGACCAGAGAGGTCATTAGTCGGCAAGAGTTCATTGATTGCTTAGCCGCAGAAAAACAACAACAAAAAAAAAACAAAAACAAAAGTGAAACTCTATTATGAGCTGCACCTTGTCAAAATAAATCAAAACCTATATGACTGGACCATGTGTGAATTTAATTTGAAAGGACAGACACAGGAAGTGTCCACGCTCAACAGTCAGACAGGAGTCAGGTTAATTTCCAGGGCTGGTACCTGCGGTTATTCCACAGGCTAGTTAATAACATGTCGGGCAGGAAATCCAAAGTGTGGGATCATTTTGAGAAGGTGAAGGACGAACCCAAGGTGATATGTAAACTCATCTTCATTGGTCGACTACAAACATGACGTATCATGTGAAACATGGAAGTAGCTACATGCCCATTAGCCCACAGCGTCATTAACAGGCGGCTCGCTCAGTGTGTGACGTGCACTTGTAGATAAAATATAGGTCTATATTAATGAAGGTTCATTAGTACGGTTTTGTATTTCTCTGTAATGTAGCACAGTGTTAACAATGTTACTGATACTATTCTTTCTCACACCTTCAACTCAAACCACCAAAATATATCATTTAATCATTACATTAATATTGTAAACATGCAGGTGACTAGTCGACTAATGGCCCTGAATGACGACTGTTGGTTGACTATGAAAATCCTTAGTCAGGGGCAGCCCTACTGTAGTCTCTACTTCATGACTCCTCATGGTGGTGTTAATCAAATGAATGAGAGTAAAGTGAATTGAAGTAAACTAACTTACTGCAAAGTAGGAACTCACAGGGGGAAAATGGTGGACAGTGCTAAAGCGACAAAGTAATGTCTTAACTACGAAAGCATGAGAAGTTAAAGCAGGCATTACAAAGACACACACATGGTCAGACAGGCGGACACCCAGCATCCACCTGCAGCTTTCCCTTTATGGTGAACTTTTAAAGGAAACTGTAAAGGTTTCATCAGGCAGAAACTTTTCACCAGCAGCACTTGTCCTCTCAGTCATGATGGCAGGTGTCGTCATTGTGCTGCCCAGTTGTCAATTTCTTTAAAGTCTTTGAATGTCTGCATTTACAGTGTGTAATGTAATGTATGTATAGCCTCTTCTGCTGCTCTCACACACACAAGTGTGTGAATCAATCTGTATGTGAAAGAGTTCAAGTTCAGATGGCACATGTACAGTTTATGAACCCCCCCCACCCCACCACAGTCTAATCCCTCACACCTGCTCCATAAAGGAATGCCAAGTTAAATTTACTACCACGAGTAAAGACCCAGTGGAAAGGAGATTTTAATTGAGGATGGCTCTGTGTGGCATATAACACAATTGTATGTGAAGTTTATTGCAGTTACTTTTAAGTCAGGTCTTAGTCTCAGGAGCTAGATCGAAAAGAGCTGTAAATCATTATGAAGTCTGAGAATAAATGAATGTCCTGCAGCTCTAACCTTTTCACTTCTCTTTTATATTCTCTTACAGAAATTCAACGTCAAACAAATCTAATATACTATACTTGCATTTGTATTGTATACACTGTTTGCTAATATTTATTACTTAACTGAGAAGCCAGCGGACTACTTCATGATAATTTAAAGGATTAGTTCACCCAAACGTCAAGAAGACTTATGTGAGCTTTATTGATCTGCAGCCATACTGATAGTTTTGGTTTTACACACCGAGGTTTGAGATGTCTGTCTCAGAGATTTAGGCTGCCACCCACAATGATGTTTATTGGAGTTAGTATTTCAGTTAAACTCTGCCAAAGAAAGTGTGCAGTGTTTTGCAACTTCTGCAAAAGGGAAAAACTGTTGGGATAACATAACAGGCAAAATAGGGACACACTTGCTGTATTATAATAGAGCAAGTACTCAACATTTGATTTTGTTGTTTGCTACTGAGGCCAGCTTTAATGTCTTAGTCATTACTGATGCAACATCTAACATTAAGAGTCAGTATAAATCACAAAATACACAACAAAAACTCCATATATGTGAATGTGTGATAGTTGTGGTATCATAACAGCCTGTCCTAGGTTACAGCATAATGATTAGAGGAGAAATGGCAGAGCATAAAGGTCCAGGTGGGAAAAAACTCCCAACTCAACCATTTAGGATTTTGTTAAAAGAAGATCACCTGTTGATTTAAATATATTATTATTTACTGGTAACACCGTGAATGTTCAAGATTTAAAAAAAAGATTCCTTGTTATCTCTCCGTTAAACCATGGGTTACTAAACAGTAGCCAAACAAAGTGGTTGCTATGTGACACACCAGTACTCTTATGAGTAAATTAACAGTTTTGCGGTCTGCTGTGAGCAGCCGTGTCTGTTGTCCAGATTGAGACCTCACACTCAGCCACAGCATGGGCAACATGTTGCCAGAGCTGCTCTGCCCTGCCTGGCACTTAATCCACTTAAAGCCAATTACAACACCATTACTGTGATCACCTTCCCGACAATGACAATGGAGGCTGTGGTGGAGGGAGCCAGAGAGCAGGACACTCCCCAAGCTCTGCCTCTCTGTAGGAGCACTGTGTTTCATTCTTTCCCTCCCACGCTGCTGTTATCTCAATTAGTTGCAGCAGCGCTGATTGATAAAATCACTGTTGTGGCTACAGAGAGGCAAAAGGTGTGGACGGATGAGTTCCTACTTTGGTTAAATGAGATTTAGAAAGAGTTTTGTGCGGCTGCTTTGAGGTCAAAGGGCAGATGGTTAGATAGATGAATGCCTGCCACACTTTGACGCTTTAATTAAATTTAAACAAGCGTCAGAAAGTGTTGGGTTTGTGTTAAGCTGCTGTCACGGGGTAACATTGTGAGTCCATGAAGTCTTAAACATCCTCCTGACTGAAGCACTACTTAATGAAACAAAGCATAGACTGCCACTTTTTTGTTAAGGTAGATATCAGTGGGACTCTCGCTATTTGTCTAAATTTTAGTTTAGTAAATCATATCTCACATGCTATACTATGCAGCCATAAACATTTTAGTGAGCTATAAGATAGGCACTACGAAGACTAAATGTTCTGAAAACGGGGTGGACTCTTGTACTAGCCCGAATATAAAAGATTATAATGGACGATGGTAATGGACTGTATTTATTTACTACTTTTTTATCCAGGATGTTGTACAGTTTGCCTCTCATTCACACATTCATTAACAGAGCAGAAGGCTGCAGCCTAACTGTTATGAGGAAAGCAAAGAAACCATTTTACCTGCTGAGCCACAGTATATATAAGACCTTTTTCTTTTGCATTACTTGTTTTTGGATAAAAACTGTTTGAACATGAAAATTTTTAAGATCTAGATTCGCAGTTTGCTTCAAATATTCAGTAAAAACTAAACAAAAATGATTTCTCATTTCTTTAGTTTGTGAACAACAACAGTAACTCAGAGTGAGATTCAGATTCTGTTACAATATTAATAGTTCAACTATATAAAATCTATCACAAATTACACATTTAAACAGCTCCCAAATACAAAAACTGTCCCCTGGGATCTAAATATATAAATCAACAGGTGATTTCCTTTGTCAAAATCCTAAATGATTGTGTTTTTTTTTTTTTTCCACCTGCACCTTTATGACATATGCTGCAGTGATCAGTGGATCAATTGCTTGAATATATGAATTTCAACCAGAAAATGCGAACTGTGACTGCTCCATTTCCTCCTTTAGAGGAAAAATTGGCGGAGCATTGTTCCGGTGCACTCAGCCAGCATTACACCTGTGCTTCTGAGACATTGCAAGCTAGCTGGAGGAAATGGGCATCCAGTGTACGTTCATGCAGTGCTTAGAGAAAATTTAAAAAACTCAGACAACAAACAGTACAAGAAAGTTATTGACCTGTGGTTCACAAGCTTAAGTGCGTGCGTGATCAGTTAAAGACACACCTTCAAGCAGGTAGTCCTTGTGTTTGGAGACCCAAGTCCTTGCTGCACTGGGCTGACACTCTGAGTCAGACTGAGCCAAGCCAAACCAGTATATGTGTATGTAAAAACCCCACTACTGTTTTAAAAGTAACAATATTTAGCTATTACATTCGACTTTGTCACTGTTGAATAATGTGTTTTGTTTTTTTGTAATCTAAAAACCAGCCGCAGATGCTCTTCCCAGAATTACTAATGGGGGTCAATAAATCCAGCAGCTGAGCTTGAACCTCCAGCGGTCTTTATTAAGAGATACGGAAACTGTTTTATGGTCGCTCATGTGACACATTCAAGTACGTGCGTGTGTGAAGTACAGTAGACAGACAAAGACAGAGTGTTTGTGTGTCATCATACATATGGTGAGCACACACGCAGGCATTCTCTAGCATCGCATACAGTACAACACATTGATTTAATTACACAGGAAGTAGGCCCTGTGACATTCTTCTCCTTATTTACGATGTGTTGCGGCCGTTTACGTCTAAACCAACTAAGAGGGGGAAACCCAGGGCAGCAGTTAGTCAGGAATTCAAACCACTTGTGTCGGGAAAACACTTCATTACTGTAAAGGCTAACTATCAAAACAAAAACAAAAGCACTTAGAATTAACAAATTCATGAGCAAGCAATAATGCAGAGGTGTCGTCTCATAAGAAAATAACTTACTGTCTGATTAGGACACCCTGGGGTGCATTACTGTTCCTTTACCTTTAAAGAGGCTTTGTTTAGATCATCGTCTAACTTCTTAAAGGTTTTTCTTTTCACTTTGTTAGTCAGAGTTTACAGCATTGGTAAGGTAGCATTTATAACAATGGCTGTTGTTATGGTTACCTACCATTTTACCTGTGTTTCGCCAAGTTCCACCTTGTTGTGCTATGATTGGCTTGTACTAACTAACCATGATTTCTTTGCCCTTACCCTCACTGTGTCTGACCTTGACACAATGACGTGATGAGTACTAGCCAATCACAGCACGGTAGGGTGTGTGCGCTGATTTAAAATGGAGGTAAAGGCCCTGATCACACAGAAAGCATTTTACAGGTTGCAAAATACAAAACGCACCACACTTCTTTTTTTCTTAAAATTGAATGCCCCTAGTAACAAAAAAAGAAAAATTGCCCCATCACCTCCTTACCCTAACCTTCCTGTGCGATCAATCTACCATTTTACTTTTTATTTATTTGATAGTAATTAGTATCTAGTCCCTCAAATGTTGAGGCAGAGGGTACTGTCTGTAGCTCTGGTTGAGGGTGAGAGGCTGTCAGCAAATAGATTGTTGGGCACAGGGAAACAAAGATCTGTGTGGGTACATGAGAAGAGGGTGAATCACGGGGAGTACCACCAGTTGGTCCAGGAGCTTCACCTCGATGATGGCCGTATCTAGGCATGTCTTAGGATGACTCTGGGGCAGTTTGACAACCTGCTGTCTATCGTCGGGCCTATGAATACTTACTACAGGGAGTCCAATGGTCCTGCTGAGGGACTCACAGACTCCACAGAGGGATGGTGCTTACAGACAGAAGGAGAAGCGAACTGTATCCAAGTACACTACAGACTGGAGTTTCTGACAACTAGATTAATTTGATAGGTGTAATAAATTACAGACATCTGGCAAACTGGAGATTTCCAATGTAAAGAAAGCAAACATGTTGTAAACAGTTGTCTATATACTGAAGCAGACACAGAGCCATTTTATCATCCCCTTGGAGTCATCTTTATGGCCAATCAAGTCCAATACTCACTCAGCTTGTGCTTCTGGACAGGTACTCTACTCAACATATGGCTCATCGAGGCATTTGTTTTCCAGAAACAGCTGCAAACTAGTTTATATGTACTTACAGTAGTAAAAATATTAGCCAACAGCTGCTGATATGCTGCATAGAAATCCTGAATTAGGTGTTAATACTTAAATGATTATATAATTTTAGAGGATTATAAATATGCCCAGTGAAATCCGGCCTGTGTCTGTCTGTGCCTAGAGTGGTACATTAGGTCTTAGCTAAAACTACTAGCACAAAATTCAATTGATTTTGCATTTTTATTCATACATACAGTATATGTCAGCAGGACTCAGCAAAGACTTCATGGGTGCCAATACATTATGCACGTCCCTGTGGTATAAAGCAGTGAAGGGTCTCATCTTGCTTTAGGTTAAAGTTAATGCAACAGTTTTGGAACAGTGAGACATGCTCCTCAGATGCCTGGATGTCCCAGTGTAATTCTATATTTCTTTTTTTTTTTTATCTCTAGTGAGTGAGTTGCCAGCTTTAGTTGTGTAGGTTACAGAGCAAGCACGCTGAGAGCTATCTAGTTACCACTGCCTGTGTGTGTGTTTGAGAGTGTGTGTGGGGTGGGGAGGGGCAGGCGGAGCGTTTGTTGAGTGGAAAATGGCCTCTAAACTCCTCTACTCACCTTTCGCAGTGACAACATTTAGCACAGTGTGCAGACCCCAAACACCCCTCCCTCACCCACTCGCCACCCTATGCTTCATACCCATCTCCCCCCTTATCCACGTTTCCCTTTCTTAAGGCTTCACAACCTGTTTTTGGAGTGGTAGACGGATAAAGTGATTTTGCAGGAGTAAATGCCCTTCAACAGATGGTCAGACATGAGAGGGAATGGTGGGTGGAGGCGGTGATGGTTGTGGTTTACAGTCGGGGTCCTGGACCAGCCCCCACTGCGGTCGAATGTGACAAAATGCAAAGTGGAATTCGCCGGCCACTCCAGTCCAGAATTGGCCCACGGAAAGAGCATGTGAGAGGCACGATGGCATGTCCTTCGCAGTCCGAGCGAGCTTGGGTGACAGCTGCGATGTTTATAGGCCAGCTTCGATGACAGTCAGGGGGGGACGGCTCGGCTCTTTTCAGACAGGAATTAGGTTTGTCATCAGATTCTAAAATCCTTCTGATTTATGACATTTCCACTCCTGTTTTCCCTCCTACCCCTTTGACCCCCACCGAGAAACGCCCAGCGGGGAGACGATGACATTCGGCAAAACTGTTTGTTTGTTTACCTCTTACTTTCACCACAAAGGATCGATTTTCCCACCCACGCATACACACACCATGCTACAGCACCCACGGCACATCTAACTGTGCTGTGTTGCTTTGTTGGGAAGGCATGCTAAAATGATTCATTACACTTAAATAAAATCATTTTTAGTGTAGTCATTTTGGTAAACTTTGTTTAGATTGTTGTTGGTCTCATAGTGAAATGACTCCACTCACACTTATTTTTAGATTCACCACCTCAAGTTGTTTCTCCCAGCAACCAGCATGTCTGCCCTGAGCAGCTACTGCTGACTTCCTTGTGATTATGAGACAATAGGTATATTAAACAGGTGTTTTATAGCTTGTGAGAGTTCATTATATCACTTTGGCTGTTAGGTGTATGGACATGAGCTGGGTGAAGTACAGCAGAAACACTAGTCCAGTTAGTTTTTTTTTTAAATAGAAATAAGACCCATTTAAACCCATTTCCCATGTCAGTGCCCATGCTCATCAAATAAAAAACTCTCATTTGTAAAACACAAAGTGGGTTATCAATACTTAGTTGGATTACAGACGATAGACTTCTCGACTAAAAGTGTCTGCTTTACGCAGCAGCAGCGAGTCTCAGCACAGAGCTATGGCTGCGGTCGATGGGTGACCGCGGTGAGCTCAGACAGAAGCAAGCGGGGACCTCGTGCGCAACGCAACATTTATAGACATGCTACTGGGGTGACTGCAATCCGAATGTTTAAGAGACTAAGAAGATAGAGGCAAAAGCGGTCATCCTCGGGCAGAAGAGGCACCCCATGAAAGAAGAGGGATATGAGGAGGAGGAGGAGGAGGTAGCTGCTGGTGAGCCTGAGCTGCAGCCCCTACCCAAAAAAGAAAAAACTTAAGCAAGCTCAATAAAAAGAAAAGCAGACACTGCCACAGCCACACCAAGTGTTTCTGTTCCACTTTGTTCAAAGTAAGGGAAAGAAGGGAAGATCTAAAAACCTAACATTAAAGATGAAAGTAAATGCTCTCCAGAGATCAAGCATCATTGATGAATATCTTTTCTTGTAAAACGTCCGGCATAATTGGTAACACCAGTGTTGTCACAAGTTTTTTTAACCATTGGTTAAAAACCAAAATTTCCTCACCATTGCAGTCCAACTACTAGAAACCTCTCTCATATCCCATCCAGCCTTTGGTCAGGTGTGGACCTGTGGTTTGACAGGGTAGATTTTTAAAGCAGGCTGAACTCAGAAAGATTTGAATTATATATATATAACCTCAATATGACTTTGTATCTACACCCTATATACATATGTCTGTCCTGCTGCATTCTCTGGAGAAGAAATACCTTTTTGAATAGCAGCTCTGCTTCATGCTGCACTAAGTGAAAATAAATTTGTTGCTATATGAGGAAATGAAAAAAACAACAACCCTGCATTTGAAGTAAGAGTAAAATCAGCATGAAGCCTGGTTCTGCTTCACATCACCACCAGCTGTTTCCATACCAACAGCTTAACGGTGCCTACATAGCATCTGTGGGTTGATGTTGCTTTGATATTTTACAGTTTGGGCCCAGCTGAGTGACTGAACAGGTACAGCCCCAGTTTCTCTGATACCTGTGAATAGTATGTACAGAATATGTAGGCACACACTTAGTGTTTATAAGAAATTAAGTTTGTTGTCAGTCAGGAAACAGAAATTCTCGGTTAGACTTAGAGAATTAGAATGGGAGAATGGTTGTGTTTTACATATACGGCAGATATTAATTGCAGATCTGTGACTGAATGCAAACTCCTGTGTCCTGCATGAAAAGCACACATGCTACACCACCACCCCAACCTCTACACTCTTATCTCATAGTCATGCAATATAAGGGCTAGGGCATGAGACTTGCTTCGAGGTTTCAGTTCTCTCGCTCTGACAGACACATTTGTGTGAGTCTGTCAGAGCGAGAGAAGAAAGACTTACAAATATGATACGTCACACACACACACACTCCGATCATCCAGATCACTCTCTCTTGAACTGTAGCAGGAGAGTTGTGTTGCAACCATGGAGCACCACTGTGACTTGCAAATATTATTAATACATGGTCTGGAGAGCTGCTAATTGGTTTCCAGCTTACAGTAAAAAAAAAAAAGTGTGGCAAGTTTAACTGTATGAGATAACGATAGTGTGAGCAGAGAAAGCGTGTGTCCTTGTACCTGTAGCGCTCCAGATTGTGACTATTTAGTCACATTTTGAGACCATGGAGCACCATTGGAACTTGCAAATACTATTACTGAATAGTAATAGTATTTGCAAGTTCATTAATAGAATAATAATAGTATGAACAGCTGTTTTTGTTTTCCCAGCTCACAAAAAAAACCCCTCTTGTTTTAAGGCGCAGCAACAGTTTAAATTTGTGCTAACTGCTAACATCTGACTGTTGGCTGGAAGCTTCAAGTTCACAGCCAAAACATCAAAACTTCCTGCCTGATATGAGCTGGTTGCTTCAAAATAAAAGCACCAGTGGTTTTGCTTCAATTTATTTAATCATAACAGTCCTTTGTTTCGCTTTTTATGACAGTAGCTACTTTATGTAACTTTATCGTAACTGTAGTTCATTTAATAATTTGCATTTTAGTAGTTTACAGCACTTTGGAGGATTGGATTCAAATGGCATCATAGCATGATATATAGTAGTATAGTATATAGTGTATCGCAATGTAGTCTAAAAATATTGCAATATTATTTTTAAGTCACGTCGCCCAGCCCTTATAAGGGCATTAGAAGTAACTCTTAAGGTTCAGCATCATCCAATATGAGCAGTATCCCTGGGATCCCTTATCCTGTGATGAGCAAAGTTTCCTTTTTCAGTGGCTCCAAAGCTCTCTTATCCACTGAACCCCCACCCGGATTTCCCAATTAACAGAGATTATCTAAACCTATCATTTACATAGAAACCTCCTCTTGATGATCAGACTGATTTAGAGATTACACTTAGAGCAATGTCTCAGTTGACCAGGGAATGAAATGACAAAATATCTTGCCTGACAACAAATTAATGAGGAGATTATGTGTGGAACATCTCTTTTAATAGGAGATTGTCATCAATACCAGGAGGGCTGTGTGACAGTGCAGTTATGTGGGGAGGCAGTTTTACAGGATGCACCCAGGCACATCACCAGGGGGGAGGGTGGGGGTTATTTTAGGAAGCAGCATTTGAGAAATAACTGTGAAATTGTTGGTTTCACAATACAAAGTCAAGGCTGGGTTCAGAGACTATACAGTTTCTCCTTGTCTCGCGTTATGTTCAATCATAAGGTTGATTTTCAGTTTGATCTTTGCGATAACCATATATCAGCAACTTACACTGATATACGACAGATTAAGATTTCAATAAATGTAAATGTAATTTGTACACTGTGGATCTCATGGTTTTGCAACAAAATGAGATCAAACTTGTGGATTTTCTGCATTTGATCTATTAGGTATCGAGTATTAAATCAGTATTGTACTACTTAACTTGTTATTGTAGTCAGTGTCAAAATTTTGGTATCTTGAAAACACTATTACAGTGAATATAGCGAACTACATTCATCAGGTAGACAGAAACACGACTCTAAATAAATGCCACTGTTGCTCTTTGTCTTCTGGGTATGAAATTTGGCAATTTAAAAAAGGGTGATGATTCTGTACTCTAATGTACGCTGCCCCAAAGTTGAATCAACTTTTATTTATTTATTTAAATTTTTTGAAACAGGTTGGTAGGGAAACAAGGAAGTCAGGATTTGATTTTGCTGATGCCACCATTTCCAACTTTTCTGCTACACCAGTAAACTTTTACGCAGCATGGGAAACTGATCGTTATCTTCAGCGTTTCTGTATTTCAAAAGGAGATCAAGCTGGGCGGCATTTCCTCACATCTTAAAAAAATGACACCCAGCTATGTGACACTTCCCCTCTCCTTATCATGGGAATTTATAAGCTCTCCTTCGCACCAGGTGCACTGCTGACTGGGGAATGCACACACACACACATGCAGATATACACTCACAGTGCAGACATACTGTATGTCATTCACATGAAACCACACATTTAAAAATGTATGTACAACGTCTGACATATCTACATGTTACACAAATGCACACTTGCACAAAGACCCCCTGGCACTCACACACTACACACACACACACACACACACACACACACATTTTATGTATGTAGTATTGAATCCACATAATTGTACACATGTACAACCTCAAATATACCTTCTCTATGCATGTATAAATAATATTCACAGACAGCGCTCCAGTCTCTGTCCCAGTGGACAGGCCTATTGTCCCTCCAGCTCACAGCACCCTGGTTCTCCATTCTCTCTTGTCCAGCTGTTAACGCAGAGAATTTCACAAGCTGTAAATTCAGAGCAGATATATAAATCACAGAGGGCACAGCTCTGGTGGGGGCATGACCTGCAGACTTTTGCCCTAAGGGTCACTGATGCTATTCCAAACCCAGTCGAGCTCTTCAACTGCTGATGGGAAGACATGGAGGGTGGGGGAGAGGAGGAGGTCTCTGTACAGAGGGGGGCGGTCAGAGAGGTCCAACACACTGAAAAAAAAATACATTTCAGTAATTTGGTGCGCTAAACCACATGTTTAAAAAACATGAACATAAACAACATGTTTCTATGTTAATCTGTAATTTTATGCCATGTTCACTGAGGAATGGTATCCAAGTAAACTTTACTGTGTCTTATTTTCAAAAATCAACCAGTGTGTTAAGTTAATATCAATGTGTTTCCATTGGAAGTAGTGTCTTAGTTGTTGAAGATTTTTTTCCAGTTCCAGTGTATGTATCCTCCCTTGTTTTCAGAAACTTACACTAACTTCAGGATGGTCACCAGAGATTGTTCTTTGGCTACTTGAAGGCAGAGAAACAGTACAAGCTGAAAAATACTCACCTCATGACATCACAGTCCTGCATCCGGTCGGATACATGTGGGGTGGGTGACCTGCAAAAAAGTTTATTTGTGTGTGGTATTTGTCTTAATTTTGTTTCAGGATCCTTGGGTCAGATGGCAGGCGCACAGCTTGTCTCTGTGTGAAACTGTTTATGTGGAGGTATTTGAAATATTTAATTTGATTTTATTAACAGTTTTAGTGAAAATGCATGTGTTTGGGAAGCACTGAGCATACGACTGAAGAAATGAGACTTGATGTATACTGTATGACTTGTGTGAGAGTTTAATAACAGGTGTTTTGATGTAATTTTACTGTTGTCAAATGTGGACCCCTATGACTTCAGTTCATCAAGAATAAGGGCTGCCTTAAGGGCTGACCAAACAGGAGTCATGTTACAAACCAATCACAGCCAACAGATATCTTTACTGTCTTCTGAAAATATTCAGGTTGATAAACATGGAAAATATGTTGGGCAGGAAATCCAAAGTGTGGGATCATTTTGAGAAGGTGAAGGACGAACCCAAGGTGATATGTAAACTCATCTTCATTGGTCGACTGCAAACATGACGTATCATCTGAAACACGGAAGTAGCTACATGCCCATTAGCCCACAGCGTCATTAACAGGCGGCTCGCTCAGTGTGTGACGTGTACTTGTAGATAAAATATAGGCCTATATTAATGAAGGTTCATTAGTACGGTTTTGTATTTCTCTGTAATGTAGCACAGTGTTAACAATGTTACTGATACTATTCTTTCTCACACCTTCAACTCAAACCACCAAAATATATCATTTAATAATTAAATTCATCCATCTATCCATCCATCCATTTTCACCCGCTTATCCGGGGCCGGGTCGTGGGGCAGCAGGCCAAGCAAAGCACCCCAGACATCCTTCTCCCCGACAACACTTTCTAGCTCCTCCTGGAGGACCCCAAGGTGTTCCCAGGCCAGACAAGATATGTAATCCCTCCAGTGTGTTCTGGGTCTGCCCCAGGGCCTCCTACCAGTGGGACATGCCCGGAACACCTCCAGTGGGAGGCACCCAGGAGGATCCTGATCAGATGCCCGAGCCACCTCAACTGACCCCTTTCGACGTGAAGGAGCAGCAGCTCTACTCCGAGCTCCCTCCAGATGTCCGAGCTCCTCACCCTATCTCTCAGGCTGAGCCCAGCCACTCCACGGAGGAAACTCATTTCCACCTCTTGTATCCGCGATCTCATTCTTTCGGTCACTACCCAGAGTTCATGACCATAGGTGAGGGTTGGGACGTAGATGGACCAGCAAATTGAAAGCTTTGCTTTCTGGCTCAGCTCCCTCTTCACCACGATGTACCGGCGCAGCGCCCGCATCACTGCAGAAGCCGCACCGATAATTAAATTAATATTGTAAACATGCAGCCGACTAGTCGACCAGTGGCCCTAAATGATGACTATTGGTCGACTAGGAAAAATTCTTATTCAGGGGCAAGAATGTTCACCTTTTTTGATTCTTTTGTGTTCGCTGTGGAGGCATGCCAGAAAAACACAGTTTTCTTCTCAAATTCAATGTAACACGGGGTGAATGATGTACAAAGATCATTTGGGGATGAAGTTTTTCCTTTAACAGATGGTTGTTGAGGTAGAAACTGACCTAATGCAGTTTTTAGTGCACATATTATATGAACATCAGAGATGGTCAACTATGGAAGAGTGTGCAGACAAGGCCATCCCAAGTAGATAAAGTTACAGGTCTGAAGTCAGATTTGTTTCCAATCTGTAAGCTGGCAGTGTGACAGTTAACTATAACAAGCTACATGTGGAACCAAATATACAGAGTAAGCCTCTATCTATGATTCAGACCAAAGAAAACAAACTGGAGCTGTGATCAGACACCAGCAGAAGTTTGGGATTGTCTAAGGCTTGATGGCCGGGCACATGGCTTGGCTGCTGACGTTTGTTTTCCTCAAAACCTCTGTGTTGCAACAAGATGCCCTGTCCTACCCTCCTCCTCTCCCCCTTCTGATCTGCTCCTCTCCCACTGATCCATCATCGGATGACAGTATGTGTCCATAGCTGAATTTCTGCTCCACAAATAGCCCAGCCAGACAAGCCTCACTTTTTTGAGCCTCTGCAATCTCCTGCTATCTACAGCAAGTCATGCGTTACGCGTGCTGGTCTGCGGACGGCAACGCGGGCGAGCACGGCGACCCCTGTTGCTGCACTAGCCGACCCCCCACGCCAGGATATTTTAGGCCCACAACCCCCTTCTCTCTCTCTGTCTGTCCTCCTCTCTCTTTCTCCTGTTTCTCCCTGTTTGTGCTACGTCTCACCCTCCTCTGCCCCCCTTCCACTCGTCATTAATCATCCCCTTGCTGGAGGTGAAAAAAACAAACAGTACCCCCTCTAGGACACAAGGGGCAATTTTCGAGTGGTGGCAACAACTTTGCGACTTTTCAAAAATATTCTTTCCCCAGCAGGAGGTTTCCAGTTGGCTATGAATCTGCCAGCTGACAAAAGTTAGCACTCAGCGGAGTCTGTCAGTAACCTCAGCCCCTGTCTGACGCAGAGACATCCACACCAACAATTAGAACTTAATAAATCAGTTCCCTGTTTTAACACCTTGATTCTTCACACCAAGGGGTGCCTCTGGAGCATGATGTCTTGGTTGGAGATGTCTCCTTTGCTAATTAACTCTTCTGGCGGGTGGGGCAGGAGCAGAGAGGACTTTGGCTGAGGGGAAGTTTTCGGATTGTTAGAATGGTTAGGAGAGATGTATCAATGTATGATCTGTTTCTTATCATTAAGACCTGCTAAGTGCATCAGAGTTGATAAAAATACTTACACTATAATAAGAAGCATACCAAAGAAATTATTTAATTGCTGAGAAAAATTAGACTGTCTCTAGGCACAGTTAGAGTGATAATACACTGTAAACCATTTGAGTTAGGGATGTCAGTTACAGTTAATTTTGCTTTCAATTGTCCAACAACCATTTACTGGTAACTAAGTGGTTCTTTTTTAAGATTAAAAAATGCAAAATGACATGAAATGCAAAGGGAGCTTTCTTGTTGGTCTGGTCTGTCAGTGCTGCATTACAAAGCATTATACATTTAAAGGTGGTAACATTATTTATTTATTTTTGCCGGAAATGTCTTGGGTTTCATTTTGTTTTCTGTTGGTTTCAGACAGCTGGCTAGTTGGGTTAACAAACAAAAACATGGTGCCCTCTGCCCACCTTCTTGTCTCCACTGGTTAGCCAGCGCTGCACACTGGCCAGGCAGGTTGCGGCGCTGCTCAATTGGTACTTCCTGCTGGTACTGCCATTCCGACCCTTAGTGATGGGACGATGTTGTTGCGGAAACATGGTGGCTGCCCTTCAGTCTTCCCTCAGGTTGTGAGTAAGCAGCTTAATTTTAAACTGCAAAACCTCTTTATCATTAAGTATGCTAGCACCACTAGCCACGCTGATGCCACTAATGGTGCTAACAAAGCTTAAATGGGATAACATAGTTTGAAATGCTAAAAGGGTTTTGCTGCTCGAGAGACCTCAGGGTGGGCACATTGTTTCCACAGCAACGCCACCATGGGTCTAGATGGCGTTAACAGTGGTAATCACCAAATAAGCAGTGTTGCTAGCCACGTCACAATTGGCCCAGGTGGTGCGCAGTACAAATCAGTGGTGGCCGGCTTACCAGTGTAGCAAGAAAATATCATTAGCTTTGTTGTGGTACGGCGTAGTGCTTGTAGTAGTACTACTGCTAAACTGAAGAGTAGCATTATTAACCTATAGACAGGCGTAACCGGTCAAAAATGTTTGCGGCAGTTAACCGATTAACAGTTGACATCACCATTGACATCACTAATTTGACTATTAATTACCTAAAGGGTTAGTTCGGGATTTTTTGAAGTGGGGTTGTTTCAGGTACTAATGTATAGTCAGTGTATTACCTTTGTTAGATGATGGCCAGCGCACCCTCAGTTTGGAATAGCAGGCAGAAGTACCACCAGGGAAACTCAGCGTTATATTGCTGTGGACGGGGGTTGACATCAAAACAATTTTAGCCACCTTAAAAGAGGTCCACCTAAAACAATCACTATCAGTTTGTGGGCACCATATGGAGGATTTTTTCACCGCTTTACCTCGTCAGACAGCACCTTTCTTTGGCACTACATTTTATCAACCATGAAACTTTCGTATTACTGTGCTTCCACTGCTGTGCACTGTATTTCTCTGCAGAGTCAAAGTCAAAATGAGTGACTACAACAAAACTCTGTTCACTGTGCTGACAAGGATACCTTTATGAACCAGAATATACAGAAGAAGAACTGTTGGAGAAGGAGATTGAACAGGCCAAACAGAAAGAGGAGCTACTTCTGTGGAACCTGGAGGCCAAGAAAGAGCACAAGTTACCTAGTGGTGCTGATGTGTGAACTGTAAATGATGCCCGTGGACCCAGAGAGCTGCGGCTGCCATGAGTAGGACTTGGTCACAACACAACTTGGAGATCTTTCTGAGTCAGAGGATGCCAGCACATCAGGTACAGTCTGCATCACCAACCGTCCAGAGTTCCCAGCCCTACTGAATGCCGGTCTTATGGACCTTTAAAATATTTCCAATCATCCCACACCAGAAGGGCCTAATGACAAGTTGTCCTCAAAGTAAATTTGCGGCTCTCAGGACATGTTGTTGTATAATGATGACCAAATTTTCATTGACTATGTCTAACTTATCAATGTATCAGTGTTAGCTGTTTGCAGAGGCAAACTAAGGTGGAATAATGGAGAGGGGAAAGATGATGTCCACATTGAGTGCAACTATAGCTGTGAAGATCAATATTAATGAAATGTATGTGGTGAGCGGGGCTTTTCTTTCTTGCCAATAAGCCAAACACACACCATGTTTAAAGTACTGGTATTTACAAAAGTAAAGTTTATTTAATGTCTGATCTCGCAACTGCACTTTCTGACCCAAACAGCTGAGCTGCAGAGTAGTACAGTGTGTGGCAGTGGCGGTGCAGTAATGTGGAAGTTTTACGGTTGAGAAAATGTAGTGCCAAAAAAAGAGCTGATGGACATTGTGGTAAAGCTGTTAAAAATCCTCGATATAGTGTCCACCTAGACGGATGGTGGCTGAAATACGTCTTTATCAAACTCCGTCCACAGCAATGTATTGCTGAGCTTCCCTGGTGAGACTCCTGCCTGCTACTCCAAACCTAGGGCACACCAACAGTCATGTACAGAAGGTAATACACCGACTATACATAAGTACCTCATACGACCCCACTTTGAATATCTCAAACTAGCCCTTTAAGAAGCTTTATAGCTTGAGCTTTATAGAGGATGATAGCATGACATGGACGTTGTGTGTTTATCTGTATCTTAGTGAAATAATTCCTATTTGGAGCATACTGAGCAAACAGACAAGAGATGCAAGGAGGGCAGAAGGACAGTTACGTATGTATGTAGTGTAATGGCGTGTGTGTGGGCAGGCAGGGGGAGGGAAGAACACCTGTGTGTCAAGCAATTTGTCTCTGTCTAAAGAATGTGACAGTGACCCCGGGATGAAGGTGACTGTGTTTGTGTGTGTGTGTGTCAGTTCTTGTGTGTACAGGAGCAGGTGCTCTGTTATTGATAACAATAATGACAGACAGTTAAGTCACAACTAGAGGCAGTTCCTTTATGTAGTGTTGAGACTTCACCATATTAGGTGAGAATAGTAATGTCAGAGGCCTGATGACATTGCATTACATCGCTGATGTCACTACTGTCTGCAGTTTGGAAGCTCATCACAGGTTGCAGTGATGAGAATAATATATAGTTGGTGACAGTTGTAACAACTGTTAAATCTACAGGTTTTTAGCAGAAGGATGTCACAGCTAAATGTCATTGAAAGGAGTATCAAAGGACATCTTAGATGATCAGCTGTTACACATAAGTCATACTTACATACATACATAGGAGTTTTATAAACATGGTGCATTGTTGTTCCTTCTTGTGCACAGGACATAATGTGTTTTATAGTTCTGGCTTGCTTTGAATAATCTGGGGAGCAGGGGCATGTGTCATAGACCACATTTAGCTTAGTCAGGCTATGAGTCACTCATTTGGCTGAGCCTGACATTAGTGATCATGGATGAAGCCGGTAATCATCCTCTGTTAGACCTTGGTTTACCTTTGCAGCAATAGGTGTGTCCCCATGCAGGGTTCAGTAAACTGATGTAGCACAGTGTTTTTTACAAGGACATACAACATCTAGCTGGCTGAAAATAGTAGCCAGCTGCTGTTTAGTTGGATGATGAAGAAACTCTTAATATGTCACATAAAACAGAGGGTCTCTGCTAATGAATCTGAGAGTGGTAAAGTAGTTAATGACTGATTAGGTCTATTTGGCTGAAGTGTTGCATTTATAAACACGGGAGCCAATGAACAGTATGGATCACTTTTCTTTGGTTTTATCTCCAGTAATCCTCTGTTTGGAGGAGCTTTCTTCCTCCTTAAAACAGGCAAAAAAAATGAATAAAGTATTTTTCACATTATAAAGCAGTGTTTCTCCAGCGCTCTTTGTTAGGCAGATATCCGGGGGCGCTGCTAGCTGACCTGCTGCTAACGTTAGCTCGGCTTGTTTTTAGGTTAGGATTTCCTTCAGTGTTCATGTGGTCTTTACAGGAAGCCCAAGGGTCTTCCTCTCTAAAATAAATGGACCAGGTAATTTAAACTGGTAAAAACACTGAACAAAGCAGTTTCACATGAAATATCAATGTCTCTTTGACGCTTGTCAGCTGAAACAGAGCGTAGAGGGGGTGTCGGGGGCAATGCGAGCTGAGCTGCTGCTCATGTTAACTCAGCTTTTCTTCAGATAACTTAATATCCAGATGTCCAGTGACTAAAATCCTTCATCAGTTTAAAAGATATCATTAAAAACAACCAAGATCTAAAAACGGATGTCACTTGAAACAGTAAGAAAGTAGACAGCTGGAAATATTTTAATGTCCAGCTCTCCAGCCGACAACGGGCGCTTATGAAAAAGTCTGACTAGATCAGAAGCATCTATCTTTTTAGTGGTACTCTTTTGAGATACGTTACAAAAATGTTGATCCATGTGGAAAAATACGTTTAAACAAAAAGCAATTTTTGTAGAAGAAATGACCAAATGTGTCAAAAAATAACAAAATAAGTTAATAATTCCTTGTCTACTTAATCTAGACCAATGGCATCAACACAGAAGCCCATTCATTACATATGTAGTGTGATATTAAAACAAATAAAGCTAATTTCAAGGTATTGAATGTTTATGCTTTATTGCCAGCAGGGTTCCATTAATATTGCAACAACACTTCACACATCAACTGACGATCTTGGCTGACGCACCGCCCATCTAACTTTTTTATTAGCTTAAATGTTTGGTTGACTGCTACAACATAAGAAGGTCTAGTGAAACCTAAACCTCCTCGCAAACACCACCTCTCGTTCTCACTTGGTATGCCCTGGATGGTCAAGTGGAACATTCCTGCAGACTGCATTTCACTCGGTTGGCTCAGATCTGCTTTAATCACCTCAGCGATGGCTGAGCTGCAGATATAGAGTTACAGAAAGAGAGGGAGAGCGGACCCCAGAATTACTTTTCCATCATTGGGCCAAGCAAGGTTTCACAGGGTCAGAGCATGTTAGGATCAGTTGGCACTGACTGCACTTTTTAGAGACTTACTTCAGATTTTAACAGTTCTTTCTGGTAAATTTAGCTCCTGGTATTTGTTTTAAGCAAAACCACCAAACCATACGACATGGTGTCAATACTCGTGAGCTTTCTGTTTGATTGGCACCCCAATCATCAGGACAACATTGCTCGTCACTGCCTTTAAAAAACATCACAGAATTCTTCATGTCACTGTTTCCTTCTCTGCCACCTCATTTGTTACCTTAATATTAGCTGTTCTCTTTTCTTTGGCCACATGGAAGCAACCGAACAAGATGTTAACACAGCACAGACATTTTATCACCTTCTTATGTTGATATGTGTCAGCAAACAGTTGCCTTTACACTTACAACAGACATAGAAACATCCTTTGGAGTGATTTTGTAACCACCTTACAAATGTAAATATAATATTCACTCTTCTGTTTGCTCTGTTTTGGTGTCTTCCATCTTTTGAAGGAAATATGTAGCTGCAAAATGCTCCACTATGTTCACCAGCTAGTCGCTAACTTTGTCTGTAGCGGCAGGTGGCGTACGATGGGTTTATCCAAGTGAACAGTTTGAGTTTCAGGATGTAAAGACCAAAACAATATGCTGAAAGATACCAAATTAGTCTACAAAGTTGAAAGCAGCAGCAAAGTTAGGTGGTAATGTTCAGTGGGTTCAACTCCTTTTACTCAGATTGTAGTTGTGGTAAGGTCAGTGAAAGATTGTGCTCACTGATAAAAGAAACCAACATTAACAGTTTGCTGACGATGTGACGCAAATTACCGTTTCCTGTATCAATGTCACATGCTTCACTGACCCAAACCAAAGAGATTTTGTTGTGTTATAACAACATCAGGTTACTTCTTTGCTCCTTTCAGAGAACACTCATGATTCACACATCCACAGGATTTAGGAAACACAAACATAGGTCCTTTAAGTGTTGGAGCAAATGATCAAATCAAGAATGTGGTGACCGAGACAATGGCCCTGTTTACACCTAATATTAGCGTGTGTCTTTGGCAATCTGATCAGTTGTTCAGACCACATTTGGTGGTGGTGTAGGCTGCATATTGCCATTTTTTCCCCAGCAGTTTTTACACTGATGTGTCCTGGACCACACTGAAGGACTGCTTACTCAGCTGATGTCGTTGTCGGTGAACGTTCAATTCAACGTCTGCCCAGTTAGCACTAATTAACACAGCAGTAGCTGTTAAATGGTCCCAACAAAGTCCCACCAGGACTGAAATGGCTTGACTTGTTCATAACAACTAACTTAACATTAGCCAAGTGATGCTAACAGTAGGGCTGAACGAAAAAATTCAAAGCTTCGAAGCTTCGTTCGATGGCACAGGATTTGATTGTGAAATTTTTTTTTGAAGCTTTGGTGCGTTTTTCCCCATTTTTGGGGGGAAGGCCTTAAACACAACACTAATCCCCACCAGTCCGATACTGACAACGAGCACACTCAGAGCTGGCAGACATGTCCAAGAGGTCATCAGATGTGTGGTTGCACTTTAAAATATGTTTGATTGTGCTGCAGTTTGGCCGAGGGTTTTAATTTAGTGTTCAATCAAAAGTTAAAAAGTACTTAACACCGACCATTAGTGTTTTTTCGTTTGTGAATATTTTTATCTTAATTCTAGTGTTGGAAGAAACTACGTTTTCGCCATTTTTTTTTTTTTTTTACCCCCCCCCCCCTTGTCGTGGAATGCTTCAAATTAAATTTGTTCTGAGCTCTGAAGCTTCGAATGTCCATAAATGGATTCGAAGGTCAGCCCTAGCTAACAGTTAGCCTTATCACTGTGTGTGTGGGTGGATTCTCACCAACTCTCCCAGGTGAGAAGAAGGGCCTGAGCGAATCAGTGCACTATACACCGCTCAACAATGAAATAAGATGTTACCCATTTTAAATATAATGGCTGTGACTGTGTGTATAGCACAGTCAGATCTCCGCCAGTTAAAAACAACATATTTTGTTCTTGTGAACGGAAATGTCCTAGGTGTTTGTTTGCATATGGAGCAGGGCAGAGAGATCAGATCGCAATTGGTTACTCGAGACGCATGTGAAGATGCATTCTGATGCCAGGTGTGAACTGACAGACAGCTGTCCACCTGTGGTTGGATCACTCAAGAAGAGTGTCAGTACCAGGTCTGAACAGCCTCAATACCTTTAACTAGTTTATCGGAAGAAACTCAGACATTATTAGCATGTCAGCTAGCTCAGCCTGTGCGCCATGTTGTGCTCAGCTTAAAGTCAAACTGCAGCAACAACCCCTCACATTTCAGGACTTAACCTCCCACATCAATAGCGGACCTTGTGCTTGTTGGTGCTGTTAAACTAGTCATCTGTGCATATAATGTAATATTATACACTTTACCCCCTCTCCCCACCCCCACCCCTCTGTCAGGGTGCCATGTGCCTGATCGTTTACACCGCTCATACTGTGTGTCACCAGGTCGTTATGTTTATTTCAGACGACCACCAATTAGCTGGCTTCTAATTAATCAGCACTTTCCCTGATTCCACATGTCACACAAGTTCAATCCATCAGCACCGTGGAGCTGGACCAGCAGTTTCATGATTGTCAACTAAACAGCATGTGATCAATCTTTGCTCATTTGGGCAGCAGCCTAATGTGGCTGGCTGTACTTCAATGCTAGTCTTTCTGTTCCTGCTGCTGCAACATCTTTGATTGGGCTATCTTTTTACTGTAGTTAACCTTTGATATTACACTGTGATTGACGCTTTTGTATTTTTTTTTACCTATACATTGTATATGCAGTATTGCATTTCTGTCTCGTGTGTCACTGTAGAACAAACTCTGTTCAGTTTAGTGTAGTTCCTGTGCTTGATATTCCTGGTGTGGTAAATGATTTTTAAGCTGGTGGTCATGGATTGTTGTGTCACTATTTTGTGATAAATGCATTGATTTTAAAGCACAATATATAAATAAATCTTTAATTTCAATTCCCGCCATAAAATAATACTTTTAATAGGCTATGTATGTTGCATTATATCATGTCTTGATTTAACACACCCTCTTGAGGTCTGGCCGAATCAGCAGTCAGTGTACATTTATTTTTTAAGCTCGTGTCATTAATAAATGTGAACTATTTAATGTGAAGAACCAAAACCTCAAGGGCAAACTGTAGTACTTTCAGTTTCATGACTGTAAAAATCTGTGTTTAAGGTTTCTGCCGCAGTTCAGAATAGATCCACGGGTTTAAAAATTGACTGCAATGGGCTTCGGCTATGGGCCAGACTTTATTATGGAAGCTACAGGAAACGGAAAGAGCATCAGACTGATTCTAAATCAACTCTGCACCATTTTACTAAAATAAATTAAACCATGACATGTCAAAGCTATTTTATATTTGGGGTTTATGAAAGTATTGATTGTACATTGTACATAAGTGTACAAATCATCATGTACATAATAATTAAGTGTATTAATTATTATGTACGTGGCAAAAGTGGTCTGATGTGTGTTGAGGCTAACGTTTTAGCAGCATCTAGCACTTTTTCTTTTCACATTATTTAGACTAAATCTGTGTTTACTTTTATTTTAACCATCATATGTGATATCATAAGCCACTTGTTGGACTCGCTTTATCTTCATCTTTAATATGGCAGCAAATTAAAGCATTTATTTCAACATTAGTGGATCTTATTTGTAATCCTGCTAGCCTCAACATCTCACACACGTCAGTGCTTTGCTGTAAACAATGGGCCATATGTATTCACACATAGTTATCAAGCTAATAATAATTCTAGATGTGAATGAAAAGTGGGCTGAGCGTTGATGCATGTTTGAACGCGGATAAAAGAGAAGAAGACCAAAGTGGTTCATGATTTGATCACTCCATCAGTGAAAATAGCTCGCTATGCTAATCATTTCAAAAGACATGATATGAACCCTTGCTGACTGATGAATAGTGTTGTCTGTAATTATATCTTTAATTGATTTATGGGGATACATTTCCAGAACGCTTCGGCTGCGTGTAAGGTTGCACCTGTTCAGCCAGATGGGGATATAGATAGACTACAAGGTACAGGGCATATGTACAATACACACCATATAAATAGAAAGCCTGCATAGTAATACAACCTGCAGTTGAAATGAAAATTAACTTTATTTATATGACTTTTATATATTTATATACAGTAAATAAACTTTGCAACATCATCACGTATTGGCTTGATGATGCTATTACTCACTGGAAATTTTAGTGTAAAGATGTGATTCATATGCACAAGTATACAAATACATTTTTTTAAATCAACTGTCTTTTTCAGATGTGAGCAGTCCATTGAATTTCAGCCATTTTCCTCCTTTAAATTTAATATCTATAACAAAACAATTAATGTGTAATCTCTGTATATTTCTATTACACTTTCCAGGGAAATAACATGCAGTCTGATGAAAGATTAACTGTTCTGACTTTGGCATATCCCTGGATGGGAGCGCTTGCGGTCGCAATAAAGTCTATGTTACTACATTCGCAGTCAGTTGCATTTTAATACAGCGCTGCCGGGGCTTTTTCACAGGGTCACTGCAACCTTTCCCGTCATTGAGTCACTTCTCGGTTTTAGCGGAGCGCAAATTACAGCAGGGTGGGCTTTTCACATTACAGGCCAGTGGAAATCTAAAAGCAGGACAGGGAGCCCCGGCATGCGGGTGGGCAGCCGCTTCATGTTCCAGATATCGTCACATCACATGAAGATTCCTCACCACACACATCAATCTCTCACCGGGACAACGCACTGTGAGACAGAGTGCCAGTGTGTGCTCCCACATATGGTGCAGTGTACATCAGCAGGAGGGGGAGTGTGTCTGATGTGTGGGTCTGATCGAGGAACAAGTGGACACAGTACAGTGTTTAGTCATGCTCAAAAGAATTTTGTGAGCAGTATGTGATACTTCAGATACAGTGATTTTGAGGTGAAATGTACACCTTACAGATTACAGATACAGACCTTTCAGTGCTGTGCTTTTTCCGTCATCTTAAAGTTGTACTAAACATATATCAGTAAAAATATTATAAATGAGTCCTGCAAGAAATAGGAGCTTCCCATCAGCTCTCTCTTTCTTGCTTCTGTCTTAATCGACTGACTGCAACCATTTTCTCAGTCCATTTTAATCTACTATCATGTCCGTTAACAGTTATCATGTTGCTATCTCAATTCGAAACTCTTCTCCTTTGGCGTTAGCATCCATTAGTACCAGCCAACATGTGACCGTCCTTCAGGTCCAGTCCAGCCCACAAATCCTGCTTCAGTTGACATAGATGGATGACAAGTTGGTTGACAAGCGAGTAGAAAGAAACTTGCACATGTTTGTTAGAGTTTATAACACAATCAGCACATAATTTCCCAAAAAATCAAATGAGCAAATTTCTTTTAGGGCCCTGACACATCAGGCCGACTAGCGGTTGTCGGTAAGTTTTTGCAGTGTGTCCTGCGCCATTGGCAATAGTTGGCACACCACTGGCACAGAACATACTTGTGGGTTGGCCGTTGGCTATAGTTTTGTGGTGTGTTCAAGTGCAACATGAGGTGATGCAACTGATGGCCTTTATTGCCACGAGTTCTTTGATGTTAGTTTTGGTGTGTTGGGCTTTTACGCAGAAAACACACCGAGCAGCAGCAAAGTGCGGCTGACAGCAATACTTACATTTTTCTTGATGGTGCAGTGGTTAGCATCGTCGCATCACAGCAACTTTTTATTCATTGGGTTAAAATGTGCTATATCAGGATAGGTATCGTTATCGGGATATGAAATGACCTATATCGGGATATGAGAGCCCTAGGAGTGACTGATCTGTAGATCTGGAGTCTCTCTTTGCTTTCCATTGATATCGAACGCCACAAACTTTGCTTGGTAAACATGAGTTTAAGGATGAAAAAAAGATTGTTAATATGGTATTTTGGGGTATTTAAATTCACACATTACATTGACAGAATTGAACACATTCACACCTGAGATCCACAGTCATCCTCTGTTAGCCTCTAAGCCACTGCAGGCTCATTCATGTTCCCCATCCTGCTGTTACCCATCAACATCTCTTGGGATCTGAACTGTTAGCCCTCTGGTCACAAGCCTGCCTCTCTAACCTTTAGGCTCCCACCACTGCCCCGACTCTTTAGTCTCAGCGAGCCACAGCAGAGGAATGTGAAAGTCAAATAAAAGTGCTGAGGAATCACAGAGGTCTGGGTTGTGGGAGGAGGTGTGTATAAATGTGCAGCACCAAGGTTCACCCTGTTTTGGCCAAAGATACACTCAGAGATATCCAGCGCCAGAGATTACATCTTTTTCAAAGTAAATAAATGGAATTATGATGTTTTTCTTGGCCGTCCACATTGTTTAGAAAAAGCAGAGAGAGCAGTCCGTTCACACTTTAGGTGATAACTACAGTGGGCCTTTGTGAAGGCCAAGTGCTGGCCCAGGAATCAGAGTTTACTTTGGAGGCTAAAATTGAGCTCAACTTTGTGTGCAAAGTTGTCAGGATTTGTACCTTGTTTACAGAGCATAACCTGTTTGTGAACTTGTCTGTGTGTGTGTGTGTAGCTGGCTTGTGTGTGTCAGCATTTGGACGTGCGAGTGAAATTGTATTTTATAAATTGTAAAGGAGATTTTTTTTTATGAGAACATTAGGAGTTTTTTCAGTTTTAAGAAAAAACAAGCCTGAGTCTGGCAGGACGCTGGCTGAATGATGGATGTATTTCTGAAGCAGAACAGAAAAGGCCTCAAGTTGATACGATTACAGAATGCTTACTAGGAGTAATTCAGTAGTTGAGTATATTTAGCCAGCAGAAGTAGCCAATAGTCGACTGAAACATCTAACTGTGCTCTAAATTTATTCAGGCTGATTTAAGCTGGGCACTCACTACGTGAGAATCAGGCTGATTATGGGCCTGATTCCTCTCCTGCTGACAATGGTGGTCAGCAAAGCCCGATTTTTAGGTTTTAATGTGGTGTGAGAAACACCAAGAGTCTTTTTTAAATCTCCTGATCTGCTTGAAAGTCCATCCTGCCTGCACAGATGTCAAATCGCATGTATTAAACATGTTAATATATTGACAATTCAGTATCCTGTTGTGTGGGGAAAGCCACAAGACCACTGCCAGCCTGAACTACGTCCATATTTTAAAATAATTTCCTTGTTAATTTCCTGTTAAAAAAAAAATAAAAAAATCTCCCCAACTATATCTCGAGAATGCCCTGAGGGATTTTCTTCAAATTTGGCACGTATGTCCACTTTTACTCAACAACGAACTGATTAAATCTTGGTGGTCAAAGGTCAATGTCACTATGTCCTTGTCCGTCTCATTCGTGTGAACCTGATATTTGAAGAACATACTGAGGATTATTTTTTTTTTTTTTTTTTTTTAAATTTGGCACAAATGTGAACTTGGACTCAACACTTAACGGATTAGATTTTGATGGTTAAAGGTCAAGGTCACTGTGACTTTGCTAAAGTCTAATTCTTAAGAATGTGATATCTCAAGAATACCTTGATGTAATTTCTTCAAATTTGGCACAAATGTGAACTCAAAGGTGAGCTGATTTGATTTTGGTGGTCAAAGGTCAGTGTAACCTTGCATCTATCTCATTTTTATGAAAGCGATATCTTAAGAACACTTAAAGGGAATTTCTTCGAATTTGGCCGAACTGTCCACTTGGACTCAACAACGAACTGATTAGAATTTGGTGGTTGAATGTCAAAGGTCAAGGTCAAGGTCACTGTGACCTCACAAAATGTGTTTGTGGCCTAAACTCAAGAATTTGTACGCTAATTATTACAAAATTTCACTCAAATGTCTCATAAGACGTAATGATGAAGTGATGGTATTTCATATTCAGAAGGTCAAAAGTCAACTTCATTCTGACATCATAATGCTCTGCAATAACACTTTTTTGGCCCTTACTCAGCGTCATAGCTCAGGAACAGAAGGGGAGTGTAGTAATTCTAGTTATAAAGTCACGTTTGATTGTGCGAGATTTCCATTTTTAAGAGTCAGGAATTTGATTGTTTATGAATGGAATCTGCTGGCCAATCATTGCTCTCCATACTATAGAAAATGTCATTATGTCAACATTGGTTAAGACATGAAAAATCTTTTAGTTTGGTCCAGACTTTAGCTCATAGTTATAGCATTGAAAATTGTATTACAGCAACAGTTTGTTTTTTCCTTTTCAGAGGTGAAATGGCTTTTTTCCCAGCTATTGTTAGACACTGTCATCACCACAGGCCTGCTCATCCTTCCAGGGACTTGACCCTGCCATGTTTACACAGAAAGTCTCTGATAAGAACTGACAGGTCAATAAAAGCAGAAATATCACCAGCTTTGTCAATGACCACAGCCCTGGCAGCTGTCAGAATATCCCCCGTCATCGTCATTGCCGGCCTTTCAAGAAAGGTGCTAATTTTATAACACCGGAACGCTCCAACCTGCAGATATGCTCAACAGTTCAGCGCCAACACACCTGATGTGAAAACCGTGTGTTTGTCTCTTCTCAGCTCGTAGTGAGTCAGGTGTCAGTGATGCTGGCGTGGGTGCCTGTATCAGCAGCTTCCCACATATCACCCTGTTACTGACTGCCCACCTCAGTACTGTCTCTCAACACCCTAATGTACTGAGGTGTTTACTGACAGTCTTCACACGTGTATTACAGTAGGTCACACCGCTGTAGCAGCCCAATCTAGCAGCACTCTTAGTATGAGCACTCACTAAGTTTTACTACTGATAATCTTCCAACGTGTACGCACCCAACTTGATTTCTAGTTTCCTGTAATACCAGGAAGGCTGAAGAATAATTTCATATCACGATTTTAGTCACCATTATTACATTACTGTTAAAATGTGCTGAAAATTACCAAAAAGTTTTCATACATACACTGAAAACAATTTCTCCAGGTTTTATATTGAAAACCACAAATATGCATTGACATTAAGAATGGCACCATATGGCCATACATCTGGGACTCGATTGCAAATTTTGGTCGTCGCTGGTCAGTATTTACAGTATGTTGCGGTAATCAAACACAATTTTAATGATAATCAAAATTCAAAACAGTAATACTATCGCGGGGAATTTTATTGTGATTTATCGTGAAACCGGTAACGCTTTCATCCCTACAGTGATGACATCAAAGGTGATAACATGACTACAAATCTCTCCACATTGAAAATGACTGAAGCCACTGGCGCTCTTAGCTCTGTGCTGCTTGAATTTGATCGAGTGATGGGTGGATGTCGTGGTGTCATTGGTTGAAATCAGTTGGTACTAGCTTATGTAAGCACACGTCATTTTTTATAACAGAAAGAGAAAGAAGAGTGGATTTTGATATAATTTTTCTGGCACATATTGTTAAATGGGTGTACAATATGGGGATGTGATTTGTAATTCTTCAGATATTTTGACATTCTTTGAGCCCATATTTAACATTTATTTTCATACCAAAATAATGAAAGAGCCAATAAATAGATAAATAAATAAATAAAGAAAGAAAAATAATGTACAAAAATGAAATCCAGCAAGTCTCAAATTAATTCAGACAACCATGGGGGTAAAAGGCACTAGGTCTTCAAGTGAAATAATCTCTGAAATAGATCTCGCAATCTAATCCTGGATTTTGTTTTTCGTGCTTTTACCTGGCTCACCAAAGAGCACCTGTCAGACCAGCCGTCAGAGCTGAGCAGTGCTTCCTTCTTCCATTATTCAGTATCGTGTTGTTGTGAAGGAGGAATCTAAAACCAGCACTGCAGCAACTCGGGACACTAAAACCAGGCTAATGAAATTCTGTCCTTGCAAGTGCTGTGCAGTAATTCTGGGATACATAAATATCATTAAATGACAAATTTATGTTGCCCAAATATTATTAAGCAATGAATTAAAATGCCTAAAGAAAAAAATCTTTTATTTTACACACAGTTTTTAAGCTGATCAGGATCAGGCAGGAATCTCGCTTTAGTATGGTATATAATAAAAAGATAATACTGTTTAAAACATTTAATTTCAGTATGAGAAACTAAATGTTGTGCACTCCTTTAGCAGACATATTCTGCTGTTGTATCAGGCAGGCCGCCTGGTTTAGACAACGTTGTTTTGCTGTTGTCCAAACCGTTTGATGTTCTATTTCAGCACACACTTGAAAGACCTCTCTTGTCACATTAATCAGTGCTGCAGTGAATGCCAGGCAGTGTTTTCTGTCAATCCCGAGGCCTCTGCCTACGCTGGCAACGATTTATTGGGAAAAAAAGCGTCTATATTTGTAGTAGCAACCTTTTGCCGGACCTCACCAGCTGATGTCAGTTAATTATTTGTCCCTGTGAATCTAATACTTTTTCTCCGTGCCAAAACCGCGGGCACGGAGAATCACGATCCCCACACATACACACGCTCGTATAGATAGACACCCACGTACACACAAATGTAAGCACACACTAGCAGATGCCATCTCTTAGTGTCGGTCAGTGCGGAAAATCAGACACTCCATCCATCTGCTTATGTTATTCCTAGCAACCAGAGTTATGTTGCTATGGTAAAGACATCCCCACATGAACTTGTCAATCAAGCTGCAGCGCCTTAATGTTTTTATTGTTTTGTTTTTTTCCCCCCTCACTTGTCTTACTAACCTCATTTGAATTTTTGTTCATTCCCACATTGTGGTTCGCCTCATCGGGTCAGCAGTGTTTATCTGTTTACAGCTTTCCTCTGCTAACTTTAGATGCCTCTGCTCTCATTAAAACATGGCTGTGAGTCAGAGCTGAGGGAATCAAAGCGAGGAGGAAGAACTTAATGTCCTGGAGACCAAAGGCCGGCGGCATTTAGAGTTTCTGAATGAATAATAGCTTTGGTCTAAAATATGTGGACAGATTACAGTTGTGTGCTTCCCATGGGTGCTGGTAAATGGTGTCCCAGCACTGAGTCGTGTAACAAAAACTGAAAGGTGCTCTGTACAAGTTGTACGTCATGGTGGGTAAAAACCACATCTGTTTAGACAAATGTGTGATTTAGTGTTGTGGGTTTAAGGGGAGAAAAGCCAGGAAAACTTGATAAACCACACAAATCCACCATAACCACAGAAAGCCTCTGTAAACTAGAGTAATGCCCAAATGAAGTGTGAGAAAAAGGGGGAAAAGAATGACTTTGTAATACCTTTAACGACACGGTTTACTCTAGGATGAGTGTCGTGTTTCCTCGGAAATATTGCCACGTCCGAAATGTGGGGCGGCATTTGTCTCATTTTGCACGCTGACTTACGCTTCGGTATTACACTGGAAATAGTTATGCTTGGATTTCAAGCTGTTGCGCTATTGCACTGGCCTTCTTCCACCTCTATTAAAAATATACTGCGCTCTCATTGTATGTGTTTATTGGCAAGGGAGGATTTCTGAGGAGCAGTCACTGGTTTTATTTGAGACACTCCCAGCTCAAAGCACTTTTTCACCGTGATGATATTTCAGAAATTATTGCCATAGACACTTTGATTCATATCTTGCGGCACAAAAGCACTCTACTTCAGTATTACTTTCAATTACTTGAACTCAAATTGTATATTTATACTTAATGACAGCATTCATTTCTCTTTCACTACATTTTATAAGCAAAAAATTGAACTTTTTATTTAACTACATTAATCCGACAATTGTCCTTACCTTAATTAAGGTTATTTTTACAAACCAACATGTAATAATCTTTTAGAATATCATGTTTTGTCACTAGGGCTGCACAATTAATCGAAATCTTATCAAAATCGCTGTGTAGCCAAGTGCAGTGTTCAAATCAGAGGTAAAATGTGTCACAACATACCATTTTAAATGAAGCATCGTGGTGCTACAGAGATGCCTCCACCTGTGCCTTTCATATTGTATTTTGTACCGTGCCGTGTGTACTAACTGTTTTTTATTATGTTAGGCACACAGATTTACTGTAGTCTGCACTGCACCTTGAATTTTATTTTTATTTATTGCGTCTACTTGCTATGTGTAGGACTACAGATGGAGATTAGTGTTTTGCTAAATCCGGTGCAACCATGTTTTTATTTATTGTGAATGATTAATGTCATTGTACACCGTCCTCTTATAAATCAAATAAATGAAACTAAACTATAAATCATATTCCAGATGTAAGGGACCCCAGCAAAAATCACATCATCATCATCTTTATATTTTTTCAATGAAAATTAAATGCAAAAATGAACATTCCCACTAAAATTGTGACTCATAACAGTCACAATATCTGTCAAAATTTTCATAATGTGATTTTGTTTTCATATCGTACAGCTCTAAATGTTACATATCAAACTACCTAACAATACATAGATAGTTAGCGGAACATGTTTAGCATTACAGTACGCCAAAAAAGATACATTTTTAAAGTTTGATAGTACTTTTTAAGAGAGAAAAAAAAACCTCATGTTGGATTTTCTTGTGTTTTTTCTTTGTGGTACTCAGTGATCTGCAATAAAAAAAAAGTACATTTAATTGAATACATTTTTTTTTTTTTTTTTTTTAATTATTTTAAAATCTTTCGGGACTTTGGGGGCTCCATAATATAAATACACTACAAGTGGTCATTCTGCAAACATTACAATTAAAATTTTATGGTAAGAATTTTAATACTGAGCATCTTCCTGTTGACAACACAGTCAGAACATGCTAGAGCATTGATGGGAGTACAAAAAAAAAGAAAAGAAAAAAGGAAGAACTTTACACATTCTGTATTTTTGTACTGTTACTTAGTTTCTTAGCCAAGTTGTTAAAGATTATTGTTTGTTTGCAAAGTTGTTTATTTGTGTTGATTACTCATTAGCTCTTGTTCTTGTTTGTAATTAATATAATAATAATAATAATAATAATAATATAATAATAATAATAATAATAATGATGATATTTATAGTACTTTTTGGGCGAAGGGAGGCTTGGCCAGGATGCTGAATGTGCTAGATCCGTCACTGTAAATACTAAGATGACTTTGAAGACTTAGTTAAGCAGATCCTTATAAAAAGAAAAAGGCTGAATTTGGTGAGGAAGAACTCAAAGGTAGCTCACAGTGACTAACAATCATAATCAGTTATTTAGGGTAAATTGCAGCAGAGGTAATGTCCACTGTTTTTTTTTTTTCGTCTTGATGTGTTCTCTGGCTTGAGGAGGGAGAATAGCAACAGGTGGTTAAATCACAGTGACGTGGGTGTATTTCTGGGAAGGCCCAGGGACCGACTGCACTGCCCAGTCAGTCACACCAGCGTGATGAGCACCTCAACATGGACAAACTGCTGACCTGTAACAACACGACCTTGCTCTTTGATTATACAACCACGAGTCGACATGGACGGGCTCATGTCATGGAAAAGTTCTCAGTGTTTCCTGCCACCCTGTTCCCAGTGAAGGCACGGCGCACTCTGCGGCCTCTGCTTTCCTGCTGTAACTTCACAGACCCTGAATCTTAGCCGCTTCTATAAAACGGGTCTTTAAACGCGACGCGGGCAGCAGGTGGGGGCTCCATGCCACGACAGGAATTCGGGGCAAGGGGAAGGACTCTGTGGGGGCTTATAGATGCCCCTTGGCACCGTGGTGGAGACCTCTGCGGGGTTTGCCCTTTAAGGCTGCATGGCTAGTGAGAACGAAGTTCAGCTTGAAGTCGCTACATGTGAACCTGTCACTCTTGCAATCTGGAGGCTTGGCGGGGTGGAGGGGTGTGTGTATGGGGGTGGATTTAGACCATTAGTTCTGGGCTGCCCAGGCACACACTCACATGTGTGCGGAGAGTCACTGAGGTCTTTCTGCTAATTATAGGCTGAAATCTGACAGAGAAAAATTAGAGGGAAAAGGGACAGCTGCAAGGTCCTGCGGACGATGGAGGGAAGAAGAGAAGGGAGAGGAGGGGTTTTTGATTTCTCACTAAATCCTCAAACCCCCTCCTTGAACCTAAAAACAAAATTCAATCATCTCGGTGTCCTTCTCGCTCTCTTATCCCCTCTCAACACAAACCCACTGCCTCCCTCATCCTCTCAGACGAGAGGTCAGGGGTCAGTCCCACATGGGATCACCCTGGTTTCACACGACGTCCCATCTTTTCCCTGAACTAATGCCATTTCCTTCGGGGAGCTTAGCCAGCAGCTAGAGAAGAACTCTGAGACCTCCCCTGTGTGAAAGTGGTCACATCATACACACATACTAACACCTGTGCACACACACTCACACACAGAGAACAGCGTTCTGTCTTTATTGTAGATCTGTTATAAGTTATACGCTTAAAAATCTGAACCAAATAAACCAGAAGTCTCTGATGGAGGTTTGAGCATCTTAAATGAAAGCAGCAGCATCGGCCTGTTGTCTTTATATCCACTCCAGTTGGTGTCAGCCGCTCTGCTTCAAATCAGATACATCATACATTTCTCAGACAACTGCAACAATAATCAGTCATCACCAAGAGAGACAGCTTTCAGGATTTAACGGCTCCGGATCGTTAGGTCTTGTATTTATTGAGTGTCACTTGGTTTGTGGTGCAGTAATGTGATTAATTGCAGATTTTCTTTAAAAAAAAAATAAAAATGAGTTGGTCAGCTGATGACGACCACACCAAACTTTAGAACAATAAAACAGCTTTTATATTATTTAGTTTCTTCCCAAACTCATCTGTGTCTTCTTGTTTGAGTTTAAAAGCACAGTTAGTCATCTGTCAAGCTGTGAAGGTGAAAGTTCGTGACCAAAACGTTACGGCTCTTCCAAACTCAGTGTCAGTGTGCAGGAATTTAACCTTTTCTTTCACAAGGCAGAGAAACAATAAAGAAAACAAGACGTTACCATTAAAGACGCTGCACAACCACACTCATTAGACTTCAGCTCAGGTAGAAATTGGCTGATGCTGAGTTAAATGAAGTCACCAAACATCATGTGGTTGTGAGATGTCTATTTAAGTGTAAATTCTCCCAAACTAACAGGTGCAACAAACTGATAAGAGGGTGGGAGAGATGTCTATCAACCACTGTCTGCACACAGTCCTCAAGAAATGTCTGACCAGGCACGATCAGTGGAAACACCAGTATTGGGCCACTTTGTCTCTTTGATTATACCTGCTAGGGATGTTGCAAGATGTAATTCTTCCAGACCTGACAGGACATCATATACACCTAAAAGTGTTATAGTTTGCTGTTAAATGCCAAAGGAAGGAAAATAATCCCTACTAGCATGAAATAATAACAAGAGGTGGACGAAGGCAACAAGTGCAGCTGCAGCGACAGCTCAGCTTTGACTCATTGAAAAGAAAAGGGCCAGGATATTTTGTTTATTCTCTGCAATGAGAGTGCAGTGTATTTACACTCTGCTACAAACAGCAGCTGTGTGACGAAACGCTGAACGTCTATTCTGCACTGAGTGCTGCACGTCCGGCGTAAAAAGTGTTGAACAGTCGTTTTTTGTTTCTTTAGATTTCAATCAATCAATCAATCAATCAATTTTATTTATAAAGCCCAATATCACAATTCACAATTTGCCTCACAGGGCTTTACAGCATACGACATCCCTCTGTCCTTTGAACCCTCGCAGCAGATGAGGAAAAATTCCCCCCAAAACTGGTAGAAACCTCAGGAAAAGCAACTGAGGAGGGATCCCTCTACCAGGACGGACAGACGTGCAACAGATGACGTACAGAACAGATCAACATAATAAATTAACAGTAATCCGTATGACACACTAAGACAGACTGCGGAATGACGCTCTTGACTTTGACGCTGCTCTTTGGTATTGACATTTGCGGACACAAGAGTTTCTGAATAAGTCAAGTTGTCACAAACCAAAAGGACGAAGCACCAGGGACCACGTTGGTTAAAAGCATTTTCATGCTCACTCCATTGATATCCATTTTATTCAGTGTGGTTTGTAGATCCATACATATGATACTTGTATCACCTGTATCGATCACATCACACGCTCACACACACTGTTGGCAGGCTGGCTCAGCTTTCTCAAAAACGCCCCACAAACAATTAAAAGTCTGTTTAGTGCTGGGGAGTATGTTCCTCACCTCACCCTTCATAATGTGCTAGTGCGCAAAATGTCGCTGTAGTATCGTAAGATCATTATCTTGTTACAGGGGTTTCCGTGAGAATGTCCTGAGCTCGCCTTGGGCCGGCTTAACCGTCTTACAGCTGAGGCACAGTAGCCAAGTCCAGATTGTTTCCCTCCCCTGTCTGATTGACAGGTGTCCAACAATCCCCCTGGCTTTGCGCCGGAGATCCGAAGAGGCCGTGTGGAGGCCCCGGTGTGGTCGGGCCTGACCTTGCCCGGCTCATCAATAGCATTCATTGCTCCCAGGCTGTGGGTGACAGGTGCTTGAGCCCAAAACCTCTGCCCCGGCCCCCCGATCTGAAATCCTGCTGGTTTTTATTGGTCCTCCTGCCTTTCCCCTCATCCCCGTTTCCTCCAGGGACATTTAGGAGTGAGGCTCAGGTCTCCTCTGGCTCAAATTAAATGCCTGTGGTTAATTAGCTGGGGTTGCTATTACCAGCAGAGGTGGAAACCCTTACTAGTGCACCCAGGCCTGGGAACACTGGGAGCTGTGTCGACTCTGCTCTGAAACAACACAGAATTTGTAGTTTCTCATTCTGGCCCCAAACCTTTAACGGGACACACTTCCTCCCTCATCCTGAGTCAAATGCATCAGGCTCTCCTGCTTCTGCTGCAGGCTGCAGGAGTGCACAAGAAGACCCACACCTCCCCCCTAGTGGCTGCCACTGTACATGCATCCCTGCAACACAGCTGAGGTGTAGGAGGAGTATCATGTTCAGAGATATAAACATAGTAATATAAACATACCTTCATTGGAGCTCAACTTAATTAGCACATTTGTGTAGTTTGCTTGACATAAAATAAAAACTTTTCCTTCAAAAAAGTTTGTATGATAATGTATGTGCATATAATATATTTCACAACTTATTTTAAGGTGAAATAATAAATGATGAAGAAAGCAGTACGCACAATTCTGTGACGTTTGTTGACAGCAGGCATATATTATATTTTCTATTATATATTTCTAATTATTTTGTTGTGAAATAGACAAATATTTTCTTTATTTTTTTGCACTTATAGCTCTATTCGCACAGGACTAGTACTAATACTAATACTAATATTATTTGTAATAATTGCCTGGCATAGATCATGAAAAAATAACCAAAATGTTAATAAATAAATATGTAAATAAATGTGTAAGTTAATTAACTTTGAAATGAATAAATAAATGAATGCTAAAATAAATACAAAAATAAAGAATACAATAAGAATAAATATTATTATTATTATTATTATTATAAAATTCTGAATAAATAAATACATACATGCAGAGGTTAGGACCACCTTACTCATGAGCATACACACAGGAATACAGAAATAAATGAATATAGTCATACATATGTAAAAAATACATTTAAGATATTCATTTATTTATGTCCTTTTTAATGATCAACATTTATCTATTTATTGTTTTTACTCATTTATCTATTTATCTTCATATTTATTTCAACATTTATTTATTCATTTAATTATTTATTTGTGTATTTATTTATTTATTCTTTTATTTGTCTTCTCCTGTGTAAACGCTGCTTGTGTTGGGGGGCCAAGTTTTGTGGTGCTTCCCTTTGCAGCAGGTGTTAATGGGTTTGAACCAGTAGCTACACAAACAATACCTCTGCAGCTTTGTGTGCGAGTTAGTCAGGGTTGGCGAGCATTTTCATCCCTTCACTGTTACCACGACTGCTTATATTATGATGTTCATATTTCTCTGTTACTCTGCTAGTTTTGTCTTTGTTTCCCATCACACACATTGAGAAGTTTGACTTTAAATCATGTTTCCAATTCCCTCTTTGGAAAAAACAGAAATGTCAACATTTGAGCTACGGCCCAACCTCTAGTTTTAGTGATTACTGACATTAGAGCGGCTCTGAAGGCAGAGGTCAGCCAACTGAGTAAAGGCCTTTGCTTGTTTGGCTCATGTGTATCCCAGCTAATTTTATTTTTGTCTTCAAAGGCAGCTCTGTGTCCGATACATTTTTATCTCATTAGAAGTTTAGGCTACATATTAAGCCCAAACAGAGCACATTGGAGCTTTTTCAAGGCGTTGTTAAAGCCAAACAATCACTGGAATCTGCTAGTTAGTGCCAGGTATTCTTTAATGTATTCAAAATTATATTCTGGCTACATTCATTTATTTATTCATTTATCCCACATGAAATTACAAGACACCATCATTACATAACCATCTTCTAGTCTTGCATCTACAAAACAAAATACGTAGAAAAGAAACACGAACAAATTCAAAACCAAACACACAAACAAAACAACAACCCAAGTGAACAATTACAGTAGACATGATCGATAGAAGTAAATATAATGTAGATTTTAGGACATCCAAACTAACATTGAAAGAAGAAATAATACTTCTAACGCGTTTAATACGATACATACAGTAGCTATATGATTACACATATATCTATTTACAAACACATACACTCTTATTATTATTAGTATTACTTTATCTGCTATTGTGGATAATATACCACATTTTTTACAACATGTTTTTTTAAACGAGTGATTATTCTAGTGATAAAGTGTATTTGCGCACAGTTGTTATATATTAGAATATATTTGCTTTAGGGTTTCATACAGTCAGGGATACAGTCATGGCTCCATGGTTACGAGGCTGGACGAATATATATATATTCCTAAACATGCTTTATGACGTACAACATTTGGACACATGTACACAAGTCGCATTTGGAAATTTGTCTCAATCCTAAAATGATGTCCACTCAGGAGTCGACTCCCTCTACATTTATATACTGCTGTGACACAGGATTATGGGATTCACAACTAAAGTTCAACTGTAGGGTGGAGCAGCTCTCACCGCTCAGACCAGTGTGTAGAAATCTCACTAAATACACAGTGTTTTTGTTCTGAGTGTCACATTGTTTTTGTATTTATGTCATCTGTCTGTTTTATGGTCTAAATTATTTATTCCTGTGTGCTGCTGGCTTAGGACGTCAATTTATAATGATGATGATCACTGCTGTGGAGTGTGCATGTGTCCAGATGTCTCGACTGTGCGTGTGTGTGTGTGTGTGCGTGTGTGACTGTGTGTCCTGGCTGGGGTCTGAGGGTCCTGCCCAGCCTCAGAGCTCCATAACAGGCCCAGGTCTGTCTGCGGAGACACCTCCATGTCTTCCAGCTGTTTGACCTAAAATCCATTGTCCTCCTGGAAAGTTGTGATCTGTCCAACATCTTTGTCTTTCCACACTGCTGCTGTTCATTATTTGTCTTTCTGTCCGTCTCCATTCTTTTTACCTCTGATAATACTTTTCTTTCTTTCTCTGTCTCTCACATTCTCCTGTTATCATATTCTCACCTTTCTCTCCTTTTGTCCTTATCTACCTTTTCTGTGTCTCTGCTGAGGACATGTTATTTGATTTAGCCTGGAAACACCATTATGACCCCCAGCAGAGATGGGGACTCACCAATGAGATGAACTGGATACCTTGGCAGAAGCTCAAACTCTGCATACACGTGTGTGTGTCTGTGAATGTGTGTGTTACTAATACTGTTTCTCTAGAGGAAAAAACATTTCTTAACAGTGTTAAAGCCAGTTTTAAAAAATACAGCAGGGCTGGACCAAATGGAGAAAATCAAAAACTACAATACTTTTGACCAAATACCTTGATATCACTCGAGATATAGCTTTCACAAAATATTTACACAATGACATTTTTTGATAAATAACCATCAGTAATGTGGATATAATGACTAATGGCGATTTCACATTTCATAACTGGCTGACCAGTCTTGAGTCGCGGAGACTATCATAATCTTTTGAGTGTTCATACCTGTTTCTGTCATCAGGAGTCTGCGCCAACACCTGTGTGTGCACACTACAAGATTTCTCCACCGAGCCCTTGCCAACAGAGCCCCAGATAATGCGGTTCATTCATATGTGAATTACAGATTACCAAAAACCCACCTGCAGGTCTCTCTTACCAAGGCACTGAAAGTTTATGATTCGGGTGAATTGACCCTTTAACACTGTTGACAGGATTTCCAGTTATAAAAAGGCTTGAGGGGATATTGTCCCACGCTGCATTTGACTTCTCTATGTCTCTTTCCTTGCAGCCTTGTCATGTCATTGTGTGTCATCAGCATGCTCTGCTGCTCTGTGAGGTTGTTAACACTGTTTAAAGCATTACGTTGCATTTACATGTACACGCTATAATCTTTATTTATTTCTGTTTATTTTTTATTCTATTATTCTGACTTTGCCATCTGTGGTAAAAATAACTGGATCCAGTCCTCACATTTCACTCACTGATTGACACCCCACAAAACTCAGACATGTTACATGCCTTCGCTCTTATTTGAAACACCACAGTATGTTTCAAGTTTCTTTTTTAAATACCTCCAGCTTCACCGTCTCCCTTGTTTGTGCGCAGCCAGTGCTGCTGTATGGCTGCGCTGTGTGAGAAGTTGTTAACACCGTTATTCCTAACCCAGATGAAGGCCACGGGGCTGGTTGTTCACAGCCCTGAAGCCTCCGCGGCATCCTGAGGGACCAAAGCCGAGTGACCGTCACATGACCGGCTGCATTAACTCCTAACACCTGTGGGAAGGAACAAAATAGCCTCGCAACTCGCAGCGGTTAAATATGAGGGGCGATAAGTCTTGTGACTTTGTGCTGATCAGCGACATTCCCTGCCTCTTACATGTGTTTTGTGTTGTCGTATTATGAGAAACTAAAGCGAGGATGAAAATCATTCAAAGTCATTTTTGAGTCGAGTAAACGCAGCTACAGGAAATAGTGTAGATAAGAGATGGTCTTCACAGGTCCAGAAAATAAAACCAATGTGTTTTACTGCGATCATGCTGTATGATACTGCACCTTAAGTCCCAATCTGACAGATTTAGGGTGATGAATAATTTGGTTTTCAGCCCCATGTAATATGTCAGAAATGTCTGATTCTGCGTCCACGCTGAGAAAGACCAGAACTGTAGTTGGCCGTGTAGTTTGATATCTCTCTTTGCCAAGTCACAGCAGACATTCAGAGCTGCAGTGCGATGTGAAAGTGCAATAGGGCGTTCAGTCTCTAACGTGTTAATGGCGGAGCTCTGTAGGGAATGTACTAGGAGGCAAGTAAAAGGGTTAGTTCACCCAAATTACTGTTACACCTATTTTCTCAGTTATTCCTGAAGCAGGGGTGTCAAACTCATTTTAGCTCGTGGGCCACATACAGCCAATTTGATCTCAAGTCATCTGGACCAGTAAAACCAAAGCATAATAACCTATAAATAAAAACCCCTCCAGATTGTGCCCTTTCTTTTTGTGTACAGAAGTACTTTCTGAAGACATTTACAAAACAGATGATGAGAAGAAAAATAAGTGCAGTTTTAACAATATGTCCCAGTTTTTCCACATTCAGTCAGTTGACTACTCATTGTAATTACATTTTCTATACATTTCCACTCCTTTGTGGTAACACTGACATCACCACACCAAACTTAAGTAGAAGCTAGTGAGGAAGCATGTTAGGTTATCACCTGTCTAAGGCCTTGATCACACAGAGAGCATTTTGCTGGTTTCAAAACGAGAGGTGCTATGCGACCACCCCATCACGTCCTTACACTAACCTTCCCATGTAATTGATCTACTCTTTTTGTTTTTTTCCTCCACAGTAATTAGTATCTAGTCCCTAAAATGTTGAGGCAGAGGGTACTGTCTGTAGCTCTGATTGAGGGTAAAAGGCTGTCAGCAGATAAGCGGAGATCTGTGTGGGTACATGAGACCCTAAGACAGACATGAGACCCTGCGGCAGTCAGCTCCAAACCCAACAGCAGTCACACATTAGCTTATGCGAATGTCCTGTTCACCCGGAACTCCTATACAGCAAGTGTCTTAAGTCTGTTGCTGTCTGCTGTTAATGTGACATAGAATTGAGCTGGTTAAAGTAAACTCTGATGTTATGTTGTTGCTAATGCTAGCATAAAAAAGACACTAAAAAAGAGTCCTATGAAGATGAGTCATCTGGAGATTGTCATTGAAGAACACATCAGTGTGCAAATGTATCAAAATAAAACTAAGACTTTTTTGTGTCAGTGTTTTCTTTTGATGCCAAATTTTATTTTCAGTGTCAAAACTTACTGTCACTGTTGTTGCTTAGTACTCTCTCCACACGTTTAACGTACCATAGGTCGGTGAAAGACTTTTCAAATGAGTCTGCACCTTCAACAATAAACCAGGCAGGGGAGGTATAATTAAAGATGTTGTTAAAGTTGCATTATGGGAAATGTAGGCTCCAGTGTTTTTGGAGTTTGACCCTTTGTGGGGACCGACAGTCAGAATATCTTGCCCTCTCCTGGATGGATTTAATTCTGTGTTTAATGTGTTTTGAGAGTCGACCACCTTTATGGCAGTTCTCTACTAAACTGCTCGAGTATTAACGCACATAAACTTTAGGATCAAACTAAGAGAGGCCTGAACTTTGTCCTTTAAAACCACCACAGTGCCACATGAGGCTTTGTGTTATACTGTACCCCATATTTTATCATGTGTCTGTGTTTCTCCTTCACTGAGTTACTGTTGTTATTAGAGCCTGAATATACCGGACCCCTCGCTGTCGATTAGATTATTAGATTATAGAGAATTACATCAATATATTTTACCAAAAGAAAGAGGGGGTGGAATCTGTTTCCCCGCCGCTAGCATGTTTCCACTTTCTGCCTTGCAAAATCCCACAGGAGTAAAGTACCGTGTGTGTGTGTGTGTGTGTGTGTGTGTGTGTGTGTGTGTGTGTGTGTGTGTGTGTGTGTGTGTGTGTGTGTGTGTGTGTTGGTGCACATGCATTCCTAAATGTGTTACAGTACTACGTTGTGTTTCCGTGTGTGTGTGTGTGTGTGTCTGAGAGGTGCTGAGCTCTCCCCCAGCTCATTAGGGACTCTCTGCTGGGAAGGTAACGGCTAATGTATCCTCATTGAGCTATATTGCGCGTGCAAAAGGCCCTCATCCAAAAACCACTCGCTCTCACCCAGACCGCCTCAACTAGAAGCATATGGCAGCTTGCTGTATACGTGTTTATGAGTGTGTGTGTGTGTGTGTGTGTGTGTCCTGCACACCCGATGATGTTGACTGATTCATACTGGAGTGTTGCTCTCAGTGAGCTTTGGTTTGAACTGGAGGAAAAAAGCAGAAGGAATGTTTTTGCCTGGTGAAAATGGCTGCGAAAGTGATGATCCATAAGCAGCAGTTTCAAAGCAGAAAGGAGCAGTTTTGATAACAATTAGGACTGGGCGATACGGACAGAAAATCATAAATATATCATATATATTTTCTATGAAATGGGCTACATGTTCAGTGTCAAGTCAAAGCCATAATCCAATAGCAGCACTGTTCGTTAACTTTTTGCACACAGCAGTGGAGCTACAGAGGTTTAAAGGTTTGCAGCACAGGACACAAAACTAACATGAGTATAAAAGTATCAAGTAGGCTTAAATCCATTGTACTCTGGAACAATTAAACATTTGTGGGAGAGTTAAACAGTCGTTTTCCACAGCCTTTAAATGAATCTAATTTAGATATTATTTATTAAGGCTATTAGTCTTATTCATGCACAGCATCAACAGAGAGGCCGAGGGAGGGAAGGAGCGAGAGACACTTTGTCCTCGTTATATATGTCTTGTGTATGAAACGTCTGTGTTGTTGCTGCATTTTTTAAACACATCTGTCGCCTGCATCCAGGTGCTGTCTCACTGTCACACTGTAGACTAATGAACAGACAGATTAAACAGAGGAGCAGCTCTTTGTCTCTCTGATGGAGAACTTGTGAGTGAGTGAGTGGGGCGGAGCTGTGCAGAGAGTGTGAGAGAGGACAGATGCACACTGGTATGTGTAGTGACATAAATGGTATTGTTTAAATCTGTATCTCACTTCAAAACACATCGATATATCATACACCGTCGTATCGCCCAGAGTCAGAAGGGAACTTGTTTTTGTGGTACATTTGCACTTGTGGAGGTGAGCTGTGGCATTAAAATGTTAAGTTTAATGGTAAGATAAGTTTCATGTAACGTTTGGGATTTTGAAAATGCTAACACGCAGTTAGCCAAAGGGGAGGAGAAGTTATTCTGAAATAGACGGCCAATAGCCAGCTTATACCCACAGCCTACTTCCTGTGAGTCAGACTACTGTGCACTGAACTGCACCAGAGAGTCACTCAGCAGCAGTGAAGAATGAAATGTGACGGGTCCGTCTACAGGAGCCTAAATCCAAACTCCATCTGCCTCTGTGGCCTCTTTGCACCCCGACACACATACACACGCACGCACGCACACACAAACACGCACACACACACAGGTCTTCTCTCACCACTCCTATTTCTCACCAGTTCTCTACCACGCAGTTCCTTCCTTTCTTCCTCTCACACCTTCACAAACTCCTCCTCACTTTCCTTCACTCTCTTCAGTCTGATGGTCTGTTTCAGTTGTCTGCTTCTTCCTATTTTCACCTCCAAATAAAGTGGTTTAGATGCAGTAATCTTGACTTAACGTTTGGCATGTTTACAGCCTGCCTTCAAGACAAAGAACTTGACTTCACAAGATTCAGTGATGCTGCTGTGGTCCAGATCTCACCAATTATTTTATAGAGAGCCATTATGATCAATAGAGATTAGGGGCTGGGAGATATGGTCTGTGAATAATATTGTGATATTTTTAGGCTATATACAGTATGTTGATATTTTGAAATCTCCTCTAAACCTCTGTTATAATAAAGTGAAATAAAGTACTTTTCATTAAAGTTAAATGAAGTACCGTTAAAATGAATTTAAATAAAATACTGTCATATTAAAGTTCAATGAATAACTATTACTTATTATACGTAACGTTAATGCAATAAATCAAAGCAGAACCACTGGTGCTTTTATTTTGAAGCACCCAGCTCATCTCAGACTAAAGGGTTGGTGTTTTTACTGTGAACAAGCCTCACATGCTTACACACTGTCACCCAGGAGAGTGGTCATAATGAGCAGGGGAGTGTCTTTGAATCATCATGTTATGAGTCTTCTGTTTTGTTTTGGTGTCTGTGAGAGAGCAAAACGTGGCTTAAAAGATTGATGTAATAATTTATACTCGATGTTCATGATGTATGTTGAGTATAATGGATAAATCAACCACCCCTTGTTTCGAGACCCAAGTCATAATACTGTAATTTAGGCTGAGAAAACAGTCGTGCTTTTGTATCAACATCTTAGCAGAGATTTAAAATGTCGCCCTGGTCAGAAAAAGTATTTTCACATCAGCTGCTGATGCTCAGAGAAAAAGAGCAGATGATTCTTTATCAGCTCGTGGGGATTAGTGGGTACTAGTTACGCCCATAATCACACACTCACTCACACTAACACGTTCTCTCAAACCCACATTTGCTCCCAAGCATTCTGTTCACTTGCACATTCTCTTAAACACAGGGGCAAACACATGCTGTCACACACACTCACACACACAAACGTTGAGAGGTTTGAGAGGCGGCCAGGCCGTGAGGCCACATGATGGTTGGAGGGAGATTTGAGAAGGCTTATCTGAGGCTAGATAGAGCGGCAGACTGCAGCTGTGCTGAAATGATTTATATCAGCAGAAACACACACACTTTTTGAAGCCCGTACCCACAGACGTGTACATGTGTGTGAAACATAAGTGCATATTATTTCAGTAGAATCGCTCATGACACGTATACTTAACTGTAAAATCAATTTGCACATTTGTTGGTGACGGAACCTAAAATGATGTAAGTAGATTATTACCTTTGTTTAGTCACAGTAGGTCAAGAAGCATCGACTGTACTCGCTTTAATCTGCAGGTGGTCACTGTGCGAGATTTCAAAACTCAAGTTGGCTATATCACAGAAAAAAGAGTAGTATTCTGAGTATAGTTACTAAAGATCTGTAGAGACATTTGATCTTTGTGATTTTTGCAGCTTCCTCTTGGTTGCGTGCTGCTTACAGTCTGGCATCTGTTTGCCACCATTATATAAAGTCCTCACCTGTGACTGAGAATCTTGCCAGTCAACCAATAGTCGTCATTTAGAACCATTAGTCAACTAGTCGCCGCATGTTTATGATATTAATGTAATGATTAAATGATATATTTTGGTGGTTTGAGTTGAAGGTGTGAGAAAGAATAGTATCAGTAACATTGTTAACACTGTGCTACATTACAGAGAAATACAAAACCGTACTAATGAACCTTCATTAATATAGGCCTATATTTTATCTACAAGTGCACGTCACACACTGAGCGAGCCGCCTGTTAATGACGCTGTGGGCTAATGGGCATGTAGCTACTTCCATGTTTCACATGATACGTCATGTTTGTAGTCGACCAATGAAGATGAGTTTACATATCACCTTGGGTTCGTCCTTCACCTTCTCAAAATGATCCCACACTTTGGATTTCCTGCCCATGTTATTAACTAGCCTGTGGAATAACCGCAGGTACCAGCCCTGGAAATTAGGGGCTGTACACATTCTGTGTCTTTAACCACCTGAAAAGTAGTAGGTTAAGTGCTGGGTGCTACTGTTGTGCCTTTTTTGTGCCAGCTTGCAAGAGCGCAGGAGCAGGTTGCATCTGAACCCTGATAAGCACCGTATTGCCTATATACCTGAACTCTTGAGAGCAGAGCTGATCTTCTTCCAGGTGAAGGAGGAGCTGTTGATTAAGTGGCCCTATCGTCTGTGGGACAAATGTAAAGCTCTGGGTAGCCCTGCACTAACACAATCAACTTTTCCATATTTATCAGACTGAATATTTACAGAAGAAGGGAAAGATATGAATCTGACTCCTGTCTGACTGCTGAGCGTATGGTTGGGGCTTGACCTAACGCAGCAGCAACGACAAACATCCAACACCAAGCACTGAAACATACCCTCACCTAGCTAGCTCAATGCTCTGTATTTGCATGTCTTTTTTCTTGGTTTATGGTCACAACTTCCTACCACAGATTCTTAAGTCAAATGAGAAAATGAAATCTGATCTCTTGAGATGTTTGTGAGTAATGTATGTAATGTTAACTGTAATGTATGTTAACTGGATCTCAACGCAGTCTGGATGTACAGTATTTATAGGAGTATTTGCGTACAGGACACAGGGTCAGAACAGCAGCCAGTCAGTGTGTCAGAGTTGATGTCCTCCTGGCAGAATACACTGAGCGAGGCCACAGATGTCTGTGGAGATGCTGTCAGCGCACTGAGATCTGTCACGTTCACAACACGTTCACACCACATCCACACTTTCTCGGATACCCAGATGTCATTTTGTGAGAGGCCTTTCACCAGCCTGCTCACTAATGCAGACAGTCCCAACAGTCTGCTGCTTCACCACTCAAAAATGATGATAGGACAAATCCAGTTATATCAGATTTTGGGAGATATTTTAAGTCTTTCAGTGCTCGAAATACTTTCGTCTGTGTATATGCACTGGTGCAAACAGGTTTTAAAATTGCATGCACCATATTTTTTGTTTTATAACCTGCACCAGATTTTTTTTTAACTGTACCACTGATATAATTTTAGTCTTTCTCAGCACTTCTGCCACTGCCAAGGATTACATTGATTTTTTAATTTTTTTATGGCAGTTCAAATATGAGGACATTATGAATGTCACACTGTAAGTTGACCTGACTTTCCCTTTATTTTTTTCAAAACCCGACAGTAAAAAACCTGAAACTTTGCATAATCACAGTCAGGGTCATCCTGAACAGGATAACAGTGAACATGTCAGCAAATCCCTGAGGGAAAACATTTATTTATTGATTTTATGAGAATTTTAAAATGAGTCTACATTTTTAATGGGTTACAGTGTGCTTGGAGTTGAATTTCCCTGCACATGATTGTACAGTGAAACAACTTATGGTCATTTGAGAGAGAAAGAATAATATAACAAATGGGATAATGAGCAAAAATAACAATTGTCCAAATTCCTGTCGATATTATTTACTGTATTAATATTTTGATAGGCCTGCCTTTTCCATTTTGGACAAGCAAGTTTGGCTCTCAGGCTGAGATGTGCCAGGTTGTGGAGGTCCCCTCTCAGAAGTTGCATCATGGCGCTGCAGTGGGCTTCTCTCAAACTGTTAGTGGGGTGTGTGTGTGTGTTTATTAGAGGTCTACCAATTCATCATCATGACCAATTAATCGGCTCCGACAGGACTTTATATAAACTATTGTTTCTGAGGGAACAAGGCTCTGACAGTGGCTGATAGTGACGATCCTTAGGTTGATATAACAACTGTTTCCATGTTCTCTTTTCCTGATATTGAAGAAGAGGCTCTTGAGCAGGGGTGTGTTCTGAAACTGAGACCAAAACCACAACACAAACGTCTGTGTTCTTGTGTCATGGCCTCGTCTTCTGTGTCCTGGCTCTGATTGACTGCTGATGAGCAGTGTTTTGGTTGGTGTAATGATTTAAACATTGTTACCATTGTCAACAACGTTACAAAGACGGGCAATCTCAGGAGACAGTTTTTGAAGTGAAATTGTGCTTTTATGTAATGCCTTTTATGCCCGTTGTCCCTTAGTTCCTATTCTTCGCTCTGTGCAAGCTGTTTCTGCAGTCATGTCGCATAATTATGCTTCCATTTAGGTCAGGACTCTCTTACTTAAAACAAATCAAATCAAATCAAATCAAAGGGATATCACACTGCACTTGTCAAGAGGACTGGACAGACATACTTCATATTGTAAAGCCAGCGTTTGTGGATCGTGCAGTTTACAGCAGTTGTTTTCCTGGGGGCAGAGATCTCTGCTCATGTATGGTGTGATGGAGTTACAGCTTGCTGTGTGGTGTGCTCTCTTGGCACTTGTAAAGGTGAGTGTTAGATATATATAGCTCTCAGTCCCGGGGCCCTACAGGGCAGCGTGGCCTGCAGTTGGCTGGGGTTTGGGTTACGAGGGGCTTAAAGTGTAAGTTAATAGAAAGTGTACAGTGGCACAGAGATGAGCTGATGCGATGCACTTTTCTATTTTCACTTCCCAAAACCCCCCTCCGACTCCTCAGATGGAGCAAAAGGGTTTTCGCTCTGATGCCGTTAGCAGATGCATGTGCGTTATTGCGGAGAGGGGAATTGGACATTCTCCATATACTGCGCTATAAATATCCCTGTGACGTTTATTGTACTCACTAGGGTTCAGGTGCTAAAGCGCTTGGATCTTACTCAGTCCTTTTGTCTTTATTCATTGTTGTTGTCAAGGAGTCGAGTCACTTCTGAGGTGGAGTGTTGAGATTGAGTGAATCAGTGTGGGAACACAAAACAAGAAGTGACTTGAGTCTTGAGTGGCTTGAAGAGATGGAGAGGAATCAGAAGTAGGACTTAAACATTTTACCAACTCTTGTTAGGCTGATGGAGGACAACAGTTAAAGTGAGACTTTTGAAAGACAAAATACTAGAACAATCATCCACTTACAACAACATGACATTGAATTAATCTGCAACATAACACCCTTCTTCAGGTCATTCAGGTGTTTTGCTGCTACAGCCTTAATTGGTATGATGTGGCCAGTAGCTTAGCGTTGCTAATGTTTGTTAATATATGGAACATTTAGGTAGATGCTGCTATGTAACTGACATTTCTTAATCACTTCACTGACTTAATGACTGCGCTTGATTTGCGCTACATATTTCAGCCACAAATAAACATTTAAGTGGTTTATTACAGACGTAAAACAAGAAGTATCACATCAGAATTTGAGGTATTTATTTGCCAGTTGTTGTCATAGTGGCGACTGTAAAACTTAGGCCATGAATTTATGTGTTTTAAGGGACCCGGGGCGTCTGGAAGAAGATCAGCTCAGCACTAAGGATTTCAGGTGAATATGCTTTGATACGGTGCTTATTAAGGTTGCTTAGCAACCTCAGATGCAAGGTGCTGCTGTGCTCAAAAAAGGTACAAAAGTAGCGCCCAGTGCCCAACCTTGCATTTTCCAGGTGGTTAAAGACACGATGTGTACGGCCCCTAAAGCGCCAGTGCACTCCAAAATCAAATATACACACTTTCCCTCTCACCTGTAGTGCTATTTATCAGTCTAGATTGTTTTGGTGTGAGGTGCAGAGTGTTGGAGATATCAGCCATATGTCTGCCCACTCTCCGATATAATGGAAATGTGAATATACAATTTAATAGATTTTTATCGAAGGTGGCAAACCACTTTCCCCTTTGGTGATCAATAAAGTTAATTTCATAGATGGCACTCAGCTTGCGGTGCTCAAAGCGCCAAAACAATACATTTGAAAAACTCAGCAGCAATGTCTCTTTCAGGAAATCATGACCTGGTCACTGAACATAATCCACTGACCTTGTTGTGAGCAGTTTAATGTAGGAACTGTTTTCTTTCTACTGAACTACACCCACCAACAGCATCACTGTGCAGAAGCAACTACTCATGGATAATTTTGCTTGTGTATGCACAAGGTGTAATCATTAATAGTGTCCACTTATTTACAGACATCTTTTTCAAAATGTCTATGGGAAAAAGTCCCTCTTGGCTTCATGGCATCATACAACAGGGTGAAGCTGTAGTTACACAGTTTGGCCACTATGTCCAACCAGCACTCTTTCTTAGGGCTTAATCCTCACGGACGTCACTGCTCTGAACTGATGCTCTCTAAGACTGACTGATAATGTAACATGGCTAACATTACCACTAATCCCCCCCTCTGAAAATGAGATTAAGGCTTCTCCTAGCATTTCACTCGGTATGCACATATTCACTATATGTTCTTCTCCAAGAATATCCACCAGCAGGTCGTTACCAAATTGAATGTGACTTTTGGCTGCAGCGAGGGACATTCTATATGAGGTGCACTGATCAAGTGAGCGTGACTGTATGTGTCTCTGTACTGACCTGTACAGCTTGGTGTGTGTGTGTGCACAATTAGGAGGAGAGACGGGGAGGGAATGTACAGAGATATGACAGACTGATGTCCTTGAGACCACGTAATACTAAAAATGATAATAAAATTTACCAGTGCCCTCCAAAGTGGCAGATGAGACTGAAGATTGTGAAAAGAACCTCTTTGCAACAGGTTATAACATCAGTGGGACCAGTTACTGAGTGCTTGTCCACTGTCGTATTTTGCTGCAAGGACTGAAAGGACACATGAGTCGTATTTCAGTCACTGGGGACGAGGTGTCCTTCTCTGTGGAGGATTCAACTTGTGATTCACATTGATCTTCTTTGATTCGTGGCCTGTCATGATAATTATGTTACAGACTGATTGTACGATATATGAACATGACTTTTACCATTTTGCAGACCTTGATGCTGCCCATCGTGTTGACATGTGTGTAGGGATGTCAGTTTTGGTTGATTTTACTTTCAAAACGCAGACAGCCCTTGAATGGTAACTCATCACTTAATTTTCGGAGAAAAAAAAAGACGTAACATACAAGAGGACTCTCCTTTTAGTCCAGTGCTCTTTTGACTCTGTGAGCTTCAGGGCTGCATTCCAAGGTGCTGTCCATTTAGAGGTGATAACATTTTAATGCGTTCCGCTGTAAATGTCTTGGCCTTTATCTTAGCTTCTGTTGGCTTTGTTGACAGACAGCCCACCACACACCACCCCAGGCTGGGAGGAAGCTAACGTAAGCTAGCTATTTTCCATGCTCATTTGGTAATTACAGCTGTTAAAGCTGTTCAAGTGGTGCAACATGTCCCTGTGGAAACATTGTGCACACCCTCCGGTCGCCCCGCAGGTTGCTCTGGTGAGTAAGTGGCTTTATTTTGAACTCCAAAACCCTATTAGCATTGCTTACAATGTAGGCAACACTAGCTGTGCTGACACTGCTAACAGAGCTAACATAGCTAGCAGTGATAACATAGTCAATATGCTGAAGGGGTTTATGTAGTTCAAAATTGAGCCCCTTACTCATCGTGGGGCGCTGGGGGGAGACTGGAGGGTGGGCGCAATGTTTCCACAGCAATGCTGTTAGCTCGGGACTGTGTTATTAGTGGTAATGGCTGGATGAGTGGCACTGCTAACAATAGCTAGCTCCCACCAGACCTGGGTGGTGCACAGTGAAGCTTACCAGGAGCCTGCAGCTGCACTTTTGGGGTGGAAAAGGAACATTCCTGATAGTTGTTGGCTCGTCAACCACTGGCAGCAAGCTAAAAAGTCTGCTGTTTGTAGTTTAACCCTCCAACAAACTTACCCTTAACTCAGTTAATTCACCAGCAAACCTCCCAGGCTGTCCATCCCCAGGGGGCAACTGCAGTATGCCGGCCAGATTGTGAAGGTAACTGTGGTGCTCCTGGAGCTTTGATAATCTTGTCAGTCCGTTGTCAGAGGCATCACTTGGTTTTTTTATTTTGTTGGCCAAATTCTATATCAGTCTGATTAATTTTGGGCTACTCCTACGAAGGTTCTATATTTTTAGATAAACTTTCTTGTTTATAGGTAGGATAGAATAGAATAGAGGTCCTTTATTGTCATTGTAAAGCTACAACTGTACACAGTGCAAGCTAAAAGGTACAAAAAAGTGTTGATTACTTTTTTAAAGAAAAACATTAAATTATTTTTTGTTTATTCTAAAATATACTACAATATCATGCAATCAGCTGCAAATTATGTCCCTAAATGAAAACTTAGGGCATATAACCATAAACATCTGTTTTATCTAATAAGATAAAGTGTTCGGTCTCTGCATCTCACTGAAAAGCATTTTTATTGCAGCAAAATATATCTTGTTGACTTGAAAGGCATTGAATTTATTAGTCCTGTAAGCTTCCAAAAATTTAATTTGTATTTGCATTATTAATAATTAATTTGATAGAAAATATATATAGTGTACATACACTTGGTGTCCATGTTTTGACACAATATTGCCGCACAAATTATTTTAGATATTTCCCCCCACCTGTAGTGACTGATCTGCCTGGTACTGCCTCAGGAATACAAAGGAGCAGTGATCTGACCAGAGAGGACCTTCAGTTTTGGGGGGGTTCATTCTCTATGAAGCTGGTGTGTAAATATCACAGCAGAGTGTCACTGTGTGGACTGAATCCACCCAGCAAACCTGTTTTATAGAGCCCTGCTGAAATGGAGGGCCCCTCTTCAGCCCAGTCTCCCTGCAGATGGTCTGAATTACCTCACTGTATGGCTTAGGGTTCCCTTGAGATTCAGAGCAAGCATGAGTTGTGTGCAGGTTTTGTGTGGTCCTAACCTTTTACCGTCATTTCTCTCTTTCTCTCCTCTCAGATAGCACTCCTTTCTCTCTTGTTAGAATGAGAGGAGAGAGGGGATTTGTTCATCATCATTTTCATGCTCTTTCTCACTGCACAGCTTCCCCATTTCCTCATGTCCTTTCTTTTCTTTTTATCCTCTTTGTACCTCCTTCACTCTTGTTCCATTTTTATCCAGACAAAACAGACGCGTTTGCCATATTCGTCTTGACAGATTGCATTTTTCAAAGAGGATGAGAATTAGAAATTTGATAGCAGAACTTCCTTTGGCTCCCTCTCCGTCCAGGTTTTTCCTGTAACCACAAAGAAGGAAACTCCCTGATTTATAAAAAGTCCTTTGATGACAGAGATGTACTCATAATAAGGAATGTGAGCATCTGAGGCTCGCTCCAGCACGTGTCCACCACCTGTTCCCTGTAACAGACCCAACCTGAAGTCACACACTCTTTTCTAAAAGGCCCCTCTGTGTCAGAGCAGGCAGCTCCAGTGTAACACTATCACACCCTGCACTGTCAAACACATCATATCTGTATTCTCTCAGCCTATGATGCATAACATTTCTAATTGGTGCTGAGTGTTTGCAGCAGAGGAGAAAAGTGTAACACGATACAAAGATGGTCTTTTTTTGCTGATGGCTGTCGAGCAGACAGTGTCACTGTAATGTCTTTTCCTTAGATAATAATGAAATTAGTGGCGACCTCTGCTCATGCTAATGATCCAGTTCTTCTTCTCTTCTCTCCAAAGTAACCAAAAACAAACTCACTCTCTGAGCCATTCAAAAAGCAAGCGCATTATATTTTAATGTTCTGGCCACAAGATAGATCAATCAATCAATCAATCAATCAATCAATCAATCAATCAATCAATCAATCAACCAATCAACCAATCAATCAATCAATCTATTGTGGGCTTGGTGGGTGAGCTCAGCAACTTCTACATTTCAGTAGTTGTTGCTCTGACAGCTGCCTCAGGCTCTTTATAAAGGTTGTTGTCTAACTTAAACAATTAAAGGTGGAGGAGGAAGTTTTCTGGGAAATACGCCCTCCTCCTGCAGCTCTCCCCTCTCTGTCCTAAGCCCCTCCCACCAGACAATCAGGGGCATATGCACACACATCTTATTGTGACGCAGTGTTTTCCATACACTGATTTATTTAATCTTATTTCACTGAAGAGTGTCTCACAGCCAACTAACTCAGCCCCTCCTTACTGTGCTCTCTGTGTTTCTCAGTACGAAAATGAGACGAGAATTTGCTGCCAGCCACCCCATGGTTCCCCCGTATCACTTCCTGCTGCTGTGGACTGCTGCTTTGCCTGTTGGAGAACGTGCAGCTGCTGTGGTGTTACACCAGAATTGAAGCCCCAGTCAGTGATTGTAGTGGCTCGGGCAGTGCAAATCCCCGAGCGCAAAGTGTCACAGCAGGTTGGCAGCCCAAGGCAACACTGGGTATAACTTGTGTAAGGGCAGCAACAGAAAGTTTGCTGATCTGACGGGGAGTTGGGCTGTTTGATCTCCGGGAGCTGGGATGGATTCGGGTTGCTGTGGCTGCTTGCTGGGGGTCTGTCTCTGTAGCTGCTGCCTGCTTTCCTCTCAGCGAGGTGGTCTGTAGCGGCAAGGAGTGAGGCAGGGCACACTGTGATTCAAGGTTCTTGATAACGTTAGCTACATTAATGTGTACAAATTAGATGCAGCTGTGAGCCTTTGCCTCTGGTTAGCATAAGGCTAAACCATTAGCAACATTTTCTCTCTATCTCTGAAATGCTTTGCTTCTCTTGACATGTATTTAATTTTGTTCATTGTCAGACTCCCTTTTAGACTCTCTGTTTGATAAGTCTGTCGTCCTTTTTTGTGTTGCTTTGCAGTGTAGGCAGTTGTTGCCAGTGCCATTGCTGGAATAGCAACTTTCCCTGCAGGATTCTCCACCATTGAGTCACACTTTCACTGAAGGTACGTGCAGGCATATCTGCATTTGTAGAACAGCCTATAGGAGCGCACTCTCTCTGAAATGATCTGTGATTGGCCAAAGTCTCCAGTCACAGGCTGGACTTTCTGAAACGTGAAAACAGAGTCAAGAGGAGGAGCAGAAGTCTATAGTTTACTCTCAGTCCACTTAAATTACACTGTTTTTGCTCAATTATGCCAAAATTAATCTGCCTGCCTTGGCTTTAACTCAATTAAATATGCCAAAATGTTAAATTTACTGCTTTAATTGTCTCCAAAATTAAGAAGAGTTTATATTCAAGGTGTACAAGAACCAACAAACAAACAAAAATAAAGATTGCAGGCATTACTAGAATAATAGGACACATGCACCCCTTGATGTAAAAGAAAGGTAAATGGTATCTGTAGGGACATTAGTCGTACATTACTGATGAAAGAACAATGAAACAACCAATCAGAGCTATACAATAAAGAATAGTCCTGCATTCTTTTTATGTGTTTTTTTACAGTGTCAACTGCATTCCCTAAAAGTCAATAAGAGGTCATGTACTGGGGCTTTTCTTTGCTTGATTTCATGTTGTGGGTTAAGGGAAATTGTGTTAACAAGTCCCGAGCTGACTCAGCCAGGCGGCCTTCTATCCCTCAGCTCTTGTCAATGGACTTTACAGACCTACAAAAACTAATCTGTGTGGGGGTGCAGTGGGGCAGATGGAGTGGTTGGGGGTTTAATGGATGGAAGCTGTTCCTATATCCCTTCAATGAAAATGTTTCAGCCTTTCACCAGGAGATACGATCAAACATCAGTCTTCAAATAACAGGCGTATGGTGTAGTGGCTAAAATCTTTCACATCTCTTACTGGCAGTAAAAACAACACACAATAGTCCCGTTACCTTTGTTAGGTGTGGTTACAGTTAACATTATTTTACAACTATTGACACTACAAGAGAAAATAACCTGTAGCTTCCTTTGTATAAATGTGTTTTGTAAAATCACCAGTGACATGGAATATCTGGTGAATGTCATCTGCTTCAGCTGTAGCACAGTCCCCAAAGAGATCATGTTTAAGATACAAAACAAAGCTGCTCTTCCAACACCCTTTGCAACACAAAGATCTGAGGTTCAAGAGAAATATAATCTTGATTTTGAGAAACCTAACACCACTGCTGAGAGACACATCAGGAGCATTAGTCAGTAAGTAGACACTATACTTTTTACGCTACTCAGCCATGTAGTCATGAAGCTTTACAGGTGTGTAGTAGAGATCCCAACAAAGGCCAAGTTTGAAGATAGATTTGTGATTAAAAATTTCTATCCCTGGCCCATATTCTTTTTATGGTTGAGATTGTTGTATCGCTGCTGAAGTGATCCTGTCACAAGATGGTCTGTAGTTTAGGGCATATTTGTCAAAAAACATAAAAACAGTTTTTTGCACGTTAAATCCAGGCCCCTAGGAAGTGTGCCGGCTTTGAAGTCAATTTTTGTTATGGCCAAACAATGGAATTACAACTTCCAGGTCTGTCACGTGATGCCATCGGGCCCAAGAGGCACCTTTTCCCATAGACTTACAACATGAAAGAGACGTCTGTGAATCAGTGGATACATTTTGAGCGTTACAACCCTGCGCAATGACTTGTGTTTTGTTTTGTCATTTTTTGGGGCTTAATTGATAGGACAGTGGTAGTGTGAAAGGGGGAGAGAGAGTGGATGACATGCAGCAAAGAAGGTGCTGCAGGTCAGAGTTGAACCTAAAGCCGCTTTGACAAGGATGTAACCTGCTTTACCAGGTTGTTTTATTAAGATTCCCATTAGCTCAGTAGGTGAGCTACTGGGCACCTCAAAATGATTAGTTTTACCATCAGGATTTGATCCATTCAGTACGGTAACATTTGAAAGTCTAGAGGAGCTTCATGATTGAATAATTTTATCCCCATTCAAGTTAACAGAGAGCTAAACCGGAAGTTAGCCACTCAGCTGGCAAAAGTCTTAAGTGCACTAGCTCTGTGGGCCCAGTGATGTGAAAGATGTTGGTAATTTTATATCCGTGAAATTGAACTTTTTTGGCTTAATGAGCCACTGAGCAACTTTTGTAGGAATAAATGGGGCCCTGCCTCAAACGCTGAATCCAGTTCTCTTTATACTTGTGTTATGTGTCAAGTGTTCTTGTTGTCTTTGTAGACCACAACCATACTCACCCTCTTAGTCATTCTGTTACAAAAAAACTCATTTACCTGAGGATCCTCTCTCCTGCTCTGATGCTTTGATCCAAGTCATGTTCATATCTGCTAAACCAAACCAGTTAAATGTCCAAAGATCCTTAGCCTCATATCAGCGGGCCTCATATTTATCCCTAAGCCAATGTTAGCTGCTTTTTTTGAGTGTGTGTAGGTATGAAAAAACACCTCCACTTTGATCAGCTGCATTTAAAAAAAATGCTTACATGTCAGAGTATCAGTAATAATTATAAAATAATCTTATATTGATGAAAGTGACAGTCTGAAAGAGGCCAACCTGCCTGTGTGAGTATTTTTGGTCACACATCTAAATGATAATGTTATAGAGAATACTTCCACCACCTCTACCGTACACTTTGTGTGAGAAAATGATTAATGATTTGTGTTTCCTGTCACTTAAATGTAGAGCAGGTATAATTTCATGAGGACCTCAAGGCAGAAATATAGGACTGCCTCTTCATGGGTTTCCAAGCAAACAGGCCAAAATGTAACCGAGCCTTGTCTTCACGGCCGTGTAGTGTGATTCACTCTCCTGGTGTGTGCTCTCTCACAGTGGCTGAATATAAACCTGCAAGCTGAGAAGCTCCTTTTGTGAGTCACACTCACATCACATTAAAATAAAGCAAACGCCTTATAAATAGAAGAGAGATGTGAGTATTTATGCAGCGACATGTTCTTGGCTGTGTATAATGGGGCCGGTTTCATGTTTCAGGTGTTTATGTGAAGACAAGGCTTCACTTCGAAATATACCACATGAACTAAACTTAGATGGCATTTGTGCATGTAGCATGTGTCATCATTTGTTTTAACATTTGTAGGATTAATGCGAAGCAGTGGGACAGGCTTGAATGAGTATCAACATGTGTGCGGTTACCTGTGTGTGTGTTTGTGAGTGTGCGGCTTTGTTTTATGTGTGTGCTTGCATGTTTTTTCTCAGCAGAAATGAGTGATTGTTTGCTTGTGAGAAATTGCCTCTGTGCGAGTATCTAGCATGTACGTGTGTGTATGTGCATGTCCGCAGTAAACTATGGGGGTCACCGGGGGGTCGACTGCTTGTCTCCTCTAGAATGTATTTGCATCTGAAACTCCAAGGTCAGGACTAATGTTTTTCTCTCTGGCCGTGTCCCTGAGGGGGGCAGAGAGATTAGCTTGTCGTATTTCACCTGTCAAACACTTAAAAAGGACCAGCGAGTGCCGGTCAGAGATGCCTATGGGTCTCCCGAGGTTGCAGCTGCCCATCCACAACCACTGTCACAGAAACACGAAAGAAAGGGCACGGTGGGATGGGTTAGGAGTAGACCGCGACACCACCTTTTAAAACTTGATATTTGCCAATATGATACAGACTAACCTTTAGAGAGAGCCTGCAATGACATTGAATAGACTTATTTGACCAACCAGAGAGTCCTGAGTTCAACATCAAGGACTTGGATGTTCCCACTTGTTAACACCTGCAACCCCATCCATACATGAAGTGGTGAGGAAGATATTTTTCCCTGTGTATTTTGTGCACAGCAAGAGTTGATTTCTTTAGTAAAAGGCAGTCTAACACCTTGGGCCTTATCTTACACCCGGCCCAAAACAGCTCACAATGCAGCGTTACTGTTATGCTAGTTTCAGACCGACACAGTTGTCATTTTCACAGCCAGGGCCCGCTTTGTTAAGTAGCAAATGGGCGTGTAGCTCCTAAAATGAGGTGCGGTCAGGCGCATTTTTGGGGCATTATTATTTCAAAGCAGCAGAAAGCCACTGTCTGGTGCAAAGTCAGAACGGCGCAGCATTTTCCTGCTATATAAAGGGCGTTTTCTTCAGAGAGTAAAAAGGCGTACATTGGTGAGTTCACAATGTGCTTACACTCTGCCTGTTACTCACACAGGGCCATGCAAATGGGTTGCGGGGGGGGATAATACATAATAAATGAGGAAGATGGTATTGATATTCTCTAAAATACACCCAGCTCTATCTTTCCTGTAAACCTATCACTGCTCTCCCACCCTCATCCCTCACCCTCTGCATCTCCGAGATAAAATCTTGGTTCACCTCCAACTTCCTCAAACTTAACAGTAACAAAACAGAACTCCTTCTAGTTGGCACCAAAGCTTCACTATCCAAAACAGACAGTTTCTCCCTCCATATCGATAGCTCCACAGTGTCCCCCTCCCCTCAGGTCAAGAGTCTGGGTGTCATCCTCGATAGCTCACTATCCTTCCACTCTCACATCAATAACATTACCAGGTCTGCTTATTTCCATCTACGTAACATCAGTCGTCTCCGTCCCTCTCTCACCCCCCACACCACTGCTATCCTGGTCCACAGCCTTGTCACCTCCCGCCTTGATTACTGTAATGCACTCCTTTTCGGTGTCCCTCACAAATCCCTTCACAAACTTCAACTGGTCCAAAACTCTGCAGCCCGTATCATCACCAAGACCCCCTCCTCCCACCACATTACCCCTGTCCTTCAGCAGCTTCATTGGCTCCCGGTTAAATACAGAATCACATTCAAAATCCTACTGCACACATTTAAGGCTATCCATAACCTCGCCCCCCCATACCTCTCTGACCTCCTCTCCATAGCCACCTCCTCTCGTTCCCTCAGATCTTCCTCCTCCCTCCACCTCTCTGTGCCCTCTGCCCGTCTCAGCACCATGGGGAGCAGAGCGTTCAGTCGCTCTGCTCCCCAACTCTGGAATTCACTACCGCCCGACATCAGAAACATTGATTCTCTCCCCACCTTCAAATCCAAACTGAAAACTCACCTGTTCCGGTCTGCATTCTCTTTATAACTTCACTTCTCCACGTTGCTTATTTTTTTTACATGATGGATTTTATTATTGTGCTTGTATTTCCTTGTGTTATTTATTTGTGTTTTTATCCACTCTGTAAAGTGTCCTTGAGTGTTCTGAAAGGCGCTTCTAAATAAAATGTATTATTATTATTATTATTAAAATACGAACACAGCAGAGAGCAGAGAAGAGTCAGCTGTCCGACTCCTCATTAAGAGACATTGAACACATTCATGCACAAAGAGCAGTGCTACTTCACTGATTATTTCAGAAGCTAGAAGTTTTGTTTTGTTTGCTCTGTCAAGTTTATAACTACAGTTTATAGCTTTGTTGTTTAAGTGCTTCACAATATTTGCAGCATTGTTGTCTAATTGTATTACTTCCTGCATGAAATGCACTAAAGTGACGGTAACAGTCAATTTCATTAATCTGATTTTAGTGTTGATCATAGTTTAATTCCAAGGTCAGGACTAATGTTTTTCTCTCTGGCCGTGTCCCTGAAGGGGGCAGAGAGATTAGCTTGTCATAATTCACCTGTCAAACACTTAAAAAGGACCAGCGAGTGCTTGTCAGAGATGCCTATGGGTCTCCCGAGGTCGCAGCTGCCCATCCACAACCACTGTCACAGAAACACGAAAGAAAGGGCACGGTGGGATGTAGAATTAGACCGCGACACCACCTTTTAAACATGATATTTGCCAATATGATACAGACTGACCTTTAGAGAGAGCCTGCAATGACATTGAATAGATTTATTTGACCAACCAGAGAGTCCTGAGTTCAACATCAAGGACTTGGATGTTCCCACTTGTTAACACCTGCAAACCCATCCATGGCTTGGTTTTGGGTGTGTAGGTCAAATACCTGGAATCCAGCCCATGGTACATGAAGTGGTGAGGAAGATATTTTTCCCTGTGTATTTTGTGCACAGCAACAGTTGATTTCTTTAGTAAAAGGCAGTCTAACACCTTGGGCCTTATCTTACACCCGGCCCAAAACAGCTCACAGTGCAGCGCTACTGTTATGGTAGTTTCAGACCGACACAGTCGTCATTGTCACTTCCAGGGCCCGCTTTGTTTACGCAGCAAATGGGCGTGTAGCTCCTAAAATGAGGTGTGGTCAGGCGCATTTTTGGTGCATTACTATTTCGAAGCAGCAGAAAGCCATTGTCTGGTGTAAAGTCAGAACGGCACAACATTTTCCTGCTATATAAAGGGCGTTTTATTCAGAGAGTAAAAAGGCGTACATTGGTGAGTTCACAATGTGCTTACACTCTGCCTGTTACGCACACAGGGACGTGCAAATGGGTTGCAGAGGGGTGAAATAATACATAATAAATGAGGAAGATGGTATTGATATTCTCTAAAATATGAACACAGCAGAGAGCAGAGAAGAGTCAGCTTTCCGACTCCTCATTAAGAGACACTGCACACATTCATGCACAAAGAGCAGTGCTACTTCACTGATTATTTCAGAAGCTAGAAGTTTTGTTTTGTTTGCTCTGTCAAGTTTATAACTACAGTTTATAGCTTTGTTGTTTAAGTGCTTCACAATATTTGCAGCATTGTTGTCTAATTGTATTACTTCCTGCATGAAATGCACTAAAGTGACGGTAACAGTCAATTTCATTAATCTGATTTTAGTGTTGATCATAGTTTAATTCCAAGGTCAGGACCAATGTTTTTCTCTCTGGCCGTGTCCCTGAAGGGGGCAGAGAGATTAGCTTGTCATATTTCACCTGTCAAACATTTAAAAAGGACCAGCGAGTGCTGGTCAGAGATGCCTAAGGGTCTCCCGAGGTTGCAGCTACCCATCCACAACCACTGTCACAGAAACATGAAAGAAAGGGCACGGTGGAATGTAGAAGTAGACCGCGACACCACCTTTTAAACTTGATATTTGCCAATATGATACAGACTGACCTTTAGAGAGAGCCTGCAATGACATTGAATAGATTTATTTGACCAACCAGAGAGTCCTGAGTTCAACATCAAGGACTTGGATGTTCCCACTTGTTAACACCTGCAAACCCATCCATGGCTTGGTTTTGGGTGTGTAGGTCAAATACCTGGAATCCAGCCCATGGTACATGAAGTGGTGAGGAAGATATTTTTCCCTGTGTATTTTGTGCACAGCAACAGTTGATTTCTTGAGTAAAAGGCAGTCTAACACCTTGGGCCTTATCTTACACCCGGCCCAAAACAGCTCACAGTGCAGCGCTACTGTTATGGTAGTTTCAGACCGACACAGTCGTCATTGTCACTGCCAGGGCCCGCTTTGTTTACGCAGCAAATGGGCGTGTAGCTCCTAAAATGAGGTGCGGTCAGGCGCATTTTTGGTGCATTACTATTTCGAAGCAGCAGCAAGCCATTGTCTGGTGTAAAGTCAGAACGGCGCAGCATTTTCCTGCTATATAAAGGGCGTTTTCTTCAGAGAGTAAAAAGGCGTACATTGGTGAGTTCACAATGTGCTTACACTCTGCCTGTTACGCACACAGGGACGTGCAAATGGGTTGCAGAGGGGTGAAATAATACATAATAAATGAGGAAGATGGTATTGATATTCTCTAAAATATGAACACAGCAGAGAGCAGAGAAGAGTCAGCTTTCCGACTCCTCATTAAGAGACACTGCACACATTCATGCACAAAGAGCAGTGCTACTTCACTGATTATTTCAGTTGCTAGAAGTTTTGTTTTGTTTGCTCTGGCAAGTTTATAACTATAGTTTATAGCTTTGTTGTTTAAGTGCTTCACAATATTTGCTGCATTATTGCGTAATTGTATTACTTTCTGCATGAAATGCACTAAAGTGATGGTAACAGTCAGATTCATTCATCTGATTTTAGTGTTGATCATAGTTTAATTCCAAGGTCAGGACTAATGTTTTTCTCTCTGGCCGTGTCCCCTTGCATTGAATGAAGACAAAACAATATTTGTGTTGAAAAAAAGTACTGAGTTTATTAAAACTGGGTGTGCATGACTGGGGATATATCTCGTTTCTTGTTGTTTTGATTTATGTCCCTTATTTTTTAAGTCTTTGAAATCTCTTTATTCTTTTGTTATCTCCTAGTTATTAAGAAATTATTATTAGAAGAAGATTCTGTATTGTCCTTTCTCAGCACATAACATACATTGAAACGAAATTTGACCTCTGCATTTGACCTATTGTATACCCTACACTAGTAGCAGTGGGCAGCTGCAGTGCAGCGTCCGGGGACCAACTCCAGTTCTTTTGCCAATGCCAGTGGTCAGGGTCACTGACAGGTGTATTCACCTAACATAGTCAACATATTTTTAATTATATAATTATTTATATGTCTCTATGTATATTTTTACATAAATCCCCAACATTTAATTTGCCTTTAAACAAATCCTCTTCCTTCATTTAATTAGACATTTTTTATTGTATTGTATTATATGTATTAATTCTCTACAGGATCTTGTATGTTCTTTAATGTGTGTTCAATTTATTAAAAGAAAAAAACAAAAAAAACATTTTGGTGAACCCTGCAGCAAAGTGAGCCCTCTTCCTCAGAGAGGATCTTTGCCTCCCAGTTTGTTCCTGGCAGCAGAGCAGAGTGAACCGTCTTTCTTCTCAGAGGATCTTTGTCCCATCAGAGCAGGCACTAACAGCTCCGTGTCCGCAGTGTAAACATCGTTTGCTGGGGATTTGACAGTCACTAGAAGCACATTATGACCCTTTGTAAGTTTCTGTGTGGTACCTGTGTTGTACATGAGCTAACGTTAGCGGCTAAGTACTGAGAGGCTGTCCGGTATGTGTGTGCGCGTGTGTGTCTCGGAGTGTCAGTGCGTTAACTTAACCGTAACCTTGCTATGCTGTTTGTCATGAAAAAACAGGGAATGCTACACTGGCCGTATGGGTAGGAGGGGCATTACGGCCACACACCGGGGACTCCACGGCATTGGCCGTTTGGCCATGGTATAATTCCTGCCCTGCGATTAGAAATATTAAAAATAAAAAAATCCGAGTCGGTGCTGCTTGCCCGATCAGGCATGTCTGCGCAGGGTCTTCTGGCCTGCCGGCTATTTTTACTTGCCCCGGGCATTCGGGCAACCGTTAATGTCGGACCCTGCAAACACTTAAAAAGGACCAGCGAGTGCTGGTCAGAGATGCCTATGGGTCTCCCGAGGTCGCAGCTGTCCATCCACAGAAACACGAAAGAAAGGGCACGGTGGGATGGGTTAGGTAGAATTAGACCACGACACCACCTTTTAAACATGATATTTGCCAATATGATACAGACTGACCTTTAGAGAGAGCCTGCAATGACATTGAATAGATTTATTTGACCAACCAGAGAGTCCTGAGTTCAACATCAAGGACTTGGATGTTCCCACTTGTTAACACCTGCAAACCCATCCATGGCTTGGTTTTGGGTGTGTAGGTCAAATACCTGGAATCCAGCCCATGGTACATGAAGTGGTGAGGAAGATATTTTTCCCTGTGTATTTTGTGCACAGCAACAGTTGATTTATTGAGTAAAAGGCAGTCTAACACCTTGGGCCTTATCTTACACCCGGACAGATTTTAGTGTTGATCATAGTTTAATTGCTGCAAAATAGTTTTGAACCTTAATATTAATACATGTAACAAACATGACTATTTTTTCACTACTTTAAGGACTTGTATACGACATTCAGAGCATATCTATGATTCACACTCCGATTCAGATTGTTCGCACATGATTCTCCACACGGTGGTGGCTGAGCCGGCAGCTAATGGTGCTACAAGTGCAAAGAGCCCCAACAGCGGCAACAGTGCTGACAGAGCTAATGTTGGGAACCTGAGGGTTGGCGCTACTCTTCCGCAAGAAGGCTGTGGCGGCATTATCAGCAGTTACCACCATATGAGCGTAGTACAGAGGGCGGCAGTGGGACAAACACACAGGGACTCACATGCACACATGGCTGGACCGTCTTCCACAACAAAGAATAGAGAAGCTGGGATTACACTACACACAAAGGGAGCATGACTCCGTTCTCAGGCTCAGAACGCCATTACTCCACTATATCTTTACACAGCACATAGTTGGTTGCTTCTATATTAAAGGGATACTGCGCTGATTTTCAACCAGCTTTGTATCAAAACAATGTAGGTAGTGTGTATAGATGTACTGTGGTAAACCTCCTGCAATCTAACCAGTGCGCCACAGTCTTTTCTTCTTCGGTTTCTCCGGTCATGCAGCACCAATTTCAAAAGTTTTACTGCATAGGCGTCCTAGTTTTATGTGAGGACCCTATTTATATCGGTGACACACTTCTTTAATGCTCTGAATGTCACATACAGCTCCTTTAAATTATTTTAAAAAATACATTAGCATAAAATGTTGGTCAGAAAAGTTCCACTTCAATATTAGACCAGCACTTGGAAGAGAGAGTGAGGGTATGACCTGAGCAACGATGAGTTAAATCAGGGAAATCAGCAGCTCCTTAGCATCACATTGGATGTCATCAACTTCTGGTCCAGCCACCGGTTTTAGTAACGCTTTCAACATTTGTGAAATATCAGAGGGCAACAGATCTGATCCCAGTCCAACAAGCTGTCTGTAACTCAGATTCTCTCCGTACACTTCAGTGGTGTGTTCTCCATGTTTTGTCTGCTGGGAATTCTTTGCAGAGTTTACATCCACAAAAAGTTAGCTTCAATGAAGCCACAGACAGCAGAACAAGGATGATATTTAAAGGGCAATCAGCCTCGTCAACTGCTCTACCTATAGGGGAATATGGTTTACACAGGCACCGTGTTGTCTCCTAAAATACAAGGAATACTAATCTATGAAAGCTTTAAATCCAAAGTCTAAAATGTCTAGTACATTTAATAAAACTTTGCTGTTATTGAAGCTTAATCTCACTCCACAGTGAGGCTGTAGCTCAGGTAATAAGAGTTGGTCAGCCATTAATATATGGTAGGTGGTTCAATCCCTGGTGTCTCCTGTCCATGTGCAAGTGTCCCTCAGCAAAAAACACTAAACCCCAAACTGCTCATGATGTACATTTTGGACCAAAGAGCGTGAGAACAGGAAGCTGAAGCTACTTGGTGAAGTGCAAATGACTTTGTTCACTCCTCACCCCAGTGCTTGATGAAGATGATCCAGATGCATCCTCCTGCTGTGTTCGTAAAAAAACCAAAGCTTCTGTAAGTGACAAATGAAAGAAGAGGTTGACGGAGAGAAGCGGAGTAGTGGGAAGACAGAAAGACAGAAAAAAAAAGAGCGGAAACAACATTTAAAAGGAACCAGGTAATAATTTTAGATGTCTACCTGGAGAATTCGACGTAACGACTTCCACAGATACCACATTCCAAGCAGCTTCACCCCCACCATCTTGTTGTATCCCCCCCATCCTACGACCACCCCCCACCCCTCTCCCAACCCCCTCATGCCCCTCCATGACAGGCGATGATGTCAGATCCAGTATTTCACAGCCAGAAGCGGGCGATGACATGGACAATTTGGCCTGTGAGTTCTCTCCAGCCTTGGACATGGTGTTACGATTACACGCTCCACTGCAGGTCCGACATGCCAGGGATGAAGGGGTGATGGTGTGTGCATGTGTGGGAGCTGGGACCTTTTAAATAACTTTCATAGAGTACAGCTCTATCCTGCTCTCTCCTCGTAAAACAGAGTAACACCGATAGATATCCAGAGCTACGGTAAGGCAGAGGAAGATTACAGGAAACATGCTCATTTTTCCTCCGCAGCGGTGAAGTCCAGCAGTCCGCCTCCACTTCCGGTCCAAACGGCCTCCCACACATGAGCACGGTGCAGAGGAAAGATTTCTGGAGTGTGTACAGTATATCACTGAGCACCAGCCTCTAATCTGCTCTCCAAGCAGAGATGGAAACATCGGCAAAATATTTTTTCTTTCTTTTTTTTTTTTACTTTTACAGCCAGTTTGGGTTTCATGGCCACAGCAGGTGAAAACCTGAGCAGGTTTACAATCACTTAGGAGAGCTGAGAGTAGGAGAGCAGGGCAGTGGAAACCCCAGGGTCAGCCATCAGGAGGGGGCTGAAGCATGGAGGAGTTTAGCCTCTGCTCAGCCTCCGGGCCAAGCAGACCCCAGGAAGCTGTGCAGAGATAGCTGCTGATAGATTGTGATATCTGATATGGAATATCTGAGTGTGATGAGGGAACCTGTCTTTCTGGATGTATAACAACCCAGAGCAGCAGGGTACTCACCCAAGGCTCAGGTGGTTCCTCGGGACATGATAACTACATGTATGAAATGTTATAAGCAGTAGATAATGTCTCTGAGACACAATGGGGATTCCCCAAAGATGGTTCCAGGAATAACAAAACACATGTTTCTAAAGTCATGTGGAAAGTGTCAACCATAAACTGCATAAAATATTGTATGAATCCAGGGTTTGTGGACTCGTGTTTTGGCGCCTCAAGTTTGGCATTTTGGCTGTCACCATATTGGGATCTTTAAGCTAGAAAAGACCATATTTAGGAGAGAGGGTGGCCCCTGATGTTGTCACTTAGTTTAAATGTTTTTTTTAAGTATAGTTCACATAATTTGAGGGAGGAACTATGCCCATTTTCAAAAATTCACATTATTCCTATGGTCTTAGACAGTCCAAAAACATTAGTAAGCATGAACAACTCTCTCCCAAATCTAAAAACTAGAGTGCTAAAACTCAAATTTAATGCAGTGTTTCTCAACTGGTGCAGCCACAGGGTTCACATTTTTCTTCAGTCATTAGCTCAAGGTCCACACAGTTTAATATATTCAGCGTCATACTTGAGTTTTGCTATGTTGTTGAGCTAGTTTCCTGTCTCTGTCAAGTAGCTGTCTGTTAGTCACTCACTCTACAGCGCTTCAAAATAAAAGCTCTGTGCCAGAAATTCACTGTACTTCAAAATAAAGTGTGTTTTTTACAAACTTGACTCATTTAAAGTCACTTGTGGTCCATTCAGAATTGACCCACGACCCAGCTGCTCCATAGACAGTTAATTGGGAAAAATATCATTGATGGCACTGAGAGTGCCCTGGGGAGTGTTCTGGGTATATGGGTACATTTTCTGTAGATCACTTGGGTATATGAAAAAGGAAAACAAACATTCAGTGGGTTCAAAGAATCAGTCTCCCATTCATTGCCTATTAAACAGCTCCAGACTTTATACCCTGTGACAGCACAAATTAGAGACTTACTACTCTGGTTTCTGGCTTTAAGAGAGAGTGGCTCATGTTCACAAATACTGACTGAACTTTCCTAGGCCATGGAAAAAACATATTGGAATTCTTAATTTAGTTGGCATTCCCCTTTAAAGTACACTTGTTTAACGTTTTGGAATTTTGGAATCAAGCCATTCAAAATCAGTTTTTCAGTTGTGTTTATGGCACAATATTTAAGGGAGCAGTTAATCCCAGCAGTAGTTCTTCAGAAAACTCAGTGTATACAAACATTTCGTAAGTCAGTGTTTCATTTTGAGACATACGTTTCTAGCAGAACCAAAGACACTGAGTCTGACTCTCTTACAACAACAATAACAAGTCTTTAACGGGGAAAGGTGTTTGTTTTGGGCTCTCAAAGACTGCCGGGTGTCTTTGAGACGACCTTGGCTGTCAGCAGATAGTAAATAAGGAGGAAGCTGCATGTGTTGAGCAGGCTGTCGCCATGTCAGGAAGTCAGTTCGTCTCTCCAACTCTCCTCTGTAATGTTTGTTCTTTATGATAACTGCTTCAGACATAAATCAGCCCTTCACTAGTTATTTGTGTCAGATTTTAACCACTTAGTTTACTTACAATTTAGTCTCCTAAACACTCATCTTAATAATTATGTTGTTCAGTTAATAGAGTCATCACTCAAACATCAGTCATTCAACAGTCCATCAGTCAAACATTTTACTGTCTCAGGGGGTGTTTTCAGGACATGTGGACAGGGGGGCTGTTAAAAACAGGGCAGTTCACACCATGAAGATGCTGTAAACTGGATGCTCCATCACTGGCCTCCTCAGCATCTCATTTTAAGCTTTCACTGATTCAAAATAAATAACTTTATACTATGGAAGAACATGAAAACATCAAAAGATTCACCACTATTGCACCCTGACATTGCAGGTTCTGTGTGATGTAGGGGTGACACAGTTCCAGTTTACACCTCTCAGTCCTTACGACTTTGTTGTATTGAAGCCCCTTTCAGACATACACACTTTACATTAATCTGATGGCAATTTAACATCTTGGTCTTACGTCTTAATAAGTAAACTTCCCCTTACACTGAAGTCATGACGGCAATGTTGCTAGGTCAGATTGAGCAACTTTTTTGTCTGAATTGAACGGCATCAGATTGATGTATTAACTGCAGTAGCACAAAGTTAAACATACACAAAGAATGAGACAGGCAGGTGAAGCTAGCCAGAGGCGCTGCTCATTTGCAATTACCACCAGTGATGCCATCCCTGTGGTGGGATGTCATTGTTGTAGAAACATGGTGACCACCTTCTGGTCTTCCCCCACGTAGCCCTGGTGAGTGAGGGCTTCATTTTGAGCTGTGAAACCCATTTACAGTTGTTAATTTTGCTAGAACCACTAGCCTTGCTAATACTGCTAACAATGCTAATAGAGCTAACAGTAGTTAACAATGCTTTCCAACTTAAAACTGGGCTACTCAATGGCGTGACCTGGGGGTAGACCAAGGGGTGGGCACAATGTTTCCATAGCAATGCTGTTGGGTTTGGATGGCATTACTAGCTGTAATTGTTAAATGAGGGGTGCCGCTAGCTAGCTAGCGAAAAGAACTAAACTAACATTATACAGAAAAATACAACAAAAGGTTAATGACAAGAGAAAACAAATTGAGCAGCTAGTGAAAAAATATCCAATAAAACCAAGAGAGACAGAGAACAAAATACAGGAAAAAGACAAAAACTGTAAAAAGGGGCTTAAAATATACTAAAGAAAAAATTAGACATCATGAATTAAATGTAACGATAATTTCCACTTAAAATGTTCCAAGTATGAAGAGCTCTTCACAACATATACTAATTATATACAGTATATGGCAAAATTTCCTCTTTGCCTATAGGTATCTGTTAGCGTTGCAGCAATATAAGTTTCAAGGTATACTGTGATATATTGAATTCAATTGAATTAAATGCCTTTATTGTCATTGAGCTACTCCACCATGGTGTGTACAATAAATAGAACATAAAAGAGCAATAGTGAAATAAAGTGCAGGTGTTGACATGCAAGAGGTGGCAGTGAGTGGACTAAATTTGTTGAACTATGTTTGTTTAGCAAAATTATTGCATTTGGGAAGAAGCTATTTGTGAATCTGGTGGTTCTGGATTTGATGGACCTATAACACCTACCAGAGGATAACAGTTTGAACAGACGGTTGACAGGATGTGTATTGTCCTTAATGATGTTATTGGCTCTTGAGAGAGTGCTGCTGTTTGTAATGACTGACAGAGAATGGAGGGGGCCACGGTAAAAGTCATACTGTGTACACTTGCTTATCTACAGTTTTTGAAAGATGTTGAATCTCCCCTTTATGTTAGTTATTTTCCATGGGGAGACTTTTTACACATACTTACCTTAACAAAATGGTTTCAGGTTTCAATTATGGTGATAAAATGTTTGTTCAACCAACAATAACCCTTCTGTTTTCATTCCTTTAAGGGTCACTTTAACTTATAATAATAATAATACTGTGATACCACAATATTTCCTAGATAGTTATTGTACCATGAAAGTCTAATACTTTTGCAACCCTATTTGTTAATCGTCATCTGGCCAACAGAATACAGTGTCTGAATCAAGCTATTTTCTCTATAAGATATTTTTACATTTTCATATATTGTGTTTACTCACATTATTATCAGTTTGACTTGTAGAACATTTACCATGCTAACTTGTTATCCAGGAAATGCAAAAAGTTAGGTTTTTTTTTTGTTTGTTTTGTTGAAATTGTATCTAATTAACATGACCTTGCCCTTCAGTTTCAGGTGCTTTTTATTCCACATCCATCCAGTTTAATTTGTCACTGAAAGCTCCCCGGTGAGACAGTTCATCATCACCCTCCTCTGCTATTGTTACAGCTCAGATTAGGAATTCAAATAACTCGACACCTTCGCCTGCAGCCGGCCTGTCATATCTGCAGCTGATTGTCCCTCTCATTAGTGGCTCCGCGGGAGCCTGTGTGGCCGAGCCTTGTGTGAATTCTCGACACTATTGTGGAAGTGTCATGTCCACGTCGGATACACCGGACCTATAACGATGAATTATCCGGCTCGCAGGAATTGGCCGCCATACTTCATTCACAGGAATTCAGCAATGACAGCCCTCTCCCCATGGAGGAATAAACATGGAGTCCTCACTCACCACGTCTCTCTGCGCTCACACTTCTTCACCCTCGGCTCTGACACATCCGCTCTCTCCAACATACAGATATCAGTGCTGCTCAAGGTGTGTGCTGACAGGCGTAGGTGTGTTTAGGGTAAACACAGCACAGGCACAGTTACATTGGGGTTTTGTATTGTTTCTCCGTTACTCCATGTTGGATGTTTTGATTTTTGGTTTGCCTGAAGTTTCTCACAGATTTAGACCTCCCTCTTATTTTCTTTTTGGAGCTGGGAAAGATTTTTAGATCCCCATAAATCGATCTTCAAAAACAAATTAATACAAATCCCCGAACAGACCCAAATCACCTCTGTTGGCTCATGTCAACTGTTTAATACATTTTCAAGACACTTTCATATAGCAGTATTTATTCACTTCAACATAGGCGAGTAACACCTGCAGTGGAGGTCGTGAGTTGTGTCCCGTCTCTCGTCTCTCGTCAACGAGGACTTGTTGAGTAATCCAAAGAGAAGGGACTGTTGTGCTTTGTGGTTAGTTTCCCATGCACAACTTCGTTCCATACTGTGTACTGCTCTTGTTTTAGTATAATACTGTCAATGAGTGAGGTTAAAGCTACAGCTACAGCTACACCACTAGCAGTGGGGGGAAATTGACACAGCATAGTATCTCGATATTTTGCGTAGTGCTATTGTATCAGTACAGGGACGCCAAGTATCGATCAATCTTTCAGTATATACATTATTAATTTTTGAAGATACACATTTTAATGCAACTTTTGGTACTCGATAATAAAAGAAATTGCTTTTTCAGTCCACTAGATGATGCTGGTGTTGTTTTTGGTGAGGTCAGCAGACGTCTCAGTCAGCGGCATTTGGGGAGAAGTTCATCAAAACAAAGATGGAGGCACCGGAGAAAGCAATCAGAAATGCTCTGTCGGCATTTAAATTAAACGTCTGGACTTATTTGGGATTTTTCTAACATGGAAGGAAAAGAGGACTTTGCAAGCAGTGTCGCATAAGAATACTCTGGGAAAACTATGAACATGAGGCCTCGCCTTACATGCCAACATCCAGAGATAGTGCAGCTAATGCTTAACCTGCTCTGTCGAAAAATTTACCAACACTGAATACACTTCGCTCTACAAAACTATCCTCCAACTGTGAGAGAATGAGGAAAGTAACACAGTCCATCACCTACTTCATGTGCAAAGATCTGCGTCCATACAGCATTGTTGAAAACAAAGGCTTATGTTACATGCTAAAAACACGTGAACCCAGGTATGTGACTCCGTCCCCACATATTCCCACCGACACAGCTGTACCCAAGCTCCACAGAGAAGTGAAGCGTAAAGCTGAGGAATCTTTGAGTGCAGCAGGAAGGGTGGCGGAAACTTGTGACGCCTGGATTCAAGGTCAATGGATTCATAGGTGACTGTGAGTGTGCTGTCTCACGTTCTCCAAAGTAGAGCAGCATACGAAAGTCGCACCAGAGCAAACACTGCAGACCTCCTACAAAATGCAGCACAAGAATGTAACAGACAACACCTCTAACATGGGTGTTGCCATTCAGTTAGTGGGATATCACTCGCTTTACTATACTATAGCAATATATTGTATCACAATAATATCGTATTATGTCCTAAGTATCGTGATATTATCGTATCGTGAGTCCTCTGGTTATTTCCACCTCTTGAATCTAATGGAAAACAGCAAATTTAGTGACATATTTTATCATAGTATCACTGCTTTTTTTGTTGTGTATTGTATTGCTGCTTTGATTCTCAAAGATACATCTGTGTTCATAGATCTGTCAGACAGCTATTATTCTGTATTCCCTGTTGGCATGAGATTGACATGTGAAAGATCCCGGGACTTTCCTGACATGCATCGACGTTCCAAAGCAAAACCCACTGGGCACATGAATGCCACCCATGACCTTGGTGTTGTTGTTTTTGTCATGGAACAAAGTGGGGAGTTAGCACTTTAAGTAATCCTGGATTTCACGGACATCTGCATTTTATAAACAGTACAACAAATCCGTTGTTGTGGTGGGATCTGTGTGGTCGTGGGACTCCCTGCTGCAGAGCAAGACACAACAGCATATTTAATAACAATCTTTATAAACTATTGATTCATAATTTTTGCTGAAAACTTCCCAGACTTATTGTGTCTGGATCCAAATTAGGAAATTCCCACTGAGGTTTACATATGTTTTAGATTATTTGTGTAGCTTCACAGTTAGTTGTGTAAAAAGAAGTTGAGCATTGAAGTGTGTGAATATGAAGAGAAGTTGTAAGACTGCACTGCTGTTTAACAGTCAATTTTAAGTAAAGCTGTCGCATGTATTTGAACTGTCACGGTACAGTGATCAAGGTCCGCTGCCGCATGCAGAATACCTGGTATGTAGATTGATACACGTAATGCTGAACCAGAGTTCACAAGCCAGGCTCTGCCTAGATACTTTTAGTTGTACTCCAATAGCAACAGCTGCTGAGGTTATCATATTAAGCAAAAGGAGGTAAGTAAAAGCCACTGTTTGTGAATTTGAAGGTAAGTTTGTCGACCCCATCCTTCTCCATTATGAAGGATTACCATTCTTTGTTAGCTTGATGCTAACAGCACTATTCTCAGGGTTGCTAAAGTGCCTCTGCTATTTCACGCCAGCAGTTTTTCTTTTCCCTTGTACCTCGAGAAAATATCAAAGAGGCTGGGGGTTGCCGTACAACTATCTACGTCAGAAGATTGCTCTGCATTCCTATTGGTCACATGGTAATGGAAGGAATCATGGAAGACAAAAAGAAAATCAAACATGCTCGTCTTTCTGTTGTGACGTTGTGAGGCGTCCCAGACACAGCGTCGGTTATCGTCTGCTATGATAAACTACATGGGATAAAATCATGGATTATAATGCAGGACACTCTTTCTTCTTCACAGTCTGAGACGCCACCGTAGGACGGCCGGGTTGATATAGTAGTCTCACCCTGGCATAAGAGATACTTGTCAGTTTTGTAGCCCATCAATCTCAGAACCCATCAGTCTGACAGCAGTTGCCTCCAGAGGAAAGGGCAGTATCTCGGTCTGATCCAGTGTAGGCAGCGGATATCCAAGGCAAGACTTTCTTCACCCAGAGCTGGTCATTTTGGCTAATCGCTCTAAACTGGTATCTGTATATTGGGATTGTGAACGAGGACAGGTGAGAGATGAGCAGCTAATTATTGTCCTGCAGCTCATTTATTTTACACAAGTTTCTCAAACATCTTGGAACACATTTACACAGCTGTTCAGAAATGAAGGGGACCTCTGGCACACACACACACACACACACACGCACAATATCACTGCTGTAAAACACCAGTGGATGAAATTTCAGACCCCAGGCCTGATCCCCGTCAACGCTCTCTGTATGCTGTGTAATCGAGGTTGAGGGTCGGCAGCATTGAATGTTGAAATATTTCTCATTTTCTCTTAATAATCAAAAACAATGAAAACCTCTATCAGACTGAAAGCACATAATCCCAGATCTGAGCTGTTAACCGAACCATAAATCTCTCTCCAGTTTGGAGGGTCACGTCTGTGTGATTCCACAGTCTGACTGAGACACTTGATGACTTGGCATGTTGACAGACAGGCCAGCAGCTAGCTTACTCAATCAGTGCCATGTGGGATTGATGAATGTATATATTCTGTATTTTCTTGTCTGCATTGCTTTTTGTACACTCCTACTACTACAGTGTCATACAGACTATATTAATATACATAGATACTGTATATATACACAGTACGTGCTTTATTTAACTTTATTACAACAGTTTTTGTAAAAGCTTATTCAGTATTTCAGTTGTCTATAGTAGCTTAGGAATTTCAAAATATCTAGAAAACAGTTCAGTTCAATCCCATATTCGACAGCACTGATACTATCATTTGTTTCAGTATAGTACACTTGGACCAGCAGCCAGAGAGATGGGGAGTCAATTTGGACAGAGCCAGAAACAAATGCACACAGAGAGATAGAGTTGTAAGGTTGTCCATCTCTTGAACTTGAACTGCAGGAGTCCATGTGCTGCTGATATGATATATGAAGCTCTCTCTGTCTGCCCATGCCAGCTCTATAGGAGGCAGTTTCATCTCTCTCTGCAGGGAGGGCCAGATTTATGGAGCTGAAACTGTACGCCTGTATATATGCTTTTCCAACTCTCACCAATCTGCACCCAATGAGGAAGGTTAATAATCAAAACGCAGAGAGAGCTTGAGCAACACAGAGGATGAAGTCTGCTTAATATAACTCAAATAAACACACAGGGATACAGTAGAAGAACAGAAAATTATATGTTTTCTCTTCTTCCTCCTCTGCTTATTTTTGGTTATGAGGATCAGATGTTAACGTGTAAATCAACCAACAAATCCCTGAAAGAACCGATTGAAACATGGGTGAAAAATGTGAGAGCCTAACATTTAACAAAAATGCATCTGACAAAGTAAATTAGTTTGGGATTTTCCCACAGACACATTCTCGTACATACACACACACTCCTCTGTTTATGGACAGCAAGTTTTCCTCCTCCTGTTTCCTCTCGTCTTCCAGCCTGCCTGCCTCCTGCTGCTTAGTCGTAAACTGGCGTAATATGTTTAGCATGCTCCTCGATCATGTCACTACCGCTTCTCAAGGCCGCTCGCTGTTATCGTATCTGCACAGCGAGGCCATTGGGCCATCACGGGATACGTATCGCTGATATAGAGCATCTGCACTGAGATGTCAGGAAGTCCAGGTGGTTTCTGATTTCATTACTGGCTTTTATTACACCTTTTTGTTTTATATCTTATGTTGTTTATGATTTTTAAAATTTCCTGTGACTTAAACTATCTAATGTATACACTTTCATTTATATAAACATACATGTAACTTTCATGAGGCAGAATTAATCATATCAGTTGACTTAAACCTCAGAATGATGCATTTACATTTTCAAACAGTATGACATCACATTTGTAGAAGTTTCACAATCAGTCACATTTCTACACACTTGTGCCTAAAGGAAAATTCATAAATCACTGATGAAATATGTCCTGTATTATACTGGAGAAGTCACAATTAATATTAATGAAATAATTAATCTTGACTTTCAACAACTTCAGAGACGCAGCATCCACATTTTTTATCCTCTACTACACATTTAAGAATATATAATCAACTGAAAACCTGGAAAAGTCATGTATTATGGACAGGTCACACACAGGGCTGACACAGAGACAGACAACCATTCACACTCACATTCACACCTTCGATTTAGGGTCAACAATTAACCTGCATGTCTTTGGACTGAACCCCCACCCTGGTCTCGAATCAGTGACCCTCTTGATTTGAGGCAACAATGCTAACCACGGTACCACGGTGACGCCTTAAAAAAAGGAATTAAATTTTCTTAAATGCAGACTAAATGGCTCTTAAATGGTTTTTTTTAGTCACATCACCAAGTGTTGCGGTTGGGGCACTCGTCTTCCATGCAGAAGGTCCAGGGTTCGAATCCTGCTGGGTTCGACATCAGCAAATGCATTCAGTTGGAAGAGGTTCCCACCGCCGAATCATATGGGATCAGACTCCTTAAGGAGGCTTCAGGGTAAGAGAGTAACTCCGCAATCTGAGCCAAGTCCTCAGGTTCCAGGAGGGAAAAACTATTGGACAGGGTACCAGACTTAGACACCCATATGTGCGCAGTGCCCCTATTTTTGCCTCCACAATGCACTTTGATTATGCAGTGAGTCTGCATGGTTAAACTAGGACCTTGTTAGCTGTGGAAAAATAGGAAATGCAAGTGTAAGGACAAAAGAAAAGCAACGATTACTTGTGGTGATTAAAGCCAGTGCCTGGAAATGCTTATAAAGCAATGTGTTGTATGTCAAGGATGTTTCAAACTAGGAACAATGGGGATCAGGGCAGGGTTATTAGTAACACTTCAAAATAATAACAAGTCAAAATGTCTGCTGTGAAAACGGCTGATTCCTCGTCATCCAACCTCAGCCTTAGTTCAGAGCTAACATGTCCGACACAAGTCTGTCCGTGAAAGTCATGTTTATTAAAAATATGGTCACTGGGGATGCCAACTGTTAACTGTTAATCAGTTCACCACCAAGAATATCTTTGACCAGTTACGCGTGTTGGTCTACGTTAATTATACTACTCTTGAGTTTACTCAACACATTATCGCCCTGACCTCGTCACGTACCAACGTTTGGTCATGGACTTTCCATTTTAACCTATGACATTCAAGGTACCCTGGGTGCGTTGACTCTTGAAGTTCTTGGACATCGTGTCAAGTTCTACCTGTTACATGTCAAAGTACACTTCTGTTTCCACAGGAAATGTACAGTTTGCATACAGTCTCTTTCAAAATAAACTACACAGCGTAGACACCTCAGACTATATTTACTGTCAGTGCACAGAATATAAGCACTGAGACAACAGAGTGTAGTTTAGCGTCTAATTAGAAGTCAAGAAAGCAGTGAACTGCAGAGTGATGTTATGATATACAGTAGGTGATATACAGGACAAGGTGTAAGAATAGAATAAGACATTCAGTACTGACAGTATGACCAATGTGATATGAGTATACTAGATGTATACATGTGCAGCAGTCGCAGTAGTGAAAATAAATGAATAATAAATAATGCAGATATACAGACCACAACCACAGACAACAGCTGGAGGTATGAATAGAATACACTATAGGTCATGTATTTACAGTATGGACAGTAGTATAGATTTGTTCGGGTATGTGAAAGCAGGGCTAACTCTGCCAGAAACTCTTCTTTGAGGTTGAACTCAGCCAATGAGATTTTCTGCCTCCAGAGCAGCTCTGCCTGTGAGATTGGACTAAAGTTCCAATCTGTGCATAAATGAAATTCAATCTGCTACATGCATACATGCACATGCCAGCTGGAGTCAGGGACAGTCGGGCAGACAAATAGACTTCCCAGTAAACTGAACTCCCCCGATGAAAGCCTTAGAGAATAAATCTCATAGAATATATAATGCTTATACACTGGAGAGCAATCAAAAAATGGGCCTCCTTCCTTCTGCCTCTCTCTCTCCCTCCCTCCATCACCCTCTTTCTTCCTCAGCTCTTATCATTTCCTCGCCAAACCTCGCTGGATGCTAAACTGCCATAGATCAAATCCTGCATGACTCTGGGAAACGGTTCAATTCCAGATTCGCCCGTCTACAGCAAATAATGATCTGATCAGGTTTGGGGTTTAGAATGAAACCCGTGCATAACTTGCTCCATGTGGTGTGTGTGAAAGTGACCCATATGTGTGGGCAGGCTTACAGTAAGGGCTGTTCAACAATGCCAAATGTTTCTTCTGAAACTCTGTATTTTCCATCTCATTTTATCCCCTTTATCTGTTCCTGCAGTACACACATACAGTAGTGACTGTACATTTACAACTCTTTTAAAGTGAGGCACAGGATGACTTATTCTCTGCAGACCTGGGATATATCGACCCAGTCACCACGATAAATGTTGACATTCTGCAAACCATGGATACATCACATTTGTATGTTATTTTGTAGTGGATACATTAAAACTTAGGAAAAGATGCTTTGGCTTAAAATACCCAGTGGCACTCAGTGCCTATAAAGCTCCTAAAAATACAGCGATGTCTTGGTATAAAAACACCCAATATTCATGGCATTATCATGGTTGGAAATGCAGTATGTCGTGTCAACCACCGTTAGTAGCACTATTCCAGTTGGAAAGACAGCCATGGCTCACCAAATACAGCCACGTGTGGTGGTTAAAGCTGCTGGAAGACGCAACGATGAGTCACTTTAACCCCGTTTTGTTGTTTGTTGGTCTCAAACAGTAGCCCCTTTTACACTGCCAGATTTTCCACGAATGTTGGGCAGTTTTGCTGGCAAGCTGCGAGCGTTTAGACACACAGAGCCGGATTGGTGAGTTGATCCGAGGTGCCCAAGTTTCCGCTTCGTAGGGTAGACATATTGGCAGAACCCTTTTAGTTTAAAAAGACTGAGGCGGCCTCCTGCCACAGGAGGGGCTGTTGAAGACTTGTGGGAGGAGCTGTTGATGACGCCGCACGCATGACCCACTGGCAGTGGATAAACAGGAAACAGCTGATAGCAAGAATTAGCGAGCTGCTAGGTAAAGGTAAAGTTCCACTGATTGTCACACACCTGAGTGTGTGAAAATTGTTCTCCGCATTTGATCCATCCCCTGAGGGAGGAATTGTGCTCCCTCCTTGCCCTGGCAAACGAAGAGGCCATTAACCGTCAGATGACGGGGACGGTGAAGAACGGGCCGACTTACAAGAGAATCGCCAAAGGACTGACCAGCCGTGGCTTCCCTCCCACGTCACTGTTTACGTCACACGCTGAGCTACACGTTTTGTTACTCACTATAATAACCATCAACTGTTTTATCACGGTATACCTTGAAATGGTTATATAGCTGTTACCCTAGTTGCTACTATTACGAGTGGCAGCTCAGGTACATTAAAGTGGTTATAAAGTGCAAAACAATACAACACAACACAACAAATTAATATAACAACACAGAATTGGACAGACATCAGAAAACAAATGATCAAACAGTGACCTTGCAGACATTTTTTTGATGTTGTCACAGCTTTGATGTTGTCACAGATAGACACAGTACACTTATCTGCTTTTGACAACAACCTGACTGCGTTCTGCTTTTTACAAAAAAACCTAAAACAAGCTCAAAAAGAACCTTTCTGTTGAGGAACTCTCATGGGGGGGTTCGGCATCTTCTCCCCATCCATCATGCTTCACTCTCAGAGCACATCACAGAGAGATGGGGCAGGTTCAGCCCAGTGGGGTCAGAGATATACTGCTCCGCGCATCCAGATAGGCAGGCAGCTTCCTCCTCTGACATATACACTGGCCTTTAGGGGGGTCTGAGGCCTGCCGAGAAAACTCTTTCACACAGGAGGGTGAGGAGGAAATACTCTCTGGAGTCTAACGACCCGGAGCAGCTTTGATGTTGTCACAGATAGATAAATACGTAGTTTATCACAGCTTGTAGTTAAAAATATATAGATTTCATGTTCTTTTGGTGTCTGGGTGGATTTTCTCCAGGTGCTGCAGTTTCTGCCCACAGTCCAAAATTTTGCAGTGAATTGATGTCTTTGAATTGTGAGGTTGAGTTTAAATGTTTTGTTTTGTCTGTGTGTGGTTAGCCCTGTAAGATACTGGTGACCTGCAAAAATTGTAACCCTCAAAAGGTTAAGAGTAATATTTGGATGGATGGATGGATGGATGGATGGATGGATGGACACGTACTGTGGCTCAAGCTTTTACTCTTTTGTCGTCTTTAGACAAACAAGTAGTTTTATGACAATAAAACTCTTCAGGTATTGTTATTGAGTATTTGTAAGGTTGTCAATTGACAATACCTCATTGAATAAAAGTTCATAAATATTATTTAGGGAAAAAAAGTATCTAGCAAAACTTAAACTCACCCAATTGTTGTCATTTTTCCTTACTGTTTATTTTGAACTGACATCAGTGTGTTTACTTGGAAAGAGAACTTACACGTGTGTCACACACACACACACACACACACACACACATACATAATGTGTGTACATGTCGCAGGTTTCGTCTTAGATTTCATATAAGGTGGTATTAAAAAGGTCTTAAAAAGTCTTAAAGTTAACTTGGTATATCTGTAGCCATCCTGTACAATGGCATTTTGACTGGGCCAATGCAATTGCCAGTAAAAAAACAGTAATAATTTAAATAAAATATTTTACCGACTGGTGTATCAGGTGCCGACTGATGAGGGTATTAATGTTAAATTATCAATGACTAATCATGCTCATCCACAGTTTAGATTAAACAATGAAAACCCTTTTTAAAAATACAAAAAAAAAATTATATTTTAATTGTATTTTTGACACAGGATCTTTGACACCTCTCCATTGACAGTTATACACATGTAATACATTAATAAAGAACACAGACTCTTAAAGTTGATCCATTTATTTTTATTTTCACTAGCTTATATCATGCAGATGAATGCAGAGAAATGAAGACAAATCATAAAATGGTTAACAAACAAGGAAATAGTTTGTTCTTCAGTCACTTTCTTGAAATGGCACTTCATGAGACACACTGTTCCCACACTTCAGTATTTCATTAGTGAATTAATGACATGAGTTTGTTTGCAGGTGATAAACACAAAGGTGGTGGGGCCCAAGGTGCTTTGTGGACTTGATTAATGGACTCATGTAAAGGTGAATTATAGTAAATCAATGAAAAACACAGATTCTTGTTTCAGGCAGTGTAGCATTTTCAGTTTCATAGTTTTATTTGCTCAGAAGCAAATGAGAGGAATTCAATAAATTAGACATAATACTTTGAAAGGTACTTTGACTTCACTTTCAAAATACCCCACACACCTAACAATCCACATATAAAGACTGGGATTTCTGTGATGCTTTTTTTTTTTTTTTTTTTTTTTAATTTTTCCTCCAGTTACCATTTTCTTTCTCTATTATTATTGTTATTTTATTTTTTTTTGTCAAAGCTTACAAAGTGCGGACATGCATTAACACTTATAGCTTTTCTTTCCATTTGGGAAACAGGTCATTTTTAACACTAACAAAATCTACTGAATCCTCTAAAGATGCTCCGCTCTCCCATCTATGTTTCCAGGACTGATACACAGTTAGAGCTACAGTAACAGACACACAAAGATCTCCCAACAGATGCAATGATCGACTGTCCTCCACCAGAAAAGTAAAACAAGCGCACAGATACAGTACAGTACCCGCAGGTCTGAGGCCAGTACTCTGCATTGACGCACATGGATGCCTCCTTAGTTCCTAAGCCTTTTGTAAAACACAGCTGCAACACAAAGGGCAACAAGGGAAACAAAAGCAAGGATGCCAACAGCCACACCGAGCCCGACAGCAGAGTCGTTGTCTTCTCCGGCAGTAAGGGGCTCCTCTTTGGATTCGTTGGTGTCGGTTTTGGTGACGATCTCCGAAGAGCTGATGGTGTAGGTCTGGGCTATACCATCAGCAGATGTGTCCAGGGTGCTCCTCTTCCTTCTGTTGCTGCACTGCTTGAATGTGCTGCAGGTGCTTTTCTCACACAGCCGGGTGATGCAGTGGAGGTAGTAGGTGGACACGGTCTCGTTCTGCTGCTCGATGAAGCGGAAGGCGGGGAAGTAGAAGCGGGCACTCTGGCTGTCTCCGTTCTCGATCATGGTGGTGAACTGATCCTTTGAGCAGGGGACGAACAGGTTGAAGAAGCTGGAGTTAGAGGGCAGTGGGGAGATGGAGGCATAGCACCGGTCCAGCAGGACGTGGTACTGCCCTGTCAAGTTGGTGGCCTTGACCTCAACGTACACATTGGTCCTCAGTTCAATCCCAAGCTGTGGCATGACCAGTGGTCGGGTGTAGTTTGAGTTAGTGAACAGCTCCATGCTCAAGGTGCTGATGAAACTACCATTGTTGTCCTTGATTGCAATGGATGAAGCTGACACATCGACCTGGGTGTTGTTGATCAGATACTCTAGGGGATAGGCGCAGGAGTAGTAGTACTTCAGCTCAGCATTGTAAGTGATTGTGCCTGTTGTCGGATCGATGGACCTAACAACACCACTGATGTTGACCGTCTGGATGTTGGAGAAGTCAGAGAAGATACCGGTCCCAGCAGCACTGGTGGTCCTGAATATGCTTCCACAGGCATGGGTCATATTTAGTGGGAAGTTAAAGCGGGCAACAGGTGGATTCACAGACTCATCAAGGGTTGCTCTACAGGCCGGTTCCACCATGTGGTTCAGGATCAGCAGAGTCTCATTGTAGCCAGTGTAGATGACAGGGCAGATTTGAATTGCCAAACCAATGGATGAAGTGCCGCACTGCACTGCGATGTCGCTAACCTGCGGCCGTCTTGCTTCTGACCCACAGTCGTTCAACACTAGCTGACTACTTCTGCCTATCACGGAGAGTAAAAGTAAAATATTCTTCATTGTTCTTCTTCAGCTTTGCTATGGGTTTGTTTATCTCTCTGCTGAAATCTTGACTCTGCTGCTGAGGGCTGGTAGATCTTCTCTGTCTGTTTGAAGTCTTGGGGCTGTATTCGGGGGTCTTTATAGGTAAGTGTGTCCTCTGGGATTGGTCCAAAACAAGGTCAAGCACCTTGCTATTTGTGAACAACTGCATTGTATTAGGTAGGAGAGCTTCAGCCTGGACCATATCCTAAGGGCAACAACTGAAACCTGAAGCATCTTGCTGTCTTGACTTTTACGAAGACAATGGCCTTGCTCCTTTGTTGAGAATGCTTAAAAATATAGAGTTCCCTGACCTCTATTGCTAAGCCTTCATGAAGTAAGTGAACATAACACTGCATGAGGTGAATTTCTGAATAACATACAATGCTGCAAAGATTCTTCTATCCGGTTTGAGCCCCGGTAGCTTCAGCAATGACCTAATTTGGCTCCAACAGAGCAGGAACCAAAGGATGACTCAATCAGTATGCTTCTTATTTATCAGGACATTAATCTGACTTCAATTATCTGTCCTTACTAACAATACTTGGTGCTTACTTGGTGGTCAGACTAGAAGAGATCATGATGTGGTTTTTTTTTAGGTCAATAAAGTGACAGGAGAAAAACTTTCTCAGCTCTTTCTAATCTTTTCTTTTTTGTTCAATTCTGGATCATGGCGTCTCCCTCTACAAGTATAACTCACACTCTCCTTATTTTGAATTAAAAACTCCGCAATTCTGGCAAAATACTGTGGAAAGTTATCAAAATATTAATGTATACAGCAGAAGTTGTATCAACACTTTGTGTGGGAGGGGCTTCATATTAGTGTCCCATATGGGAGGTGCAGCAGCCTATTATGTATCTACACAGCAGTTATTGGTCAGCTATTGTTGCCAGCATATATTCAGAGGCTGGTGATGAAAGGACCAGTTGATCCTGCAGTATATTATAATGGTAACTAAATCCAAGCAGCGTAACTGCAGACAAAGATAGTAATTCTTTGGGGATTCTGACAGAGACCAGGCACTGCACTGAACTATAAACAATAAAATATAATATTTTAAACTTACATAAACAAACAAACCAGGTTAAGCCAAACTATAGAATCAATAGGATACCAATAGTTGTCTCAAATTCAAAGCGTTAACAGCAAATTTATTTACATAAAAAATTTTATTGTCACAAATTTGTGTCACTGCCAGTATGAACAGTTACGTATGATGTGAAATATTCACTGGTGGGTATTTTGCATTTTTGTGTTGTTTATTGGTCATGTCCCACTGTGTAAAGGCCTTTATGGCCAATCCAGTAAACATGGGTCAAAACATTACTCACTATGGCATAACTTGCACTGCTTAATGAAATATTTTATGTTAAGCTGTTGGATGTATTGAAAGGAGTTTCCCGTTGGACCAGCCAAGCACATACTATCTAAATATATACAGGATACTAAAGATACTTTTATGTAAAAGGCTTTGTCAATGAGCAAACTGTACCCTGTCCATTTTTTGATTCCCATTGTTGTCATTTTAAGCATGCAACACATGAAGGGTAGTAAACGCCAACATGCTTTTACATAGTGCTGTCCCACTACATTACATCTCACTACATTACACAGACCTATACATTAAACTAGCCCAATAAAATTCCTTTTTTAGTTTACTGATCCAGCATTACTTGAAAAAAACAAAAATAGTGAATTTTGTCAAGGATATATGTCACTGCTAAGGCCCTTAGCAATGATGGAATTTGTAGAAAATCTAGCAACAGCAGTAGATAGGAAACAGCACACTGTAGGTATATTTATTGATTTACAGAAAGAGTTTGACACAATTGATCATTCCCTACTTCTTCAGAAATGTGAATGCTATGGTATAGGAGGTGTTGCACAACTTTGGTTATGAAGTTATTAAAATAACAGGTGTCAGTATGTAAAAATGAATAATACCGAATCACATCTTAGAAGAGAAACCTGTGGTGTTCCACCAGGTTCTGTATTGGGACCTCACACGATATTTATATGGTATCTAATATGTCAAATTTGTAACATTTGGTGATGATACAAATGTATTTTGTTCAGGTGAGGACATGAAAGAGTTAATAAAAACAGGAGAAAAGGCACTGACCATGTTGAAAAAATGGTTTGCTTCTAAGTTCTCACAAAATGAAAATAAAACAAAATTTATGGAGTTTGGTGATATTTGGCTAATTGTGAAATAAAGCTGAATTTAAATCATGCTGAAATTAAATGAGTATATAAAACATTTTTTGATTATAGATCATAGAATATGTTGGAAGCCACACGTTGAACATATTAAATGGAAACTATCTAAATCTAATGCTCTAAAACAAGTTGTTAAATAAGTTTAAATTATGTTGCTCTCTGTTGAGTTTTAAAAACAAGCCTTAAAATGTAAAATGATTATGGATTCTAACCCTAAAATAATTAAGGATGATAATTTAGAGTATAATGTATTTAATTATTAACTTATTTATTTCCTTTCTTTGGTATTGTTGCTATTGTGGGTTATCCTTTGATTGACACAGGATCGTAAGTAAGTCGATCGTAAAAGTAAGACTGGGGCTGCAGCTTATTCCTTTTTCAGTTATTGACTGTGAGAAATTCTGATTGAAATCTGAAAGATTTATGTAACCAAAATAAAAATTATTCATTTACTTATGCACAGACAGTTATCTGTGTTTCAGATTTGGGTCAGAGGTCAGTGATATAATAATGTGAAATGGTACAGTTGAAATGGAGAAGGCAAATAAAGCGTGGGTTTATTCTGAACACACAAAGAGATGGAGCCTGTCACTCACCGCTCGTTGCATTATGACCCAGTTTTCTTAATGTCAACGTGATAACAGGACACCTGCAGCCTTTGTATATGTACAGTAGAGGACACTGACTGAGGATATAATGCTGGAATATTATAAGCCTACTTTAGCAGCATTGATACTCTTGTGTGTGTGTGTGTGTGTGTGTGTGTGTGTGTGTGTGTGTGTGTGTGTGTGTGTAGTTTGATATTGAGATGTTGACATTAGTGGAAAATCACTGTGTACATTTATTTAGGTCCAATCTTGAGGTGTACAGCAAATTAATTAATTAATTTAATTAATTAATCATTCTCTCTGCCCCATATTGAACCTTCCATTTTAATGGCCATGTGTCCCAAATATCTGATTCAAAGTTTTTACTAAAATATACTAAGTAGTTATTTGAGCCTGCTTGAGGTAATTGTGTTAGGTGGTTTTTGTTAAAAAATAATTGTTATCATGACTGAATATTAGTGGGGCGCTCACTAGCTCACCTGGTAGAGCAGGCTCCTCATGCACAAAGGCTGTGTTTTTGATGCAGCCACGGGTTCAATACCAACCCGCCCCCAGTTCTTTGCTGCATGTCATTGCTTCTCTTACTCTTCCCCTTTCATGCTGTCATATCAAGTAAAGGCAGAAAGCCCCCCAAAATCTTAAAAATATAAAACATAAATGGAATAAATAAATAAAATTAAAAACTAATTACAATTTAAAAAATGAATAAAAAAATGAATTAAGTAATATTGTCTGTCACATTACGAGAGACAAAAAACCCCCATTCAGCTGATTTTCATTTTGGATGCTAACGTTGTTTCTCTGTCGGTATGTATTTCCTGTATAAGACAGTGGTTGGCTTTCGTGTTAGTGATGTCCTTAATCTGTCTTGCGTGGCGTTTGGATCTCAGATTTTAGGGAAGTGCACAGACATCACTGTTGCCCTTGGTAAAGGAATGTGAAAACACCTCTGTAGTGACAAAGTCTGCTCAGACACACAAGTCAGTATAGTCAAGGTCGGATATTTTTAGGGACATGGCCATAAGAAAAACCCATTGTTTAGTAAAGCGGGACTTGAGGTATATTTTGATGTGAATACCATTTCGCTAAAACCATTTGATTGCTTTCAGTGCTTTTAGTTTTACTTTAGTAAAATATCTGAATACCTTTTCCAGTACTGGATGGTGATATGTGTTTGACCTTTTATGACAATTCAGACAGAGGAAATAAAATCAAAATATAAATTAAGAAAAATAATGACATAAAATAAAATAAAATGGATAAATAAAATAAAAAAAGATAAATAAAAAATAAAATATAAAGCAAACATATGTCTATAGACAGATATCATAAACAAATAGCATCACAAAACAAATGGTGTCAAATATATTGTACAATTAATCAAAATAATTACATTTGCAGTGATTATAAATTGTCATTTGAACTATATCTTAATTAGATACGTGAAATTTTCCTCTCTTCTGCTCTCTCTCTCTCTCTCTCACACTCACACACACACACACACACACACACACACACACACACACACACACACACACACGTCCTGTCAGTCCCCAGATCCCCTTGTTGTTCTTTTATTAATGACACCTCATGTCTGCGGTGACGACGTCAGGCAGGAAGTGAGAGGAAGGACGACTAACAGACTCTGTCAGAGCCCTGCTGTGAATTTATTGGGGTACGGTGGCTGGTGTTTGGTGGATGATGGGGTCACAAGGGTGGTGTTGGGGGGGTCACCTGCTCTCCTGCTCGCTCACCTCCGCTCCTGGCTGCGTGATTAATAGTCAGAGCCTCCGAATCAGCCGGAGGGTCTGTGGCGTTGAGGAGTCGCAGAGGCGGAAAGGAGAAAAACGAGGTGGGAATTGTGTTTGGAGGAAAAATACAACCCTCTGTCGCTCTTTTACTGCGCAGGTCGTGACCAAATGGCATTCTGTTATGATTGGGCCTTATGGGGTATTTTGTCTAGCAGCTAGCAGCAGCGAGGTGATGATAGCCGCTGAGACAGAGGAAGTGAAGTGGTGTGACGATCTCTATCAGCAGGACTGTACGGAGAACACAAGCTGAGTGTTAATCCGCTGCTCTGACCGGAGCTTGTATTGTTTTTAATTGTGCTGTTACAGGATACATCTCAGACCTCACACACACAGAGTCATCAGAGGTGGAAGACGTAATCAGATCTTCTGCTTCAGTGAAAAGAGCAATACTGAAGTGTAAAAAATATTCTGTTACAAGCAAAAGTCACACAAACAAAATCTTTCAAAATGGGCTTAAAGTACTGATAACAAAAGTACTGATTATACAGGATGGTCCATTTCGCAATCACATAAATTATACTATGATAATTATGATTCACTACTTTAATGTTTCAGCTGGTAAAGGTGGGACAAATTTAAATTACTTTATATACTGCTGGGCAGGTCAACATGTAATTACATATCATTATTTATTAATGGGATTTGTACTGTATTAATAATATGTAGTGGAATAGAAATATACAGCTTTATAAAATGGAAATACTCAAGTAAAGTACAAGTACCTCAACAGTACTTGAGTAAATGTACTTTCCACGACTGGTTATCTTCCAGGTCTCCCATCATGCATTTGTCCTGTGTCTATTTAGAATCAATACTGCTGATTATATATTTTTGACTGATTGTTGAATATATTTCTGTCAAGTGTAAAGCCATGTGGCTTTTTAGCCAACCACAACTTATTACTCTTCAACAGCAGCATAATTTGTCCAAATACTAATAACTGCTTTCAGAAATAAAAAAAAAGTGAAACCACTGAAGTCACCAATTAAAATAAGGTGCTCTGGTAGATTCTTTATCAGTTCATAATGCAGTAGGTGTGGGAATCAAATCGTATCTCACAATGTAATGCTACCATGATTCCTTGCTCATGATAATAATGGTATCACAATACAGCGATTCTGCCATACTTGATACATCGCAAGACAATCATCGATGATACATCCTGGACTGAAGAAAATAAAATACGTCTAAAAAAGCAAAAGTCAGGAATTATGTATTTACTTTGCACTGTAGCGTCAGATGCATAGAATTTCACAACTGAGGTGAAACACTGTACAAGACAGTGCTCAGAGTCTCAGCTTAGTGCCTCTGTAAAAAACGTTTGCCCCAGCCCAGTCGCCTGTAGAAAATGTCAGCATTGTTTGTTTCTACAAACCATGGATAGGCTACATTTGTACATTTCATATGTATCATATAAATATTTGATAAATAGATATGGTTCTTATAACCTATGCACTATATGAGCTGAGTATCACTGTGAAGAGGAGGGGATGGTGGAGATGGCTGCCAAGCTGCAGACCACTGTTTTAGACCGACAAACCATAGAAACAGTCGTTTTTAGCGAGACATCAGCAGCTTCTCCAGCTGGGATTTTGCCACCAAGTTGCTTTTGTGCCTGAACATAACCACATAGTAACCTCAATGTTGTTGAAATGTAAATAAATGCAAAGTCTCAACATACTCGCTGCATAATAACGCACAGATGTTCCATATCCATGGTATGCAGAAATGTACAACGCCAAGTGTTATTCTGGCATTGGCTTGGTCGCCCATGTACTTAACTTAAACAAGACAGTTCTTGCATATCTGAGAAAACTGAGTTTGGGGCATGTAAAAAGGTTTTTTTACAACCTTGTAGCTGAGGTTCTGTTGTTAAATTTGATGGGCAACATCACTATATTCTTTTGAGATTGATACATCAATCAATTGGGGGATCAACAGTAAATGCCCATAGAACTGATATTGAAATTCAAGTTGTGTTCAAGTCCCCTGTAGGGCTGGGTATGATGGTCTGCAAATGTTATTGCAATATTTTTAGGTAGGTTTCAGGTTTTATGTGTGTATATATATATATATATATATATATATATATATATATATATATATACATATATATATATATATATATATATATATATATATACATACATATATATATTTTGAAATCTCCTCTAAACTACTGGAGTCTACAAGAAGTACTTCACTATGAAATAAACTACTTTTACAATAAAGTTAAATGAAGTTCTGTTACAGTCACTTCTTCAAAGTCAAGTCTCAGAGCAGTCGAGTCAAAGTAAAGGTTCAAGTCGTCATGCCTGTGGACTCCAAGTGTTCACCTCTGGTGCTGTCTAGCCGTAGAGTAGAGTCAAATGCAACATGTAGGAATTCACCTTCAACTTTGTAG